>JASMQC010000006.1:1200000-1789755 GCA_031305395.1 Phytophthora citrophthora
CTTTGGCTTTGTAGCTGACGATCACGTCTTGCTTCTGTAGTACACGTCGTTTCAGTGTACGGGTTTCTTCAGCTAAAGCAGCGGCAGAAACTGCAGACTTTTCGTCTTGGTTTTCTCCTCTTGCGCTCTCTTTAGTGTTCGACTTATTGCTCTTCAATAGCTCCCTCAAGTGACAATTCTCGGCTCGAGCAGCTTTCAACCGAGCCACAACACCCGCATGGCGTTCTTTCATCTTTTCAAGATGGATCGACAACTGGACGTTATCGCCATGACAGCGTTCGTAACCTTGACGAGCATTCTGTAGCTGCTGTGCGTGCTCCTTGGCTTTCTGCTGGAGTGAAGCTGTTTGTTTCTCAGCTGTTACTAGACGCTCAAGCTTCTTGGTAGCTTGTTCCAACTCCTGTTGAAGCGAAGCGACCTTGGCTTTTTGTTGGTTCAATAGCTCTGTCTTGCGTTGAAGAGCCATCCGAGCTCGTTGGTTTTCATCTCCTCGGCTTGTGGCTTCTCCTTGTCTTCTCTCGAGCTCAATATTCGCTGCTTGATACTTTTCTCCTATTGAAGCAGCGTGTTCCTTTGCAGTCACCAACTCGGTCTTGAGCGTAGATAATGCAGACAATAACTGAGCTTCACGAGCTAGTCTTGAGGCTAGTTCCTCCTTCACAGTGCTCATACCCAGCTCAAGCTGACGAATGGTGTCTTCAAACGTGTCGTTCTGCAGCATAGCAGAGCGGACATAAGCCTCCAGTTTAGATGCTCGTAGTTTCCACCACACCGCTTCACTAACAGCTTCAGCTTCTTCACTCTGCTTTTTGATTTCTAACTGCAAGCTGGCACTTGTTGTTTGGGGTTCTCTCCGTCCACGAGTAACGCTTTGTTTCTCATTCGAAAGAGATATGACGGTGTCGTACAGCTCTTTCGTTGACACCCCCCTTCCAGTATCTGCTAGACGTGCGAACTCTTCTACACATGCCGAAAGAAACTCGATACGTCGGTCACTTTCTTGTTGGGCTGAATGCTGGACTTGGTGGAAATCTGCCAGCTCTTGCTGGATCTTACCCTGCCAATGTTTAAAATCAGCAGAACGCTGAGTATATTCCTGCTTGGCCTTCACAGCTTCTTCTTGCGCGTTGCTGAGTTGTTGTTTGTGTTGAGTTTCAAGCTGCTTCTTCTGCTCCACCACTTCGTTAAGCTTGCGCTCACGAGACAACTGCAGCTCTAAATCTTGCACACGAGTCAATAATCTCGCGTTTTCTTGGGAGTCTGCAGTTTTATCCAGCCGTTCAACTTCTACCTCAGTGTTTGTAGCCTTGGAGCTTCGTTGAGGTTGCTGTGTGTATTTTTCTTCCAGATCCTTCAGACTCGAACGTAATTTCACATTATCGTCTTCGAGACGGCGCTTATCATTCTCGATGCGTGATAACGTTTCGTTAACTGTAGCCATATAGCTCTCCATGCTCTCTGCGTGCTCCGTTGCCTTCAGACGAAGTTCTTTCTGGTGAATAGCCTCCATCTGAGCGCATTTCTCCTTGATAATACAAAGAGACTGAACCAGTGTGAGATTTTCCTGCTCTCTTGACGCTAGCTGCTCCTTGAGTGCTTCATGTTCCTGTCCACTATGTATCATGGTAGTTCCATCCACTAAGTCGGCATCGTCAATCACTTTATGCTGCTCTTCCACTCTTGGTGTAACAGGCAATTGGTCTTGGTACGTCTTGAGCTCACGCTGCAGTTCGAAGTTCACTTCTTTTCTAGCATGAAGCTCCTTCCGCAGTTTCCCCTGATCATTTAAATACTGCTCACTGGTCTCTTTTTCTGCTCGCAATCGACGTGTGAGCTTGGAGTTCTGTGAAGCGAGGTATGCACATTTTGCCAGGCATTCATCGAGCTCAGTTGCTGTAGATTCCTAAGTACGAAAGATTAATCACTTCAACTTGAAAAAAGCGTGCAGATATGAATGCTATGTACCTTGGACCCTTCCATTGCCTGGGTATCGTCAAGAAAAGCTACTCGAGTGGTCTCGTTCCCTGGCCCGTTACGTGACGTGGTGTCCCCAGTTTCAAATTGGAGACTCGATGCCAAATATGGGCGTCCAATCTCAGAAATCCGCTCGTTTTTAGTAGTAGTGACGTCCTCCTCAAGTGGATGTGTGTCACTGCTGTTAAATTCTGCAAAGTTGACGGGCTCGTAAAGTGGCGAGCTCTTCAGTCCTTGGTCTATGAGCTGTTGCTGGAGTAAAAATATTTTTTCATCTCGTTTGGAAAGTTCAAACTCCAAGCTTTGTTGATTGCTGAGTTCTTGCGAGTTTCGGCAGCCAAATGCTCGTAATACAGAGCCATACTCCCTGTTTTCCACTGGAGAATCTTTCAGAGATGAATACAAGAAATAGAACGTGATCCATAAAGCCTCGTAGTGGCTTACGAACACCTCCCACTCAATTTGGGACCGTAACTCAGCCTCATTTCCCCCCTTTGATACCTTACCCACTGACACTTGAGCACTATTTTGTTGGTCGATGAATTCTTTAAACACGTTCACACAGTTCTGGTGGTGCTCCATAACACAATCCAAAGCGCTCGTCCGCTTCTCTACAAGGATCTTGTGATCACAACTCGGTTGTTGCTTAGTTACAGCCAGTTGTTCCTGAGTGAGTCGAAGTCGTTCTCGCAGAGCTTTTCGGTCGTTCTCAATCAGCTGTAGACGTTTTAACACGAAGCATAAAGCATCGGTGTCGTCACTTCCTCGGTCCGACTTAACGGTAAGATTGTGCAATAAAATCTCTGCCTCGAGCCTTTCGACCTTCATTAGCAAACCGTCACGCTCATGTTCGCACACTTCTTTGGCTGCTTTCATCATCGCTGAATGCTTCTGTGCCACTTCGAGGTGCGACTGCAACTGCAGACACGTTTTCTCAGTTTGAAAATATCTGCTCACACTTATCATCTCCTTTTCTCGCTTTCGGAAGAAATCGAGTTTCTGTTGTGATACACGCTGCAGTTCTATTGCGAGTTGGTTCAAATTCACCGTTTTTACTGTTGCTGGGGAACACGACAGAGCTCTAATCGTCTCGTTCGCAGCGGTAAGTTGCTCGTCTTTCACTAACAAACTCTGTTCTGCAGTAGCAAGTCGCACAGCCAATTGTGGGTACTCCAGAAACTCATCGGGTCCGTCGGATTTCGTACGATGAGAGAACACGGTGATATTCTTCTTCTTTGGGTCGTCCTCAACAGCATCTTTCTTCTTTAGAGCGTTCAATTCCGCCATTAAATCAAGCTCCTGTTGCTCCAAACAATTGATCCGCGTCAGTAGCACTGTCCGACGGTTCAACTCCTCCGTCCGTTTCTCTTTAAAGCCTTGACGCAGAGCACGCACCTCCTTTAGGTGCTTCTCTTCCCACTTTGCCCACTTTTGAACTATCTTCGCTGCCATCTTCACACCACTTTTTCCGTTAACAACAACCTCAGCCAGGTCATGGACAATCTGCTGTTCGTTGTTGGTACGATACTGGAAAAGGTAGTGCCGGATCTGGGTAAGAGCACTGCGAAGGGCCACAGTACAATTGACTGTTGCCTTAGTAGCCTCGGTCTTCAGTACCGTCGGTTCAATTGTCAATCTTGGCTCAGCATTCGGCTCACTCTGTCTCTTCATTAACTGCACAACTGCATCACGCCACAAGTACATACTCTCTTGAACATGTTCTAGCCTCACCGCTTGAGCTTCAAGGTGATGTTCAAGGTTCACACACAATTTCGCTGCAGAATCTTGTCCTTCCGGCATTCCAACGAAAAATGTCAGTGGGTTATCCACACAACTGCATGACAAGTTCATGGCGTCCACTCCACGTTGCAAAATCTTTAAACAATTCTCCATCTCTATACTGCTCTCCATATCCTTCTTCTTCACTCTCTGTTGCAGCTCCTTTTCCAACGTCATGTTCTTCCTCTCCAAAATCGTCAGCTCCTTCTCCAGCTTCTCCAAGAGCTTTACAACGTCATTGTCCTCTACAATCAGATCCGATTGAGTTTCAACGTCCTTTACCTGCTTCTCAACGCTCTCTGTTTGCACTGGAGTGTCCACTGTGTTCCTCTCTTCGTCCACTTGCACCTCCTTGTCTTCTTTAGTCTCTCTCCGCTCCAGTTCGTCCAGTACAACATCCAATTGCTCGCGTTGCTCATCTACTACCTTCTGCAGCTCCAATATCCTCGAGTCTTTAAGTCTCAACGTCGCTAGAACCTGCGCACTCTGTCGTTCCTGCTCTAAGCGTGTATCTCGCTCCAATACGCGCAATGCACGGGCAAATTGAGGGTGTTTCTGAGCCAATTCGCGCGAGATAAACGGCTCATACAACTGTAAGAAGTTGTTCCATCGATCCGTGCACTTAATGTCTTGTACGTCGGCATGTGGCGGGCAGAGGATGCCTGCGGAGGCGACATCTTGCCCCATCGGCTCCATTATTGCACAACTTCAATAAAAATACGTGATTGGTTAAAACTATCTACATAGCAATGTGATTCGTAGAAAATAATGTTAAGAATCTTGGAGACAACACGATGCACTATGCATAAACTCATGAATACCAGCTTTCTGTAGTTACCTATCTCCACATATCCACCACCACCACTAGCTTGTACGCGGCGTGTCTTGCTCAGCTTTGTGGAAGACCCCTCAACTGACCGCGTGTGTCGTCGCTTGATCACTTACCCACAACGAATTACGAGGCCTTCGCGGCTTCCGTCTCAGCAGCAGCGTCTGTGGCATTGCTTCCAGTCTTCGTAAGCTCCGAGTCCACGTCCGTGCCAGCATTGCTTGACGGCGACACAGGTTGAGTCGTTGGGCTCGACGGCTTCTTCTTGTCACCAGTGACCGGGCTCTCCTTGTCTTTCTGGGTCTCATCTAAGTCTTCCAGCACCTCGACTGGTTCTGCAGCCTCATCGTCAGTACCCTCAGAGCTCAGCGAAGAGCAACCTGACACACCAAAGTCAGTGGCTTGGTTAGGGCGCAACAGAGTCAGGTCAAAGTGTGACCCATTCGTAGACAGGAACGTGTCCAGCATCTTGTCCTCCTTTGTAGTGAGTGGTCGAGGCTTTGACGATCGCTCGCTCGTATTGCCGCTGGGCGACATGGGCGACAACGGATTCTCCTCATTGCCTTCCTCATCTGGCTCGGGAACATCACGCTGCTCCTCGTCAGGACCGTCCATGTAGTTGAAAGCAAAGTCGTTGAACAATTCGTCGTTCGAGCTCTTCACCGACGCAGGTGTGTCGATAGGGACCTCCACCGTGTTCATGTACGTCTCGAAGATATCCTCGGTGCGGTATTCCTTGGCGTGCTTCTCCATAAGAGCATACTGTCCCTCAAACAGAGCCTCCTTGCGGTCAACACAACCCCAATCAAGACCCTTGAACCACGGGTGGTGCTTGATATGCTCAAAGCCATGCTCGCCCGAGCCCAATCGGTCATCTTCGTTCTTGGTCAGAAGCTTGGACACAAAGTCCTTGGCGTCTTCAGTAAACCGGGGCGAGAACTTCAGGTCCACGTTCACAATACGCTCTTTAATCAGACGGTTTGTCTTAGCGTTGAACGGTGTCCGGCCATCGATCATCTCATAAACCATGACACCCAACGCCCACCAGTCCACAGCACGCGAGTACGACTTGCCGCTGAACACCTCTGGAGCCATCATTTGGTATGTTCCAACAAACGTAGTCGTGCGGCCTTCATCGGGCATGTTTTCTTTCGACATACCGAAGTCCGTTAAAGCCACGTGACCGTCAGAATCCACCAGCACGTTCTCCAGCTTGAGGTCGCGATAAATAATATCATTCTGGTGCAAGTGACGGATAGCAAGCGCCACCTCGGCAGTGTACAGTCTGGTGCGATCCTCCGTGAACCTCCGTGCAAGTCGCATCTGGTCCAGCAAGTTGCCACCGGGATAATACTTCGACAGTAGATAGAGCTTTGCTTCAGTCTGGAATGCGTAACACAGCGTAGCCACATACGGGTGTTTAATCCGGTCAAGAATACGTCGCTCGGCGTTAGTCGCTTCCACAAGGCCACGCTGGATCACGAGTTTCTTGCGAATAGCCTTCATAGCATAGAAAACGCCCTCATCGTAGCCGTGTTTCTTACGCACAAGCTTCACGCGACCGCACGCACCACGACCAACAAGCTTGACAATCTCAAAGTCGCCCAGACACACCGGGTCGTCATCGTCGGCTGTAGGGCGAATAAACACGCTACAGCGTTCCTGCGCAGCGTTAGTTGGACTCGTGTGGTTCTTCGCGCTGCGATTCTTGCGCCGAGGGTCGATCAAACACGGGAGCGACTGACACAGCGAACATACTCTCCAGCTTCCGAAAGCTGGCACAAACTTGTCCTCGCAACAGCGGCTGCAGTACTTGACCTCGCACCATGAACACGGGATACGTCGGTTCAACATTGTCAATTTGCGGTGACAGATGCCACACGCATTGATCTTGCTGGCGTTTACCGTGATACTGGCAGCTTCACCACACCGGGCGGCAAAAGAACCAAACACAGAACTCTTAACCATCTCCAAAGCGTAAGCACCACTGCTGCCCAGCACATTGGAGGGAACAGTACCAGCCGACACACAGACGCAGCCATGACGCGTATGGCCTTGTGGGATTTTACATCCAACGTCGATCTCCGAGTTGAGGATCCAGGACACTGCACGTCTTGCCAGCATTCTGCGTGCAAAGTACGAGTCACTGTCACTAACGTAGTGCGAAGGTTCAACAAGTGCCAAAGCCTTGACCCGGTCCTGCATAACGCCCAGTCCGTTGTCATAGTTGAGTAGATGCAGCACCATCTGTGCACCACGCGAGAAGGCGACGATGAAGACCTCACTCAACAAAGGAGCAATAAGTTGGTCCCACGCGCTCTCCACATGAGAACGCGGATGACAACTTTGAGCCGCAGGGTTCATGATGACCACACCGTAGTTTTCACTCAGCGCTTTCTTCAGGTACGACATCATCGAGCCGCTGTCACTGTCGCTGTCGAATTGGTTCATGCAGATGCTTCTGCTCCAGATACCGGCCTCTCTGTACGGCACAATAACCAGAAGCCGCTGCTTGTTTTCGTAGCTGTCTGACACGTAAACGGTGCCTTTAGCGCACTCGCTACAGTGCGAGGCGTCGCTGTTCTTGCGGTCCACATCCTTGCCGTACAGTAACTGGCGCTTACTAGCTGCCATCGCTTCCCACGGCTGCGGTTCATCCTGACTAGGAGATTCATTATCGTTAAGGATAGAGCCAGCCAGAAGAGTACGGGAGCGACCTGAGTCGGTATCAGATACCGCTTCTTCCCCTGTGGACACTACCACTTCTCGGAAGCCCAATTCCGTACGTAGTCGCTGCTGGACGCCTCGGATTAAATTGTCCACGAAGACACACGAGTCTTCCGCACTGGCTCCACTGGCCAATCCGAGACTGCCGCGACGACCTGAAGCTGATACATGAGGACTGTGCATGTGCTTGTTCTTACGCTTGGAGCTGCCTGCAAGCTGGAGGTTCCCGAAGCTTCCAAAGCTGCTACTGATACTGCCAGAACGCGGTTTCTTCTCCTTCGACGGGATGGATAGCGGCTCGCTGCGGTCTGGCACTGGCGCGCCCGCGGGCGACTCCGGGTGGAGAGGCGTAATGGCTGCTGGAAGGGAGGGGAGGTCACCCCTATAGAACGATCAACACTCCGACACCTGCGCGTGACCGAGAGAGACTTGGTCTGGCCTGCGTTCCAGAGAGGCCAATTGCAGGAGAGAGAGAGGGGGGAAAGGGGATAGGGTGAGGACGCATTGACATCATCACGAAAATGTCTGTGATATGAGGTATAATTGATTTTAATGAGTTGAAATAAGTAGATGTTAGCACTTGTTTGATGAAGTGTGATTTCTGTTATTCATGTTATATTTAATATATATGTGTTTTTACAGTTTAAAATCCATTTGATCCATAATCAAATTTTTCTACCAATCAGAATCGCAGATGTGCAGCAAAGCTGGCTCTTTTACAGCAATTGGGGATGGGGGCCAAGCATAGAACCAGAGGAGCCGCTTGCAAGCAGTGCCTTGCCTTTGATGCCGAGTTGGTGACCAAGGCAACGTGGACTCCAGCAAGGGAAGAAGCTTTGGCTTCGCTGTGTTTCCTGCCTCAAATATCAGTTCGAATTGTTTCCTGTCTCTGGGTGTGGCCACCTCCGCAGCGCGAGGTGACCTCGCCAATCTCTGATCCTGTAATCTCTGCGAAAAGCGCTTGAAGGCTGATACAGATCAGCTTGTAATCGCCAGCACAAACGCCGTGTTTACTGCCAGGGCGGAAGGACTCCTTCAAGGAGCGAAGGCCGACTTTTGATCGCGAAGGCGAACATGAGCAGCGCTACGTGAACCTGGCCAGGCTGCTGCGTGTCTGGAGACGGAACGTGTGGCAATATGACAACCTGTACGCGTCAAAATCGTCTGCTGCATGACGAGTTTTCGGTTTTAAAGCTGCAGACATGGTGGACAATGTCAGCATTCCGATGACGACTTGGATCGTGTGCCAGGCCCCGAGAGCTGCTCGCTTGATCTCTCTTGTCCAGATGGGAGGAACCTCTCTTCTTCAAAAAGTTCTTGGGCTCAACTTGAGCTTCCCACTGGAAGTTCCCAGTGACAGTCAATTTAATACATGTAGATGGGAGGAAGCGAGGTGACTCTGAGTCAGAGTCTGACAGAGTCATTGATGCGGTTCTTGCGCAGTTTTAAGTAGCAGGCAAGAGTGCACATGGTGACCAAGACGTACATGCCTTGAGCCATCCAAGGTGGAATTGTTGTCGATGTTTTCCGAATCAAGCATGACCTAATTTCGATGCTCATCCTCTGTGGGACGCCTTATGAAAGATCGCTTCAGTCCATTGAAACGCAAGGTGAGCGCAACGTCCGCCACCCATTCATTTGAAGGTGTCCAGCATGGATTTCATGGTTGTGCCATACTCCCACCATAGCCGTTGGCGAAGCACCAAGTGCTTGTTAACTCCGATGAAAGCGACGTGTATTTGTCATGGTAAGCGACGATGCTACCTGTAATGTCAAGCCCATGCAGCAGTCTTGACAGTTTATCGTCTCGCTTTACTGCAACTTGCCCGACTCATTCGACTAAAGCTGCTTCAACTTGAAAAATGATGTGCCACACACCAAATCCATCCTACACTTCTAGAATCTAGAAATGACCACCACTTATAATGACGTTTATGTGCTGGTAACAGGCATCGCTCTGCCTGTGTGTTGCCGCGCACAGCATCTTTCAAGCACCAGCACTTTCCCCACTTCACCTCCACTCTCTCAGTTACTTCCTGCTCAAATTTTACGTGTCAATTCGCGTGCGGGGCTGAGTTACGTCGCCTGGAAGTGCACCTCCTATTCAAAATCTTCCAAGTCTTCTGAAGCCTCTACACAGTCGAACACGTACCATTCGCAGTGGATTCTACAACATCATGTGTCAATAGTTCAGCGTGCATCGCCCAATGCCAACGCAGCGCTGGGTCGTGGCCCCCATGACTCGAAATTCGAGGATGAGAATCCTCGCGTCGAGCTCTGGAGCTCAAAATGCGGCGCCATGGGTCGGTTCACTGTCGTCAAACAGACCATTTACAAGGGAGAACGAGCATTTCAAGCTACAGCGTTTGCTGTAGTCGTTCGACAGAGTTTAGCGCCTCGACGGTGTCACTGGTGCTTCGTAACGTTACGTAAGAAGGCCTTGCAGTGTGGAGATTGCGAGTTCTCGAGATACTGTTCGCGTGACTGTCTGGCTGCGGATGCGACGCTGCACGCCTTCCAGTGTCAAGCTCTTCGAGCGTTAAAACGGAGAGATATTGGAACTTTTGACGTGGAAACTGTGAGGTTGGCACTTGCGGTGTTAAGTATGGAGCAGTTTGTACAAAATCCTCAAGTGCTGGTACTGCTGGCCGTTCATCGGCGTCAAGACAGCAACGAAGAGAAGAAAATGCACACTGCGGTGGAGTTCATTGTTGAGATGACTGGCCGAACGCTGGGTCCGAGACGTGTGAAGGCTACGCTGGAGCGTGTTCGCTGTAATGCACACCCGCTTTATCTAGATGGTATGACGTGTGTGGGTACTGGCATCTTCCCTGAAGCAGCTATGGCGCTGAACCACTCGTGTCTGCCTAATGTGGTGCCCAGCTTCGACTCAAGGACTCGTACACTTGCATTTCATGCGATCACAGAGATACCAAAGGGTGGGGCTGTGGAATACGCTTACATTGACCTGCTGCAAACGAGAAAGAGGCGTCAAATGCTGCTTAGTCAAGGCTTCGGCTTCAACTGTGTCTGTGAACGCTGTACTAGCGAGCTGAAGAATCCAACAGAAGACGAAGATGAAGTGGAGGAGACCCGAGTGATGGAACAGTTGATCCAGATCATGAACTCCAGACGCAGCGACACCAAACAGCAACTTGTCCATTTGAAAAAGGATAATGAAGGAGTTTTCAAGGGCAGTAACGAAGCTGCTTTCGCGCTATACACCGCTGAAATGCAGTTTGCACGTGCGCAAAATGACTGGGGGCACGTTGTCAAGGCTGCTGAGACTCTGTTGGAGATCTGGAGTCGATGTGGACTTCCAAAATACTATCACACCACAGAGACGTTGCATCTCCAGATTTATTCCGCGGCAAAGCAAGCTGGAATGGTCGAGATTTCCAAGGTATCAGCAAAGCAGGTGGCACATATCCGACAGATCTGTGGTTATTCACAACCTGAGACTCCTCTCGAATAGGGGTTTCCAAGGGACTGTTCACTGCCAAAATTGAAACAACCGCAGAACAATGGCAAGCTCCAGCAGTGATGATCGTACCGGTACTGGTCTGCACCGCGTGAATACGTCTCCTCAACGCGATCTCCTTCCCAAGCTGGAGGATAGTCGGCCTCCTGATGTCATTAGTGATGGAAATGCTGGTAATGATCTTTCTCAGATGAAAACTTTCACGCCGGCTGCTAAGCAAGTATCTGCTCAACGCCCGACACCAAGACAACTTGCTACGGCACTATATCACTGGACTACTTGCCTCTTTATTTCAGTGCTGATCCTCTCGCAGTTCTTGGGGCTCTTCTGGAACAGCGTCACTTCCCATGGAGGGGCTCTTTACGGGAATCAGCCAGTGGCTGGAGGGATGAGTGAAATCACAGGCAACAACGACAAGCCTGTCACTGACCGCGTGCTGGCTTGTGTACTTGAAGGGCGCTACTACAAACCTGTACTGCTTAACGATGTACTGGGAACTTCTGGGGCTGCCGTCGTTCCTGAAACAACCGCACACTTTGTGGACGGATACCGAGTCATTCGTCGTCAGACCACTACGCTCAGTGACGATGCTTATGCTTCGTATATGGACACGTGCGCATTGATTTCGACGACGTTGGATATGATTCTGGATACTTGCGATAACGATCTTGGATATTCTGTCACGAGAGATGCCTTGCGTATTGTGGTGAACGGCGAAAAGGCTTCGGGGAGCTCCAGTGATACTGTGTACAAGATCCAAGACGCACTACCGGTTCTAGTGATGCCGTTCTGGGATAACGCTCAGTTTGCTCGTTATGCTGTGCCTGGTACGGACGGATCTGCTTGTATGTTCCGTTTAACCGGTAAATACATCGACTCGAGTCTAGCGGACGGATTTCCAGCGATGTTGGCGGTGAACAGGACTGTGCGAGAAGAGATAACCAAGGAGTGGCTACAGGCTCCTAACGGCCAGTGGCGACACGGATGGCTTCATGTGGGCAATGGAGACGAGTCTGAGACTGCGTACTTCTCCGATGTTATTAGCTCGGATCCCGATTCAACCTATGGACTGACGCGACGTGAATTCAACACACTAACGAAGCAAGAACTGAACTGCGTCAATGATCGACGGGAATGTTTAACTGCTTCTGTCACACAGACGTGGGGGGAGAAATTCACGACTGAAGAACAAGAACAAACGATGACGTCCATCACTATCGCTTCACCGCAGCATTTTGGTTTCTTCCTGTACACGAGTACGTATGAGCGTATAGTGCGAGTGATCTACGACTGGGAAACGCTCATTGCCAATGTGTCATTGGGGATGCTACTTGGACGTTGGATCGTAGCTATGGCAGCACTCCATCGTGGTTACTTACAGGGACGAAGTGAGTGGTTTATCGGCGGCTTAGGCTGTGTCGCTGGCTCGCGCAGCTTTAACATGCTGCCTATTGTGCTGCTTCCGCACCTCAAAGTTACAATCGCTTCCTTTTGGACCGCTGGATGCTACTTCGAAGGCGAACAGATCGCTTTATCCGAGTCTTGGTTCACGATATACCCCGGTTTAGTGGAGTTCTGTCTCGTATACTACAGCTTGCTCAATATCTTTGCCAAGATCTTCCGTCGCCGTATCACGGACATGTTCTTCACACCCACAGTCGCTTTGCTCTGCTTGTTGCATCGTATCCGGACCCCTCTTGCACGTTCCGGGGCATTATCTGGTGTGGATGGCCGAGTGACTACCCAAGTGTTTTCAACGGAGATGCAGGATTTGCGGTTGGTCGATTTCTTCATCTCAAATGTGGGGCCTCGTATGGACGCAAACTTAGCGCTGCTCATGTCGCTCAAGCTCGTTTTGGTAGCCCTCAATGTGCTTCCTCTGGTGTTTGCACCATATATTCCACCGGTTAAACAACCTGACACGGGTCTCAAAGGCGTCGAGCGCGCACTTGCTATTCGTGCCAGCAACGTCGGGGGGTTGGGCTGTTCTCCGGTTTACATTTACGCAGAGGATGCAGTTGATCAGAAGGGAGAACGGACCAAAGTGGCTCTGAATAGCTATGAATTGGTGCGACTGGGCTACGTGGTGTTTGGAGGACAGTTCTTGCTCACTTTCGATGCCTGGGACGTTATTATGAACACTGCGCCGCTCCGCCGTGTGCATCACTTATGGAATTATCGTGTCGTGCTCTTCCCTCTCCGTGAGAAAGATGGCTACGTATCTGTAGGGGATAAACCAACCGTGTGCCGTCTGGATGACGCTCGTTTCGACCCGATCGCCTTCTGGGACATTGCTGCTCAACCTGTCAAATGCTAGAACTGAAAACACTGAAGACCACAACA
Organism: Phytophthora citrophthora; assembly: GCA_031305395.1. Taxonomy (NCBI): domain Eukaryota; phylum Oomycota; class Peronosporomycetes; order Peronosporales; family Peronosporaceae; genus Phytophthora; species Phytophthora citrophthora. Next base: position 1,213,134 of record JASMQC010000006.1, read on the forward strand.
CTACTGGGGTGAATAGTGTACTGAAGGAGCCTTAAAAAGCTTGATAACTTCTTACTGGTGGAAGAACTAAATAGCAATTTTCTTCACGGTGTGAAGAGCGTGTTGAGTGTGTTGGTGGCTGGTCCTGGAGTGCTGTGAAGAGATGACACGTTGGATGGCAGTGAGGCTAGTGACGCGTCACAAACACTCGTGCCGTTGATGAGTTTCCGTAATGTGTGCTGCACTTCCGCTGCTGGTGGACGTTGCTGAGATGAGAAGCTCAAACACCTCATGACCAATTCTTGGATTTGAACGGGGCAATCCATCGACAAAGCTGGACGAATACAGCCTGAGCTCACTAGCAATGCCAATTGGCTTTGCTCGTCCATACCGTCGTCCATATCCACGCCAGACGCGAACGGAAGCTGACAAGTGTCAAGCTCAGTCAACAGCACACCGAGGGAATATACGTCCGACTGCTCACTTCGAGGTTCGCCACGTAGCAGCTCTGGTGCCAACCAGGCAACCGAGAAATCGCTTTTTGCATACGCGGCTTCAGTCCCCACAACTCGTCGCACCCCGAACGCGCACAGTTTGGCGTCACAAAGCTCAGACAACAGGACTCGTTGGGCCTTAAGTTGCGGAGGATGGAGCGATGCGTGTCGGGAATGCAGATAAACCAGAGCATCCACGATATCGAGCGCAAGGTGTGCCTTGGTTTTGGGCATCGAAACGGAATGGAACCATCCGAAGTCCTGTGCATTACGAGGCCGCAGTGACAGCAAGGAACGTAAATCTCCATTGGGCATGTACTCGGTCACTGCTGATGGCTGCGCTGTCAGTCCTTCCAAATGAGACGGTGATGTCGGAGAGTCGAGATCATAAACACGCTGTGCAGGGTCGTAAAAGCCGATGAAAGCTACGATCCGAGGATGCAGCAGCGAAGCACTCAGTGTGATATCCGCCATGAATGCGTGACGGTAAGATTGTTGCTCTGCAAGTTCAGGAAGCAGCCGTCGTACGACCACTTGACGGTTCGCTTGGCCTTCGATCTTTAACGTTGCACGGAAAGCCAAGGTGAAAGAGCCTTCGTGCAGCAGTTCTCCATCAACGACACAGTCTGGAGGCAGTCGACTCTGCTCCAAAGCTACCGTAGTATTTGCCAGTTCGTCACTTGAGTCGCATTTCTGCAATTGAGTTCCGTTGATCATTGGCGACAAACCGGTAGCGGTTGTAGTTGCTGCACTGCTGGAACCTCGTCCAGGTCCAGTACTGAGCTGTTCGAAAAACTCCATTGACGGTACACTGGAAATCCGAGGCAAATGTTGGAACCATTTACCACCAAAGCCTGGACCGGAAGATCGGCGACTTCCGTCCGCTACGATCGCCATGAGGTCAGGAGTCAACACACAGTCCACATACTCCGTTCCTTGACTGTGGCTGTTCCTGGGTCTGCTGATTCGTTTGTGTTTCCTTCGTTTGCACATGAACCAGCCTCCTAGAGCGAGCAGCAGCACTGCAGCTGCCACAAGACCAATAATTAACCCTGTTGAGCTCGAAGATGAGCTTTCACCCATTTCCGAGGCTTGGGAAGCGCTCGAAGATGACATTTGCGTTCCGTACTGCTAGGCAGTGAGTTTGTGATCCTTCCTGGAGCCAACAGGGGAAATGACTGTCTCCGCTAAGGAATCCCGGTAAGGGCAAGGGTGGACGGTGGCTGTCTGACTGGCTTCCTCCTTGGTCTCTCCCAGGATAGCGGCTCGATTTGATCTGGGCCGTACGCAGATTCCCCCACACGTGGCCGTAAGAGCGCCACATGGTGCAGCCATCCTACGTTTCCAGCATCCCTGATGGCTGTGGGACGGTAAACTTTACGTCGGCTGTTGACTCACGTCCTCAACGTAATGGCAAACTTGACGGCAAGAATGCACCGAGTTCTTGTCGGCGCTTGGCCTTGCGAATCGCAGTGCTCGGCCTGGAAACTCCAAGAGATCGACTTTCCCATCTGAAAATGCATCAAACTGGATGCTCACGAATCGCGACTTTGGTTTCAATACAGGAAGGGCGGGGCAGGCAACAATGCCCATTAAACATGCATGTCCTGGTGCATGTTACATGTACGTAAGGCTGAAGCTGAGTGTTTGGGATTGAAAGAAATCAATCTGCACCGGAACTTCAGGTTCTTCCGGTGCGCTAAATCATGGGTCATGATTCATGGCAATCACGACCAGCGAGGTACCACTGTGTACAAGCCACCTTCGTCTACATGTACTTGTCGATGCAGTACAAGTACATGTATCGTTCGCGTTTGCTACAAAGTTGTCCGAAGGAGGAGTGAAATTGGCACCACTTGCGTAACGGTACAGTGTCGCCGAAACGGACAAGGCGTCACATCCGATGATGAACACGCAAGTGGCAAACACGGCGATCGAATGCCTGTCGACGAAAATCGCCTCGCTCAAGCAGGAGATAAATTCAGAGCCATCACAATGTGTACTGTACCGGAACATTGTTTTAGTAATTCCATGCAGTAGCTACAGGAACTGTACTGGAATCCATTCTGGATAACGTTGCTTTCAACCAACGAGCTTTCAGTCGAAAGCACAAGTCGACACGTAAACGCTGCTGCTTGGTAAGCTGCAACCACGCTGCTAGCGAAATGCCGCGTGGACATGTGCCAAAACGGATTCAAGACTGATTCTTGGCACCAGGAACAACCGCAGCAGGAAAGTCAAGACTGGCGCCACCGCGTCGCAGTGTGACGCCCGTCGATGAGTGAGCGAGATGAGTCCACCCGGCAAGGCGACGGTTGTTCCCCCCCATCCAGGTGATAAATGTACGGCGCGCGGGGTGACCGAAAGCAGGAAACCACGATGGGGATAGTAGCTCCTGAAGCTGCGTTATACAAATACAGTACACAGCGAGAAGCTCCGCTGGCGAGGCAGAGCATTGCCGGTCAAATGCCGTCGCCGTCCACCACCCAAGTGATGTCGGTCACTTGACTCACAGCTTGAGCCGCCCTCCACCCGTACGTGAATGCGATTCGGTGCAGCAACGTTACTCCGGCTCGCATTCATGTGATAGGATGACCGGCAACACGCGCGTCAACGGCGATTGACAAGCTCCGGAGTCTGCGGCTCTTTGGAGCTGTCCTCGCCACCACCCGATCAATCATGTCGCGGCGAAAGGGCAACTTGTCCTTGAACCTTCAAGACCTGATAGTGCTATTACTCCTGTCTACGTTTTACACGGGTGCACAACAAATCAAAGATTCGTAAACCACTTGCGCTATCGAGTGTTATTTAATCATTTACAGCCCCCGTCATAAGCTCAGAGAGAGCATCAAGTTCTGCAGAATCTCGCTGTCGTGGCAAACTGGTGAAATGGCCGCACACCAGCAAAAGATTTCCGGCCAACGGCAACCAAGGAATCTTGCGCACGATGTGCAGAATCTGCAGCACGTCCAGGCTGTGTAATCTCGTGTTGCGCGATTGCTCTGTATCGCACGCAGGTGGGAGCGTGTGGCGAACACCTGGGCAAACCGCATATCAAAGTGACTTGACATTTGTATGAACTAGAAATTGCATTCACTTGATCCGAATAAGCACCTAGTCTCGTGTACTAAACTTGCGAGGATCAACTCGGGATTCTCTACAGTTTTCACTGTTCTGGTCTCGCAGACTAAACGAACTAGGATTCTGTGATTGACTTACAAATATGCAAACGATTCGTCAGCCATTAGTTAATCCCAGATCATTGAACCGCGAGGGAAACACGGAGAAGTTCCCCCAATCCCCCGCATATGGCGATTTGTATGCATCTGAGCTTACCTTCGTGTCTATCGGTCAAGCGCCGTTGCCTGGCGCAGCGTTTCATTACGCGAGTTACCGGGTGAGAAGCAGGAAGGAAAATGGAGCATTTGGCGCCAATCATGCACCGCCAATCAAGCGACGAAGAGGGAGAACAGCGCGCGCCTGAGTTCCAGTTGATCCGTCGGAAGCGGCCGCGCACTCCAGAGACCAACGCGGAGCCTTATGCGTTTCCTGCTCGTGGTTCGCCCGAAAAGGCTCCGCGTCTGATGGTTTTGCCTGGTTTGGCTGAACTTTTGGCCGCGCAGAAGCAACGCAATGAAGGTGTAGCTGCTGGAGCTTTACTGGATGTACTCTCTCGCGTTTCTACCGAGCAGGAGCAGCAGCAACAGAATCAGCAGACTTTGGAGGAGGAAATTGAGGTGGAGGACAAGACACCTTGGCCCTCGGCGAAACAATACTTCGACATCTTCTTTACACCTAAGAATGAGCTCAAGATCCCAGTTTACGACTTGGGAGTGGATCCACGAGGCGTTCCACTACACCCGGAGTTTATCTACAGCCAGCCAGTGTCGTGCATGTACTTCCTGAAGTGCTCACGTCTATTGGGCAAGGGATCGTTTGGATTCCCTCGTAAGAAAAAAGCTTCCGGTGAGACAGCACCGTCGACGACTCCTACAGCTACAGGAAAGAAGCCAGCGGGTAAAGGTGGGAAGAAGGAGTCGAGCAAGGACTTTGAGTGGCGCAAGATGAGCTTCGTCACCGGTTTACCCAAGAAACAGCCTATCGTACGCTACATCACTGCCACTTGCTACAGTCGAGCGACGGATATCTCGGCGAAGAAGAAAGTCTTCCGCATGCACGCTGTCATGCTTGCAGACGAGGCAGGAAGTGGAGAACATGGCGACTATGTTCTCGTGCACATCCGTGCAGGAGGCAGCAAGCGCGTCGGACTGCGTGCCAGTTTGGCTGATGCTGAGCCGCAACAATCACCTTCGTCTCCTACCACTACGCCGAAGCAAAATGCTGACTTGCTGTGTATGAGACGCCCCGTTTCTCCAACCAGCGTCGCTGTGTCTTCGTACTCCAGCTCGACGGCATCGACCTCACCGCGCAACAAGAAGCTGCTGCACACTGAGTTTAACGCTAGCCAGGGTGATCACTCAGAGCACCTAGCAAGGGTTTTGAGTGGAACATCAGTATCTCCCATTGCGCTGGACTCGACGCCATCCGTGACTCGACACCCGCTTTTCACGTCCGTAGAGGACCCCAAGGTCGATTCAGCTCGTCTTGCTCTGCGCAATATGATCCTGAAGTCCTGCACGTCACCGGATGAAATGGCAAAGTACGTAATGGGACTCCAGGAGGAACTCGCGGCGCTGCAATACCAGAATCAATAAGTGGCGCTGCACATTAGGATGTTTTAGCTACGGTAGTCGTTCTTAGTGATATCAATTTACACTTTAGTCATATTTTCTTACATGCGTGCGTACCAGTAGGCAAGTTTTGTTGTTGGTTTCCACAACCGTAAACACGTACCATGCATGTTTGTTGTTGTTGTTGTTGTTGTTGTTGTTATAATCATAAGTACCTCACATTGATTGAACAACTACTACGTCGTAAGACATGTAATAGTAGCTGACTATTTTTACGTGAGGTTGACTACGCATTTGGAAGCCTCAGTCAATTGCTGCATGAGCTCCTTAAGTACATTTTCTGTCGTTCAATGTGTTGCCAAACGCACTCGCCAGCTTGAGCGATTGTTGTACATGCTGGAGTCCACTGCCATTAAATTCCAGCAAGTCAAATCACCACATTCAACTACAGACGTGATAGTTCTTTCTCCGACAACAAGTGCTCAAGTTCAAAAGCAATACGCAAAAATGTTGATGGACTTTCTTGAGAAGGAGAAGAGTCTTCGGATTGCTGCCCTGTTCGCAGACTCAATTCATGTCGAGGTAGTGGTGTTCTTGAAGTACATGTGCAAGTACTTCGTAGTACTTTTTTTCTCTTTTAGTTTGATAATTTACTTGTGGCATTTGGTCTGATGGAAGAGCTACGATGAGGAACTCCAGCAATTGCTCGTTCAAGTTGAAGACGAAGAACTGTTGCGTCAGCGGGTTGATGGAATCTGGGAGTTCCTCACCGCTACAAGCATTAACCAGGATATTATAGCGATGATTCGTTCCTGCGAGGGTCTTTGGAATGATTTGTTGCCGCTAATTTCAAGTGTAGCCCCTCTTATCAACACCATGCGAGGTGAGTTTGTCCTCTATAGTACTGATGAATTTTCATGTTGCTCAATTAGAGCCGTACTTGTACAACCCAGGCACTGGCTCCTGGTCGAAACCTGCTGAAGATACGTGCAGTCCAGTTCACCCATGGCCCTATCGGAGCTGACGCAGTTTATACGAGAAAAGCATAGTCCATAACATGACTCAACGTTGTGCAAGTTTCATGGAGCCGAAACTTCGGATACTACTTCGTAGAAGGAAAAAATACTGGTAGGTTTTCTAAGTTCCGGGGTTGGTATCAGAAGTAGGATTTAACTGTTTTTACTGGTGATTTTACCTCATTTTGCACGAGTGATTGATCATTATAAAATCCCTGGCCAATCTCGCGAGTTTTTCGCCGCATTGTCCATGAAGATTTCTGGAACTTCACGTTTAGTATCCTCACCACGTCAACTTGCAAACATACCTATCCTAAAGTGCATCAAATTCACTCATTCCGCATTTTTCTCTACGACACGCAAGCCCAAAGACAAAATGACAATGAAGGTGATAAACTGCATCATGTTCGGACGCGGCAACCTAATTACAGTCACATTGTCTGCAAAGAGCACTGAGATTCTTCTGGGAGGTCGAAGTCGGCGCTACACAGTTGACGAAATAGATGCATCGCGTTGCAGCCGGCCACGACTCGCGCAACTTTCGCTATATTGGTAAGAACACCGAGCTCACGAGCGCGTTCTGTGGTCACTGCATGCCACTTGTTGGCGACGGTATCGTAGGCTCGATAGAGATCCAATTGGCTGTCGCGAGGAAGTCTTTGCGCTCTTTGATGGTTTTTCTTAGCTGGTCAAGTGGGGGCTAGCGGTGATGCCTATGGAACCGGCGGATAAGGTCATTAACTGCGTCGTGCTAGGACGTGGCGAGCCAATTACAGTCACTATGTGAGCATCAAGCACAGTCGACCAACTGAGAACGACCATCAAGAGGCTCAAAGGCCTACCTGACGATATCATGTTGGATCTCTATCGAGCCAACGGCAACACCACAAGCAAGTGGCATGAAGCGACAACAGAATGCACTCGCGAACCCGGAGCTTTTAACGACCATGCGGAAGCTGTGACGGATTGCTACGCGATCCAAACAATTTTTACCCTGGGTTACTTCATGTTTAACCTTCCAGAAGAATTCGAGGAGGGAGTTGTTTACGTTCTAGCGGTGATAACTATTCCGCCGGCGCCGAAGCTGACTGTATCGTCCTCGGATGTGGTGACATGATCAGAGTTCCTTTTTTAAAGCAAACAAAGTCGATCATCTAAGAGAGATCATCCAGACGCGCAAATTCCTATCTACCGACAGCCAGATGGATCTCTATCAAGCCTACGACACCACCACTAACACCTGGCTTGAAGTGAGAGCTGAAGATGCTCGCGCACTCGGCGCTATGACTGACCAAGCGGAAATTGCTCAAGTCGTGGCTGGCTACGCCGCGATAGATCCGTTTCTTCAACGGGATAGCTCCAAACTCAACTTTCCAGAAAGACCTGGAAGAGGGATTGTTCACTTCTAGCTGTTATCCCTGCGCCTCCCGAGCGTAAGTGCTCATTGTACTAAAACATGGTTTACTGGTTGTTCATTGACAAGTTGACACTGTGATAAACATGACACTGTGATAAACAGGCACAAGAAGAACTCGTCCGGGCTTCTTTAGCAGGCTTTTCTCGAACCGAAACCAGAGATCTGAGAAGAAGACCAAGAAGGCCTCGTTGGGCATGTGAGGCTTGTTGCATTCTTTCTGTGATCACTGCAGATCGATAAATGATAAAGAATAGGGATGCGACTTGCAATTGTGTTGGCCAATTTACGTGAACTCGACTACGCATTTTTTTAAGCCACACTATGTGACCTTAGATTCATTCACCGTCGTTCAATGTGTTGCCAAACGTACTCACCAGCTTGAGCGTCCGGCCGTGAATCATTCACTACAGACACCGAAAATGTTGTATAATATGACTTTATTGAGAAGGAATTGAGTCTTCAGTTTGCTGCCTGGTTCGCAAACTCGATTATTCATATCGAGGTTAGCAAACGTAGTGGTGTTTTCCCTTTCATTTTTGACAACTTACTCTTCTGATGGAAGATACGATGGCAAAAGTTAAAGACGGAGAACTGAAGCGTCAGCGGGTTGATGGAACGTGGACGTTCCTCGCCGCTACAAGCATCAACCAGGATGCCGTAATTCGTCCCTGCGAGGGCCTTTGGCATGATTTGTTGTCGCAAATGCGAGGTGCGTTTGTCCTCTATCCTACCGATGTACTTTTATTTTGCTCGTACATGTACGCTAGGCAACCCACTGAAGATACATGCAGTCCAATTCATCAATGACCGTACCGGAGCTGATAGCAGTTTATACGAGTAGAATCGAGTTCATAGATGCTACGTTGCATGGACCGAAAATTGCAGTAGTACAGTGTGTAGAAGAAATCATGTTAGGTTCTTTAATTCTTGGTTTGCTACGAGACGCAGGGTTGCTGTAGTTCATGACGGAAACTCCTAATTATCCCTGAACTAGAAACTATTGGCCTTCAAAGCTGTGTTTAATTCTCAAAACCGATACCAGATCCTGTCGATGTTCTGTATCTTGTAATTACTTGTCTCGAGCGATCGCAGTTCTTCTCTTATCCTTTGAATCACGACGTTCGTTTGTCACTGTAACTGCATCTGTCGAAGACGAAGAATTGCTGCGTTATGCTAACCTGGGAGTTCCTCACCGCTACAGGCATCAATCAAGACGGCCTAATGGTGGTTCAGAGCCTTTGGAACGATTTGTTGACGCAAATAACAAGTTACTTTTGCCTCATTGAGGGTTCAAAGCATTTGAAAAGCAATGTTACCGGTGAGCTCTTCACATTTCAGGGCTGGTATATGACGCAGGGTCGCCGTACCCCTCTTGAGTGTCGCTAAACTGGTTGCTGTAGGCCTTCAGCTGCCTATTGATCCATTCCTGCTGTATCAATTGCTTCTCCTTCTCGAGTTGACTCAGATCTTGGCGATACTCGTTCACTTGCATCTTGTACATTTGAAGCTCGTCTTCCATCTGCTTCATCTGGTTTTGCTTACCTTTGAGTGTTTCCTTGTATACTACCAGTTGTTCAGCAACCTCAGCACCTGGCTGTCGTGCGAGAATGGTCTTCAACTCGACGTACAGCTTCTCCTTCTCCAGGATGAGTAGGTCCTTGATAGTGGTCTCTTCGTATTTATGAATCAGCTTCCTCTGCATCGCTTGCAGCTTCCGGATCATCTCGAATCGTTTTGGATCACTACCTTCCAGCTTACGCCAGCGGTGGACATTCAGGGGGTGGTCAAGTTCTTCAGAGAGAGCTCGAATCTTCGTTTTTTCCTGCAGCAATTCCTTTTCGAGGCGGAACAGCTCCTGCTTGAGCGAGCCTTCATGGGAGAGTTGATTACTGCTCGAGTCTTTTTCAACTGTGAGAGCGTGAATTCGAGCCTGCAAGTTGTTGACATCTTTTTCCTTCTCTTGGAACTGGAAATATCCCTTCGACAATGTTGATTTCTGTATCTTGATCTTTTCATACAACACACTTAGCTCTTCATTGCGCTGGATAAGCTGTTGCCGCAAAGTATCGCGATCATGGACGACGCATCCATATTCTTTCATCTGTCGCTGCTTCTCTTCGTCTGCTTCCTGAATGATCTTTGCGAGCTTAGTGACCTCCTGCTCTTGATTTAGGATAATCTGCTCAGACGACTGGATCTGCTTCTTGATGCGCAACAACTCGTTCTTGAGGATCTCCTTCTCCTTGTCTACTTTGTGATGGTCGAAGTGCTCCTTTACTAGAGCATGATCCTTGGATGTAATCTCTTCCTTCAACTGCTCAATCTGGTGATTCATAATCTTGAACTTGCGCTTCATATCGCCGATCTCCTCCTGACTTTCGATAAGCTGCTTGCTGTAGAGGTTTCGATCTGTACGAACTGCCTCGTACAGGTTCTGCTGTTGTTTCAAACGACTCTCACTCTCAACGATTTTCTGTTGGAGAGATACTACCTGCAAGTCCTGCAATTTCGCCTCTTCTAGTGACGTCATGAACTTTTGCGTCGCATTAGCAGCTTCTTTTTCGTACTTCTCGCGTTCACCAACAAGCTGCTGAATCTGAGCACGTTGTTTCTTCACGTGAGACTTTAAGCCGTTGATTTCGTTCTGCAAGTTCTTCATCGTATTTTCCTTGATCTTCATCAAGTCAAATGTCGCCTGCGTTCGATCATTTGCCTTCACCAACATCTTGTTTAGCACTTCACGCTCCCGCAGCATTTCCTCCAACTTCTTTGTCAAAAGCTCGCTCTGTTTCTTCTCTGCTTCCAGGGAGATGTTGATCAAAACCTCAAGATCCAACTTGGCCTTTTCCTTTTCAGTTTCACAATCTGAGCGCTTAGCCTCGACATCTTGTAGTTGTTCTCGTGCAATTTCCATCAATTTCTCGATTTTTAGCGCGTCTCGAGCGATCATCTGGATTTGTTGCTCTTTCGCGTTCAGTTCGTGCTCAACTTGAACGTTCTCTTTATGAAGTTCGACGTTCTTCTGCCACTGCAACTGCATCGCTTCCGTGAGTGAGTGTGTCGTTCGGAACAACCCGTCATACTGCTTCAAGTACTTCTCCATCTTCTGCTTCGACTCACGCATCGCTAGCTCCTTTTTGCGGAGGTTCTCTTCGTTGTCCTTCTTTTGTGTCTCCAATACTGCGTTATCCACTTGAAGGCGTTCGTGAGTTTGCTTGAGTACTTTGAGTTCTTTCTCTAGTCTCGTTTTACGTCTCACTTCTTTCTCGGTCAGACTCTGCTTCTCTTGAATCTGCAATCCAACGTTCGCTTGAGTCTCTTCGAGTCTTGCGTTCTTGGCCTCTTCTTCTTGCACTAATGCATACAAGTTCGTCGTTTCCTGTCTTAGATCTTGTAACGATATTGTCTTTGCCTCAACATCTCGAGCACATTCGGCACGTTTGTTCTTGAGGGATGCGATCTGTGACTCCTGCTCTTCATTGAGAATGATGTCACCGCCATTCCCGGACGGCATAGCCATTTGGGAAACTTCCTCTTGGAGCTGGTCCAGCTTCCCTCGAAGACCGTTAACCTTCTGCTGCTTCTCCAGCTCTGCTTGCCTCGTCAACGCAATTTGCTGCACCACAGCATCCAGTTCAACCTTCGCCTTCTTCTTTTGAGCGAGTGCTTCACTCTCTTCCTCCTGGTCGCGTAGCATGGCCTCATGACTGGAGTGGATCTCCGCAAGGATTTCTTTTGTGCGGTGAATCAGTCGTTGCTCGCTCTCTTGAGACTTAACGAAGGCTAGCAGTAGTTTCTCCAGCTCCGACTTGTACAACGCAACGGAATCAGGTGTCTGCGCCAACACACCCTCCATCTCAGCCACAACGACCGCTCCTGTGCCTGCTGGGCTCGTCTCCGCTTCGTTGAGCCATCCACCGTCCGTGCCTGCCGACAGCGGTGTCATTCCACGATCCATCCCGATAGCATCCGACATCTCCGCTTGTGTCTATGACCTTGATAATAATAATAGGGATGAAGGTATAGTTACCGTTTTTGAAGTTGCAAGAGTGATGATCATGTACAGGTTATCTAGGGTTTACCACACTTCGTGTATTTGTGCAGTATTCACTTCACCACCACCACGTTACGTGGCACTGGGAACATGACATGGCCATGAAGTAATGCTTTGGGTCATGAACACCACTTAGATGTGGTGACCATTTCAATTGATCTACTCGCTCGAACTCACTCTCAACGAAGAACTATAGACATGTGATGTGTTGAAATCCACCGTGAGAGAATCGTGAAAGGAATTCAGCATAACTTTGAACCGCTCAAGAACTAGAAAGCAAAACTGCTTACTGTTGCACATGTGAAGATAAACTATCTCACTCGACAGGTGGAATGACACTATGGACGGCTGTACGAGTCGCCATTGCACTGCTGCTGTTGTTGCTGTTGAAGTTATTGCAGAGTGTTGGTCGGTAGGGTTGCTCGTTGTGGGGTTGTGGCATCCTAATTTGATGTTTTCAACACGAATAGGATCCACTTCGCGGCTAGGGTTGGTTTCAAATCGTACTTTTCACTTGATGTTTGTATCAAGTGAGGTTTTTAGTCGCTCTCCCCGAGGTTTTAACCGCTCAGTTAGGGAGAGTGTGCCGCTCTTGGGCTTTGGCTCCTGCTCTTCTTTGCAGACGCCCTCCAGTCCGAAGAAGGCGCGGAGACAGAGACGCAGAGGAAGCGCACCGATCTACACAGCGCAGCGATCGGTAGACCAACAGGCGGAGACTGAAGACATACAGGGCAGACACACAGGGACAGGATGAGTCGCGAGGAGCGTAAGATGGCGCAGATCATCGCCAGCATCGAGCGCATGGAGCAGGAGACACGGGACGATTCAGGCAGGTCACAGGAGCCGCAGGACGCGGCCAAACGCGGCAAAAAGGGAAAGAAGGGCAAATACTCGGGACTCAAGGCTAAAGGAGGCAAGAAGTTCAAGGTCGCGTCTGTTGCGATCGGTCCAGGGGGCGCCAAGGCGCCGTTTGAGCGCAAACTGACGCCCAAGAAGCGCTGGATCCAGCTATGGAGCGCCCAGCTGGATACTATCAAGGAGGACGGTAGCAGCTCGTCGTCTGAAGGACCAGAGGGGCCAGCAGAGAATGAAGAGGAACACACAGAGAAGCAGGACGATGTGAATATGTCGGCAGTCGCCTCGTCGCCCGTGTCACCCGTGTCACAGGCTAAAGTGACCCCTGTTGCTTCCCCTACACCGGCAGCAGTTGTAACTACGACGAAGATCCAGGAGCAACCAGTGGGGGCGATACCGATTCCTGTCACCCAAAAGCAAAAGGTTGAGGAGGAAACTCCCGCTCTCGCTCACGTCGCTGTTCTGCAGACCAAACCGCAGGAACAAGTTACAGAGACCCCCAAGACAGCGACTACTCCGAAGTTGACGACACCCAAGGCGACGACGTCCAAGGTGGCAACTAACACTAAAGTGGCAAAAGTGTCATCGTCGGAGTTGCGTGTGAAGACCCCGTTGAACAACGAATCGTCACACTTGTCCCCTCCGTTAGAACGGAACAGCCCTACCACCACAGCATCCATCAGCCCGTCGGCAAAAGTAAAAGACAGCGACACACCCAACAACAACGCATCTGCGGCCAAGTTTTCCCCTGCGGCGACTGAACAGGAGAAACCTATTGTAACTGAGAGAAAGGAGCTATCTAGGAATGACTCGGCCCCACAGCTGGAGAGGAAGATCAGTAGTAGCAGCAGTAGCAGTATGGGCAAGAGCGAGGACGGCAACCGAAGGGATACACCAGGACGCCTCCACGACCGTGGCAGGAAACGCAGTTTGGAACAGTGTGAGCTGCCCATGTCAGAAGAGGCGAAACGACGAGCAGAACGGAGGAGGAAGCGGAAGTCCAACTGGGACGTGGGTGACCCACGAAGGGGAGGCAGTCCTGTAACCGATCCCCCAGTCAGTGCGGCCGCAGCGGCTGCAAACCAGCAGTCTTTTGCTAAGTACCCTCCCAACAGGCCGTGGCGACACAGCCAGAGCATGATGGATATCAAGCCTCACTTTCAAAGTGTTCACCGATCCTCCAGCTTCTATAACAGCGGTTCCAGTTCAGGAAGTCGGAGGGGATTCTACCACTCGACCTCGCTGCCTCAAGATCGTTCCCGCAGTGCAGGACGCTCGTCAACGCGATACAACTTCGGAAACAGCAGCAGCGGCGGCGGCGGCAGTGGTGGTAGCAGCTATCGGTGATCGACGGCAAACAATTTGTGAACAGGCTCACGTGTGTGAGGCTCCTATATCTATGAGACGCGGCCCTATTGTGTAGAAAATGAAGCTTAGCAAGCAGAGACTCCCAGTCAAGCAGCGTAAGCGAATGCGTGTTGTTGCGTCATGTGCAAGTTTTCTCCCAGTATTAGTACTGTTTGAATTGTCTGTATCGTTTGTGCCTTCAATACAAGACCGCATAGAAAATGTAAGTGTATCAAGGAGCTCTTCCTACTGATTGGCACATCATGGCTGGAAGGTTGACGCTCCTGCTGCTGTGCGCTTGGCTGCAAGTGTCTGTCACCCAGTCCATTACTAAAGACATCGATGACTCGCTTCTGCTCGTTGTGGGGGATGTGACGTCCTCGTCAGCGCGTATCCTGTACGACCAAGTGCCTCCGCTAGCCTCAAAGATGCACATTCGAGTTTACAAGACGATGGCGACTACGTCGGATCAGTTAGCAGGTTTTACGGCTGATAAAACTCTTGATATAACTCTACCAGAGGCTATAAAACACCCTCAAATAATTGAGCTGCAAGATCTGGAGCCTGGGCAAAGATACGTAGTACAGTTCGAGTTGGACGAACCAAAAGAGACGGCGACTGTCAGATTCCACACAGCGAGCGAAACAAAAGCTTCCCGGACCGACCGAGTGCTTGTTGTGTCCTGTGATCGCTATGTGGATGATCATGATGATGTTTTGATGGAACGTATTGCGAAAGACGTCGAAGAGCACGATGAAGCCTCAGGAGCGTCGTCGGTTCACTTTGGTATGGCTCATATAGGTGATCAGATATACGCAGACGCTGGAGAAAAGAGTATCGCGGTGATACCACTTCCACTGAAGGAGATGGCCGATATTAAGAAGCGACGAGCGCGTTTTGACACTGTCTTGGAACAATTTCGAGATATTTACAGGGAAACCTTCGGGAGGAAAGCAGCACAGCGCGTGCTGCGTGTTGGAGCGCATTGGATGCTCCCTGACGACCATGAAATCATTAACAACTTTAATTTTGAGCTTGTTCAAAAAGCCTTTGAAGGTCCTAAGAATTTGTTGCTCGGTGAATCGGAACGTGAGAAACTGGTGGCGCTCCAACTACATTGCCGTGCTGGATTGAAAGCCTACTACGAGTTCCAATATCAACTGTACAGCGATTTTCCTTTTGAAAACGTGGATTTTCTGGAAGACGAGCTTGGAGAAATTGTACGCACTTACCCTGTGCATTTCGCTGTGGAGCTCCAGCAACTTAAACTCCTGTTCCTGGATGTGCGTTTCGAGCGCAGCATTTTCGATGCATCTCAAAAAGAAAACTTACCTAAGTTGGTCGGCGATGAGCAAAGGAAGTTTTTGGATATGAAGCTGCAAACATGGAGCACTGAGGATGAGAGCATCGCAGTCGTGTTTTCCAGCATGCCGCTCTTCTTCCAGTCTGCCTTTTCAGCGGCAATAGCTCACGTTGTCGAGCATGAAACGTACCCTGGCATGACAGAACAACGTCCTGGGCTAGAAGATCTTTTCCACACTTTCCAAGAGTACAATAAACGTACACCTAAAGATGCATCGCCGCTGGTAAGACTTCTGGTTGGCGGTGACTTGCACATGCTGGCCCACTCGCGGGTTTGTGGAAATGAAGCAACGGATTCAGGTTGCTTAGACCACCTGATCACTAGTGGAGTAACGAACGCCTCGACATCGATCCAAGACTACAAATTGATCCCGTATTACTACATGATCACGCAGCTTACTCCGGTATTCGAGATAGTGTATTCATGGGTCCAGTACATCCCGCTACTTCCTTCACTACTGCCTCCCAGTTCGCCATGGTATATCGAACACGATCGCGTATTCCTGGGCCGGAATTACGGGTAAACAATCTGAAAGTATGGGATGTTTTGCTTTGAGCGTACTAACGATTTCTGTTCTACTCCCAGTGTCCTCGAACTTACCGCCGAAGGTAATTTCACGTGGGATCAAACCGTCACGGAGCCTTTCGATGAAGCGTATCAGCACTGTGTGCAATCCATCTTTGACGCATCGACATCAACGGTTGTTGGTTTTGTGGTGCTGCTGATTGCCTTGTTCAACTTCTACATTTTCTATCGAGTTGTATCGTGGTGCTGTGCTGCACGATCCTCTAAACGACAAGTGGAAAAGACGAAGACGCAGTGAGTGACAACAAAAGGACCTTCAAAAGAAACAACAGTCTTTAGTTTGTTAAATTACTGGTAGTAAAGGCCTCTGGAGGGGGTGAACTCCGGCACATGCTGCACCGACTATCGAAGCATGTATTCGTGTAAGTACATTGGTCACACTTCCACGAGCTCCGCCGCCGACCTTGACGCGTCAGCATTTTTGTAGATTTCGAGTCCACAGAGCTTGTACGCTTGAGATCTCGGCTGCGGGTGTGCAATGCGACGGGGGAAATGGTCGTATCCAGCGTAAGTTGCAGCAGTGGTTTGCGTCCTTTAACAGATTGAGACCGTAGCTTCTTGGTCGGAGTCGGGCTATGCGAGGCGCTGCGGAGGAAATACTTCTTGTGCGGCTCCTCAATCTTCAAATGCGTCCGTGCACAAGGTGATGACAGACCTACATTTGTCGAGTGTGCGCGACGCAAAGTTTGTCCAGCATGGCTTGACGTGGCTCGTGAAGATCCGAAATAGTTGTCTAGCTTCGGCTGCTTCTCGTCAATAGTGTTTGACGCCGAGCGAGTAACCGGTCGATGGTAAGAGCTCCTTGTTGTCATGAGTGTAGGAGTCACTTTCTTCTTCTGCGCTATAGTCTTCAAGGGTCTGAGACCTGGAGAGCTCGATGAAGTCGAGGAAGCTGGAGACGTAGATGCAGCCAAAGAAGCTGTGAACTCCGGGTCGTTCTGTAAGAACTCGATCGTCTGCTCCAGAGCATGTTGCTCCGCCTGCTGTACTTGTGATTGATGCTCTCGGAGTTGTCGTTCATAGAACGCCTTGATCTCTCCAGAGCTCTCTTGACTGTCTGTTGGATGGTCTTCACCGCCATTATGCAGCGGTGGGGCGTCCTCATCAAAGAACTCAACAAGAGGCTCTTGATCCTCTGCAATGTCCCCTAGAAACGGACATTTGGTCTTAATTGCCGTCCACATGGACTCATCCACCTTGTATTGCTTGGTACGTGCAAAACCGACGACTCGACGCCGACAAAATCCGCAGTTAACACTTGTAAGCTCCAGTCCGCGCTCGAAACATTCCATACTGTTAAAAAAAATAAACAATTGTTAAAGAAATATTCTACCATTAAAAAAAAACGATTATTACCAGAGGTAGCGATGGCAGCAGGGCAATTGAATGGGACGTCGCAATACGTCGAGACATAGAGGACATTGGAAGCGGATGGGGATGGACACGGAGCTCATGGGAGGCGCAGGAGCCCGAGTCAGCGCCATATTCGTCAGTTGCTTTACTTGTCCGCAGTTTGAAAATGGGAGTGTACCACTTACAAAAGGAAAAGAGGGTGTTTATACTGATAGAATATGACAATATGATAAAGCTTTCAAAGTCAAATATAATCATAAAGAGAGATGAATATCAGCTCATACAGGATTACAAAACGTTTTATGAATTTTAAACTTTTCAGCCAATCAGATTGAAGAATCGCGCTAATTGCATGACCACCTCAGCTTTTATCGCCCTCTAATCGTCTGGACTGGAGAAGATGCTCCGCGCACTGCGTCTGCGTCGCGCTGTGGCTTCTGTGGCTCATTGGAGAGCAGCGCGTCCATCTGCTTCAGCTGGTCGCGCGTTGACTTCTCTCTCCTCTCGCTCAATTCTGCAGAATTCGCGTCAAAGTGTCGCAATTACGCGGTCTTTTGCCTCAGCGGATTTATCTGCTGCTTCAATTGTGTCTTTAACGGAAGAGCAACGTGAAAATGTCGTTAAAGTACTGAAAGTTCGCTGTAACTCTCTATTCGATGATAACAAGGCGTATGTGTCTCCATCGGAAGCTCTTCCACTCTGGCTGGAGGATGTCCAACTGCTACAGACTAAGTACGAGACGGAACAGCTCAAGGAAGAAGTAGAACGAGCGTATGAAAGTGGTGTGGCTATTGCGTCTAAGCAGAAGCAGTTTGAACTGGCTAAGGAGCTGACCAAACAGATGCAACAGCTTGGATTTAGTCCGACAGAACGGATTCATCAATATCTCATCCGTAATGTGGCTCTGGAGCTTCGTAGTGGACCCACGCAGACGCCATTGGAGGATCTACGGGAGCTGTTGAAGGATGTTACGGACGATATGTGGGAACGAGAGATCATTAGCGTTGTGGAGCGTGAAATGCGGCCGCTGCACCTTAAAACGGCCAAGGAATTCGAGCTGTTCCACAAGCGCCTTATTGCTGGCATTGAAGCTCAACTGGACGAATATGAACGTACGATTAGCACGCAAGATAAGAAGATGAAACTGATGAGATCAACGGTTCCATACAACGAAGCCCTACGTGTGTACGTGGACAACAACGTTAAGTTTGGACGGATGCTGGAGTTAATGGTTAAGCGCGATCTTGTGGTTGATGTCGAAACGTATGAAACGCTGCTCCTTGGCGCGCGTTGGAATGAGATCCCAGCAGCGCTCAGTCAACTGTTGGATTCCAAGCTTGTGGACGAGCTCACGACTTCGAATGCTAGTGACCACGTCCACAGGCTCTGGGTGAACGCTATGAAAGCTATTATGCGCTCAAGTACCGAGCGTTTCAGCTCCCTGTCGTCTAGTGTGTACAAGAGAGACGTTGATCAGCTGCGGAAGGTGTTCGTGCATGTGGACAAGCGCCTTTCTAACGCGTTCCCCAAGTTTGGCTTCGCTACACCGGAGCAGTACAACGAGGTCTACACGATGCGCATTAAGGCTGCGGCTGCGTGCGGTCTTATTGCACCGTTGAAGAGACTTCTGGACGAGTACGTTGAGCGTGCACCTTTGAGTGCCGATGGGGAGAAACCTGTGTTGTCCAAGGAGCCGTTCTTGACGGCATTGGAGATTTTCCCGTGGTCGTTGATGGATGTTCTGATGCTCTCCCGTGAGGATGCTTTGGCTCGTGCTGAGGGCCGTGATGTGGCGAGATCCCCGCACGTGATGGAGATGCGGAAGGTGTACGAGCGCGTTATGCAGAAGTTGGTCAACGCTCAGCAGACTATCGAGGATACGAAGCGAAAGCTGAATGAAGGAGACGTTAAGCTGGATGACGATGAGCACCGTGCGCTGGTTGATGAGCAGAATTATGCACACCAGATCGTTGAGAAGGAGTCGAGGACAGCTACTACCGTTGAGCGACGACTCGATAACGCGCGTGTCCTCAAGGCTAACCAGGTCTTGATTAAAGAGCTCTTGGACCGTGCAGATCTGACGGTGGGTTATGCGTTGAACAAATTTGTTTACGCAGGATTTGACGTGGAAAACGACCTGGACGTGAGGGTTAAACTCATGGAGCAGTACATGAAGTCTGCTCGACGATTGGATAGACGCCTCTCGCAGCGTGAGAAGCACGTGAGTCCTCACATGATGCAGCGCATCTTCAAGGAGGTTAATACGGTCTCTGACAACGTGCAATCGGGCGGAATTGACGTACAAAATCCGGAGACCAGGGAAAAGTTGACTAAGTTCTTCGAGAGTGCTGTTTGCGCGGCCGTGCGGTTCTGGCGTAACAAGGAGACGGATGCTCTTGTGCGTCGACAGCAGCGGTTGTTGGGTACCCAGCAGCTTGTTCAGTCCGAGTACGACGAGCTCATCTTCCAGCGAGCGACGAACTTGGATGTGCGAGGTGCTCACTCTCTTCTGCAGGAAATGCACAATGCCGGAATGAAGCCGTCGCAGGAAGCTATTCACCGTATTGCGCTTGGATTGCTGTACCAGCGTAAGGTTTCACCGGATGGTGAACTTTTCTCTATGACGCATGGGAAGGAGGGAGAAACTAACGCAGAAGGGGAAACTGAAGAGGTCGAAGACAAAGAGTCCACAGCAGCAGCAGAGGCAGCGCTGGACTCGGACCTAACTGCTCTTCTAACTGTATCGGACAAGGATGCCATCGAGCATGAACTTGGCCTTGGTAGTCTCGAGCTGGACGGTGATGATGACAAACTCAGTGCTGAGAGTGCTGCTGCTCAACGGACTTTGTTGCTAGGATCGGATGCTCCTGTAAGTATCGAAGATCTCATCGGCTTCCTACAGGACTGGTACAACCTGTATGGGGTGGTACCTCTCGGCAAGACCGTTGTGCCTGTGCTGGCTCAGCTACTAGACTCGAGCAATTTCCCAGAGTTCCGTCGGCTACTACAGATTCTGGAATCGATGGAGGGTGGCTTGACCCCGGCTACGCAGCTGTGGCTTGAGAAGCGACTGGATCGACTTGGTGGCAAGACACTGGACGACTTCCGTCTGCAAAAGTAACGAGCAGTGGACCGTAGTTTTGTTTGGTATCGCATGTGGATAGAATTTTGAATGGAAGAAGACCCATTCTCAATGCAGACATACAGTATCACCACCACATCATTCTTCCTTGTACTCGATGATAGGCATTGTTTTCGTTAAGTGTAACGTTAGTTGAAGGTTACATTTCGATCTGGTCCAACGATGTCGACAAGTACGTTCCCAGTGCCTCCACCTGCAGCAAAATACCATCAATAAGCCATCACATCTTCAACAAAACCAACAACATCATCACCTTAGCCTTGAGTAGCCCAGCAGGCGCATCAGCGCCTGAGTAAGCACAGAGCAGGAAGCTCTTGCCTGCCACTGTCATTGCCAAGCGACCACGCTAACACAACAGATAGAACAGAGTCACTAAATGCACTCATAACAGGAGCACGAAATACTGTAGCTAACCTCAAGCTCCACGAGCATCGTGCGTAGATCTCCTGTTGGGTTGGCTTCTTTACCAGCGTGTAAGTACTCGCCCCACGTGTGAGAAGCAATGGCACCCACGACTTTGTGGTCCACAGTTTCTCCATCACCAACAGATCCAACGAGCGCTCCCTCCAGAGTCATGAGCCTACATTTACAAGAAAAAAAGTGTATCAGGAGACTTAATAGTTTTAAAAATGCTCGTAACTTTTGCTACAGATGGCAGTGAGAGCTGCAACTTGCAGCATTCACATTGCAAAGCGATGGAGATTATGTATATACGCTACGTACATGCACGCATTGACACCATCGCCCACAATCTGGCCCAGAACTTCCGGCAACACCTTCGCCCGCAGCATATTCAAAAATATTTTCTGAAAATAATGTGACGTACTAAAAATACACAAATTGGACCAAAATTTATTTATTTCTCCAATAGCTACAGTACATTCTGAGAAATTCTTCAAAGACGGGAACATGTTAAGCTCAACTGGAATCGCTTCAAGCTCCATGGGCAGCGGCGTTAACACTGGGGGAGGAGTACCTGCTTCGTCCTGGAAAGAGCATCTATTGGACGAAATCCCTGTGGCTGCAGAGGACGTGGGGGATGCTGTCACTTGTTTACTTCACACCATTTTATTCACACGCGCTCCTGGTCCTGTTCGTCCGAGTGAAGCCACTTGCCAGGCGTTTCCCAATGTCACGTACGCTCTGTGTGCAGTTGGAGACGTCAGTCGCAAGGTCGACCACGCAGTGCGTGGCTTTGAGGAGTCGGTGGTTCTGGGGGGAAGCTTGGCGGCTGGTAGCAGCTACATGATGGGAGGCAGCAGTATGGTGACTCCTTACGGACAACCGTCGGTTAACTCTATGGGCACTAGCAATGTCAGAGGAGCCAATAGTGGCTACATTGCAGTGACATTCTTTGAACGAAAAGTGAAGAGTGCACTGTTTGGTCTGATGTCTAATGAAGAGAAGACAATTTTCGAGAAGTGGATCATTCCAGTGACTGTTACGTCGTCCCCTGCTGCATCACAAGGTAAATGGATGGATTATAAGGTAAATGACTGAGTATTAACTTACTGTGTTTTATGTTTTGCAGAGGAACGAGAGTTGTGTGCTGGGGAGACTGAGGCCGCACTGCAGAACGCTCTGCTACATATTCTTACGGCGGTGCAGAATATTGAGCACATTCCGGTTGCGATGTATGACTTTGAGATCACTACGTTCAACAACCTAGAGGAGGCACAATTTGGAAGTAGCTACAGAGGCGGCTTGGGCAGCGCAAGTGTGCGGTTGATGCCGTAGCTTTGCGTATTAAAAACAGTGAATATTATTTTGCAGCTATCATAGTATTGTTTCCAGAAAATACTATTATTGCTTGCAGTTACTTCACAAAATCATGAGTGGAGTTGGGGAGGTATTGAATTGTGTCGAGCTTTGCCTAACAAACACTCAAGAACAGTTACATGGCTTCGGGAAAATACTTCTCCAAAACCTGAAAAGTTTAGAGAAAATCATGCAAGCAGCAGGCCAAGTAGGAGATTTGGACGTTATTTGGTGGCTCTATGCAGAACAGCACGTTGAAGTAGAGGCGTAAATTGCTCAACAGGGCCGGTTAAGAAAACAAAACGACCTGGATGCGTTGCCAGAATTTGTGAGAAAGTGGGATTCAAAGCACGAAATCGACACCAGTGTGTTGCTGCTAAAAGCCGAAAGTACTAGCGAGGTTCCGCCAACAGCAAGTGCCCATCCAGAAGGGAGCAATCCAATGAATACCCCGCCTCCTGATGATAAAGGCCAAGAAGATGGTTCTGAGAGAAAGAGGGCCGCTGATACCACCTTAAGCCCAGCCCAAAAGAAACAAAAGTTACAAAAAGGAAAAGGCAGAGCGAGTTCACACGTCTCAAGTGATGAAGAAGACGGATACGAAGACCCAATCATCGCAGACGAGAGTGAGTTGGAAGCAGGAGGGTCAACAGCCCTGGTGGTTCAAGATGCCCAAATCAATACAACCTCGACAATGCTCGAGCAAGACGTCGATACCGAAAAGGCCTCATCGACACTCCAGGTCCTGTCTCTCCATCTGACGTGGCACTACTTTCCGAGGGAGGAGCAGCAAACCAGTCATCTAACCCCAATGAGTCGCCTTGTACGGCAGACGTGCTATGGTCTGTGGTCCATGGCTTTTATTCGGACTCGTCTTGGATTCATTTTGTGTTGGAGGCTTCGAAAGTGCCAACCAGCAGGCTTCTTGGTGAGGAAAAGAACGTTTTGTGTGCGGAATTTGAGTTGCAGCTACAAGACACGATGAAATTGCTGATCCGGTTGGGACCAGAGGATCGGGTAGGCCGAATCCCGCAGATTGTCCGCGTATTCGAACGATTGCCAAAACTTGGCAGTTCTCTCGTTCATATGGTAAAGTATCGACTTGATCCTTGGGAGTATACTTACTTACTTTTTTTTTTTTTAATTAGGAACCAACCCCAGAAGAAATAAGCCGCATTGCTCAAGACACGGCTGAGATGACATCACAATTCCAAGGTTTAACAGGCGACAGAGATGAAATTGTCGAGATGGGAGAAAAGTGCATTGTCTGTCTTACGAATCTCATGGATCAGTAGATTAAACAGGTCCAAATGCTTCGTGGTGTAATGACAATGACAGGACCGCCAATCCGTGCACCACATACTAGCGGCGATGCTTGTGCATCAACTGATACTGAAGAAGTCGATTGCGTCGAACAGATTCGGAACGCCATGAAAGCACAGCAGGAGAAGTATCTGGAGCTGGGAGCGGCAGAGGCTCGAGCAGTAGTAATGGCTTGGGCTGTCATGGCATCCGACGGCGACGCTAACGCAATCCAACTTCGCAAGACAATGCTGAAGAATACGTTCGAGTTCAATCTTGAGGCACTTGATCGAAAGGCAGATGTGCTGAATGAAGAGGAACGAAAGGTGAGTTGTACTTTAGTCAACGATTAGTAGTGAATTTAACGTTGATCTGACGGATTTTATTTTGATTGTAAAGCTGGTATGTTCCAATGGAAGGAATTGTACTCCGCGAGCGTGAAGACGCTGGAAACAATTCTTGAGGAGCATGGATCGGATCTTCGCACAACATTAATCTCTTTCATCACCGCGTTATTCGGTCGTATGGATGCGATTGAGAACAAAGAGACCAAGCTCAACGCCAAATTGGCTGAAATTTGTGACGTGTTTGGTTCAAACAGCACCAACGCCAAAATTACAATGAAGAACTTACAAAAGGTTACTGAGAGAGCAGGCACCTGTCGGAAGAAACTCAATGAAGTGATGACATCTCAAGTGGAATTGTGGCAACCTGGCGTCGACACACATGATATGGCCCAGCTCAGTGGTGTAATGAGACAGGTTAAGTGTCTTTACGGTGGTCTAAACGACGATCTTCTGACGACCAAGTATCGCGAATCATGGATTAAGCTAAGCGATCCACTACTGGAGGTATGAGCGTTTACATGCATCGTGCTAGTGCTAGCTCTGAGAACAGCTTCTTACTTCTACATTCCTTTTGACAGGCTATGCAATGGCTTCAGACTCAAGATGACTCACAGGAGCCTCGTGATGATTCTCAGGATCAGAGTGATGCACAGGAGGCTCGGGGTAATACTTGCGCAGTCCAATAAGCGCACGACGTTTGGTAAGGGTGCCCACGGTAGTGTAGACAACGCGATCCCCATTTGCATTTTTCATTCCAATGAAGTCAGTTTTCGACCTGAAAGTCTATCGTAAAGTCACTATTCTTCATCGTAACTTCATGTACGGCCTTGAAGTACGTTTTCCACGAGTTCTTCCTTGAATTTACTCCAGTGAGTATCCCGCACGAACTGCTCCAATAAATTCGAGGTTTTCCTCCCACCAGGAGGTCCAGGAGTGCGTAAATTCGCCAGGTATTTCCTCTTGCTGTCCATTAACGCAACATCCTGCAAGTTGCGGTGTAATTGCGAGCGGCTTTCAACCGACAACCCCAGTAGTAGATCCTTAGACGATAAAAACAACAGCTCAGCAGTCGCGACCGACACTAACGTTGCTTTTGCACACGTGACGCCACAAATCGCCTTTGTTTCCTGTCGAGATTGACGAGGAGGAACCCACGCGGAAGAGATACAGACACAATCACCACGACGTACAGCCATCGCCACTGGTTCCGGCTTGGAAGTCCCTTTGCCAGTGCCAATACAGTTGATCGCGACACTTGTTCGTCGGATATTGCTGATCTTTTTGGATCGAGATTTTATCATCCGTAACAGCTCTCTCTGTTTGGATTTCACGTAGATTTGAGGAAGAAACCCGTGGTAAGCTTCATTGACGCGTAAGAAACTCAGTGGATCTCCTGCAGTCTCGAGTTGAATGAAAAAAGCACGAGCACTTTGTGGTTCAGAGAGAGCTCCACTAAGAGAAAAAGAGATGGACATATCTGGAGGAGATTTTAGTCCACAAGGCGAGAATTGGCACAGTTCCCCCTCTCGAACGATAAGAAGACCATCGACAGATTGCCCTTCACAACAGACAGCTTTCGAGCCGATGGCTTTGATAAATGAGGCCTAATAAAACATTGTAAGAAAAATAAAACGATCCAGAAGCAAGAATTATGAACGTACTCGGCACGCAACTTTGCGAATATCTGCTTCGGATATGCCATGAAAGGCTGGAGTCATAATTAAGAATCTAGCGGCACGCTCTCGCTGGAAATGAAGAATTCAAGGTCAGTTTTAGTGGATAATGATTATAATATCCAAGTTTCACCTCTGCTTCACGTTGAGCATGTTCAACTTGACTCCAATGATACCACGAAAGAGCTCCGACCATAGAAGATGTCACCGTTACAGCTGAGTACGTTCTACAAGACACACACGTAAGTTTTAATTACCTTTGAAGGGATAAAATACGATACAGAGTATAAAATTCCACCTTTGAGTTCTTGTAAATCTCCCTTGATGGCCGAAAACGTCTCCATGTTCGAGTTCACACAGCTCCAATTGTGACTGTTTCCAGTTTACACTGACCGTATCCAGTCGCGTCTGCCAGGGTGACTCCCAATTCTCTTCCTGTTCACATTTGTCGTTTTCCTGTACGTTATTGGCCTCTTCTTGCTGTTTTGACTGAAACATTCTCCCTGCAGTCTTGGAAATAGCCACTCTGCCTTGAAAAATAAAGAAAATCGTGTGGTCATTCGTATCTTCTTCATCTTCATCCTCCATAAAGATTGGCGTTCGAGCTGGGAGAGCATCTTCGGGACTTAAAACGAGTTCACGACACAGAAGTTCACACACTTTCGGATGTAGAACAGCACAAACGGAGAATCGTTTCTGCATGAAATCCGCCAGATACTGCAGATCACTGTCGCTTCTCTCAACTGGTGGGAGTCTACCAATCTCTGAAATCCGTTGAAGAGTCCAAACTGTCAGTGAATCTTCAGCTTCCGAGCTTTCTGGGACTTCCCAGTCATGACCAGGTGGCTCAACATCTAATTCCTTCAGTTCTTCCTCTTTTTTCTCAACTTGAGGAGTTAATTTCTTCGGAGAAGCTGCGCGCTGAACAGTTTGATACAGCGATTCGGCCGTGTACATGTACAGTGAACTGTCGGCTGTTAAAGTTGTAGGACATTCCACTCCCGCATTCTTTTGTACCACAACGTAATCTTTCGCTGCTTTCTCAAAGTCACCACTCTTTCGATATGCTGCTGCTCGTTGCCGGTAAAATACAACTGGAATTGACCCTGGACTCGATAAATTACCCCCACTGGAATCTCCTTTACTCGTTTCAATCGCTCGTGTAAAATACACGATCGCTTTGGATATTTTCTCGAACCGCATACACAAATTGCCCATATTATAATACGCGAAAGCGTGTTGCCCCCCTGCAAGTTTCAAAACTTGTTTGTACGTTGACAACGCGGCATTAAATTGACCAGTTCGTTCCAGACAAACAGCTAAGTGGAATTTCGCCTCGATCTCACTAGGTCTTGCAGTGGATAAACTCTTGTAAAACTTGATAGCTTGATCATATTCGCCGTTAGCTCGTGCTTGAAAAGCTTTCACTCGAAGACGCTCCGTAGCGTTCATGGTAGAAATTGCTCGAGCTCTGGATAAAAGCTCAAGCGTTTTGCTTTCAACTCCTTCTCTGCTCCTTCCACGACCAAGTTGACCTCGAGGCTCTACACTTCTCCCAATAAGTGGATTCACATACTGTTCCTGGCTTCCTTCTCGTTTAACAGCTTCTTGTATCGCTACAACGGCTGTTCTTGGCGTAAGAACTTCCATTTGCTCATGGCGAAGTTGATTCTTGATTCTTCGACCAGTAGCAGGTCGTTTCGGTAGTTTTGTAGGTTCAGATGAAGTTGCTCGAGCTGTAGAAGGTCTGGAAGGTAGAATACTTCGATGTTGACGACAATCGATAGACGTCAAGAAGGCCCATTGCGCTGTAGCTGGGTAGGATAATTCCTGACGAAGTTTACGATGAGATGCTGAAGATCCACGGGTAGTTCCTATTCTACTTCCGTCACTGTAAGTTCTCGCTGATACGATCGTCCTCGGTGATTCAGAAGCTAATGGAGGTCCGTACATCGTGGAAGCGTTTATTTTCTTTGAAAAACTATTCTCACTATTCTTGGGTTCCCCAAAACTTACAGAATTATCCAAAGAGAATGACATGGTTTCCATCTCAATAGAAGATTCCGATGATGAGCTGGAGAATGCAGTCTTTCGTGAAAAGCAGGCAATGACAGGTGATACACCTTCCCCGACGATTTCTCGTTTGTTGTGTTGTCTGCGGAATCGTTGTATCCGTGGAACTTGTGTGGTTTTCCCGTCTTTACTCTTCTTACTGGTGTTTTTAAGTCTCCCATCCAGTACAACTACCAGTACGAGACGAGTTTTCTTGATTTTAGCTGTTGTTCCACCGGTCATTTTCATTTTTACTGGAATTTTTACAGTCATCTTCGCGTATTGCACTCAAGTTTCTCTCGACGTTCAAAATGCACAATCTGCTCACCAATACCTGAATACAAGGAAGCAACAGAGTAAAATCGCTGTAACGACTGGATTGAAACAACAGAACAGCAACTTCCCCGGTCGATTTGCACTTTTTCTCCAAGCTGCGAAGTCGGGAGATGCTAAAACGGTTCAATTGTGCTTGAGAAGTGAACAAAGAGTGGATGAAGTTGATCATCTAGGTAGAACAGCTCTTCACTGGGCTGCTTTATCCGGATCGGACGAAGTATTGTCGCTTCTGCTTCGTAATGGCGCGTCAATCGACCAGAAAGATACGTTGGATGGACTTTCAGCACTGCATTATGCTGCTTTCTATGGACATATTAAAACGACTCGACTTCTCGTTGTTGCGGGGGCTTCAATGACTTTAATGGACAACCGAAAGATGAACCCATTGCAGCTTACAGAGATGGCAAGTCTTAAATTGGCAAGTGTCCAACCAACACATCAAATGATCATTAAATACCTACGTGGAGCAATGAAAAACGATGTTACCCCACCACTGGAGCACATCGCTGGGCTTACAGTCTTGAGACTTGTAGAACGTCAAGCAAATAACCTCCCACAGGCTGAAGATTAATCGTAGGTTGATTATTAGAATAAACTTCAGTCGATTTCTGGATATTATTCTTGCTATTCAATTATGCCAATGTGGATAAATAGATAGCGTTCTGCTGATCTTCTGCATATAACGGATAAAGAGGCCCAGTAACACCACTGATTGTGGGATTACAGTCGACCCATGACCATATCTCTCCATTTAAAGCTGCTTCTTTGGGTCCATCAATTGCGTCGAGAAATCTGGAGATGGTTTAGCGCTGAAAACACTGATAGAACCATCTTTGATTTTCTCCAAATCTTCGCAATATATGGTATCGGCAGCATAAATTGAACGCGGAATTCCTAGATAACTTGGACGTCCAAGAAATGCATCTATCCATGCCCAAAACGAGGTGATACGTGTTCCCTCCGCGTAAATAGTTGAGAGAGTTGTCGAGAGTTGAGTCACATTGTAAGGAAGCTCGGAAATGTTGATATCGCCAATACCCAAATCTGTCAATCCTTCAACCTCAAAAATCTCAGGAGGAAGTTCACTGATAGGGTTCCCACTAAGTGAAAAATATGGAGGCGCCAAGCGAAGTAGAGTTGCTGGAACTTCTTGGAATTGACTGTACTCGATAATAATGTAAGAACCTGGAAACCACTTTAAATCCAAATCATCCGGCAGTTCTTTCAAGTTGGTAACACAAAACTCAAAATCATAGAGATTAAGTGGCATTTCTGTAGATTGAAACCCGGCAGGGAGATGACCATCCGTCATATTGACACGAACCAGCATGAGTGAGAGGAAATTTGGGTGATTCGTGTTAGTGATTGCAGTGGATTCGCGCCATTCGAGAATTGTCGTATTGTAAACTTTGATACTAATAAGCTGGTGGAATTCGTTGAAAGTATCCGGTACATCCAGCTGAGGACAGTGTTTAATCACCATCATAACAACTGTCGATCCGTCAAACTCGCGCCATTTCAAGTCAACTTCTTCCAGGTGACCAGATATACCCAAACGATAACAATCAAGAGAAACCAAGAAACAGTAAGGTCTTGATACGGCCCAAGGTCTCACTTGCAATGAACATTGCTGCAACGACGGCTGCACTGAAGCTTGGATATGTAGAACAAGTACTACAAGTCCCCACACGAAAAACAAGAAGTGAATAATCCGCATGGCTACTTTCCGGATTCGACTATATGTTTTGCTCCTCCACGTTTCAGATTGCCTGATTCTCGGTATCTTCGATAGTAAACGTGCTGAAGGAGGCTTCGAAACGATAGACTTCAACCTTATCGCTCTACGTTTATCGACAGTTGAATCTGCAAAATGGACGACTCGGTTCCCAAGGCGAGGAATTGGACACAGAAGCTCTTTCATGTTTGTTGTTGTCATTAGTAAACCGATCGAGAAAATCACTCGACTTGCTAAATCGGACCAGGAGACAACGAGAACCATTTGAAACTCGTTCACTGCTGTAGCGCTCCATTCGTCGTTGTACCAAGGATTTACTCCGAAATCTTTGGCTGCTGGATCATATTGCCCTATGTAGCTTAAAACTACGATAAGCGTCACTCCCATACAAGATAAAATATCAAGAGCACAGTCACTTGCCAAACTGGCAAACCGTTTTCTCATCTCATCTTGTCGATAGAACAGCAAAAAAACAATTACAGGTGACCAGCAGTTAAGCACAAGGCCCACCACGTAAAATCTGTTAAGTAACATACTTGGAAGCAGGCGACTCATACGATACGCTTGAATCGTCTGTAAAGTAGTTTCAATGAGCTCTCTCGTGAGAGAAATGACGTGGAAATAAGGCCCATTCACCCCCAACAATCCGTATCTGTTGGTTATATGTGTAGTCAACTTTGAGACGCCTGTAAGTACGGCCGAGCTGACACGACTCGTTTGTCTGCCAGCGGATTGTACTTGGATCACTTTGATCATCCCATTTGACTCCTTGGGATTATTTTGTGCACCCCACGGTGTGAAAACAAGTCTTCGCAGCCACAACGAACTCCCGATCATTAGAACAACACCGAGGCCATGAATAATTGACATCACCAAGTGAACAACCGCAATGATCCCATAGTAAGTTGGCGGCATACCGACATGGTAAAACACAAGATATACTCTGATTGTCGTATCGTTCAACCACCAGTAGAAAAATGCGTACGCCATATTATAACCACTCGTTGCAACGTGAACAGCGAGAAATACGAACCACCACAGCATAAAAGCCCACCACGGCACCATGACGACACCATCAGAAGAAAGAATTGTGGACATCGGATAGTCGTGACGTCTTCTTGAATACCAGACGTCCAAAGCAAAACGTATTGTGAAACATCCATTACAGAAATGACGAGTCTTAAATTGGCATATTCTCTGAAGCGATAAAGAACGGGATATCGCTTAGCTTACAGCCTTGAGGCGTGTAGAAAGTCAAGGATTAACCTCCCACAGACTGAGGATTAGATTGACAAACTTAAGGTGATCATTTTGACTACTCATTCATGTCAATTGATAGCATTGTGCATATCTTCAGCTTCTAACGGATAAAGCGGGCCACTAAACCCGCTGATAGGGGGATTGCAGTCAACCCATGACCAAATTTCTCCGTCTAAAGTAGCTTTCGTCGGATCCATCAGCTGTGACGAGAATTCTGGAGATAATTCAATGCCAAAAGTACTAGCAGAGCCGTCTTTGATTTTCTCCAAATCATCACAATAAATAGTATTACCAGCATAAATGGATCTAGGAACATCTCGAATACTGGGACGTCCAAGAAATGCATCTGTCCATGCCCAAAACGAGGAAATACGTGTTCCCTCCGCGTAAATAGTTGAGAGAGTTGTCGAGAGTTGAGTCACATTGTAAGGAAGCTCGGAAATGTTGATATCGCCAATACCCAAATCTGTCAATCCTTCAACCTCAAAAATCTCAGGAGGAAGTTCACTGATAGGGTTCCCACTAAGTGAAAAATATGGAGGCGCCAAGCGAAGTAGAGTTGCTGGAACTTCTTGGAATTGACTGTACTCGATAATAATGTAAGAACCTGGAAACCACTTTAAATCCAAATCATCCGGCAGTTCTTTCAAGTTGGTAACACAAAACTCAAAATCATAGAGATTAAGTGGCATTTCTGTAGATTGAAACCCGGCAGGGAGATGACCATCCGTCATATTGACACGAACCAGCATGAGTGAGAGGAAATTTGGGTGATTCGTGTTAGTGATTGCAGTGGATTCGCGCCATTCGAGAATTGTCGTATTGTAAACTTTGATACTAATAAGCTGGTGGAATTCGTTGAAAGTATCCGGTACATCCAGCTGAGGACAGTGTTTAATCACCATCATAACAACTGTCGATCCGTCAAACTCGCGCCATTTCAAGTCAACTTCTTCCAGGTGACCAGATATACCCAAACGATAACAATCAAGAGAAACCAAGAAACAGTAAGGTCTTGATACGGCCCAAGGTCTCACTTGCAATGAACATTGCTGCAACGACGGCTGCACTGAAGCTTGGATATGTAGAACAAGTACTACAAGTCCCCACACGAAAAACAAGAAGTGAATAATCCGCATGGCTACTTTCCGGATTCGACTGTATGTTTTGCTCCTCCACGTTTCAGATTGCCTGATTCTCGGTATCTTCGATAGTAAACGTGCTGAAGGAGGCTTCGAAACGATAGACTTCAACCTTATCGCTCTACGTTTATCGACAGTTGAATCTGCAAAATGGACGACTCGGTTCCCAAGGCGAGGAATTGGACACAGAAGCTCTTTCATGTTTGTTGTTGTCATTAGTAAACCGATCGAGAAAATCACTCGACTTGCTAAATCGGACCAGGAGACAACGAGAACCATTTGAAACTCGTTCACTGCTGTAGCGCTCCATTCGTCGTTGTACCAAGGATTTACTCCGAAATCTTTGGCTGCTGGATCATATTGCCCTATGTAGCTTAAAACTACGATAAGCGTCACTCCCATACAAGATAAAATATCAAGAGCACAGTCACTTGCCAGACTGGCAAACCGTTTTCTCATCTCATCTTGTCGATAGAACAGCAAAAAAACAATTACAGGTGACCAGCAGTTAAGCACAAGGCCCACCACGTAAAATCTGTTAAGTAACATACTTGGAAGCAGGCGACTCATACGATACGCTTGAATCGTCTGTAAAGTAGTTTCAATGAGCTCTCTCGTGAGAGAAATGACGTGGAAATAAGGCCCATTCACCCCCAACAATCCGTATCTGTTGGTTATATGTGTAGTCAACTTTGAGACGCCTGTAAGTACGGCCGAGCTGACACGACTCGTTTGTCTGCCAGCGGATTGTACTTGGATCACTTTGATCATCCCATTTGACTCCTTGGGATTATTTTGTGCACCCCACGGTGTGAAAACAAGTCTTCGCAGCCACAACGAACTCCCGATCATTAGAACAACACCGAGGCCATGAATAATTGACATCACCAAGTGAACAATCGCAATGATCCCATAGTAAGTTGGTGACATACCGACATGGTAAAACACAAGATATACTCTGATTGTCGTATCGTTCAACCACCAGTAGAAAAATGCGTACGCCATATTATAACCACTCGTTGCAACGTGAACAGCGAGAAATACGAACCACCACAGCATAAAAGCCCACCACGGCACCATGACGACACCATCGGAAGAAGGTATTGAGGACATTGGGCAGTCGTGACGTCTTCTTGGACTTGCACGTCCAAAACGAAACTACCAGGAATACATTCACTGTAAATTTAGATGGACATCTTCCGCGAACTCGTTTGGTCCTCCTTCACATCATGCGCGGTTTATACGTCACCTTTTTACACTGCAACGGTCTCAGACTCTACAAGATTAAAGCCTCTTTTCGGGCAGGGCTTGCTTCGTTTTGTTCACTTGTCTTGAGTCTTTTCCTCATTCGAATCGATGATATTCCGCTCTGGGGCATACTTTTGCCATTGTTCCAGAACGAATGCCAGATCTGGTAGCACGTCGCATTCTGATACTCCAGCTTGTGCTCTCGGACTTTATCGCACAGAAATACCATAGCACCGTTGAGGTGTTCCGTGCACTCGACGCAATAAAGACACGTTTGAGACGTTCTCTTTCCGTCTTCTCGCAGTGCAGAACAAACTTTGCAGGTGTGAGGTCGACGCTTCCGCTCGATTTCACCCGACGGGTTCTTCTTCTCGCGATATTCCTCGATTTTCACCAGTTTGTGCGGGGTACCAGTCAAGTCACGCATTTCAGGCACTACCTTTGACGACGGATCTTCCGTAATAATCTCCTGAAGTGGAGTTGAGTGTCGACGGATTGTAAATCCTGGTGCCGACGGTGAATCTACCTGCTTCCTGGTAGAATCAGCTTGGTGACGCAGCACTTCCTTTAATTGCTCCTTGACACTCTTCATTTCCTCTTGAAGCTCCTGAACTTGAGCAGTTAGAAGCTCAATCTGTTCTGTCTGATCTTTGGAAGGTGGTAAAGCTTCTTCCGTCTCTAATTTCAATGGGAAAGAGTACTTCGGAGCCCACGCGAAGTCCACAGTGCCCAATTTGACCAGTATTTCCAGCTGTAAAGTCTCGTCTCCATCTTCTCGTTTGAGTATCGGTCCTTTATCATCATCCGCCTTCGATAAAGACCCCCTAAGACTAGCCTGTTAACAAAATAAAGAAAACAAGCATTAGTTACTTGCTTAAGCTTCGATAGTATTATAACTTACCGCCACATAATGAAGAACTGTATTAGGAGGTAGCATCACTCCTTTTGGCGCGAACGCTCCAATGTCCGTAACTTCGCACAGCCAGCGCTGCTTGGACGTCGGTCTCTCCAGTGTGATATAGCCTACACCACCCACGCGCTTCACACTGAAGCGGAAGCGCTCGCCTGGGAACGACTCGAACTCGGCGTCGCCATCGACTTCCTCCATGTCGTTTGATTCGAGGTAAATAAAAAAAAAACACTTTATTTATTATCAGTAATTTATTAGACAAAAAAGTAAAATAAGTACATGACGTAATCACTCAGCCAATCAGCGATCAGGAGCGATGTTGACGTAGACGACCGTGTGCAGACCCTGCACAAGCGCCGCGATTTTGATCCCGTAATCATTGCTTTATATCGATGGTGCGCTCGCTGCAAGCGCTTCTCCACTGTGAGGCGAGGCAGGTATGTTCGTGAAGATGCCTTCTAAATGTATGCCAAGGGTTTCGGCCAAGTTTCGCCGCTTGCTTTTCGTTATGGGCTGGCTGAGTCTCCTGCACATATTGCACAAGTATTATTGCAGTGAATCTGCTAAACTTTATTAGCAGAATCATTGCAATATATAGATTATTGCAGTGAATCTGTTGATCAACAGAGCCTGGTGCACCGTCTGCAACTCAGCCGTGCCCTTCACGTCCGTGTACTTCACCTTGCCCTGCTCCATGGCCGACATGCCAGCCAGGGAGGGTGATGCTGATAAGTCCAAGGCTATGATCGCTGAAATGATGAAGTTGGTCGGAAACAGCGCTTTCGGTCGATCTGGTATGGACATGAGTAAGCACAAGGAGATCAAATACGAGTCTAACGACAAAGCCATCAAGAGCAAAATCGAGCACTTCACATTTCATGGTCTGGAGGAGCTTAATGATGCGTGTGAGATCATTATGAAGAACGGCGACTCAAGCACAAGAATCCGATCCATTTGTCGATTGCCATCTATCAGCTTGCTAAACTACGCATGCTACAGTTCTACTATGACTGTATCGATTTCTACTTTGATCGCTCGGACTTTCAATACCAGGAGATGGATACAGACTCGGCATACATCGCATTCAGCTGTGAAAATCCGTTTCAAAACTGTATCAAACCTGAGCTATGCGAGCACTTCAAGCAGCATAAGTATGATTGGTTCCCACGCTTAAAAGGGTTTTGTGTCGGTATTGGCCCGAATTGTCTGGACCCAGTTTTCAGCTTTTGGTTGAGACAGGGAGCACTTTTCACAATTAAGCGTAAATCAGGGTATAAAAGAAGGTTGGACCCCGTGTAAAAAACCGGTTGAGACGAGGCCAGATGTCAAACCAACGTAGCGTTGATGCGCTATCAGTTCTTGGACAGAATACGAAAAACACCGAAAGGTAAGTCGTACAGCACCCAACGATGTACAATGCCACGGAGATGTGCGAAGACATGGACGCTGTATGGCGCAACGCACACAAGCAAAGACGTGGCTGCCTCTAGAGGGTTAGGTGTCGCAGAGGAGGTCGCTCCGGCTCCTGACAAACGATTTTGCGCCAGGGGCTTCAGCTGCATCAGGACGGGAGGTTGTGCGGGACGCAGCTCGCCACGACAGCGCCACGAAGGGTTTGTTGCGCGGGGCAACCTGCTCGAGGAAAGGAACGAGCAGTGCAGGGGAAGTGTGCGGTATGTGGCGCGTCGTGGTGGAGCTGTATTGGGGAATTCGCGCGGGGTGAACTGATGCAAGCGTTGCTTCCTGGTGCCAAGGACGGATAGAGAGGAGACCAGCATGGAGCGGTAGCACGAACCCGCAAGAGCTGTAGGTGCATTAGAAAAGGTGATGAAGCTCTCTGATTATTCGTTTACGTGTGATTTCTGACATTAATCTCTGTATAAAGCCGTGCTGTTGCTGTTAGGCCTTCCTGCTAGTTGTTGCTGGCTCTGAGCACGAAGCGCCTTGTTGGCACCACGATAGGTCAGCTTCTTACGCTTCGAGAGGTCAAGCAGCCCTCGCACATGCAGAGCGAACACAAGGTGTGTGCACACGCCAAACTTTAGATGATAGTCGCAAGGGCAATAACGACGCAGCACATCGACACACCAGCCTTCACCTGGCATACAGCGCACTTCGGCACGCGCTGTCTGGACGCTGAGGCGGGACGTGACAGGTAATGCTTCGTTGGTGCGACGGGCTAGCGGGTCATACACTCGATCGCAAAGTTCCGACGCCACGTACACATGGTCTTCTAATGCTATAGGCGCGTCACTAAGCAAAAATGCCACTCGAGATCGGCCCGAGACAAGCTCGCGTATCTTGTGAGCTCGCTCAAGTTCACGGGCACGTCGTACGAGGACAGGAGAAGGGGTGACTTCTGTGGCGAATGGTTTCTCCTTCAAACTTTCCGTGCGGCAGCACTGTAGCAGTTGCTCTATCAGTGCACCCATTTTGAGGCGCGAGTGCAAGGTATAGTCTCGCTTCAGGGCTCTGTTGTACTGCTCGACGGGGTTATTGGTAGTGGCGAAGCCTGGACGAGTGTAGAAAATTTGCCAGCGATGGAACCTGCTGTCCAGCCATTGCTTCTTAAAGTACGCAGAGAAGATCGAGAGCCTCGTGTCTTCCTCCCAGCCAGCCAGAAGCTTCGCCTTCTTTTCAGCATACGCGCCTGCAGTAGCAGTAAAGTGCAGGTCAGCAATGTCGCGCATTACTCGAGCAGCAAGCAAAGGCTCCAGTGCACGTGTATTTTCATGAACCTTTGCCAGCACGTGAAAATAGCACATCAAGCTAATTGGTTTGGCTCCTTCAATAGAGGTGGAGAAAACTTCTTCGACGCCATTCAGTTGAGCTTCGTCCGCATCAACCATGACGAAACGAGGTGCGAGGTCATGCCCAGTCACAGATCGGAATACTCGTTTCAGCGCTGACAGAGCTTCGTATTGAACTTTCGTCCGTTGTGACGAGATGAACACAGCAAGGAGATGGAATGTTCTCATGCAGTCGGAAATCCCGACAACAATAACAGGATAGTTGACCTGATTAAGCTTGAATGTAGCATCGACGTGTAAGACGTGAGCTGCTGGTACTTGATCACATTGTTGCATCAATTTCTTCGAGGAGAGCCCCACAACAAACGGATCCGTGTCGGTGCCAGTGCCTACAACCGGATGGCCATCCATATCCGTATTCCACGTGAAAGTGAAGCCTTCAGACAAATCTTCTTGGCCCGTAAAGCCCCTCTCTCGAACTAAGTTCGACACATCGTCCCAGAAGTCACTGCCGCCTAAGTGGGCAGCGCGATAATGATGAACAAAGCGCTGCACCACAGCGAGAGATGGCAAGCTGCCCTGGTTAAGGTTGAAGCGGTGGAGAAGTGCGTTTCGAATCCTCGTGGGGCGGTGGTTGTGCGCCACCATTTCCCTGGCAACCGCCTTCATTGGCTCCGTCAGCCGGATGCGCCTCTCCGGCCGGCGAGGGGATTCATGGGTGCCAGCCTCCCACACAGTCATGATGTTCAGCACAGAACAGTGCTGGGTTTTCCCTCTCCACTTGCAGCGAGTGTACGGGATGTCGTTGCCGCACGCCTCGCAGGAGCAGCGAAGCAGCCGCACCCTCATGTTGTGCGGCTCTGGAGCCGCACACAGAATGCATGGCGCAACATCACTCTTCATGACAGCGGTAGCTTTGAACGTATCGAGCAGTAGGTTCGCGTCGTTGAGTGACAAGCTTTGGGCAAGGAGCATCCAGTCTAGTCGGCGAGGCATTCTTGGGCTTAGTAGGTGAGCAGGCGTGTGGGGGCTTGGGTGCGGGTCCGTAGACTCAATAGGAACGTAGGCAAAAGCCAAGTGGTTAGCTGTGGTGAATCGTACCGTGCTTCTAGAATGATTGGCTGTGGACACTTGCCAATTTAGGTGGCGCTGTCACAAGTTTCAGCATAAATATGCTTATTTTGGTGCTACTGGTACTGTTTGTATACAATTCGTAGATTTTGGTTAGATTTGATACGTTGTCCAGTTCTTGTGCACATTTAGGAACGAAGGCTCGGACGAGGTCCATTTCGACCATGTGCAGCTCGACTGCATGCAGTCGTCGGTCTCAGCTAG
Organism: Phytophthora citrophthora; assembly: GCA_031305395.1. Taxonomy (NCBI): domain Eukaryota; phylum Oomycota; class Peronosporomycetes; order Peronosporales; family Peronosporaceae; genus Phytophthora; species Phytophthora citrophthora. Next base: position 1,251,278 of record JASMQC010000006.1, read on the forward strand.
CATAACATATCAACGCACCCAGTGTTTACGACAGAAGTTCGGGATCTCGGTCACTCGGAAGCTCTGCAGTTTGCTCACTTGGAAATCGTCATTGCAGACGATCTTGGGCGTGCCCACCAGGAATATTGTACGAAAAACAACCTCTCATGCTCCGTAGTGCGTTCACAAGTTTTATTGAGCTGGTTCCTTATGAGGTTATCCCAAATCCTGTCAAGCAACATGGATTAACTACACCTGGAATCGCTGTGGGGGCCATGCAGTTCACGGTTGAGCTTGAGCCGGAGTTAGAAACTCCGCTGCGAAGAGTCTGTCGAAGGGGTTCACAATGCTACCAGGGCGGTTCCCGACTGCTCTCCTCGTAGGTGGCTCGAAAACACAACGCAGAGCGCATACGACGGAGACTATTCTCAGTAAAGGCAAACGTCTCCTGCGTCCGGATTGCGTCAAAGCCGCTTGCCGACACTTTCACTGACCGCCAAGAGCTGTTTGCCGTCAGATGGCACGGACACCCTGCTGCAGCGATCGTGTCAGAACGAATCTAACCTGTGGGTTTGGAGAGGGTCAACGCTAATTAGCTCGGTTAAACCGAGTCAACAATATCCAGGTCTAAATACCTGGGTGGAGACTTTCTCATCTCCACGATTCTCTCTACCTACGCCCGCACGAAGGGCTCCATCCGTCCAGCAAACCTCTGCACTTCGGCTCGGTTGCGGGGGGAGCACTACTCCTTCGCATTTTCGACGCTTGAGCAGCTTCGTGTGTACGGCCTACCGGGTGGGCAAAAGAGACTGGTGGTAACTTCGAGCAGAGCTTGCTCATCCTGAACTCCGCCACGTGGTAAAATCACTATTGACAACCATACGTTGCATCGAAGACTGTCGGCACCAATCATTGAATCGGTAGTTCCAAGTCGGAACTCTAAAGACACAGCCAATCATTCGTTCAGGGTAGTTGGTGACCAGCCACTGGGCCAATCCCCACGTTGGACGGTGGAAAATAACGTTAGTGAGATCGGGGATGCCCACATGCTTCGAGTGGAGATACATCACGTTGTCAAAGCGATTATGGAGGATAGCCTCCTTCATCGCAGAATCCACCTGCACTTCATGACGGTTCTCGTAGATCCACTTCACTACCTCAAATTTCCCGGTGGTGGCCACAATCGACAGTGTATTTGATGCACAACCTTCACCACGATTCGCATGGAGCCATTTCACCACACGGAGATGTCCATTAGAGGCTGCAGAAGTCATTGCATTACAGGAGCATCCTTCGGTACGGTTGGAATGTAACCACTTCACCACTTTCAGATGTCCATAGGTAGCAGCCAAATCCATCGCAGCAACTGTACAACCTTCGTTCCTGTTGAAATGCAGCCATTTCACGACTTCAAGATGGCCAGCAGCAGCGGCAGTATCTATTGCTGAAGTCGTGCAGCCTTCAATTCGATTTTGATGCAACCACTTCACAATTTCCAGATGGCCTCCTCGAGCAGCTCCATCCATAGCTTTCGACGAACAACCATTATTTCGACACTCGTGTAGCCACTGAACAATTTCCAAATGTCCTTTAGACGCCGCTGAATCGATCGCCTCCCCTGTACATCCTTCACTTCGATTTTGATGCAACCATTTTACTACATCAAGATGTCCGTTTCCAGCTGCCCAAGACATTGCTCTAGCACTGCACCCTTCGTCACGAGTATTGTGAAGCCACTTAATCACCTCTAAGTGGCCGTTTCTAGCTGCACCATCCATCGTCCAAGCATCACTCTTCGCGCAGTCCATTTCATGAAGCCACTGCATGACGTCTAAGTGTCCACTTTCTGCTGCTCGTCTCATGGCTGCGGCTGTCAGCGGTATGTGTACCTCCTCATGAAGCCATTTCATGATATCCAAGTGTCCATTGGAAGCTGCTGCTAATAACGCAGACACTTGCGGCTCTCCTAGCTCAAGTGAGTACACATACTTCAGAAATGACAATGCACCACTTGCAGCAGCTCCATCCCATTCCACTCGACGAACAGCAAGCTCACAGTTGACCAAAATCCACCTCGCGACGTCCCAATGGCCCTTTTGCTGTGCGTACATTAACGCTTCTTCTGTCGGTGCATGGTATTCATTGTACAACCACTGTACTGCTACCAAATTCCCCGTCTTCGCAGCTGATTGTATCACAAGCTTCAAACTCTGCTGACTTGGAGGTTTATGTGACCGTAGCCATTGCACTGTATCATCATGACCGTAGTCCAGTGCTCCACACATCTCAAGTCTACTCCAGTAAACCCGTTCGTGGTGAACCGTGTACAACCACTCGAGAATCTCCACATTTCCTTTAGATGCAGCAGCGACCACAACTGAGCCCACCAATTCGTCAGGTAGATAAATCTCCATTAACCACTGAAGTGCTGGTAAGTCTCCTTGGAGCGCAATAAACCACGCGGCAGAATTAAGCACCCAACCACGGTAGAACGGGTCCAGAGTATTAGCTGGTCGTCGAGCAGCAATATATTGCAATAGACGAAGACTTCGCTTCCGTTTGTAGCAACGAGCAAGGGTCCAATTGGATGAAAAGTCATCTAGAAATGCGTCCAGTAGCTGTGCAATATGTGGCAGTTCCCCATCGGCTAGACAGAAACGAGTTACGACTGTAGCAGCCGTGAGAAGAGGAAGATCATCACCAGTTGGTACCATCATTAGTCTAAACGTTTCAAAGAATTTATGATGGTGTTTTATCCAATCAAGTTGTTTTAACAACTTTTACCTGGTACATACATTTGCCAGCAAGGTTTATCTCTCTAATGAGCTTTTCGTTTCCTGTGATCATGCCGTCATGTGCCGATAGTGCAACACTAATGGCTCTTTCTGGTTCTGATGCTGCCAGATTGTCCGCAGGATGAAATTTGCCGAAAGCTCTGGCCCTACTGTGGTGCCCATGCACGCCATTTCTAGTTGAAGATCGTCTGATAACTTGAGACGTTTGTGGATTAACTTGCGCAGCTCCGACATCTACATGACATACAGTAACACAGCAGTCAATACATGGCTCCTTTTACACAAGAACTCTATAAACGTACCTTCAGATTGCCGCTCACTTGCATAAATGGGAATTTTAACGTAGGCAGCGTGTTGGCATTTCTGGTATAACCACAACAAACGACACAAATTACTCACCGAATACACAGCAACATTTCACAGCATTTACTTACGTTTGCTGTGGATAAACTTCAATCGTCAGCTGGCGGGTGCTGCTTCCGTTGTTGCTTGGTTTGGTGCTTTGTTTCGTAGAAGCCGAGTTCTTTGATCGACCACGAGAGGATGAAGTCTTAGGTGAAGATGATGGCCTATTGGGTCCATTCTGATGTTCTGTTGCACTCTCGTCCTTCAGTTTAAACTTGTTCTTGGCGTAAAACTCCTTCTCTTGTATCACTTCTTGCTGCTTAAACTCCGGGAAAATGCGATCCACCACGTCCTGCAACTTCTGATCCGCTCTACCATCAATAACACATTTTTATCAGTAAATGAAATAGAGCTAGATATGCCTTAAAACCACTCACATCAACGTAGTAATTGGTCGTGAACTCAGCGTTTTGTTGCACTTTGGGCATATGCAACTTCCTTTCACGAGAAAATGTCGATAGATGCAGCTCTTACAGACTACAAAGCAAAACAATTTGTTAAAATTATAACACGATCGTTATTTACCATAGCAACCAACATACACGAATGAAGACAATCAGGGATGGTGTGCGCGTCTCGCAAAATGCCACGGCATATTGCACACCCCAAATGCTCTGTGAGCTCCGCCAGCTTCACCGTTACCTGCAGATCCAAATGTAGGGAACATATTATCATTATACAGAGCTGTAGACCTTCATAGACGTCGTTCTCTTACCATACGCCCATCCAGTGCCATCGACGCCAATTTATTAATCTGAGACCGTGTCCGTCAATCAAAATTTAGTCGGACTATTTTATCTTTTAGTCCACATCAATTTTAGTTTGGGATCTGGGACGCAATGATAAAGGGACTATTCTACAGCGAGTTCGACAACGTCGCGGGGCCTGTGATCCTCTTCCAGGCGCCGGACAAGTACGTTTTGAAGCTATGCAGTGTGACAATATTGTATTTGTGACTGTGACTTTGTTTGTCGGCGTGTAGTGTGCTCAGTAACGAGGTATTCGACAGTGTGTCGGGCTATATCATCATTGACAAGGCCTTGTGTGGGAAGATCATCACGGGTGGGCATTCGAATGAATAAAGTATTCGAATGTGTATTTATATTTACTATTGGTGGTGGCAGTCCGAGCGCAGCAGATGAAGATCGTAGGGTATCCGGTGTGTATCGAAGATGACAAGTATCATCGAAATGCTCTGCTATTCAATATTGGTACGTCTACATTTACCTAGTTATTGAAAATGGAGAATTTACTGAGTTTTGTATCTGCTGCAGGCTTTGTGTTCGATGAGCATGTGGAGACGGCACCGTACCGACCGATTTTACGGAAGGTTAGGAGTCTTTTTTATTTATTTTTTCAGAATTGTTTTACGGATTGTGGTTTACCTGTGCTATTGTGTGTAGTTGGGAGCATTGGTGGAAGGAATGGAGAAAGAGAGTGGATTTTTATACGATTCGGACAAGAAGGAGCTGCTGGGGACTATTCTTCCGCAGGTTTTGAGGGATTTGACGTTGCATGGGGAATGCACCATTCCAGTGGACACAGCCAACGTTATCAATTTGAAACTCTTCCCGACGCTACAAGATCCTGCTGCAGTGTTTGAGTATCAAGTGCCAGTTGCAATTCGAGACCTACGTGCTCTACTCGAGAACAGTGGTGCGTAATGTACTATGAAGTAGTTTATCACCAAAGAACTCATATTGGTATTCCTTTTGTGTACAACAGCGGAATGGGACTTGGCGCTGCAGCAAGTTGTGCCTTTCATCGACGGTGTCCGGTATGTGAAGCGTATTAGTCTGGAGTCTGACGTGGAGATTGCGATTGTGAAGAAATGTGTCCGACAGCTTCTGTACTACGGTTGCGTCACACTCATCGATATCTTCCTGCACTCGAACATTTACGCCAACACCCCGAAGATTTCAGTACTGGCAAATGACCCCAAGTTACAAGCCGAGTGTGCTGTGTACATCGCGAAATCAGGCCATGCACCTCCATCTTTTGCACGGATCTTCGCGTTGTACTGTTCCGTGCAGCCGAGCTTGCGTATGAGCGACTTCTGCGTCGTGTACTCTGAATCGCTCGCACTTATCGATGTACGACGATTTATCACTTTTGGACTGATTCACGGGTTCCTCAGGCGCGTGCATCGCTATCCGATCTGTATCGACCGCAACTTGCCTGGTTCCAGTCCTCCTCAGCAACAGCAGCAGCAACCAGCTCAGCAAGCTCAGCAACAGCAAGGTGTTCAGCAAAAGGGTCGCCCCTTTGCATTGTCCACAAATTCTCCTTCATTGTCAGGAATGAACCCGATTAACGCTGTGCCTTCGTCTACCCAGCAAGGAGGTGGAGGAAATGGTGCAGTCAATGGGAACGGCTCTGGAGGCTCGAATGGAAATGGGAACGTGGCTTCTTTGACGTCCTCTAAACGCGTGCTGGTTTCCAAAGCCAATCAGCTGGAGAAGGACGTGCTGCGAATGATGGATGGCGGCCACCACACTGACGAGATCTGTAGTAAGTTTCTGCTGCGCTACACTGACGTCGAGTCTACGATTCAGATGACGCCGAACTGCTTCGCAGTACACAAGTGAGGAAACTGTACGATAATACACTTGAAAAAGCTAGCAACGTGAAAGATTGACATCATATTTAAATTTTCCTACACGGAAACAGATATTTACTCCATCCAGAAACCCGAAATCTCCATATTCATCACGAGCGTCAGATAGTTGAGCATTTCCTCCTTGGTGTGGTAGAGTGGCAGGTCGATTCGGTTGAAGCATGTGTGGCCCTTTGGCATGAGACCGGTAGGTGGTGCCCCACGCTGCACGAACTGAATAGTAAATCTCCTGACACGACCATCGCTGCTCATAAGAGCCTTAAAACCCTGAACAGGGACACGAGACGTGCCCGTTGCGAACTGCAGCAGACGTGCGCGCTCCTCACTTGTGAACTCACGCATACATTCCCAGAACCACCTGAGTACACGGTGCTCAACTGGAGTCGGCTTTTCGAGCTTCACCCAGCGCACCTCACTGTGTGTGTGCCAGTCGTTCACGTCGAGCTCCGGCACACCAGACAATAAGAGATCAAACTCTTGATAGTCGAAGACTGTAATCAAGAACTGCGGCATCACGTCGTAGAAGCCCATGAGCAGCGCACCAAGTTGCTCCGAGATGCTCTCAAACATGTAGTGTTTCAAAAGCAGTTCCAAGTACTCTTTCTTGTTCTCATCCGTCACGTCGCGGTCCGCACCACCTGGTACAAGCTCTACTGTCTGGGATTTTCCCTCAGACGTGATCACTTGCACCGTGAAGTCGATGGCAAGCAACTCAGCATGGTCGTTCTGCTTCATCCACATGGCATTCTTGTACAGATCTTCATCCAAGAACTCCAGATCCGAGAAAGAAATAGGAACACCCAGAATGTGCTTGATAAGCGGTAGTGCGAGAGACATCTTCATGTTGTAGCCTTCAATCAACGCCTTCGCCAACAATCGACCGACGAACTCGTAATATTCCAAGTGGTTTGGCACCTTTGACGCCGACGCTGGGTTGATCCAATAGCCCATGTTCTCGCCCTTCGTCGCGATAAAGAGCCCAAAATCATCGTTGAACAGTGAGTCACTCAAAATCTCGTACCATTCGCGGATCAAACCACCAGCATCCAAACCAGGTTCGTTCTCGAAGTAGATACGAAGGCGTTCCCAGAATCGACTAGGAGGACACTTGAGCATCTGTTCAAGCGAATCACTCACCACGTGCTCTCGCCTTACAACGAACTGGATGTGACCCTCTTCGTAACTTCGCCAGCGCTTCTGCACCTGCTCAAGGAACCAACGATTCTTGTCGTGGAATGTCAGCGACGCAATCTCCTCCAGATCATCTTCACAATCCATTCGGCGACTGGTATCTGTGAAGGCGATCACTGTTCCAGCAGGAGTCCACTCGTAGCCGCCTTCACCATCCTCATGTCGAACGTAGCCGGTAGAGACATTGGACATGGCTGAATCATTAAAGCGACGGTTGTCTACGCCGTCAGGGCCATCATCTCTGCCAATGTCAGGAATTGGACCTCCACCCATTGTGCCTTCCCTGTCTTCACTGATCTGGTTCAAACCCCGAGAGCTGGCTAGACCACGAGTACTCGCGAACGGGTTCACCGTACTACCTGAAAAGGGGTTCCTGCTGCTTCCATTAGGGTTGAAATTGTTCACACCGCTGTTAGCTGGGTTGAATGGGTTCTGCTGCGAGTAGAACGCCATTGTAGGTCGTTCTTCCGCTTCTTCCAGGCGTTTCAGTGCCGTTGCACGTAGTGGCTGGAAGGACGGACGCCCCAAGTCGTTGTTCAAGAATGAATTATCCGGATGACGCCCTTCCCCTTCCGAAGAAACTCCAAAGTCTCTCAATGCTAATGCAATGTGCTCGTTGTCTTCTCTTAATGACGACGATGACGACACGCGACTGGCGTTTGACGTCCGTGGGAACTCGTCTCCTCCCAGAATGGCAGTGCCATTAGGAGGCGTACTGAGTCCACTATACAACGTCTCACTCCTGTTCTCCTTGTTCTCCATCTCTTCTTCTTCATGGTCATTTGCATGTTTTGCATCGATTCGCACCCACCGCATCACTCCGTCTTTTCCCTTCTTCCTCTTCCAGAGATGACGTCGCACCGCTGCCTTCTGCCTGGACGTCAGATCCATCTGTTTGAGTCTTCTAACGTGGAAACTACGCACTCTTGACTGCTGGTTGAGCATACTCTGGCTGAAATCCTGTTTGTGCAGTCCCGAAGCTCGTGCCAAGTTCGACGGGGTCGTAGCTGTGACGATCCGTGGAGTGCCACACATCACACAGCTCGTCTTGTCCGGGTGGTTGTCATGGAAACAGATAGAGCACGGCCATTCCTCCTCTCCACGCTGCAGGAAGCTGTCCACGAGGTGATGCCGCATCATGTTGTTGTTCTGGTTGTCTCTAGCCAGGAATCGCTCAATTTTACGTGCATAACTCCAGTAGTACCAGATAGAACCGCATAAAACCAGTAGAGCGAGTACCAGAAACACATACACCAATGCCGCCATACCGGGGCTCAGTTCCTGCCCGAAGATGGCCGTCATGATGTAGTACTCTACCTGCCGTAAGGTAGTGTCCCTCCCTGACCCAAAATTGCCGAATGGGAAGACAGGCGAGCTCTTTCTATGATAGAGAATGGACGCCTACCCGTACTGACTCTTGGGATCGAAGGGGTTTTAACCAATCGTAATCGACTAAGAAAATGTTTTTGACCACTGATAAAGAGCTGTTCAAAACTCTTTCTGGCCCAAACAATTCGTATTGACGTAACACACGTACCAGAGCTGAGCAAGAAATCCAATGCATGTACACAGGTCGTTTCCGAGTTCTCTGGACTGCGGCCGTTCAAATGATGGCAGTCCAGTGCAGGAAGCGTCCGTCCTACCGGTAGCGCGAAGGAAAATTGTGGCCGGGACGATGGGGAACGCCGTCACGCTCCTGTCGATTAGGATTTCGCCACCATGTCGATTTGCTTTGGCGTTTTATGCTCAAGCAGCGTGTGCAACCAGGCAAACATTGAAGCGTGCAACCTGAAGTTATTGACCGATTTTTTCCGCTGCGGACATGTCCGTTCAACTCACACGCGTGAACTGAACAGGGCTGTGAACTTTACAGTGTAAAGTTATGCAGCTAAAACTTACGGGCGTGGTGAAGAGTTCACCGTGACATACATGAATGAAGCGTTCAGCTTGATTGGCAAAGGAGTTGAAAGAAGATCCATGTATCTGGGATCGTGACAAGCAGCTCGTCTTTTCTGGCAGCGATTACCGACTCGGTAATACCGAGTCACTCTAGCCATTGCAGCTACAGTACCTGGACAATTCGGTTTGCACATGCAGTAAGCTCCAAATACAGTGAGCATTGGTGCTGTGTCTTGCTTGTAAAAGTCTTTGGACGGCGTGATGATTCCAGCAAACTCGTCCGTTTTATGAAGAACCAATTTCGCGTCGTTCCAGTACACCCCACTCTTACACTAAATATCGAATTTCAAGGGTTTTCATAAGGTGTGGCGCAGCGTCACCACTAGCACAGCAAGAGTATCCTCATGACGATCGTCCGCCGTCTGCAGGCGCGTGCGCAGCGGTGGCACCTCCTAGGACGCTACTACGTGAACAAATGGCATTACGACGGCTCGAAGTGGGCGGAGCGTGTATGGTACGGCCAGGGGAGCACTGGCAACGGACCTCAAGTGGCATCCGTGGCTTTCATGATCACTCGCAACATGCGTCAGCAGCTTCTGGATGCTGGTTTCCCTCCCTCAGCTATCTCCATACTGCAACCAGCAATGGCACAGAAAATAATTGCAGACAAAATTACGTTTGTGCAGTTTGAGGAGCAGCAGAAGCAGGAGGTGGAGCAGGCGGGCGAGAGAGCCAAGCACGCGCTGAAACAGGAACAGGCAAAGCTAAGCGAGCTGGAGAAAGTTGATATTAATAAGGAGGATCCAGCAGCCGAGTCAGCAGCGCTTGTTGTACAGCAGACAGTGGACGACGAAGAGGTGAAGAAGATGCAGAGCTGATCAAGTTTGTCAATGTGCGGTGTGCTATCATAATAACGTAACAACAAGACGGACGCCCTTCACGGCTAGTTTACAGATCCTTCAGCCCGCCATCTATTACAATTCTTTGCTCTTCATCACTTAATCATCGCCTTGATCTTGGTCAGCATTTCATCGGCGGGGGTCAGAGCGACGACCATTGCCAACTGAACACCCCACCACAGCACACAGAAGAAAGTCCCATACACGACACGAGCTCCTCCCCTTTCCGTGAAGTAGATCCAAAGAACGGAGCTCACCAAGTAGAGCAGTGTGAGTAGCCAATAGCCGCGGTAGAAATCTCGGCGCAGATCCTCATACTGCGACTCCTTGTGCCACTTGGAGCGATGCATCGAAGCCAGTACGCCGTGTTCCAGCGCCTGCGTCGTCATGGCCAACATTAACACGATGGCAATGAAGGCACCAAGAACTGCAGCCGTTGGCGCAAGGTGTAGCGCCAGCGCTAGCGCCTGGACGGAGACCCACACGCCCAACTGAACCACAGACCACAGCAGCGTCATTTTGGTTGGTCTTACCTACAGTGCAGTATAGTATTATTACCAGTGTAGTGTTTTATAATGCACTATCAACAATGATTTGACACAAAAGCAGATATTGCCCAGCAGAATTCCTTTATGGATCTAAAAGCCTCTCCCTTGTCGGTTCAAGCCGACGCACCGCAAGTAGACAATGATTTCGCCGAGTCAATGGGTTTAGTGACGACATACCTGCGAGCAGTCGAGAGTTCTCGAGACGACTGCATCATTAGTGATCCGTTTGCGGAACCTCTGACCAAAAAATACAAATTGAAGATCCAAGAATCTATGCGAGGACTCGAACGTAAAAGCCAATTGCATTTTCGACCGGAAGACTTCATCGCATTCCGTACGCGTTATTTGGACGAAGCATTGAACCACCGCAACTCGAAGATCCTCCAAATTGTGATTCTCGGAGCTGGTATGGACGCTCGAGCCTACAGATTGGAATCACTTCGAGGTTGCCACGTCTTCGAAGTAGACCAAGCAGGAGCTGTATTCAGCCACAAGTTAGTGGTCTTTAATGAGCTGAAAGCACCTTTGGTTGCTGATAAAGTCGACTATATTGTATCGGATCTGGCTGAGAACGGACTGGAGGAGAAGCTGGTTGAGCACGGATTTAATCCAAATCTCCCGACTTTCTGGGCTATGGAGGGGTTGATCCCGTATATTGAACAGTCCGGAGTTGTGGAGCTGCTAAGAGTTGTGGATTCTCTTTCGGCTCTAGGGAGCGAGTTATGGGTGGATATACCGGGTCAGTGTGTTTCAGATACTGACGAATGGGGGAAGCGTGCCATGAAATACGGGGAGGATGATCCGCTGAAAGGCGTTTTCAGCCAGATCCTGTGGAGACTGGAGGTGCAAGTATCGTTGGGGACCGTTGGAGAGCATTTTGGCCGGCCATGGGTGCCGATGCTATCCCCTAAGTCAAAGCACGAAGTTCCCTTCTTCTGTGTTATTGGCAGGAAGCCCAATTCAGCGTAAGAAAAACAGCAGACCAGGTATGTCTGTAATGCTTATTACTTTTTCTACGTTGTCTAGTCACCCGGGCCAATTCGGGTGTGGTAATCTATACTGGATTGTGTTTGATTAATAGAGTGAAAAGCTCACAAACGCGTAGTAAACAACGAAGATCTGCCATTGTGCGGGACGAACACTTATTACTTTCTCTTTCCAGTTGTCCCGCACTAGCCGGGTTTGTAATGGCTGAGGAATCAAGGATTTCTTCACAACGAAGGAGCTCGTGTGCCACAGATATCATCTCGGAGATCTTGTTGTCAATGTCACCCCGGTTGATGCGCGTTGCAGTGAACAGTGCGGTAGATCCGTCATTGACGAGACATTATCTCGAGTTTGATAGCAATGATCTCCTGAATTTTGTTGGGGATTTTGAATTCGAGAAACTATTCGAGAAGATGCCAGTCTCCATCACGACACCACACGAGTCTCAGCCCATGACTGAGGCGGGTCGTTTAGTCGTGCAACAGCCGATCAAACGAAAAGGCCGCAAGCAACAGATCGAAGAACTTCGAGAAACAGTCCTGATGCTATCCCAACAGTCGAATTCTCTTAAAACTACCCACTGTGCGAGTAGTTCGCCTTCACAGCACCAAGACCATCAACTCCAACGATCATTATGGGAAAGAATTGCTTCTCGACAGCGCCAGCTTCTACACAACGCAGAGAAGGAGAACGCGAAACTTCAAAGTCTTATGACACTTCAACGACGCGATGTGAGGAATATCAAGCGCTTGTTCAGGCGGCGAATTGATGTTGAGGTATGTTTTCGTGGCTGATACGTGGGTTTGTTTACCTCATGTGTACTGCTTGCTGTTGTCTTGTAGATAATGGGCAAAACTCTCTCGTTACGACGCCCAAAACACATTCAAGACCTTATGAATAACTCAAAGCTATTCTCCAAATTGCTGGACGGGTGCAACACGCTGTATTCTACATTCGATGTAGTTTTCTCGAATAATGGAGGCCCCGACAAGTCCACCACAATGTAGATAATGGAGTGTTCGTTGAGTTTTGGGATAAGCACGCCGTCCCGTTTAGTGCAACGGAAGCAGCAAAAGCGGTTTGGCAGACTTTGGGACGTCGGAAAATCCCCAGTGCTATCATATTTACGGAGAGGTAGGAGCGTATTGGCGGGTAAAGGGTATTGCTTTCTCACTTTTTCCCGTAATAGGAGTATCAGCAGACTCAAAACACAACCACCACCTTCATCAGATTCGTTTGCAGTGTTGGCGGCACTACTGCGTACGTCCAGGAGCACGGAGCAGCACAGAAGTTTGTCGAGGAACAACAGACATTAATTGTCAGCCAAGTACTTTCGGAACCGGCAGGCAACAAACCAGGATTCTTTGGCGGCTTGAAATTCCATGGAACTATGCGGGTAGTGGTGAAGAGCGGACTACCGTTGTCTTCAAGACAGGAGACAGCCATCATTGAGACGCATCTTGCGGTATCTCGAATTGGCGATGACAGCAAGGATTCAATGGCATTTCGAGCACCAAATGTCGTCGTCAAACTTGCAGTACAAGGCTGGGAGTACAAGCTCGAGTTGCGGAAACAAGAAATCGAGAATTCACTGTTTACGAACTCGTTGTCGACAGAAGCTTAAGCCGTGAATGTAGCTTTTGTACTTGAAGTATTGGTGATTTCGTGACAATCTCGGTTAACTTAGCTAAACTAACTGTGTATAACTGCGTACTTCAAATATCAACTCCAGGTCTTGAAATCTAGATCTGTGCGGAATGAGCAGAATTCAAAACGGTAGTGCGTTTGCAAAATACAAACAATAAACGTAAATCTCAGAGCCAAGGTTGTGCACATGTACACAATCATCATCGAGGATAATCGCCGAGCATACATACAGTACAGTGTACATCAATGTCTTTCACCTTCAGCAGATATCTGGACAGAACCATCAACTAGCAAAAATATTCTAACCACTTGAATGATCCAAAAGGTGATGCATTGAGTATGCTGAGATCTCAAAAATAAACTGATTCACCGCGTGAGGATGACGACGTGTGTTCTTATTCTGCTTGCTACTTCGAGTATATCTTCTACGTTTGACGCTAATGTTGTTGCTAGAGCGAGAGGTGGGAAGCAAATAGGAAAACTTCAAGACAGAAAAACCAAGGCAGCGAAGGTATTGTGAAGCCTCGAATATGAATCATTCCTCGCGAATCTGTCCTTGGCGCACAAATCTCATGTCTATAAAGCTGCTCTGGATTTCAGCACGAACCAGCGTACTTGAAGCACTGTTTAGTTTGCAGTACCTTCCCTGTAACTCAGTATTTGCGACAAAATCCAGTGGTCTGTCTGGCACCAGTTGTCTAAGATCCGCATTGTACAATTTGTCTTCCACACAACACCGACCAGAAGAGATGGAGGATATTGATATAACCTCTCTGGACTTTGATCTTTGTTCCGAACCATCAACTCCCAGACAAACAAGATTTCCGCTCCAACGCACTCATTCGCTTGAAATTCCAGAACCTGAGCATGAGAAGAATGCAGTTCCTATAGATCCATCCGCATCGGTGGGATGGTTAATCGAAGATCAAAATGACAGGCTCCCTGAAGTCGTTACTAAAGGTGACGGAGAACTGGATGAGCTTATTGCGGTATCGCTATGCCCAAGTACCACAAAACGGCTGCCAATTCCTCAGGATTATATCTCGGTATCCTCTCAACGGGATCACAAGCGACGAATTTCACGAAAAGAGCAGATCCAAGATCTTCATAACACCGTCGAGAAACTTTCTAACAGATTACGAGAGCTTCGAATGCCGTCACGTCCGGCAACTTCTCCGGTGACTCCTAGTGACCTACTGGATACATCGAGCCAAACACGTCCACAATTGTGGGAAGATTTGGCTATCAAACAACTAAAACTGCGCTGTGAAGCTGAAGAAGAAAATATTAAGCTAAAGGATATGTTGGCTTCTCAAAGACGCTCAGCACGCAACATTCGACGTTTGCTTCGGCGACGAGAGGATGACGAGGTACATGCATCTACTGGATTTTTCTGCTTGACATTCACTTTGATCATAACGTTATAAGCAGTTGTTGACAGGACTACGCAATGTGAAGCAACCTAACCTGGATAGCAACGAGGAAGTCTTCAGAAAACTCCTTGACGGCATTGAGGAAATCTACGCAAGAATGGACAGACTTTATGACGAGGCAGACATGAAATCAGTGCCGTGTCCAGGAAGAAAGCGGCAAATTATCTCAGACGCACCTGCTGGCTTCGCTTTCGTTGAGTTAAATGACAAGAACATCGTCCCCTTCGACGTTAAACGAGTTGAAAGCGCAGTGTGGAAATTTCTGCAAGGTTCAAGGGTCCGTGGTGGACGACACGTGTGGTTGGAGGAATCTCAGCAGTCTCACGACACCAGCACGAGTTGTATTGGGTTTACCTATTCTGAAAAAGCTGTGGCTACGTATGTCTTGGAGCAGCGAGTTTCCCGTAGATACGTTGAAGAAAACCGGATCGTCTTCGTGAACAGAACCATCACAGACCCTACGATCGATGATCCGTCGTTGTCGAGCTTTCGGTTCAGTGAGACGATTTGTATTGTCGTGAGAATTGGATCTCCGTTGGCTTCTGGGCAGGAGACAACCATCATCGAGAGCCACCTTTCTGTCTGCAGATACGTTAGCATGGACGATAAGGAGTCAATTGCAGAACAACACTGGCCAAAGTACGTGGATGAAGCAGCTAACGGGTGGGAACGAAAGATTGCATTCAATAGCCAAGAGATTGAGAACTTACTGTTCGAAACAAATCGATCAACGTAAATGAATTGTCTTGGTTCACCAATTGTAGAAGTATAACTCACCGTAATTATGTTGAGCTCCGTCCTGTCGGTGCATGTCCACAAACAGCACATTCCGAAGCGGTTCCTTTGTTTAGCAGCGTGCAGCGAGGGCACGCCCAAGACTGAAAGCGATGGAATTTGAGCTGAACGGGATTGGGGGACATCAGTAACATCTCCAAGACGTGTACAAGTTCTTCGTCCTCTAGCATGTGACCATTAATGCCCACAAGAACGTCACCCCTGTGAATAGCGCCACTGGCTTCGGCGGCTAACTTCTCGCCCGCACCATTGACTTCAAATCCCGAAACCGTGAAGATTCGCTTAGCATTCGTTGATTCATCACCGTCGCTTGTCGTTTCTTCCAGTAATAATCCAATACCTCCGTCAGAGGCACTAAGACGCACATCATACACTTTTTGCGGAAATTGGGGCACGTCAAGAGCTGTTTCATCCGACGTTGACGGTGAAGATCCTTCTGTGTCTTGCTCTTCTTCTTCAATTGCAGGCGTATCATCTTCAAAAATCTTGTCAGGGTTCACGTCTATCTGCTTTTCAGTTGGACGGTGAACCGAGTAGTCTCGCAGACGAACAGAATTTCGCATTGATTGAGACATTGCCATTCGCAAGGCAGCACGCCCATCAACTGGAGTCGACACTGGCGCCTTGTCCTTGGACAAAATACCATTGAGTCTCGACAATGTATCCTGTGCAGATTGGTGTGCCATGCTCAAATGCGTATCCTCGTCACGCCATCTTCCTGCAGCTTGCGATCCATTCTTCACAGGCATTGATTGTGGGGCTCGTGGTGGCAACGCGATCGGACTAGTAGGCAACTTAGTGGGGCCGGTAGGAACGAACGGGGGAAGAGGATTCTCTTGAGTAATACGGACACTGCGCTCCATTCTCGCCAGCAGGTCATCCTCAAGCCCCCCAGCAAGGCCCACTTCGTGCGGTGCCCCCTTCCCGTTCTTAACGATCGACTGCGCAGGTTTGCTCACTGCTACTTCGTCGTTCTTAGTAACTTCCGGTTCATCAGCAGTTGCTTCCCACCACTTGTGGATCTCCGCTGCGATCTTCTCAAGGTTATCGTGCTCAATCCCATTGCGTTCATAGAATAACAATGTTGGCTGGTAGCCTCCACGCTCGATACGCAGTCGAACATCCGCCCACGTTCCAACAAGCTTAACACGCGTATCATCAAACAAAAACCAGCGTTCCCGTTCAACTCCATCGTCATCGAGACTTCGACTGGCGAAAAATCCCACATAGTGACGCCCGTAGTAGCACACCATTCCTCTGAACGAATACAGCGACGACACTTCCGTGGAGAGGTCCAGTCTAAAAATTCGACCCAGATCCAGTGCTTGCTGGGACTCCTGGTCGTCCCCTGATGTCTGGCATTGCGTGGACAATAACTCCATCCAGTCCTTGATATCTGTCTTGTTGACATGGCTACTGGACCAGATAATACTAATGGAGAACACCATGGGCAGTGTGAGAATCCACCTACTCAGTGCTCGTTGTCCTCCCTTCTCGCAAGAGTCACATGTGCCCGCCACATCTTGCGACTGAGCTTCCAGCCTCAGAACTTCTTCCAGTGTCTTGCTCTTCTGCACTCCTTTTCCTTCTTCTCGAGCATTATTCAGCAGCTCTTGAGCATAGACTCTATAAAGGAAGTCTGTGTTCATAATAGGCTCAGCTGTATGTCCACAAGAAGAACAAACTTTAAGCTCCATGAGGTTCATCTGGAACAGTCGATGAGCTACACATTGAGGCTCACAAATGATCGCAGAGGCATCTTGACGCACAGATTCCGTCATCTCCTCCACTTTGTGAATCCCTCCAATAACAGAAGAGCTACAGGAATCTCTACGACGTAATAGGAGCATTCTATTGAACGTATCGTAGTGGAGAGCGTCCAGAATGGTCTCCAGCGTCTCCGTAGCGTCGTTCATGGCCCCCAGAGCAAACGTATCGCCTAGAGCGAGTCTAACTCGATCCACATCCAGTACTGGTTGCTCAGCGAACTGGTACATGACGAAGATCTGCTCTAATTCGCACAAGAGACAAGGAGTGATGGTCTCTGTCATTTGGGAACCGGCGTTTGTCGGTTTACCCCCTAACCGGTGATGAACGGCGTGGTCCCCCATGGAAATGAGCACGCGGCAGCTGCGCACATGCCACAGACTCTGGATGATCACGTTCAGGAAGCAGTTGTTGGAGCCCAAGTCGTTCCGCAGCCCCTTACGCGCACTCAGAGGACGTGTTGATCGGGACATTGTCGAAAGTGACTGAAGTTCAGTATGCAACAGGATTTTTTCTTCAATATAGGAAGGAAGCTAGAAGTGTAGGAATTCTGTAGGTTGGGATGTTGAATACGTCTGCAGGATAGATACTCGTGAACATGTTACCGCAAGCACATTCGGCTATACGTAAGCGTTTGCCAGAGCGATAGGATTGAGCATGTTGTATGTAGCTCATTTACCAATTGCCAAGCGTCTGAAGAGAACCTCCCGCCATGCCGTACGTGAACATTTCAAGCAACGTGGCGGCTGCCAATATTGATACCAACGCAGTGATTGCTGCCACCACCAAGACCATATCGGCCGCGCTCGATCGACCTGCACCTCATGTTGTCGTTCAACTGCAATTGGGACTGCTGATGTCGTGCCAGGAGAGCCAAGAGGTAAGTTAGTTGCATTTTTTTAAAAGTAAAATGTCTAACGCTGCTGCTCGACAGCCTATGGCGTTTATCCACGTCCGCAGCATTGGTCGACTCGAGGACGAGCGAAACCCGAAGACGGTTGCAGCGCTGACGGATACTGTGGCGGAACAGCTACAGGTGCCACCTGCGCGCGTGAGAATCTACCTCGAGGACATTTCAGCCAAGCACTGGGCCAGCAACGGCAAGGTCGTGGGACTGTAAGGCAATACTTCACTGTAATGGGATGAATTAGCTGACAAATATGAAAGGCTGTTCACCCTTCATCCTTTGTGCGATTTGCATTGTCTTAAAATCAAGCTGACCAACGAACCCTGAGTGAGCCGTTGACCGTTTCACCCAGCAACCTGCGCCTGCCACGAGCCACCGTCAGCGTCGCTGGTCAATTCATGCAAGTAAAATGCTGCTCGATAAAAAGACTCTGGTGCAGTGACAAAAGCGCTGAGTGCAGCGCTTTTGTATGGGTGGCAAACTTCAACTTCCATCGCGACGTTTCACTGTCGCTGCTGATGGCAAAGCACCAGCATCTTGGTTTCAGTATGCTTTCAACAATGTTCTTTTCAACCACTAGTTTTCACTCGCGCGCCGTATATTTATTTCCATTGGCCAGTTCAAAGGATGAAATAAAAAGAAGGTATTTGACTTGAGGTTTCTAAGCATATTCGGCCTGCCAACAGCCAATCGTGCGTGTTCCCGCTGAAACAGACGGCGTGTTTTCAATGTTTTCAGCATAGAAACCGTAAAAATGCGCATGTACCGCGGGAAAGCCGTCGTGGATTGGGGTGGGTTCGCTCTCCATAGAAAACAATAGACAGCCCCATGTGAGCTCCTTCACAATAACTCTAGACCAGAGGAACACAAGCCGAGCGGAGACCATACAAGGAGCCACTCGCTTCGTCACTTGCCCCGTCACAATTCCCTCCCAATAACCGGTTCATCAAGCATGGCGGCGGTGCTGCCCCCTGCGTCACTGACTGTGCAGACCAATGAGTCGCCCTCCCATGCCACCAAGAAGCGTCCTCTGTCGCCCACTCGTCTGCTGGATGAGGTACCCGAAGTATCTGCTGATGATCTCCAGACTCCTCGACCGGTGGCTGCTGTGAGCAGCTCCGTTAGTCCCAAGGGCGAATCCATCGCTGCCATTGACCCGCACCAACTCAAACTGCTCAAAGTCATCGGTCGAGGCACGTTTGCTCGACAGGTGGCGCTTGCCAGACACAGTGAGACACAGAGTATGTATGTCGTAAAAACTCTGGACAAGAGCAAGCTGCTTCAACGCAAACAAGTGGTGCACACACTCACGGAGAAGAAGGTATTGGAGCGTCTGGGTGGCCACCCTTTTATTGTCAAGCTCTACTCGTCTTTCCAGACAGACCGAGATCTCAACTTCGTGCTCGAGTACTGTCAAGGCGGAGAGCTCTTCTTCCATCTGCAACAACAGTTCTCCCAGAAATTCGACGAGAACACGACGCGGTTCTACGCTGCAGAAGTGTTGGCAGCACTTGGTGAGCTGCACGCCAATGGCGTTGTGTACCGCGACCTGAAGCCTGAAAACGTCCTACTGGACGCTCAAGGTCACGTGAAGCTGGCGGACTTTGGCTTCGCGAAGCAGGACATGGAACTCGGTGAGCGCACATACTCGTTCTGTGGCTCGCCTGAGTACCTGTCACCCGAGATGGTCAAGAAGGAAGGTCATGGCATGGAGACGGACATGTGGTCATTTGGCTGCTTCATCTACGAACTGCTAACGGGATCTCCTCCATTCCAATGCGACGATATGCCCCGGCTTTTCCGGCTAATCCAGCAAGGACGCGTTTGGTATCCGCCGTATCTTTCAGGCCACGCGATGTCACTGCTTAAGGGCTTGCTTTGCGTGAACCCCGCGTCTCGCCTTACTGCAGCTCAAGCCATGGATCACCCATTCTTCAAGCTTTCGCTAAATTGGGACGAGCTGGTCCAGCGCCAGGTAACTCCGCCCATTGTGCCAGTATGCCGTGGCTGCGATTGCACAAACAACTTCGACGACGACTTCACCAACGCGCCGGTGGCGTCTCTCAAGCTTCAACCGGGCGATCTCGTTAAGCGCGTTCGACGTAACGACTGCTCTGGACCAGTCACTCGTGCAGACGAGTTCGAGGACTTTTAGGAACTGCCAAGTTGGCACTGCCAACTCCAGCTGTTCCAAGACGTTGCATCGTCCAGTGGATTGTTTCTCCCAAGTGATCGCCGAAGATGCCAAGCGTGTTCATAGTGTACTGTTTAGGCTGCATCGTGTTGATCTTGCAATTGTTTTCCGGTAGTCGTAATATCGTGTGTACCACTTCGTAAATAATTTATTTGTATTTTACCATTCGTGTTTTTGTAATTTACAGATTTGTAGTTGTGATTTTTCAGCTTACTTTATTTGATAGAAATTCATGAATGATTTTTGACACCTAAAGTTAATGGCGGACGAGCAGCTAGCTACAACCTCGGAGAACGTGCCAAATGTGACGCCTGCAGAGCTTGTCAGCGACTCAAATTCCGCCACGAAGGAGTCAAGACGTTCGTCCACTATCTGCCACGAGATCAGCCTCCATGGTGATGGCATTCGCCCGCTGGTAGCTCTAGAGCTACCGGTCTACGGTTCCGACATGAAGAAAGTCCTCGAGACAGTCAACGGACTGCCAAGTCTGCAGCAGGCGCACGAGACCAAGAGTCAATTTTTATCAGTGAAGCTGCGACCGTCAGAGCCGTCGTGCAAGCCGCTATTCGCTGATTTAACCAAGACGCAAATGGTTTTGCTGCGAGTAAAGCGCTCTCGACCAAAGAGGAAACGCAACGAAGCGAGAGAAGAGAAGAAGGAGGAGAATAACGACGAGAATGAGGCAATTTCAGCTGATGGGTACAAAATCAAAGCTGAAGTGGTGGGGCTGGTCAAGGAGAAGTACGTCTGCGAGGGTATGGCTGACTTCCAGTATTTCACTGCGAGGTCGTTCTATCCAACGTTAAAACCGGATAAAGACGCTCTTACAGTTGTAGCTAACGCCACAGATTCGGTTGAAACTGCAGTGATGAATAGTGCAGTAGTGGAGAATGGTCCATTGTCCAGGCCGTCGATTCGACAGAGAGAACTTCAGGACTGTTTGCGACCGTACCTGGCAGTGGAGAACGAGACGCACTTGGAGATGATCCCTGAGGTATTTTCGAAGGTGGATTTACCACAGAAGTATGAATTCCGACAGAGATCGGGGTACCAGCCGACTGCTGCTCCGAAGAAGCCTTCTAGCACGATGACGTATCTGAATTTCCACGATGATACTCCTGCGCCTGCCGGGCCTAAGCCTGAACAGCCAGTGGTTCGAAGAAGATCAGTGGGTGTGGACGATAATGGTGTGGATGCTCACGTAATGGAATTATTGCAGAGCAAGCTGGAGCAAAAGCCAGTGTGGTTACGAACGAAACTGTTCGACGGGATGGACGCAGTTGAACGCCGATGTGCAAGGCGACTCCTTCGGAAACTTTGTTATGTGTTTGTGGATGGACCCTGGAGAGGTTCTTGGATAAAGATGGGCTACGATCCGAGGTTACCAGAAGGAGCGGAGTCGGCATCGCAGTTCCAGGTTGTGGAGCTACGTAACAACCGCGAGCTTGTACACTCGAAGGTAACTCATGCAACTAGAAAACGGATGAAGAAGTTCGTCGGTGCTAGTTCAGGCAATGCAAATGGAGAAGGTGGACACGTCAAGGGTCCACGAATTGTCAAGGTGACTCAAACTTCGGCCCTTGAGAATGCTCAAGCTGCGAAACGCCGTCGGAAGGAGCGATTTACTCGAGGTGAGACGCGACGCTCGTATCTGGTGGAGCCAACGGTGCCCGGATCTTCTGTTCCTGGATCATCACCTCCACAAGCAAGCCCCGTATCGAATTCAGGGAACGACTGGGATTCAGAAGAAGAGCAGGACGACAAGGATTCCGATACTGCGAATGACAACGTGGAGGCAAATGGGACTTCATCTGCTACGGGAACCAGTGAAAAGGTTCATGAGATCTTCGGTGTCCAGTTGACGAGTGCGAATGTGTTGTTCCAACTTGATGAGATCGATGACAATGAAGTGCGGGAGTGGACCGCTCAGTTTTCCAAGCAAGCGACTCCATCACTGCTGGGCGGCTGGTATCCGACGCAGATGTTCCTACCTCTGCGTGAGATTATCCGGCTACGTATTGCCGCCATGGTGGGTCGATCCAAGGCGGAACTCGATACGAGACGCAAGCGCCTCGATGCGCTTAAGAAGCAGGCACTCAGTGACTATGCAGAGGAACTTGGTGGTCGATCGAGTAAGGGCAAGTCGAATGGAACAGCTGCAACAGCTAAGGGGGTTGAAGCGGAAGAAGAAGACGAGGAGCTGGCATTTGAACGGTCTTTGATCCAAGAACGCAATGCCGGGTCTAATGTTGAAAAGCTATCAGCTGACGCCGAAATGGAAAAGCAAGACGAAGAGGAAGAAGAAGACTTGGAAGAGGAGAATGAAGAAACCGAGACCAACAGTGTTGGTCGCTCACGCGCCAGGTACAACGAAGACGAGGAAATGGACGAAGAAGAAGAAGAAGAAGAAGAAGAAGAAGAGGAAGACGCGAACAAGACAAAAGCTCCAGCCAAGGAAACCACTGAGTATTCCTTTTAGAGAATCGTCAATCGAGCTTTCCAGTATCAGGTCGTAAGTCTATCCAGTCGTACAGCCACGTATATGCTCGCAGGTAGGGAGCTTGGATTCACTGGAGTGATCAAGCCGTACTCGTTATGATCCCCACAACATCGTGATGCCACGTACTTTGCTGGCTTCTTCAAGTTCAAACCAAAAGATTTTCAACCAATCCTATTGTTCAAATTCACCATTTGAGACGAGACAGTGTCTAAATTCTCCTATTACAAGACCTGTTCTCTCGATTTTGTAAGTGATCTCATTTAAATTCCAACCAATCATATTATTTTCTCATTATATTTGAGACGCGTCGCACCGGATTAGGTTTACATCTCTAAAATCAGGGATTGGTCAAATGTATTTCAACCAATCCTATAATAGCGGTGGTACGGCTGCGCTTATCCGTCTAAAAGCGTCGCCACTTCGCCTTAGTCTCCATAATGGGCGATGCTCACGTGTTGCGCTACGGCCAAAAGGTGCGACTAGCGACTCGTTCCGCCTACGTGGAGGACACAGGAGCTTCTGTTAATGAATTGGGTATTGGAATCTACGAGAAAAATGGACGTCACGGTATCCTGAGCTGCGTTCCGCCTCTTGGATCTAAACTACAGCAATTGTTCACGGAAGATGAGTTTGTGGTGCTGCATCCAAACGACCAACGCTCTGTAGGGGAACAAGTTCAGTATGGAGAGCCTTTAGTCCTCGTGAATCAACATGGGTTGGTCTGGAATAACAAGACGGGAGGAATTACAGGATATGTGGGCCCTAGACCTCGAGGAGTACCTGGAGAGATGTTCGTGTGCTTTACCAAGGTACCAACAGGTGTTGGGGTCGTGAAGAGCAGCAAGAAGGAGAAGACAGATAAGTTGACGTCCTCTGCGTCCACCTCTGTGCTGTCCACGTCGGGCAGTTTGTCCATGTCGGAGAATCCAGATACGGAAGTGGGTTCTGTGTGCTTTGGAGACTCCAATGTGGCCATTACGGTGATAGAGTCCAACCGCCACTCGCAGATGTTTAACAAGAGGCTCAGCAACTTTAAGAAACCTACAAGTCACATTGCAGGGGGATACATTTGCTGCGATGGCAAGGGAACCGAGCTGAGGTTCACAATCTTGCCGTCGAAACCCAAGATCGAGCAGATTTCCATGCTCAACAAGCTCATTACTCCTTACAATTACGGACAGAAAATTGCGTTGCCGTTGGGATTGCTGGAGAGTACAGCAAAGAGGACGAACAAGGCCACGAACTGTGGTATTACCAGTGCCAAGAAGGCCGTCGAATCGAGTGGCATCCAGCAAGCGGAGATCTTCTTCCAGTTGACTAATGGAGTAGAAGCTGTTCTGCCTGGAGCTTTACTCCAGCAGAAAATGCTGGCACATGCGAAGCCTCCTGGACCTGATGGAGATGAACCTGAATCGGTCTTTGAATTGCCACTAAAGAACGGACCTGGTGTTCTGGTGGTAAGACTGACGGGTGTTGCTCCGCGTAAACTATTGGGAAAGCTTGCGAAGAACAGAAAGCCACCGTCGGCCCCGAAGATCAAGGCCGGCATGGCTGTCTTTTACCGGGTATCTGACCTATTGCGCCTTGTGCCAGTGCCCATTTTCGCGCTGTTCTACGCCTTACTTACTCATTACCTCTGGGGGGCCCTCAATAGTATGGAGGACAGTCTGCGTCGCGAGCTGGTGGTATTAGTACTGGTGATGCTACCTGCTTTCTACGTCGCAGTGAAGGTGGATCACCCGTTCTCGGCGTTGTTTCAACCTCCAGTCTTCGAGCCAGAGGTTGACGACATCGATTACTCGAGTCCTACAGCTAATGGTACACTGAAGCTCATCGTGACAGAATACCGATTTGTTCCTGGTGCAGACAACGCCAACGGAAGCGCTAGTCGTCCAGGATCGGTGCAAGCTCCAAAATCTACCAACGAATCTACCCTTGCACACTCTGTTACTGCACTAGAGTCTACTGGATCAGTCCCCAAGCGCTTCATTCTTGCCGAGAAGGGTGATGAGACGAAGGCCTTGGAACGATACAATGAAACTACTGAGTGGCGACGTGATGAGGGTGTGGACACTCTGCTTGAAGAGCCCAGTCCGCACTTTAAGATCATCAAGGAAAATTACCCGCACTACTACCACAAACGGGGCAAGAATGGCGAGCCTGTGTACTACGAGAAACCAGGCAAAATCAACCTGAAGGCACTTAAGAATGCGGGACTTACGCTGGACGATCTGATGCACAACTACCTAATGATCACCGAGTTTCTGTGGCAAGTGATCGAGCAGGATGACAACCGCAAGGGTATCTCGGTGTTGGATGTGGATGGGATCGGCATCTCGGACTTTGCAGGTGAAGCTGTCGAGTACGTCCGCAAGGCTGCTTCTGTTTCGGGCAAGCACTACCCAGAGCGATGTGCGTACATTTTCGTGATCAACGTACCGTCTTGGTTCAGTATGATCTGGAACACGGTGAAGGGGATGGTTGACGATGTAACGCGTGAGAAGGTGATCATTGTACGTGGAAAGAAGAAGATCTTTGAGGCCTTATCTGAGCGTATTCCAGTGGAGAACATCCCTGTTGAGTACGGTGGGACGAGCGATGGGAAGTCTCCGGAGGAGGATCTGCTGTTTAACCTCATGGCTTACGTCAATAACGACGAAGATGCTCCATCCAGCAACCCCATCGAGGAGATCTTGAAGAAGAAGCCTATCAAACATTAGCCTTTCTTGGAAGTTTGCACAGCTTCCACTTCTTTCGGCACCACATAACAAATAAACACGTCTTGGTTTTTCGTTCTCTCAGGGGCTCACGACCGA
This sequence comes from Phytophthora citrophthora, assembly GCA_031305395.1. Lineage (NCBI taxonomy): Eukaryota > Oomycota > Peronosporomycetes > Peronosporales > Peronosporaceae > Phytophthora > Phytophthora citrophthora. The sequence continues at coordinate 1,276,657 of JASMQC010000006.1, forward strand.
ATCGTGGTAATTCATTGCTCAGAGTTAAAGGCGCGTGCAGCCGTGTGCCGTCTCGTCCGGACGGTCGAATACAAGCACGTTCATGAGGTCGTTGTAGAACTGCGGGAAGTACTTGCAAGCACGCGTGCAGTCAGGCTGGAAGTTCGTCTCCAGGATGATCGGGCGTAGACGTTCGTCGCCAGTCTCCTCGTCCACTTCCCACGACAGCATCACATCTACGCCGTAAAGAGCGCGCGATTTGGTGCAGCGGCCGAGTCCAAGCGGAGGAGGCTGAGCAGTAGCACACTCGAACAATTTCTTGATAGTAGAGCAGATCTCAGTGTACACCATGGGCCAGTCTTCGCTAGGGTATTCGTTCTCGAATCGCTCAACAAATTCGTCGTTGTCCACGATGCGAACGGCAAAGTCCGAGTAGTTCATCACAGTGAAATGCTTCTCGAAGTCCTGGAAGCCGTCCATGGTGAACTCCTTGTTCGCAATACGAAGCCAGTACACGCCGCTTAGGTAAAGTTCCAACGGCTCTGTGGACTTGACCATCACTAGGAAACGGAAGTCAAACTTGCGTTGGTCGATCAACAGCGGGCGGTGGATGTACTTGCAGGCAATCTTCGGTCCAGTCTCAGTCAGACGCGCAAGGTGAGGAGCATTTTGAGCAATGCACGTGCCGATTGAACGCGCCATGTTCCAGGGCTTGCAGATCCAGTGGTTAGCCTCATCATCGACATCGCCGTTCTCGTGGGCAGCCACATCGCGTTGAATGAAGTGTGCAATAAGCTCGGGGAACTCGCTGGTCATGTTGTAAGTCTCCGCGAGCCAGTCAGGTTGCACACCATTGTTCTGCCTGTAAACGGAAAGCCATTACGTTAGTGACTCATGTAGAGAGGAGGCACGGTTTGTCTACCCATAAACTACGTACAGCTTGCACATTTCATAGAGCAGGTCCTTGCACGTAAGGATCTTCTCGTTGGGGAACTGGTTGATAATCTGCACATTTTCGTTGGTGGTGTACTTCGGGAAGTCCTTAAGGTGACGTGTAGACCACACGACGTGCGCTTCATCCTCATTGTCCACCATTGTGACGCGTGGGTGAGTCATGTTGTTGTGCACCAACTGCAAGTCTGCATATTAAACATGTTAGCGATAAGATTCGATGTACAAGCAGCAAGAAACCTTACCAGAGCAAACACGAACAGGCTCTGACCCAGCCACAACAGAGGAAAGCGGGACTAACGTAGTAGTCGTAGCTGGATCCGGTAGCGTCTCCGAGTCACGGCTGGCGATGGCGTGGAACGTCGCACGAGCACCCTCCAGCGTGTACTGCTGTTTACGCGTGGCGACAACCTCCTGTAGCTCGTCCACGTACAAATTCTCAGCCTTGCCAGGCTCGTAGAACAATGCAGCAAGAAGAGCAGTGTGCATGGCTGCATCAGCTGCAAATTTCGGGAAGTAGTCTCGTGACAGGAAGTCTCCACCTTCAATAGGCTGCACAGTCCACACGAGAGAAAACGCGCACTGCGAACGTCCAAAGTAGAACGGAGCCATACGAACGTTGGGTTCATCGCTGTGTTCAATGGCCGATCCAACCTCGTCCATCACGTACCAGATCGTGGACGCATCTTCAGGCTTCATGTTTCCAAGGCTGTACGTGTTGGCGTAACGCCACACGCGATCAGCAACAGTAGCCACACGATCCTCTTTGGGAAGCTCAGCAGTCTCCTCCGTTGTAAGCTGCATGAGATTCTCCATACGCTCAAGGAGCGGCGGTACAGCTTCAAGCTGCTTTAACACCTTGTCGGCCGTGAAAGTCCACGCATGGTCCACCAGGAACAGAGCTTCATCCGCTTCAGGTTGCACAGGGGTTAAATCCACATCGTCACGCACAACCGCGTGCAGATCTCCGTCCTCATCACGAGCTAGGAAGAAGTAATTGCCGGCATCAAACACCTCATTCCTACATCGTCACTAATTAGCATCTAAAAATCCTATTATGCAAAGACTGTAGCTAATTCTTACTTCAACTTGTAGTACGCTACAGGCCACAAATGCTCAGGCACTTGCGCGTCCACCAATTGCGCTTGGTGTTGCTGTAGGAACGCTTGCATCTCCTGCTCCATTGTTGCTGCGCTTTGATACACGAATGGCTCCAGAGCCCTTACAAATGGCTACATTGTTTGTTAAGTTCAGTCTTCGACTGCGAACTTAAGCATTGGAGTGATGGTCACTTTTCAAATTGAATTCCGCATCCAGTAAGGACCTGCATGGACCGCGGACGCACTCGCGCTCGTGAGGAAAGCACTAGCGGAGGATACGCCATGGAATTTAGCTCTTCCTTCCACCGGTCTAAACGTCCGCGTCAGGAGGGTCCTCCCAGTGAAGAAGAGAAGGAGAATAACGTGTTTATTGAGGATTCAAGACTCGACTCTTTACGGAGAGCAACTTCTGCCCCAACTACTACGAGTCCATGGCGACTACCAAGTAATCAGACCTTAGAGGATAACCAGAACTACTTGAATGATCAGCTTCAGCACGTTGTGGCGCTTTCGTCGATGCTGGAACCTCGTACTAACGCGGAGAACGGCACGAGGAGGTTTTTGGCCAAGGAGAACACAGAAGATGATGTTGATAGAGTTTGCACACTGAAACTGGACCAGATCTGGAAACGTCTAGATGTCGACGACATCAAGCAGACAGCAGAGCAGAAGAAGGCGGAGAAAGGAGTTCGAGAAGTCATGGACCTTGTAAGTTATCTGCTCTATGTGAGAGATCGGGAGCTGGACCATCAGAATCGACTCAGTGAGAGTTTGGGGAAAGTGGAGAAATTACTGGAGAGGAAGAATCATATCGTTCAGACGCTGACAGCAGATTTAGAGACGGCCAAGCAGAATTTTGCTCAGAAAGAAAATATTTTTAAAGCTAAGGAGCAGAGCCTGATGAACGAGAGGAAGACGCTCCAGATTGAAAAGAAGACGCTTGAGGTCAATTGTGCAAGGTATAGTAATGGTTGGTGAATGTTTTTATTTTTCTGCAGTTGGAATTTACATTATTTGTTTTCTTTTTGGCCAGATTGCAAGGAGTGGAAACGGCGTATAAAGCGCAAGTAAGGAGGAAAGATGTAGACTATGCGCGGCTGAAAAAGAGTCTGCAGGACGCGGTTGTGCGTGCTGCTAAAGAGAAACGGGTAGGTTGATGGTTTGGCTATTCCTTAAAGTGTACAATCTAGCTGAAAGTGGAGTATGGTTATCAGGGAATGGCGATTTCGAAGACGCTGAATGGAGCCCGCGAGCGGAAACAGGCTTCAATGTCGAATGAGTCAAAGGAGAGCAAGCTGACGAAACAGATCATGGACAATCTCGAGCGCAAGAAAGCTGAATTACTTCTTGACAATGACGCTCTAGCGAAGAATTACGACACATTGCAGCATCACTTGGGATCACTGACGTCGCAATACAAGAAGGCAGTCCAACTTTTTCTCGCACAGTACGTTCCTTTGAAAGCTTGTGCTTGCCGCTCTTAATTCACGTCTGTTTGCTTGTTTTGTACACATGTAGAAAAAATCTGGGAGGTGATGCGGAGGAGCTTGAAAAGTTAGCCAGTGCTCCTATAGATGATTTTACTCCGACACCGTTCAATATGGCGACAAAGGAAGGAATTCCTCAGTTTATTTCTGCGTCGATGGAGGCTCTGGACGAGAAGCTACAGCAGCTTGAGCACGTAATTCGTAACGAGTTGCCTTCCGCTGAGGCACGCAGCGATAAAGAGGTAATCAAACGCTTACGACAGAAACTGGAGGATGCACATGCCATTATCAACGAGCAAGATCAGCTGCTTCAAGCTTCGCTCGTATCGCCGGCAGTTGACACCCGCGTTGGTAATGGAACGAATTATCAGAGTATTGCAGCGAAAGCACGCAATGAGTCTAATGTGCATCCTGGTCGCGTAGCTCGATCAAGGAGTTCACCTGACGCTGACGCTGAAGAGGAGGTAGCACAAGAGAAGAGTGCATTGGCTGTACTTCGACAGAATCTAGAGAAGGAACGCAGACTGTTGCAAGAGCAAGCTGTCAAACTCGACAAGGACCGCTTGGAGTTTGAGGTAAGCAGCAAATAATGAATGTAGCGTTCCACATGAACTATTGTTCTCACAACTTGTATCTTGTAGATCACCAAACGTGATCTCATCTTCGGGTCTTTTGATGCAGCTTCTGATCCCTCCAACGAACGAGTACCTCCTGAATATGTCAGTTGCTCGACACCAAAGCTTCAGCGTCCAGTGAAGCTGGACGGACCAGACTCGCCATTTGAAGTTCCAGTTTCGGGTAAGAACTTACTGCAATTGGGGTGTGGTACAAGTTGCACTAACCTTTCTGCTTTTCTGTTCGTGGTCGTTTGACGTGGTACGATGTAGCTACTCCAGGCACGGCTGCCCTGCTCAAGAAGATCGGTATCAATGTCCCCACCGAGAAGTGATCTCCAATACACCAACTTGGTATTGCTGAAGCTATGAACGTCAAACAACATCTCTAACATACTCAGTACGATGCTGTCACGCCTCCTGTCGTCATGTATCCTGGATATCGTACCCGTAACTCGTGGTGCTGGCCTCCGGATGGCCCCGCAAACCTACCAGTTGTTTGATCAGTGTGGCGCTGTGTGAGACTCAATCAAAAATTGATGCGGATTGTCCGGATCGTCGGCTGCTGGTGCAGTACTCGTCGGATCTCCTGTAGCCATATTGGTATATTCACTCTGCTTTGGGGGAAACGTGCTGTACCCTTGGATTTTTTTGTAGGAGACATGCTGCTTTCGGTGTGCATGGTGCGATCGCGCGACTTGGTGGTTGGCTAACCAAGCTCTGCAAAGCGAGCAGCTTTCGGTGCAGGCGTCTTCGTTGATCGTCGTGCAGCGTTTGGATCGCTGGATCGAAATTGTCGACGGCGCGATGGGAAATATTGGCTGTTTTCTAGCGAACGTCGTTGCCAAGAAGCTGCATGCTGCAGCTCAACGCTCTACACACACAGCCAAGTGTCGACCGTGGCCACAGCCGACAAAGTCTCCGTCAATTTGATCCGGATCATAAGTCGGATGAGTCCTGAGTGCGAGTAACCCGTTGGTTCGAGCTGCGCTAGCCATGTCACGTGGCGAGCAGGTGGCACAAGTCTCCAGGAGTCCTGGACCAGGACAAAGGGAGGTGGATCGAGGCACATGGCTTGGTACAGTACTTTGCAGTCTGCTTGAGATTTTGCAGGCGCAGGTGGCAGGTGGCGCCCAGGCACGGAAAGGCCAAGCAGTCAGGGCTGCGACAAGGACGAGGCGGTTTCCCGGCTGGCCCCGCCGTCACTCCCAGGCCAAACCAGGCAAGCCATTCCCCGTTCCCCCATAGAGACCAGCGATCAGACCCAGCGAGCGTATCATCAGCACAGATAAGAGAACAGCAGACCATGGCGTTCTATGCTGGAAGAGAGGACGCGAAAGGCTGGCAGGACGACGGCTGGGAGTCTGAGGTGGACGAACGCGAGCTGGAGGATGCACTCTTTAGCAGTTTAGACGAAGAACAGGAAGAAGCTGTGCTGGACGACCCCATGGCAGATTTGTTCTCCATGAAGACCGTGGACGCCGATACGATGCAGCTAAACTTAGTGGAGAGACTTTCGTGGGACGCCACCAGCGAGGCCTCCGGCGACGAGGAAGAGATCGCACTACAGCTCGCGCTGCCGGAGCCACTTCCTATTCAGGTCAGCGCAAGTCCTTCAGGAACAGGAGACAGCAGTCTTCAGTGGGGGCTTATTTCACCCTGCTCCGAGACAGAATCGCCGCGGCCATCGATAAATGCGACTCTGTCTCCATTAACGCGTGTGTCCATCTCGTCCCCTGTCCGCCAGTTGAGATTCTTCGAGCCTGAGCACGAACCTACTGTGGAGCAAATTAAAGCAAAGAAGGAGGACGCTGAACAAGTCGTGGATGAGGAAGACGAAGAAACAGATGAAGAGGTCAAACCCTTCGACCCTGAAACGTGCTGGTCCCCCGACACCAACAGCGTGCTGTCATCTCCTACCACAAAGGTGTCATCAAACCCATTTCCGACGTACCAACCAACAGAATATGAAGAGACTTACAGCGTAGGAAATGATATCATCAGCGACAGTGACAGCGATGGCGAGAACCAACAACATTCAGCTTCAGCGTTACGACCGAGTCTACTCCCTCGGGTGCCATCCATTGCACAGTGGAGACGACAGAAAGCGCGCACATGTTCTGGAGCGGGATCAGCAGGGATGCCGACGGCGCTATCACTTGCTACATTTAAAGCTCGAACGCGATCGTTATCCAGATCTAGGAATCAAAGCGGTGACTACGAAGACGATGGAGACTTCTCTAGCGACGATGAAGGTTACACACCTGAACTGCATCATCGCCGTGCATCTGAAACAGAGCCGTTTGGTGCAAGTCAGTGGCGACGAACAAGGCACAGCAGCATAAACTTCAAGAATCATCGACTTAGTGTGAACGTCAGTATGAGTCCTGCGATAATGACCAAGCGTCTGCAGGATGCAAAGAGCAAGCTGAACAATGGGCTGCACCTGCTGCGATCAGGCTCAAGCGCGTCCACAGCAACGAGTGAAGAGAGTTTCCTGGACAGCCCTCTTTGTGAAGAGATTAAAAGCGCTCCGGCTGGCGTACATCGCGAGCCCAGCATTTTCTCGGATGCAGCAACATCTACGAGTCTCATTAGTGCTGCTAGTGTTTACAGCATCGATACTTCACCCGTGAAGCAACCTACACGTCAGCAGCAGCTACGTGCTGGTGTCTTCAAAGCTGCTGGCCTACTTAATGCTGCATCAGCTGAGGCTGCACGCAAACTGAAGACTCGTAGCTTTCGTGCTCCACACCTTCCCAGGCCCAAGGCGGCAAGTGAGACTGAAGAAGAGGACCCCGAGTTGTCCACGTCGTGTGCACCCTAGATATCTAAGAAGTGGCAAGTATAAAATGTGTTTAAGTTGTTGCCTTTATTCAATTATGAACTGCCTATTCCTCTTCCTCATCGTCGGTGTCTTCGCCCTCGACAACGGTGATCTTGACCTCGTTCTCCAAGTCACAACCGGCGTAACCATCGCAGATCACATAGAGCTGGAAAGTATGTGCTCCAATCTCGTCCGGGGCAGCGAACTGCAGCGCCACATTCGCACGAGCACTAGCGAAAGGCACGCGCTTGATACTCAGCAGCGTGTTCTTCTTAGAGTCGCCCAGCACCACCCACCAGTTCTCAGCCTTCTTCACAGGGTAGTGACACGCGTTCACTAGACCCAGTTCCTTGGCCTCGTCCTCCTCATCTTCATCCTCGTCCGCACCTTCACGCTCTAACTGCACCTTCACACTCACAGCAGATCCCTGGGGCAAATTCTTGCCGTCCTGTTGGATCTTCGTTTGCACTGTCACATCTGGGTAAGCATTACAGAACTTCGCAACTGCCGACATCTTTTGTGTGTCCAAAGGCAGCAATTTGCCACGAGCATCGTCCTCCATACTCAAGATATCCACAGGAGTCTCAACTTCTTCTTCCAGATCCATCTCGTTGAGTGTCTTCAGCATGTCCTTCGTGAAGAACGGGATCTGCAGCAGAGATGAGTCACTGCTCCACTGAGCCTGCACAATCATCTGCGCAAGGTCCATTGCTGCCAGGGCGGGCTTGAGCCACCCGTTCGAGCTGATCACGTCCACCATAGCATGCACAAGACGCACCGCATGTCGAAGAATGAAGTCCAGATCCTGTCGCATCGCAGAACTCAGGCGTTCGTGCTGTTTGCTAAAGTGAACCTGCAGTAGAACATTCGTCTTCACGTGCGCTTGTCCGTAGTCTCCTCCAGCAGCAACAGGGAACTTCAGGTGTTTCGCAAGACTCTCTAGCTTCTTGTCCTCGCCAAACCGACTTTGCAAATCGCTGAACTCGGTAGCAGACGACAGAATCGTCAGGAGCGCGCGAACCTTTGAGTCCGCCTTCAGACTGCAAGCGAAGAGCTCGATCGTGGTGTACTTAATGTAGTAATACGCTGCAATCATACCAAGGTTCAGCGGCACAAGGCGCTCCTCTCCTTCTTCATCATCCGCTTCCTCTTCGACAATTTGAATACAGCGCGACTCCTCCAGTGCATTTACTGTGGTCTCCACTAGCTCTGATAAATGATCGGACAAGTGCACGTTGGTAGCACCCTGCAAATTGTAATAATTCGGGTTCTTCATGAAGCGTCGGTACATGAATGTCCACGTGAGATAGTCCACGGCGTCCTGCTTGCTCTCAATGGTCTTCGTAACGATCTCAGCATTAATGTGATCGCTCAGGAAATGCTCCAGCTGCGATTCCACCGGTAGCGGATCGTACAGGAACTTCGCATAAAACTTCTTCTTTGATGCGTGGCAGAACAGCACGCATTTTACAGCAGATGAAGCAGCGTGATTGGCAAACTTGGTCATCTGGAATACATCAGCAAGTTGATAGTCGACGTACCGGTGTTCGCGGCCATCGTAAAACTGTGAACCCATAATCACCACCATAAATGCGCTACTCTGAGCACTTCGCAGCTCCCAAGCCATCGACTGCGGGACGATTAACACCTGAATCTTGCCCGTCGCAAAACGCTGCAGCACGTATTCACGATTCCGTGAGGACATCGAGTCTGTGCAGTAGCCAACACCGTTCTCCATTGTGTGCAGCAGCGCGGTATCTTCCACGGGCAACTCCACCTTGTCCTTAGCAGAGTGAACAACAAACTTTTGCGAGTCGTTTTCAGCTAAGGCAAACGTGATCAGGTCAATCGCACTCAGCTGTGCCTGCTTGGCTGAGGGCACGAACACTACAACGGGCTTCTTCTCCGCTTGATTCGCGACTGTATTGTACAGAGGTTTTGCCATCGCCAACATGCGCGATGAAAAGTCGTTGATCTCAAAACCTTGCACACGAATTTCGAGGGGCTGAGGACGGACATTAGGGTGGAAGTTGAAAATACCTTCCGACGCACTAGCGCCAAGCCACTCGCCAACGTCGCGAGCATTGGCGATGGAGTTACTCATAGCCAAGATACGCATTCGTCCACCCCGTTCACCTGATGCTTTCTTCTTCTTATCCATATCAGCAGCGATAAATCGCATCCGTGACATCACAATTTCAATCGTAGGACCATATTCGCCTCCACCCAAAAAGTGCGTTTCGTCCAAGATCAACAAACTTACGTTTTGAATGCGCTTGCGCTGCTTCCACCGTCGGGAAAGAACGTCCCACTGCATAGGAGTAGCAATTAGGATGTTGGCGCTTGCGAGCAATCGCAAGTCTGCAGTTGAATCGCCTGTCAGCTCCACGACATTTTGTCTCCAGAAGCTTTCTTCGCCAAACTTGGCATTCCAGTCATCGTATTTTTCATGGCAACTCGGCTCCTTGGCAGTCAGATACACAATCAAATGTTCACCAAACTCCTCGCTCTTTGAGTCAGGCTGACCTAGAGAAAGTAACGTCTTCATGATAGCAAGCTCTGCAAGCACGCTCTTGCCGCTTCCAGGCGGTGATCCAATGAAGAGGTTACTCTCCGACTCCAACAAGCGTGGCAAAACCTGCGTCTGAATAGGATTGAAACGCTTGAACCGCCATGGGTATGGCACTTGACGAGCGTTCGAAAGAGACTTGAGAACAGATTCCGCAGTCTTCTTCTTACCCCCGACAAGCTTCAGGAGAATATTGTTAACGAAAAGTGGCTGAAGATCCAATAGTTCTGTCGGGGGTGCATTCTTCTGGGGTAGAATGAGTTTGTGGAATGACACCGGCAACGAACTTTCACAGTGAATCCACTTGTCCGATATCACCTTGATGTAGTACAGTGGTGCCAAAGGCTCGAATAACGGCATCGTGAAGCTGAGATACGTTTCCTGCGAGGAGAAGCGACGTTTAAGCAGCAGCCATTCGTGATGAAGAATCGTTTCACCGTCCACATCTTCGACGAACACCCAGAATCCCTCAGCATTACCATGAACTTCACGTGTGAACTCAAAGTCAGGTGTCACGACCAGATCCACCTTCAACATTGAACGGGTAATCGGCTGGACATGAGCTGAAAGCTCGAGCTTCGGGAACTGATGGATCATCTTGTAAAGCTGCTTGCCATAGTGAGGGTTATTGATGAGCTGCCCAAGGTCAGCAGGTTCCAGGTCGTTGTATTTTTCCCACGAAATGTCCTTCTTCTCAATCCGCTTCAGAATCGTCTCCGAGATGGCAGGAGCAAACTGACGAAGCGGTGAGTGCGAAAGCCACATGCGCTTGTCCACCATCTTACAGAAGCTGAGCATTCGCTCGGCCAGCGAGGCCCAGCCTCGGGTTAAGCAAATCTCGAACAGTGCTCGGAAAATACGTGCTGCCGACTGATGAATGTGTGCCATATCAGCTAACAGAGCAAATCCATCCAGCTTCAATCGAGAGATGTAAGCTTGAAGCAATACGTTAACCTTCGCCGACCCACTTCCAGCAGCAACACTGCCAGGGGCAGTCGACACCAACGACTCTTTCACAGGCACAGGCACACGTTCCAAAAGCTTCACCAGCTCAAGCTTCTCCTCGGACCGGACGATCACGTACTTGAACTCATTCGAGAGCGAAAAGAGCCTCAAAATCTCGATGTCAGACATGTGAGGCTTCAGGTACTCATTGTACGTGCTAATTGAATCGTGCGCAATGTAGTAGTGACTGGCCACACGACCGAGAGCAGTCACCTGGAATAATCCCGAGCGTCGTTCGTACTTGATCAAATTGTGCTTGGCTAGCAACGTGGCTGCCGAGTGAACCAAGTCAGTGCGATACTGCAACAACGTCGGGTCAGCCTTGCGGTCAGCGATGGAGATACCATACAGTGTCGGGTTACGCAGCATGCGGATGAATAAATACGTATAGCCTAGCCACGTTGCTGCTTGTGCCACATTTTGCACGCTGCCCACCACAATTTCAGCGTTCAGATTGTCCGCCAGCTTGCCCATTAGCTGGGACTCCACCGGGAGCTGCTGATTCATCAATGACAAGTAGTAGGTCAACTGAGAGTGCTGTGTGATAATGATACCTTCACCCTGCGTGTCGAACTGCACACGGCCGGCACGACCAAGCATTTGCAAGATATCCAATGGGCTCAGTTCACACCAGTCTCCTTTTTCTGCATTGTAAATCTGCGTTCCCTTGATAATCACGGTGTGCGCCGGCAGATTGACACCCCACGCCAGCGTCGACGTGCTAACCAGTACCTTCAAGTGACCATCAGCAAATGCGTTTTCCACCAATGTACGATCTTGTCTCTTCATACCAGCATGATGAATACCGAATCCATACGGAAGGAGGTCCTTCAGATCGTCATTGCGCTCAATCTTTTCAGCTTCCTGCAAAAGAACTTCGCTAGAAGCCGAGTTTGCCTTGATCAGGCGCGCAAGAGTGTCGTTCTCCACAAACAAGTCACGCAGCGCCTGAGCTGTTGACGCAGTTTCCTTTCGTGAATGTACAAAAATTAGCACCTGATTGTCCAGCTCAGCCTGCTCCATCACCTTCTCATAGCAAATCTCGTTCATCAAAGCGAAGCGCTTGACTGCCTTTTTCTCCATAATACCAATGTACTGCTGCTGTAGCGGCACAGGACGGTAGCTTGAATCGAAGTAAAAGAGTCCCTGGGCGGGATCCACGCGAAGGAAAGCAGCAACGTCCTCATAGTTTGGCAGTGTAGCCGAAAGACCAACCAAACGCACCATCTGCTGGGTGGCTTCCACATTTCGGATAGTACGCGCAACTAAAGCCTCCAACACCGGGCCACGCGTATCGTGGAGGAGGTGAATCTCATCAATAATGACAAGCCGTACGAGTTGGGTGTACGTGCGGTCGTCTCCAGACTTTCGCGTGATAATATCCCACTTTTCCGGCGTTGTCACAATAATCTGTGTGTTGAAAAGCTGCTCGCGAGACAAGTTCTGGTCACCTGAAAGTTCTCGAACTTGGATGCCATAGGCGCTGGACAGTCTGGCAGACAGATTAAGCACCACTTCTTGCACTAGAGCCTTCATCGGAGCCACATACACAATCTTGAACGAGTTCAGATCGATTTCACCAGTCTCCGGGTCACGCGCTTTCATCACCTCGTGCAAGATCGTCAGCATAGCGACATTCGTCTTACCAGCACCTGTAGGTGCACATAGAAGCAGGTTTTCGCTCGTTTTGAAGGCTGCTGGGAACATCTTCGACTGCACACGGTTCAACGACTCCATCCCCTTAAATGCGCCCTGGGCCCACTTTGGCAACGTCGATATCTTAATACGCGCCTTCTCTTCAGCTACTGCCATCTTCGTACGAACGGCGGGAACGTGAACTTCTTCGTACCCCTTCTTCTGAGCACGCCACGTTCCTTCTGGTAGACGACACTCGCGGTTGCTCATAAGGTGACCGCCCTCTTGAAAAGCGAGAGACTCTACGTCCACATAGTGTTGCGGCTTTTTCTTCGGTGCACCATTCGCCTCCTCCTTCATGGCATCCCTATTCACATCCTCCATGTCAACATCATCGTCGGATTCGTCTCCACCAGCCTGTGCGCGCTGCCCACCAGCCTTCTGTTGCAATTTGCGCAGCTTGTTAGCCTCTGCGCGAGATGTAGTCTCCATAGCACCGATGCGATCCTGCATCCATGAATCCGCAGATGCTGTGGTGCGCAGCTGCTCCAAGATAGCTGTTCCTTCGCCATCATCCAGTGTCTCATCAGCGACCAATTCCTCTTCAATGCTGCGTCGTTCCTCATCGTTCTGTGCCTGTTTCAACCTCGTGCAGTAGAGCACCTTAGCTCTGTTCTCCAACAGTAGTTTGATGAAATCAAACTTGTCGTAGTCAAGAAGCAGCACCAGTCTATTTTCACAGGCACTGAGATCACTCCCCGCTTCCTTGAGAATAGACAGCACATCCTCCGCCAACTTAGCGCTAATTTCTGCGTCCTTGTAAAACTTCGAGAGTTCACGCTGGAGCCAGAATGCATCGATAACGTGGACGTCAAGCCGGTACTTTGCATCTCCATCGTCTTCATCGTCATATCCGTCATTCATTTTCATGCCTTCACGTCCTGTAGCAGCAGTTTCTTCTTGTTCCTCCTCCTCTTCTTCTTCTCTCACTTCATCCAGATCTGACTCCTCTGACTCGTCTTCTTCGTCAAAGACCACTGCAACCCCCATCTCCTTATCCACCTCCTCACTCTCAGCTTCTTCTCCGCCTTCTTCCGTCTTCTTTTCTTCATTATCAAGGAAAAAGTCCGTGATCCGCTTCCCAGCAGCAACCATTTGACTAAAAGTGTGGGCTGGGATGGCTTTCAGCAGTTTCTGCACCTCCTTGTGCTTCTCGTCGTCCCTGTAATTGTCATTTTTAAGAATGGCCAGCACTTCCTCCGCCGCGCCCGCCAGGATCTCACCCGGCTGAGCTCCTAACTGTTGGGCGACAACCCCCAAAATCTGTTCATAAGCTTCCTGGCTTGCGGGGTTCTTGGGCCTGTACGCAGCAGACTCGTAGGCCGAACTCTCTTTAAGAATATTACTTTTGGCAGTTGCGAGTCCTCCCGTAGCTGTGAAGAGCACGCCGTCCTCAACGTCTTCAGCCTCGCCTCGTCTCTTCTTCCTCTTCTTAGCGTTCTTGTCCTGCTCGCCGTGTCGTTTGCGGCTGCTCTGCGGTGTCGCCTTCTGCGCGCGGTCGCCCATTCTATACGAGATCTTCCCAGCCAGAGACTCCACCTCGCCCGTAGGCTCATCTGGGCGCCTCCGGGACTCGCTGTCCGCCTGCAGCACTAGGTTCGAGTTCTGCTGGTACGCATACTGCCTCGAACGCGCCACCTCCTCCGCCATGGCTTCCTAGTCCGTCTAACCCTTTGATCCAGTAATGCGGGAAGGCGCACTTAAGTGAATCCAAGTGACCATCACTCTGATATCGTACTTAGTCCCTAAGTTCGTTCGGTGACCGGTTACTGTATCCGGATGGGACACTTCATTTCGATCAGGAAGAAGCAAAGACAAAATGCCGAACGTGCAAGTGACGAGTAATGTGTCAGTGAAGGATGTAGACACGGGCAAAGCGATGGCGGCGATCTCTAAGGCTGTGGCCACGGCGCTGGACAAGTCAGAGCAGGTTGTGATGGTGCAGTTGAACCTGGACACGCCCATGCTGTTTGGAGCCTCGGACGCTGTGAGTTGATGTGATAGATCTTTGTGGCTAATATGGTACGGGGTATTGACTTCGGTTGGTTGCAGCCGTGTGCTATGATTCACCTTAGAAGCATTGGCAAGGTGGATGCACAGCATAACCCTACGGTAAGTTTGGCTGGTGCACGGAGTATCTTTGTTACATAGGTATTGCATTCTAAGTAAACTTGATAATGCTTGTATGTTCTGTACGTACTTCAGACGGCGTCCGTGCTGACGGAGACAGTGAGCCAGGAGCTGAGCATCCCTAAGGACCGCATCTTCATGAATATTGACGATGTTCAGCGCTCCAACTGGGCCAAGGGCGGCATTCTCATTCCCGAGCCGAAGCAGTAGAATTATATCAGCTATTGCTTTGCACTTCCGTGTCAGTTTCTACATGACTACATTGAAGCCGGTCATGTATTGAATAAACAACTTCAATATACATGTACATGACTGAGACACACTATTGGCAGCCCACACTGAAATCTTGAGGTTTTAAGGAAGTTTATCTACCACAAAGGTATGTCCACATTACAGAACTTGGTCGCGCTTCTCCCGGGTAAAACGATTCTTACTCCCCAAAGTCGAGTGCGAGTAAGTCGACCAAAAACCAATTGTGAGTTCTGCAAACAAATTTGCAATGAAACATCCAACAAAACTCGACATGGTTCTGTCGGTTGAACTCCATTATCAGGCACACTGTATGTAAGAAGATCGTCATAAGACCCACACATTTTGAACACGACTAGCAACGATCGAGGAAGACAAAATGTCGTGTCGAAGAGGTGATCTGCAGCCTTCGCTACTTGATCCTCGGTGAGTTGCAAGTGATCCGGAATGCTCTCACTAGCTGTTCCTTCCCATTCCGCCTTCTTGAAGATTGTATTGATCAAATGGCGCCCAAGAGGATGAAGATCGAGTTGCTCGAGTTGCGTTTGATTCAACGTGATAAATAGCTGCGTAAGGTGTCCATAAATTCAACTATTGTCGGGTCAGGTTTTAGTGCCTGGCGTTTCCGAATGTACTCTTGACCAAACGCAGACTTCCTGGGTCCGCGATTCAAAAGAGGAATCACTCATTAACCACCAGATCGTAGTTCGCACGGTAGAAATGTCCTTCGTGGAATTTGACCGACTGCTCCCCAGCACGTTTCACCACCACATGAACGGGGCCGAGTCGAGCAGCAACGGTTTTATCACTGACTTCAACGAGTTTATCACTAGCCAACCCCATATCTTTCAAGATGAAATCTTAGGCAATTTGTCGTCGTTGAGATCACTCACACCTTCCAGCACATCACGTTCCGTCATCCACTTCTCCTTGTCGTCCTCCTTCGTTTCTTCTTTGCCAAAAAGAGCTGCAGATTCAAGGTATTTAAGTTGTTTATGACCGCTCCCTTCAGACTTGTCCTCGTTAATGTCCACGTGCAAACCCCCCCCCTCCTCATGGACACAATAGATCCTCATCGTTTACTCAAACCGGAAGCTTCAGGAATGCAAGAAAGAAATCGGAAGTACAGCGTAGGCTGATGTTGTGTGACTATATTATGCATTACTTTTTTTTTTTAACACAGAGATGGTTGATGCTCAAGGACACACAGTTTGCTTGAGTTGAACACAGCGTGTGGGTTCTGAAAGACGTCGGTCTTTCGGTAGTTCCCGTTTCGGTTGGTGGTGTTTGTGAGGGTGGATGCTGGCAACGAAGTTGGCTGAGAGCGACTTGGCAACCATGTTGAGCGCCGTCGGGGAGTCCACTGTAGCCTTTAGGATGCTGCTAGTCATGCGAAGGACGGGCATCTTGGCAGATTTCGATTAGTTTTGCTTGTGTTGTGCTTGGTAAATGTGGAAGTGAGCAGCAAATGCCGCGAGAAACTGCAACTTGAGTTCGATAGATACGCGCTTCGCTCTTCAACTTCGCAGACACCGTTGACATGATAAATAATGCCGAATTGCATATACTAGTAGCTATGACTGCATGTGGAGGAGCCTGACTACCCAGAAAATCGACAAAAGCATGATACTGTTATAGTGGATATCCTTATCTATTGAATATGACTGAAATCAGCTTTAATTCAATTTTTCTTTTATAACTTGATAACCTAATGAAATGAATGTTTAATCACATTTGGTTATCAGAGACTTCAATTACGCGAAGTTGAAGTGGTAAGCACACGCATGGTCGCCATCTTCTTGCTTGCTTGTTACTTTAGGTTCTCGGAAATGCAGTCCTCTGAGAGATGATGAACGTTCGGTAATCTCACAGCACACCAGCAGCGCTTTCTTGATTCAAAAATGCTAAAAACGATATTTCTATTCCATGCAGTGCCCTACTCGAGATGTCAAGCCCAGATTATATTTTCGAACGAACAACGAGGTGGCTAGTTTGTGGAGTTCGAACCTGTCGCCTCTTGCGGAACAATTATGTTGGCTTACTATTGCTGCACTTCATACTATTTGTTCACTTTACTATGCGGTGTTCTCGTGGAGCTACTAGCGCTTGAAAGGGACTCTACTGGATAATTGGCTGGGATTTATCGTCTTGGCTTGAGTTCTCAACACTATCTCAGCATTTCAATCGTTCATGGATGTTTTTCTGCTGTTCATTTGTGCTACTTGATCTGGATGATTGGTTGGTCCATTAGGAAGCAACAATTCGTTCTTGCCGTGTACAAGCGAAAGAAATGTTTAGCCCACAGTATCATTAACCGTTGCCATGTTTTCTTCTCACGTCTTGGCGTTAATGGCCCGTATTTTGACGCCATTTTAGTGTTTCGAGAAATTTTAGAAACTGCGCTCCAGACGAATCAAGCTTACCAAATGAGCCTCCTCCTTTCACGGGTTTATCTCAACCGGATCTACGTAACTCTACTGGTTCTCAACTGCTGGTCGATTACTATAGTGCATCATATTTTCCGTGCAACAACTGCAAATCGTCGTCTCTGGGCTCTTGTTTGTGACTGCATCCTGGATCTTGTGACTTCCGTGGGGATTCCATCAGCCCTTCTCGTCATCTACGCTTCGGAGTTTATTGTCGAGCTAGAAGGCTATGCCAGCTACAAATGGTACGGCGAAGTTTGGATTGTGCATGTTTTAAGCGAATTTCAAATTCTAATGGTGGCATCGTGGGGAGATTTCGTCTTGCGAATGGTCTTTGCTTTGAGTGTCGTAACCAATATGAACAACATCAAGGCGCTCCTAAGCGCACGAAGAAGACATTCTTTGCGAAGTGGAAAATCCAGGAGCGGAATAACATCTATTGTGCCTTTAAATCCAAGCTCAAATGACGTGAAAACTGCTTACAACAACTCTAAATGGCAAATGTTGGTACGAGCGGAGTCGTGGCTTACTCAAATATTGTTTTTCGTTTGGGGAGCTCTGATCCTAGCTTGTTATCTGTATGCTGAGTCTATTCCTACGTTTTCTCGATGTAAGATGCATGTCAAACCGTGGTTTAGCTCCTAACCCTCGTGCGCTTTCCTCATGCTCAATTGCTACGAATCACAGCATTATGGCACACAAGATGCTGTCGAGGCAGAGAGAGGGGGGGGGGGGGCTTTTTAACCACGACAAACTGGATGATGGTACGAGGAGAAAGAAGTTCATCAAATTTTGCGAAATGTTGCAATCGCTGTTTGAGAATAGGAAACTCTTTTTCCTAATTGCCGGTAAAGCGCCATTCCTTCACCATGTTACGAGACACGGAGTTTTCAATAGTCCCTTCAAGTTCGAGCAACTCGATCTTCATCCTCTTGGACGCCATTTGATCAATACAATCTTCAAGAAGGCGGAATGGGAAGGAACAACTAGCGAGAGCATTCCGGATCACTTGCAACTCACCGAGGATCAAGTGGCGAAGGCTGCAGATCACCTCTTCGACACGACATTTGGTCTTTCTCGATCGTTGCTAGTCGTGTTCAAAATGTGTGGGTCTTATGGTGATCTCCTTGCGCACACCATTTAATTATATCAAGATCTGGTCTCGTCAAAAAAAGATAATTACTCAACTGATTCACACACACTTCGTCATACTCATAGATCTACCTCCACTACTCCGTTGTACTCTGAAGCACCAGGTAGAAGCCTGCAACGGTGTTCAAGAGATTGCAATCGAGCGTGAGCATCTTCGTAGTCCGGATTGAGAGCTACCAATTCGCGAATATCCTTTAAAGCCATGTAGAAATCTCGTTGCTGCTCGTACGCATCAGCTCGCCGTAGTCGAGCGAAGACATTCTTCGGACGGCGATCCAGTACGTAAGTGCAATCGTTGATGACCGCTGTAAATTCGCCTCGTGTCTGGTGCGCCCGAGAGCGGTACAAGTAGCAGTGCATGACCACTTCATCGTCATCTACTTGTGACGCGTCGATCGCCTTGGTGTAAAACTTGATAGCGTCTTCATATGAACGCAACTGGAATGCTCGATATCCTTTCTCCTTGAACCACTGCGGCAGTGGAAGACCCGCAGTTTTAGCTTCTTCGGCCTCCAGTTGACTGATGAAGCGCGTGATCCCTGTGTGTCGTGGATCCACTTCCTGTCCGCGATACAACGTGCCTAAAGCCTCATCATGCTGTCCAGCAGCATTCAACGCCAGTGCCAGTCGGTAGTAGCCTTCGACCTGTTTGTAGTTGATCCGGATGCACTTTGACGCGTCTTCAATGGCCTTGGTGTGGTCCTTACGAGCTGCGTGGGCTATACTTCGGTGCAGATAGACCCAGTCGTTCTTGGGGTCCAACTCCAGAGCCTCTGAATAACACTCGATCGCTAACGCAAAATCCTTCTTTCGAAGCGCATCATCTCCGTCTTTCTTCTTGAGCTTGGCAGACTCGGACGCAGTCATACGACGTAAAATAGTGCCATCCCCTCCTTTTAGTCTGGCCTTGAGGAGCTTCTCAGTCTCAACTAATGCGTTGCGAACTTTAACGAACTCAGGGTCCACCTCCGTCCCCTTTCGTAGTGAAGCCACCGCCTCCTTGTACTTCCCCATAGCCTTCAGAGCCAAGCCATGACGCAAGTATCCCGTTACGTCGTACGGGTTGTAGCGCATGCAGCGGTAGGCGTCATCCGCTGCCTTCTTGAACATCGAAGCCTCCATATATGCCAAACTGCAGCAACACAACAAGTTCATTAGTCAACGCTTGAAGACTGAAATGCAGCAGCTACATACCTTCGGTCTCCGTAGTACCCGGCACGTTTGCGATCCAGTGCAATGGCTTCTGTGAATTTGTCAATAGCGAGATGATACTCGCCATCCTCTAGACACTTGTAGCCTTCGCTTCGTTTGAACTTTGCCATAGTGCCCTTCACTTCCTGGACAAGTCGTCGGTCAATCACGAGGCTATCTTCCATCACGCCAACACCACGGCACTTCCACAATCGCCTCTTAGCATCGTCATTCTCCGCGATGATCTCAAGGAGGAAAGACGCAGCTAAGTCCACTTGCTGTGGAGACGATCGGTGCTTAACCACAGCTAGCAGAATCTTCACAAGCTTGCACTCCACCAGAGTTGCCACAAAGTCCGGACTGAGACCAGCGATCGACTGGAGCAACTCCAAAGCGTGAATCGTGCACGATTCAGAGTAATTTCTCCACACCAGTTCCATAAAAGTTAACAGTCCTTCGCGTTCGACGATAGCCCACGCAGTTGAGAGCTCCAGATCCTGCTTGATGGCCTCCAACGTCTCCACAAAGCGAAATTCATCAGCGTTTTTAACCCGTAGACTCTCAACCCGTAGACTCTCAAGTAGATCCACGACTGGGTGGCGAGGTGATGTTGGATCGTCATCGTCGTCATAGCTTCGGGCTGTTTGGAATTCCGCTGGAACAATCATCAAGGCTTCTTCATCAGCAGAACTCTCGCCTGTTGTTACCTCTCCTTCATCTTCGTCACTCAGGATTAAATGTTCTTCTTTGACGTTTACACTGTCATTGTCCATTTCCTGTTCCGGTTGCTCGTAGGTAGAGCGGTTGCTGTTAACCTCTGAAACAGGAGTAACCTCTGCACTATCGTTCGTGCTGGTTATTATCTGATCCAACTGGTTTTCAGCTGGATCACTGTCGCTCTGTTCGTCGAGCAGAGCACCATGTAGAGAGCGCACTATTTCGCGAGAGTGAGGTACCATTGCCTCCTCTCCTTGGTCTGATAACTCCCAGATATTGCCAGATCCCTCTTCATTAACTGGAGTTGGTTTCCACGGACTACCAGCCGCAGCAGTATCGCTCTCCTTGTGAGGGTTCGAGTATCTCAGTCTGCGAGCTGAAACCGAGTCTTTCACCGCACGACTGGTCTGTTCCACTGTCGAAGCTTCACTAGGAGCCGACATGTCTGTTGCAGCAGCGATTTCATCTTCAACTTTAACAACTGGGCTTGCAAGAGCTTCAGTTGGTGATTCGACCGATTCGTTTGGACTAATAGCGGTAGATGTCTGGATGTCTTTCGAGTCTTCGGAGCCTTCACTTGACAATCCAGTCAACTTTGCCAATGCTTCCTGTGCCATTGCCACCAAATCAAGTGTGCTGCTGTTGCATGAATTACTTGGTACTTTATCGCCCATGCCCAGACGTTTGAGTTCTTGAGAAGCGATATTCAGAAGACTTGACACACAAACCAGCTTATGAGAAGCTTGTTCTTCAATCACCCCTAAGTCTTCAGCACTTCCGTTGCGAGATCTGTCGGATATTTCCTTGAGTTCTTGTGAAACTTCATCCAGCGAACTCGATACATTTTCCACCGTAGCAACTACATCAGTTTCCAGCGTCTTGAGATCCGTAGCACTGCTGCCTCGTGACTGACTTTCGTTGCTGAGATGACGAAGTTCTTGAGCAACTTCAACCAGCGATTTCGTTACTTGATCCACTTTTGCTGCTGCGTCAACCTCGAGAGACTCCAAGTCCTTGGAACTGCTGTTGCGAGAGCGACTGTACGATCTGTTGCCGTATCCAAGTCGCTTGAGCTCCTGGGAGGCTTCACTCAGTGTAATCCGGTTCTTGGGGTCCGCAGCACACATCTTCTCAATCAAAGTCCAAGCTTGAACTGAAATATACTTCGGTCGAGGAGGAAGCAGACTCAGATTCCCTTTCAGTGTACGAATCTTCTCAATATCAAGTCCAGCCCAAGGTACAGTGCGTGTCAGAGCTTCCAGAATACACATCCCGAAAGCGTACACATCGGTAGCAAACGAAGAAGCCGAAGCACTTGATGTACTTGATACCAGCGATCCAGCATCAGATAGAGACCGCAACGACTCTCTATAAGCCACGTGCTCTCGTAGACATTCTGGAGCTTGCCAACGGATAAGTTCCTCTGCATCTGCGTCGAAAACGTCCAACTGGAAGTACTCAGTGAGTCCAGAATCTCTAGCGTCACAAGCCAACGTGTACAGTCCAAAGTCTGCAATAACAGCTCGACCTTTCTTGTCCACTAGGATGTTATTGCAGCGTAGACCTCCGTGCACGATGCTGTGTTGTTCGTGCAGATGCAGGAGACCTCGACTGGCACCGTACAGTAGCTGCCATGTTAAAGTATCCATTTTTCCGCTACTTTCAGGTCCAGCACTTTGTTTCGCGCGTGTTTCCAACGCTGCTAAATAGGATGTCAATCCACCGTAAGTGGTAAAGTCTCGCACTAGATACGGCGGTGTAGCAGCGTGTGAGGCTCCACGTACAGTCACGACATTCGGGTGACGAACTCTGGTCCATTTTGACACTCCACTACGTGCAAAAAGCTGCTCCACAATCTGATACTGGACATCCGGCAGTGCCCAGAGACACTTAACCGCTACAGTAGAGTTGGAACTGCTGGCCAAAGCGCCTTCACTGCTGTAGATGTGTCTGTAGACCTCTCCACGTTGAAGTGTTGATCCAAATGACCCTCTGGAATGTCCGATACTGTGATCATTTGGAGAAAAGTCCACTTCACAGCCAGGTAAGAACCATCTCGGGACTCGTCGAAGATGTAAATCGCACAAGTTCGAGATGCGTCGATGGGTCATTTTCAACGTTTCCAACAACTGCGGAGAATGTCCCCGTGGTGGATCATTGGATGCGAATTCAGCAACCAATTCCAGCAACACTTGAGCTTGGCGTCGTTCACGTGGGAACTCTTTGCTTACGAACGTTGGAGTGGACAGTAGAGCCATGAGGGTGTCATGTACTGCTTTCTCGTCCTGCTGTCGGTTGGTGGCGAACTGCTGCTTCCATTCCAGCAGTGAACTGGTGGCACTAGCTAGGGAATTGTCCACTATCAGTACGTTCAACTCATGGTGCACCCTCGCCAAGCCTGACAACAAACGTCGACTAGCTGTGACTCTGGCCACAAGGTTGGGAAGCTTCAGGTGCTGGTCCAAGACGGATTTCAACTGGTTCAGTAGCACGATGAAGTGCGACAAGCGAAAGCCCACAGGCAGAGTGTTGTGCTTGGCTGCGCTGGCGATTCTCAGGAACACTTGATGCAGACGTGCGTGGGCTTGCAGACAAGCTCGAGGTCGGTCTCTCACCTGTTGACACAGGCCGAACACCGAGTGCAAGAAGACCAGCACCTTGTGCGCATTGGGCAACGCCTGCAGCGACGCCTGGTCCATGGAGTTGAGTGAAGATGGCGAAGTAGTGAGCTCGGATCGCGCTGAAGCAGAGGCTGAAACGGCGCCTCGAGCCTCAGGCAAAGCCGTCATGGCGTCGTCCATCGCGTTGGTTTCTTTCCTGGTGCTGCAAAAAACGCCAGGAGCTCCGTTTCAAAGCCTTGTTAGGTTGGGAAGTGTGTGTCGCTGCCAGGTGGCGGAACACACATTGAGGCAGAGAGCCATGGAGCTCTGGATAGTGCCAGATGCCATACACTGACAAGCTTCTCTGCTGATTAGGACTCGGGGCGAATGGTACATGGCTGCGGACAGTGTCAATCTCTACCGCAAAAAGTGTATGGAGATGCTGCAACATGGCTGTGCTTGGAGAGGAGCTGACGCACGCCATGGAGCCTCGGAAAAGTGTGGAGAAGCGTAGAGATTCTCATAGGATGCGGCTGAAGCGCGTCGGTTTCGAGAAGGTTGTCTGTTCTTCAGTAAGCAGATACATGTACACTAAGCGCTCCGTCACCACAGCAGCGTTACAGCAATATCGGATGAAGCCAGACGAAAAAAATGCGATGGAGGTTGCTGACAGTTCCCGGAAGGAGCTATAGCGTATAACTTCGACGAGAACCAGTTTGATGCAAAGTTCGCTGCAGTAGTAGTAGGTCATCTTGACGCTTATGGTACTGTCCAAGTGATGTTGACGCATTGCCTTGAGAGGTGAACCATTCTAGATTCTAGATTTGTGTTTAAATTCTAAATTAGGATTTAGAATTTTGACGTTTGACTGAATGCGTGCAGATTGTGTAGAACACCAATCTGCACGCATTCAGGCAAACGTTGAAGACGTCCATGCAGAAATGGATAGCTCTCACTTCTCAATTAACTGCCTGACTGCCATTTCTACGTCACTCTTCATTCACCTGTCGCTACAATGCTGAACGATATCAAGTCACCGACCTGTAGTCCCGTGCTCAAATCCGCAACACCCGACCCAGTGTCTCCACTGCCATCGCCACTGCCGCATGCAACCCGCCCGAACCAAAGTCACAGTGTCGACGGCAGTCCTCGATTCAACCACAATGTGATTTCCATCGATGCACTCGCCAACAAGGAGAACAATCTGCCGCACCACGTGCGTCGCGTCTCCACGGGCCAAATGGCTGATGAAACGCTCCCCAAGGAGCGGATCGATGTCATCAACGACTTCCTCCAGGAACGAGTCTCCACCCGCCCATTGATCGGTGTGGTCTGTGGCTCGGGCCTTGGAGGACTTAGCAAGTGCTTGGAGAATCAAGAGATCATTAAGTACGAGGATATCCCGCAGTTCCCTCGCTCTACAGTCGAAGGACATGCCGGTGAATTGGTGTTTGGTGATCTAGAGGGCATCCACGTCGTATGTATGCGTGGACGCTTCCACTGCTACGAAGGCTACGACATGCGCGAAACAGCACTACCTATTCGCGTTATGTACTTGCTCGGCATCAAATACCTTCTGGTGACAAACGCTGCAGGCGGATTGAACCCGGACTTCAACGTAGGCGACCTCATGATCTTGAACGACCACCTGAACATGCCCGGCCTGTCGGGTCAGCACCCTTTGATCGGCCCGAACGACTCGAGGTTTGGCGCTCGCTTCACCCCATTGTCCGACTGCTACGACAAGAAGCTGCAGGATTTGGCCGTTAAGGTGGGCAAGAATCTCGGTCTATCTCGAAAGATTCGCAAGGGTGTCTACTGCTTTGTGTCCGGTCCGACGTATGAGACACCGACTGAATGCCGTTTCCTCCAGTTGGTTGGGGGTGACGCTGTCGGCATGAGCACCGTACCAGAGGTCATTGTAGCGGCACACTGTGGGCTCAAAGTGATCGGCCTGTCGCTCATTACCAACAAGGCATTGTTCCCTGGTGAAGAACGCACCGCGGCTTCACATGACGAGGTCCTCGAAACTGTTCAGGCTACACAGCACGACATCGAGACGTATGTGCGAGACCTGATCGCTCAAGTTGGTAAGCAACACTTCTCATAAGTAGTTAGAGGCAGGAACGGTTCATAAGTTATAACCGGTTGAATGCGTGCCATTTGACACACAGTCTATATGCGTGTCAGCACCATCCACAACTAGCTCGAACGTCATCGACAAGACATCTAACAACACGCATTCATGGCGTACGTGTTGTTAAACCCGAAGTGATGCTCAACCTGTGACGCAGTCAAGGTCATGCAGTTTAGCTGAATGGCAAGGTGAAATTTGTTGGCATCGTCTCAGCAGTTCTGCTCGCGAATCGAAACTAAATGACGCAGGAAGCGTCGATGAATGGATGCAACGCAACGTTGAAGTGCATGCAGTTTGAATTGTTCTAAATTTGAAACGAAGGTTTCAGATATTGAGTTCTTAATTCCATGTGTGTACCACACAAATTCAGGTGTCGTGGTGATCAAATGAAATTACCCTTGATTTCCGCACTGGAAAGGATGATGGGCGATATGTAATTGTTGCTGCATCGTGATCTGGTGTTCTGCTAGTACTTACCTACATGTGACGCGTTACTGGGATCAAAGACTGCGGAGCTGCGCTACATAGTAACATGTATGTGTACTTACATGTTACTATGTACCATGTACGCATAGCAAGGTGAGAAGTTTCGTTGAAACTGTTCCATGACACTTCCTGGCTGGAAGTTCCTGTGCGCGTTGTCTGCTGTTACAGCAGTGCTGTAGCTTGCATCTTCGTGTCTATGGTCCTTTCATACAAAAAGCCTACTGAGCATTCCGCTGACATCTTGAAGCGTATCAGATCGATTTTACACCAATCAAACAATCCAAATTCTCAAATTCCAGCCAATCGTAGGCGAGTCATGTCGGCCAAGTTGAAGCTGACCTTGCGGATCTAACGTCCGGCTGCAGCTCATTGCAACCCGGAAGCCTCGCTGTCTCGCTCACATTCACGGATCTCCCTCCAAGAAAGCGCGATGCAGGTAGATGTGCCGATACTCACCTGCGTCCGCGTCGTATCTCGCTGCTGTCTGCCGAATGGGGAGCTTCCACACGTGGTTTTGCGTCTAAATGAACTGCTTGACGATTTTTCGGCGGACGTCACCATCGTCGACGCCTACAACCGAACAGGAACTGTAAGACTGATGCAATACGTCGCTGCACGTGAAGATCCGAACAAAACAAATATTTTCTTCCGTCGCTGGCTGTTCAACGCAGCTACAGAACTGGCAGCAGATAGTGGAGATCTCGAATCGTTACAATGGCTCATGGAAAGCTACTTACCGGACGAATACTTGACTAAAGCAGTGGCAGCAGCTGCAACTAGCGGACATTTGAGTGTATTGCAATGGTTGTATGAGAATCATCAAGATCGAGGATACTGGGGTAACAAGGAAATGTGTGGAGCTTTGACTCATGGACATACTGTTGTCGTTGAGTGGCTTCGAGAGAATGCAGTCCCGAGAGCAGAGTGTATGATTGAAGTGGTGGATACTGCTGCAAGTGCGGGGTATTTAAGCGTTGTCAAGTGGCTCTTTAGTAAATACAGAGTGAGTGTGAGGAGTGCTCTATCGAACGCTATGAGTCACCAACAATGGGAGATCAGTCAGTGGATTCTGCAGAATGGTGAGCTTGTGATGCCCTGGATCAATTGGGACCAACCGGCAAAGGATGGTGCTTTGACGTTTCTTAAGTTCCTGAAGTCTCATTCTATTGGAAAGCCAGGTTATTTCACATTGCAAGTTGCTGCGTGGAATGGACATTTGGATATTGTGAAGTGGTTGCATAGTGAACTGGGAGTGGCACTGACGGCTGATGCTATGCGAAAGGCAGCTCAAAATGGTCACTTGGATGTTGTGGAATGGTTTCATGAGAATGGATGTGAAGGATGTGATTCTGCTACGATGGTCACAGCTGCAGATCATGGACACCTTGAGCTGGTGAAGTGGCTCTATGGCCATGGCGTCGAGGTCAGCGAAACTATCGCGATGGACTGCTCTGCTCGTAGTGGCCATCTCGATGTTGTCAAGTGGCTGCACGAGAATTGCGAGGCCGGTCGCTCGTGTCAAGCGCTGGATAATGTCGCTACAACAGGTCGATTGGATGTTATCAAGTATTTACATGAGAACGTGGATATTATCTGTACTACGTCAGCCATGGATGGAGCAGCCCGCGAAGGTCACCTTGCCGTTGTAGAATGGCTTCACGATCACCGAAACGAAGGATGTACTACATCTGCGATGGATTGGGCTTCACGAAATGGACATCTTGACATTGTGAAATGGCTCCACACTAACAGAAGCGAAGGTTGTACGACGTGGGCGATGGACTGGGCTGCACTCGAAGGGCATCTTGACATTGTGAAGTGGTTACATGAGAACCGAAGTGAGGGCTGCGTTGACAAAGCCATGGATAACGCCGCCAAGAACGGCCACTTGGATGTCGTCAAATGGCTTCATGAGAATCGAACGGAAGGCTGCACTATTGGTGCTATGAATGAAGCTGCTGCTGGTGGTCACTTGAATGTTGTGCGGTGGCTCCAGAGGAATCGTAAAGAAGGCTGTACAGCGATCGCGATGACCCGTGCATTGATGCGTGCCCATTTCGACGTGGTGCTGTTCCTTCACGCCCACCGCCTTGAGAACTTCTCGTTCCTTGGCACAACGTTCGTGCGGCACTCGTGCCTTGAACTGGCACAATGGCTGATCTACCACTACGCAGATAATCTCGACGGCTGCGAGTTCGAAGTGCCAACGTCGGACTGGCGATTCAATGAGTGGTGCGCCAAGATCAAGCTGCATCGCGCACGCGAATACGACGCGTCCACGTGGTGGGTCTGTGAGTCTGCCGTGCTGCACCTCGAGCAGCAGCCATATGAGTAAAACTGTACGGAGTCCACGCCAGGATCAGCGCTTGCTGTATTTTGCCATCTGTGTGTTACATTGAAGTGC
Source organism: Phytophthora citrophthora (assembly GCA_031305395.1). Classification (NCBI taxonomy): domain Eukaryota; phylum Oomycota; class Peronosporomycetes; order Peronosporales; family Peronosporaceae; genus Phytophthora; species Phytophthora citrophthora. The sequence goes on from JASMQC010000006.1 coordinate 1,304,376, forward strand.
CGTGTGATCCTACCTTTGCTAGATTTTCATCGATAGCAACTAAAAAATCCCTAAAGTGTTTTCGTTCGTGCAAATACGAGTCCCCTACGACAAAACAGAGCATGTTGCACGAGGCAACTTCATTGCTGGATTTCCAATTGTTTTTTGTTGCTCTGCATTTTTTCGAGGCCGTTCTATTTCGAATGTGAAAGTACAGTCTTCCATCCCATTATGAAGAAGGGTGGACCATTGAGTGATTTCAAAGGTATCTGATATACTGATGGATTTGCTACCTTTTAATTCCCTTGTCTAAACTTATTTGAACAGGGTATTTACTAGAAGAGGTGCGCGTGAAGGGAGGGAGGACTGGACCATAGTGGTAAAAACATCTGATTCATAGACTGTCATGCACATAATTTTGCAGAGCCCAACTCTTTCATTGCCAGACTTTGTCGAAAGAGGCCCCGCCTTGACAGACAGGACGTCAATCAGAACTCTCGCCCGGCTCCGTTCCGTCGAGCAAACTAGCAAAAGACACTTGCAACTATTGCAACGTTTGATCCGAGTTGACATTGACACTACTAAGCTATGGCGACGCCGCCACCGCTCGCGTCAGCCCACGTCGTGTGTCGCGCACAGCCTCGTCTGGCGCCGCTCAAGCACGTGACGGCGACCGTCAGCAGCTTCCTGGACTACTCGGCGTGCTGGAGCATTGCGTCGGCCTGTGCGCGCGGTGCTGCGGCTTCAAACGGCGCCGGAATTTCGTTGCGCCTCCTCGACCGCATTGCGGCGCATCGTGCAGCTGCTGCCGTCCGCCACCCGTTCGCTGCGAAACAGCAAAGCGACGACTTTTATCGCCAATGGGAATTCACACGAGCTGCAGCTGCATCCGCTGCAAGAGGAGACTTGCGAGCGTTGAAATGGCTCGTGGAATTATTCCCAAACTGTCGAGTTACCATTGCAGTCGAAGAAGCGGCGAAAAATGGGCAATTACATGTGCTTGAGTGGCTATTGGAAAAGAGTCGAAGACAGGAACTGATTGTGTTTTGGGGAGCGAGAGAACTCTTTTTCGCTGGGAAACACGGTCATTTGCACGTCGCTAAATGGCTGCATGAACTCACTGCTCCACCACCTACACATATGTTCTTTGTGACATTGGAGGAAGCAGCGAGGAATGGAGATTTGGAGTTGGTGAGGTGGCTCTGTGAAGTGAGAGGAGAATGGTCGCCTTATGCTGCGGTGCTGGCAGCTAGTGGTGGACATTTGCAAGTGTTGGAATGGCTTCGCACGAATTTGTTCAGCTCCAGTTCGTCTGCTATTTCTATGGATGACACAGCAGCAGGAGGCCATTTGGATGTGTTGCGTTGGTTGCAGAGTCATTCAGGAAACGCAACGCCCGGTGCGATGAATAAAGCAGCAGCAAGTGGACATCTGGAGGTTGTCAAGTGGCTACATGAAAATCGACAGGAAGGTTGTACCAACGACGCGATGAATCTTGCAGCAACCGCTGGACATTTGGAGATCGTGCAGTGGTTACATGAAAATCGAGATGAAGGATGCACTACCGATGCTATGGATGGAGCAGCGAAGCACGGCCACTTAAAGATTGTCTTGTGGCTTCATGAGAACAGAACGGAAGGGTGTACGGAGAGAGCGATTGACGGAGCTGCAGCGAATGGATATCTCGCAGTTGTGCAGTGGTTGCATATCAATAGAAGCGAAGGATGCACAACCGCAGCGATGGATGGAGCTGCCAGATCGAACCACTTCGAGACTGTACAATGGTTGAATGAGAACCGGTGTGAGGGTTGCACGTGTGCAGCGATGAACTTGGCAGCAAGGAACGGACACTTAGCAGTTGTGTCGTGGTTGCATGAAAATCGGAGAGAAGGGTGCTCGACGGGTGCAATGGACTTGGCAGCAACAAATGGACACCTCGATGTCGTTAAATGGCTACACGTACACAGGACGGAAGGGTGCACTGACAGCGCCATGGATAGTGCTGCAGCTGGAGGATACCTTGATGTTGTACGGTGGCTGCATGAAAACCGGAAGGAAGGCTGCACGACTGCAGCAATGGATAACGCTGCAGCTGGTGGACATCTGAACGTGGTGCAGTGGCTTCACAAGACTCGAAAGGAAGGCTGCACCGCTGCAGCAATGGATAGAGCGGCAAGTGGCGGTCACTTTGACGTAATCTTCTTTCTTCACTGCGAGCGCGTAGAGGGATGCTCAGCCAAGGCTTTTGTCAATGCTACAGCGGCAGGACAACTCGAAGTCCTCATGTGGTTGTTTGCTAACCACCGGGAACAGCTCGGACGCGATCGTCTTCGCATCTACGCGCTCGGCAAGTTCTACATCCTTCACTGGCTCAAAGTGGAAGCTGGGGCCAACGAACGCGAGGCTTTTATGGCCGAAGCCAATGCACTTGCGCAAGGTTAGGAACTTGTGTACAGTATGAAACACATCCGTACGTGGATATACCAGTGTGTAGAAGACAACCCAGTGTACACTTGAATCGTCACTTGATATGATAACCTATGGACTCGAAGAGCTGCATACCGTGAACCATTCCTACGATTGAAGCTAACTTATCGGATGATTTTAAGCAATTATGGGATTACTTCCACAAGAACAGAGATGACCAAACGGCTTCTTGGGGATGCAGGCTGTGGACTCAACAGTTCGACAATGAACTCGTCGGTAAGATCTTTGGTTTTATACTCGTTCACCACAATGGTTGCCACAGCTCCTTGAATCTCCGCCAGCCGACATCACATTTTTTGTCGGAACACCTCCAAACAAGTCGCCTGCCGTCCTTCGGCTTGGTCAGGAAGAGCTTCAGCGCTTTGCATTGATGCTTGTTCACCGTGCGAATGAAGGTTCCGCATTGAAAATGAAAACGTTTAAAGCGATCAAGAGTGATTGATAAGCAGTGGTGAAGGATGGAAAAGTGTTGCCGCCCTTCATTTTGGATGAAATGACGCCAAGCAGGGATAATAAGAGAGTATCGCGAATATCTTTTGGGATTGCGGGCTAGTTGTGCCAAGTTTCCCATTAAGTCATGCCACATGACCGTTATGTCTAGTTTTCCAAGAATGGTGTTCTTCTTTGTTACTGGATTTCAGAAAACAAACCAATGAATGTTGTTGGAGTAATACACTGTTATGGAAATGCAGATACGAAATCCCTTTGTTAGCTCTGTCTAATGCGAACTCCGTCGTCTTGAGACAATGGATGGTTTGGGGATGTTGAATCGAATAGCAAACGAAAGTTGGATAGACGATTAGGATAGCGATGCACTTAATAAGAAATACCCATCGCACATACTACCTGGGATCTCGTTTTTTGACAGAAACCTATAAAAAATTCGGCTTCCGCGAGGATGAGCAATTGTAAAGATGTTCCCCGAGCTGGTTGTTGGGTCTTACGAAAAGGAACTACAGGTAGTTCTACCTAGTTCTCAGAAGCTGACGATTCCTCGATGCTTCAGGTGGGCGCTGAGCGCTTCTTCGACGAACGACTTAGGGTATTGCGACTGCTCCGCGATGCGCTACGACTTTGCCTAGTAGATCGCGAGCGAGTCTGCGGCTTCTTGAATGGCGTTCGTGTCGATGTTAGCTTGCGACTACGTAAGTCACTAGCGATGCTCACACCTATGACGATAGCGGCAGAGTCACTGCTGTCTGAGTCACTTGCTTCGTTAATGCTGCTACGAGACTCCGCTTTGCCGCTTTGCTCGCATTGCTCAAGCAGATGTCACTGTCGCTTTCACAGTCGTCACTTCCGTTTTTGTAGTTTATACGAATCACACCTTTCTTCTCTGCAGCGATGTAAACGCTTGAATCTTGAGTAGATCGCTTCTTTTTTCTAACCATTACGATACGAGACGTTTTCCGCCGCGGAACAGTATTCCCGGTATGCTCTTGTTTGCGGCGTTGCTTCTTCAATTTCTTCTTCTCCTCTGAGTCAGTTAGAAGCAAAACGACCAATTTCTTCCCAATTTTTGGATTGAAAATCTAGCTCACTGTCCCTGTTTGGCATCTGACAGTGACGATATCAGTACCCGACTCCTTCCAACGAGCAATTTCCTGAACTCGCCGACAACATCCCCGCAAAAAGACAAGCACGAGATCCCAGTTATGCCACTTTGACTTTCGCGTTCCATCTTTCCTTTCACGCCCTATATACTTCGCATTCAAACCCGTGATGATTTTATCTATCGCCCCACTGTGAAGTTTCTTCTTCCAATTTTTGCATTCGCAAACGAACAGTGGATCGGCAGTCATCGATGCCTGGCCCTGACCCTGGACGTCGAGCGTAGAAGCCGTCACGTAATAATCCATCTTCTAGGAATTCCGGGCACGAAAAAGATGACCGAACTTGCAGGCATTGTGATCGTCATCGCTGGTGTCAATAAGATAGTCCGGTCATCTCGCATTAGGTGGAGCCAAAAACGGGATCACCATACCTGCGAACTTTTCCTTTAAACCTTCGTATCTCTCCATCAGCTTACTGCCGACAATCTTAACTCTCTGGAATTCCTTGTTCTGAAATTCACCCAGCAAATTCGAGAAGAAATTGTTAAAGGTGATTCCACGCACACCATTTCTCCTCGAAGCACAGAAAAGTGCGTGAATGACCATGTTCTCGAACTTGCTGAAGTCGTTGCATGGAGCACTTGTGTTCTCAAGCGTAAGATCTTCGTTTGACTCCTGGAAAATACTAGCAGCCGAATATTCCTCAGGTTTATTGTGGTTGCAGTACGCCGACTTCTTCCCACCAAGCACCGCGAGGTACAGCAACACGTCTTCCTCAATGGCTGGAAACTGACAGGTTGGGATCCAGGGACCTCGATCCTTTCTACAGAAGAAGTTTCCGTTTGATACACCCACATCCGTAAGGCCTTCATTGCTCATGTTAGCAAAATGCACATGCATCGTCTTGGCCTCCATGTTAATGTTAAATTTCCTCCTTTTCCATGCACGTTCATTTGTACTGCCATCGGCGACAACAAGACGTTTGGTTCCGTGGTATTGTTCAGCACAACCATTGGTTTACGATAGGGCCATTAGCTGCGCATCCCTCCCTTCTTGTGTACTCATGAAATCTTTCACCTTCTGAGTCTTTTTACTTACTGTCTCGAACGCTTCGTCTAGCAGGTCGGCCAACTCGAATGTTTCATTGTCATCTTTCCCAAGAACGAAGAATTGTACCACTGCATCGACAAAATACCGAGAAAACAGACCACGAGAGTGCTTAGTAATATCCTCCACGACCGGGTGCAGCGCAATCGCTCTCTTCCATGCACCGTTCTTGTCAGTACCATGGAAGGGGATAAACTGATAAGTTGGGAAACTAGACACAACGCTCATCCACCAACAAGGGTTCGAGCGACTATGCCGTGCCTTGGTTACCAAGTTCGAGATGTTGCCGTCAGTGCCCATAACAACCACGATCAGTCCACAAGCACGAAAGACATTGAGTTGAAACGCTGATACTTTCTTGTCCTTCCTGCTTGGTCTCATCTCATCCAAAATGAAGAACGGCAACACTTTTCCATCCGTTTCCATTTGTGAGCGCACAGCATCGACAGCTTCCAGATCGCTCTTGATCACTTTGAACGATTGCTTTTCAATGCGGATCATCTGTGAACCCTTATTCACACGAAAGCAGTACCTCAGCAGTTCGAGAATGAAACCATGCGTCCACAGCTTCTGCGTCTGGTAAAAAAATGAATCGCAGTCCAACACGTCTTCTTCTTCTTCTTCTTCTTCTTCTTCTTCATGATGATTGGTCTCGTCCTTCTTTTCCATTGAGTCGAAGGCATACACAATCGATGAGAAGTTCTGGTAGACCCATTGACTGCCCGTTGTGTTAGCACCAAGAGGCCAATAAAACCACGGTCTTGGGAGTTTGCGTCCTTCGCCTCCCAAAGCAAACACCAGTTGCGACTTCCCCATTCCAGATGACCCTTGCACGGAGATAAAAGGCTTTGGATAGGAGGGGCCCTTCTCAGCATAAATGGTGTCGATCTTATCGAGGATCTCCCTGCAGTGCTTCGGGCAGTTGTTCTGGATCTCTAGACCACGTCATTGGTAAAACGCCAGCTCATCCGTAAGCCTTGTAACTCGACTCTCGTTCACCACAATGGTCAGGATATCTGGAACCACCACCAGGACGTGAATTTGCTCCGTGGATGGCTTCGGCATATCCGCTAACACTTACTGCAGAGCAAACTCCGCTTGCAACCTCTTCTCTTGGTTTATCAAAGCCTCAACTGCGACAGTCTTCTCGCTTTCTTCAGCTTCTTCGCATCGTCGGTGTCCGACTCAACCCTTCGCCAGGAAGAGCTGTAGCTTGTTGGCATCGATATGCTTAAAGTCGTTTTGCTTGTTGTCCTTGATCGCCATCTTAAACTTGCTCACTTTCGCACCATCGTCGATCTCCACATCGAACGAGCTCCCCACCGAGCACGATCACGCACTGTAGTGACAGCACCACCATTTTCCTCCAAGTTGAGAAATTCTGGAATGAAATAGAAGAGGGGGGAGAACTTACTTACCGGTAATCGCAGTGAAGAGAAGAGTACCGCTTGTCAAAAAAACGATGAATGGTGAACGTGTTACATGTATCCATCACTGTTAACCATCCATCAAGCACACTTAAAAAGAAGATTGCCCCGATTCTTCTTTTAATGTCAATCTACTTCAGGAGATATTTTCTGAGTGATGGCGGACTGCTGCTGTCTAAACCTAGGACGGGGAATAGATTGATGGAAAACTAAGTCAGGAAACTACTAGCCCGTAATCCCAAAAAACATTCGCCTACACTCACATATTATCCCTGCTTGGCGTCACTTCATCTAAAATGAAGGGTGGGAACACAGCTACATTCTGCCAAAGTACCTACGACCACCGCTTGGGCTCTTCAGCGACACACGTCAGGCCGCGCCAGAGGAGACAGCGACATTTTGGAATGTAGAACTCAAAGCTAACTGTGGGTTGATGTGCGAGAGATCTTCTGCGATTGCATGTACTGGATTTCAGAAAACAAACCAAATATGGATGCCAAGTCCGTCGGGCAGTACGGACGGATATGGACGGACATCCGGGATTTGCGACCTGGTCATGAGTCAATAACATCTTCCAGACATGTTGGTGCGTCGCGAAAGTCTTTCACAACTAAATTCTGCAATGGAATCTGACTTGCCCGTACATACGAGTGCTCGTTGCTTGCATAAGTACACTGCCTACCAGATGTAGAGATGCTGCACGTAATGTACCGCGTAAGTGATCTCCTGGATAATTTCTCCATCCACTCTACCATCGTCGATGACTACAAGCGCACGGGGACGGTAACACTCATGCAATACGTCGCTGCACGAGAAGATCCAAACAAAATGAACGTTTCCCATAGTCGCTGGCTGTTCAACGCGGCCACAGAACTGGCAGCAGATAGTGGAGACCTCGAATCGTTACAATGGCTCATGGAAAGCTACTTACCGGACGAATACTTGACTAAAGCAGTGGCAGCAGTTGCCACTAGTGGGCATATGAGTCTTTTCAATGGTTGTATGAGAATCACCACGACCGAGGATACTGGGGCCAAACAGAAATGTGTGGAGCTTTGACTCATGGCCATACCGAAGTAGTCGAATGGCTTCGAGAGAATGCAGTTCCGAGAGCAGTGTTTGATGAAGGTGATGGATACGGCAGCAGTTTCTGGGTGTTTAAGTATCGTCAAGTGGCTGTCCGACACCTGGATGAGGCTCCAGGAACTGCGTGGTCATAAACGCTATGTTTAAGGGGCAGTGGGAGGTTTGCCAGTGGATCTTTGAGCACGATAGTCTGACGCGGCAGTACTGGAGCAGTTGGGAGTTACCCGCGAGTGACGGCGCGTTGGAAGCGGTTGCACATATGCAAGTTTGACCTCCCGCTACATCCTCTCGCTATGAGTGGCGCAGCTCGGAGGGGCCATTTCCATGTTGTTGAATGGTTTTATGAAAATGGATTTAGGCACTGTCCTGTTACAATAATAAAGCTTCATGAAGATGGATGTGAGATATGCGATGATACAATAACTGGCGCTACTGTCTTTGGTCGTCTCGACATAGTGAAATGGTTGCACAGCATTGGCCTGCAGGTAACCAACACGACAGCGATATGCTACGCAGTTAAATACGGTCACCTCGACTTCGTTATGTCAACATTATAAGGAATGGTGCGATGTGCCTAATTTACTGGACAATGCAGCAAGCAATGGCCGACTAGACATTGTTCGATGCTTGCGCGAAGAGATATATACATACGCCAACTCAAGGTTCACTATGACCAGAGCGGCTGAAGTGGGTTATCTCCAGGTGGTTCAGTGGCTCCACTACAACACAAGCGCTTAGCTGTACGACGTCTGCGATGGACTGTGCTTCAAGCAATGGACGTTGTGAAATGGCTACATACCAATAGAACCGAGGGATGTACGACGTCGGCGATGGCTGAGGCAGCGTCAAATGGGCATCTCGATGTTGTGCAATGGCTGCATGAGAACCATAGGGAGGGTTGTATGTAAGAACAAGGCCATGGACAACGTCGCCAAGAACGGTCACCTCCATGTCGTCAAATGGCTATATGCGAATCGAACGGAAGGCTGCACTGCCGATACAATGGACAAAGCAGCAACTAAAAATCATTGGCACGTTGCGCTGTGGCTACTTAAGGCAAGATCATCTTGACGTGGTGCTGCTCCTTCACAGTCACCGTTCGGAAGACATTGTATTCTCGACCTCAATAGCCATTAAGTTATAGATTTCCTGTAGTGGCTACTGTACAACTACGCGGACAAACAGAGAGGCTCAGGACTGCCATTCTTCCTCGTTGACACTTCAGAATTTGTGAGAATACATTGGAGTTTTGTGCTGAGAACCGAGTTTGTTCCAGAATGGGAATACTGGCTGCCTTACTCGGAGACATTCCTTCGTTAAGTGTCACAACAGCGGAAACGTTCCCTGTCTTGCCTTGAAACCCTATCGTAGGCAGTTGTTTACCTTGAGACGTAGTTGTCGAAAGATAACATTAAACAGCATCAAAACGACGTTGATGCAGATTTTCGCTCGCTTAAACCACTTTAACTACGTGTAATAGTCGCGTCCCGTAAAGCGTTTCAACAACTTTTGGTTGAAGGGTGAGGCTGAGATGTCACCGCATCCTCTGCAATTCGTGACAACGCCTGGATATTCGTTCCGTCACAACGCAATTTTCCAGCTCAAAGAGCCATCGATGGTTTCGAATTCCTCGCCTCTGCTCGCTAAAGTCCGCGTGGTGGGTCGTCACTGCCTCAATGGCGAGATGCCCCATATCTTACTCGCTATCAACGCGTTGCTAGACGATTTCTCGGCTGGCAAGAAGGCACACGAGGTCTACAAACGTACAGGAAGTCTGTGGTTCATGCAGTATGTCGCTGCTCGAGAACCTTATGAAGATATGGATCCGTTTTATCGACGGTCTCAATTCAACCGAACGGTGGAATTGGCCACCGCTGCTGGAGACTTGGAAGCTGTAAAATGGCTCATTGAAACCTACAAACCTGACCAACACCTCACCAAGACTGTGGCTGTGGCTGCTACCAATGGACACCTACGTATCCTGCAGTGGCTGTTCGATAACCACCGCGAGTTCGGTTACTGGGGAGCTACAGAGATGTGTGGAGCTTTGGTGAACAACCATTCAAAGGTAGTGGAATGGCTACGTGAGCACGCTCCGCCCCATAAAGACAGCCTTAAAAAAGTGATGGAAGCTGCCGCTGCTGCTGGTAACGTGGAAATAGTCGAGTGGTTGTTCAAAGATTGCCACGCTAGTGCAGAGGATGCGCTGTGGAGCGCACAGACCAGTAAACAATGGGAAATGGCTAGGTGGATCCTTGACAACTGCGGTATTGTTGGGCCCTGGATCGACTGGGACTTACCGGCAAAAGCTGGAGCTTTGTCCTTCTTGAAGTATCTGCGCTCACGATCTATCGGTGGTCCTGGCTTCTACACGTTGCAAGTAGCTGCTTGGAATGGACATCTCGAGATCGTCGAATGGCTACATCGAGACCTGCGAGTGCCGTTCACTCCGACGGTGTGGCATGCTGCAGACAAAGGACACTTGAAAGTGGTTAAATGGATGCACAAAAACGGATACAAACACGGCTGCGCTGCTGTTATGGACAGCGCTGCAATGTACGGCCATCTCGATGTGGTCACATGGCTACATGAACACCGTACGGAAGGCTGCTCTGAACAAGCGATGGACGGCGCTGCACTTGAAGGGCATCTCAAGGTAGTGAAATGGCTACATAGAAACCGTAGCGAAGGCTGTACGAATGCGGCGATGAATGCTGCAGCTAGTCGAGGCCACTTGGAAGTGGTCAAATGGCTACACGAGCACCGAGATGAGGGCTGCACGCATGTGGCCATGGATTCTGCGGCTGAAAATGGGCATTTACACGTTGTGCAGTGGCTTCAGTCGAACAGAAGCGAGGGATGTACGCCGGCAGCCATGGACGCAGCAGCGAGCAACGGACATCTCGACATGTTGAAATGGCTACACGAGAACAGACGCGAGGGCTGTACGGCCAAAGCGATGGACATGGCGGCGGAGAATGGACACCTCGAAGTTGTCAAGTGGCTACATTTGAATCGAAACGAAGGCTGCAGCACTGATGCCATGGACACAGCCGCTGCAAATGGTCACTACGACATCGTGAAATTCCTCCATGACAATCGAGAGGAAGGTTGTACGATTGCAGCGATGACTCAAGCGATTCTGGGCGGTCACTTCGACGTGGTACTGTTCCTGAAGACTCATCGCTCGGAGGGCTTTGTCTTCCACCGAAACTCTATCATTCGACTGCCACTGGAGCTGATGCAGTGGTTGATGGCAAACTACATCGAGAATCTGCACGGGTGCGAGTTCGAGGTGGAACGTTGCGACTGGCGCTTCAATGAGTGGTGTCGAAGTATCAAATTGCGGATGGCGCATCGAAACGAACTCTCAGTGTGGTGGGAATGCAGCGCGGAGACTATTCGACCTGAAGTTAATTGAGCTCTCCTCCATAAAGCTCGCGTCGGTTCACTATCTATTTTCGCAGGAAATATTTACAGCCAATAATAATTCATTTACCCATGGGTTTAAACACTCCAACCCGGGTTTAAGTCTTTTACTCATTTCTTATTGGTTGAAAACGTGCGGGCTCTCCTCCGCCAGTAAACTCTCCGACCTGCAATTGCTGCCTTTTGCACGCTGGCTCATTCCCCGGAAGACTCCCTTAAGCAGAACCATGCCGGTATGTTGCAATGGCAAATGGTGTTAACTTTAAACACAAGATTATACTCACTTTATGTATGGTGTTAACCTTTGCAACAATTTTCAGATCCGTCAGTTCCAAGTTGTTGGCCGCAAGGCCCCCACCGAGAAGGAGCCGAACCCGCCGGCTTACCGCATGAAGCTGTTCGCCCCCAACCCGGTGCTGGCTCAGTCGCGCTTCTGGTACTTCCTTCACCAGATGAAGAAGATGAAGAAGACCACCGGCGAGATCCTGGACATCAACGAGGTGCGTCTGCTACCACTCAAGTGAAAAAATCCTCTCAATAGGAATTGAAAAATCACTATTGAGAGGTGGAGAATGGTTTTAAACAACCTTCTCCTCGTCCATCCTCCTAGCGACCTTTGTATAAGTGCTTGCCTGCCACGAGAGTGGAGAGATTGTTGGCCTACCCCTCATGCCTCTCTCCACTCCAGCTTGCAAACCGCTTTGTCGCTAGTGAGATCGCGGTGTGATCCGTTGTTTAGCGCTCTTGGTGTGGACCAAAATGAGGGGACTTTTTCCGTAAGACCCAGCACCTGAACAACTCACTACCTGCAGGACGAGGAGTTTTTATTCTTCTTCTTAAAAAAACTTTATCACTAACTTTTTATCCTGTATTTTACAGCTTACGGAGAAGAACCGCCGTGTGATCAACAACTACGGCATCTGGATCCGTTACAACTCGCGCAGCGGCACCCACAACATGTACAAGGAGTACCGTGACGTGACTCTGTGCAAGGCCGTCGAGCAGATGTACTCTGAGCTTGCTGGCCGTCACCGTGCCCGTCCTCGCTCGATCCAGATCATGCGCACTGCCATTGTGGCCGCCAAGGACACGCAGAAGACCAACGTGCAGCAGTTCCACGACTCCAAGATCTCGTTCCCTCTGTCGCACCGTCTGCCGCGTGCCCCCGAGAAGCACCTCAACTCGACCTTCAAGGCCTCGCGCCCGTGCACCTTCCGTGGTTAAGCAGCTTTTGCCAGCAGCTTCACGGTTTGTTAACTTTGTTACCACTCAGTTCTACTGCAGTGTTCGCAGTGTAGTCACGTGGTAGTGAAGAAACTGCTCGAAGGCTTAATGCAATCGAAAGATGGGAGTTTTTCGACTTTTACCATTGCTTGTCCTTGTTCACTCGAAAGGTTTTACGCTACTTTTGCAATCTGTTGAGAACATTGCGAAGATCCTCGAGGTGTTGCAGTTGCTGGTGTCGGAATTTATGGATTGATTTTGTTCTGAAATCGGTTGTTGACAAGGTTTTCGCTTCAGCAGATTGCAGCCGTTCAAAACGCTCTTCAACAAGCTGCAAAGCCGATGCGAATGCTTGCGATGGTGTAGAAGCTGCTGCATTCCCAAGAAATTTCAATGCCGTCTTCGGATCCGATATGAAAAACGCAATTTTCGAGAACTTCATGACGTCTTGATTGTCATTTGGAGTCACACAAACATCCGGAGTCCATGAGTAAATCTCGAGATTTCGAAGCAGAACTGAAAAATCGCGCTGTCGTGCTGCAACAGGGAGTTCCAAGTGGAAATGCGCACAGTCGTGGCTGTTGGAAACCAGTACGAAGCCATGGTACAGCAGGTAAATGTAGTTCGGCTGGGCGTAATTCTCGACGATTTCTTGACCAGCTTCAAAGTTCCAGGACGCCTTCGTTACTGCATGACGACCGGATGAATCCAACTTGGTATGGTGCGGCTTGTGGTCTGAGCTGAGTTCCCGGCAATTAACCATGTCAAGAAGTGGTACAAGATGCCGCTGACTGTTCCACCAAATACTGCGCGAGTCCAGGATGGCATTGGCCCATCGAAAACGTCTTTCGGTCAACCATTCATCGCTTTTAAGATGAGCAGAGAGAGTAGAATAGGACTGAGCGACTCGATTCCGGTAGTTCATAACAAGTGACGGCAGATCTGTTCCTCCCAGCATTTTCAGTTGCTCTCCGTCTTCATCATAGAAAAGAGGTGAGCCCAAAGTGTTAAAATCATCCAAAACGGGCAGCATATCCAGGTATGGCTTCCAGTACGATTGGAGGTGGTTTGGACCAAACTTCTCTTCTAGCAAGTGAAGAAGTAGCAGTATCTCCTCTCGATGAATATCTGCTCGATGCTTTTGAAGTCTCAACATCAATTCACTTACCCAACGGGACTTTACAGCTGATCGGACATTCATGACAACTTGAATCGGAACTTTCAAGTACACATCTCCTGTAGATAGACCCTTCGTAGCAAAAGTTCCATAACCAACAGCTTCACTAATGTATCGCAGTTCCAAATGATTGATCGGGAACTGGTGGCGAGTTATCCATCGCTGGAATTGATCGAGTTTGTTGATTCCAGAGTCAGGTGTATCAACTACAAGCTCAATCGGATCTTCATTCAATTTCGTTTTGGCTTCTTCTTCTTCGAGGAGCTTTAGCTGTTTTTCCAAATTCTTCTGAGCATCATGCAGAATCAGCTTTCGACTGACCCGGAACGCCACAGCATGTCTCTTACTTCCAAGCTCCGAAAGTCCATGAAGAATGGCAAGATCCTCCTCAAGTGTAGTCGGATATCGCTCTTGTTGCCGACTGACCGAACTAAGCAGCAATGATACCTCTTCATACCCAGGTTCAGCATCAAAATCTGAAATGACATCAGCTGGAAAACACTCGGAGAAAGATTCGGCATTGTTGCACACTGTAATCTGTTCCACTTCCATCTTGAACACTGCCGTGTAAATACGCACCAACCCCGAGTCTTCCGGTTTTCCATTGCGAGACATACACACCGAAGGGGCATCTTCGACTCGAATACGCGATAGAACTCGAGATTTAGCTGCCAACATATCGCCCTGATCACCCACATCAGCCAGAGATGGAAGATGAACACTTGCACAGTCGAAACCTCTATCACGCATGAGGAACCCATGGTGCAGAAAATACACGTAGTTGTTGTTGTCCCCGTAGTCTTCAAAAAGCTGTTCTTTACTCAATGTGTCTCGGTCAGCTCGGATCGTCATGCCCTCCAGCTGGAGCTCATGAAATTGGAGGAACCGTTGTCCGTTGTCGTGCTGACGAACTTCATTATCCGGTTCCCCGTTGAAGATATCTCCAAATGGCACCAACACTCGCTGGCCCCGGATCGAAAAAGCTCTTGAATTTACGAGGAAGCGAGCCCAGAGATAGCGAGGCAAGACCAACAAATCGCTGTCAACCAGTGAGTGAAAGAGGCGTTTGAATCGTCTGTGAGCCTTAATAGCTCTTTGTCGCTCCGCTTTGGTAGACTGGATCATGCGTTCATCTTGCAAAGCTTCAATATCCTTTTCAGTTTCGAACAGTAGTGGCGATGCTACTTCATGTCGGGCGACAAAAGACGGCAACAGTTGCAAGTAAGGAGCCCATTGAGATGCCTGTCCTTTTGCTTGCTCAAGTATCAGAAAAGCTGTCAGAAGTTCTTCTTGATCGCTTTCCAGTTTTGCTAATTTGTTTCGCAACTTCGGTTCCGATTTCCATTCCTGTGCAATTGTATCATAACAGCTATAACACAGTGTCAGTGGCAACCCCCCCCGCTGAGAATATGTTAAACGCTCACATGATAATGTTCTTGGGTACAAACAGCAACTTATCGTTCTCCTTCACCACCTGCAACGCCACAATACCTTCATTTCACCACTTTTAGTGTCCAATTAGTCTCTCAATAAATTGGATAAACCCACCTCGGCCCATTTCTGGGAACGTCTCAATTGCAATTTTATCACTGACAGAACCACCTGCAGATCGGAACCAGTCCATGAAGACTGCAACTTTTTCCTTCTCCGACAAGTAAGTACCATCGCCAGCACTGCTGAACGACGAAAACCTCAGTAGCAGCACCCCAGTCAACAGGATGAAGAGACTCAACACGGGAATGAAAACGCTCGATCGACTGGAACCTCTCAACCGCTTCCTCTTGCCAGCAGATATATTCTCCTTGAGTGAAGTTGCATCATCGATGGACGACACAGCGGATTGAGCACTAGGACGCCTGCGCATTATTTGACGGATCCCGTTGTGACGTTTCATCAAAAAGATCTCCATTTGATTGGCATCCCGTGTATAGGGACCTATATACGGGACAAAACTCACTTTGACCAAAGAAACACAACACTGCAAGTACCGCTGTGGAACAACCATTGATTCGAAATTACATCAACATCCAATGTGACTGGCTCAACAAACGCTATATCCACACTCGAAAACAATTCCAAATATTGAATTTGTGGGCCACGAAATTGTGTCTCCTTGACCATGAGTCAAGAGTAAAGAGTCCACAAGTTTACTGCATTCACTTTTCAATTCAACTTCCCCAGAGCAACCCAGTAGCTATGAAAATGTCGTTCTTCATCCTCATCTCGAGTTTTGCTCGCTGCGGCGGTGTTCAGTGCCCCCACCTACGCCATTAGCCCCATCACGAACCACGCCCGTGTTCCTGACCCCTTCCTAACGTACCCGTTTAAGACGCCGGTTAGCAGCATAAAGACCACCAAGCGACCATCTCACAGGCAAAATCGTGCTCTGCGATCGATGTAGTCTCCAAAACAAGACGAGCTAGATGATGGCAAGCACAGCCACTCCCAGCACAGTGGCAGCCAGCACCATCACCTCAATGCAGATGGCAAGCGGGAGCGTACTCTTTGAGAAAAGCAGTTGTCGTACAGTCCGTGCCGACAACCTCTAAAGAAGCAACAACGAAAACAACTAATCCGAGATACCATCTTCGACAAATTCAGTTGGCAAAGTGACGATGACAACGGCTATGAACAGCTTTATTTGAGCAGAGAAGACGCTTCTACTAGGTGACAGGAAAGTATATTTTTAATACAATGTACACTTTACCGGCACTAAGTACGTACATTTACTTTCTCCACGGTGGAAAACACGATGCCAGGATAATTATGAAGAATACTACTACTTGTAGTGCTGAATCCATGTAGGATAGTTTATTAACTGAAGTATATGATGAAGAAATATGTATGAGAAAAGAATGTAAGTTATGTAGGAAGGGATCTCTAAGCGTCCCACAATCAAAGTGTGTGACGTAGTGGTTTAACAGCCACTACGCCAAGATTTTGAGATCACCTGGCCGAATTATTCTGGCTCAGCTTAATCTTAAATTTTGTGGTTTCATATGTCTACGCATCTATTGACTCTAAGTGGTTGCAGTTGCCACTTCAACATTTCTTATGCGACTTTTTATTGGATGTAAATCTTAAGGATCGTCCGGACAGTTTGATTATGGGACGCTATGGGAAAATTCTGGCTCAGCCACGCCGAGACTTCGTAGGATTTCATTGGTAAAGAAAGATTAACAGCAGGATTTGAGAAATATAGTTTTTAGGATAGGACCTGGATTCTTGGGGGCGTGCCTAATCGCCTAGGATCGTTGGTTGCAAGGCAACTAATAGCTAGCGCCAACAAAACTAATTCAATCAATCGCTTCTCAATTTCAATCTTCTGTTCAAGTCAACTTCCAGCAAGACACCAACCACAGCGCCGGCACTGCCAGCTCCGACTCGACCCCGACTTCGCTTTCGACTCCGACTCTCTTCGTCAAGGCCGCTAACGGCTGCTTCCTCGGTTTTGCTAGCCTCTTCAAGATCATCACAAAGTGGGGCTTTTCCAGCTGCCGACAAGTGAAGAGGACTCCAGGATTCAATCCCTGTCAGAACTGTGGTTCTCCAACAGGAGTCACACCCAGCATGCCTGAGGGGTGGTCAATGAGAATGGTACTCGTTCTTCCTAACGATGCGTTGAACAGTGCATTCCAGTCTTTGACTGCAATGTTACCGTAACATGTACCACCGAAGCGTTTGTGTTATGACTCCGACGGTGCTCGACAAAGCACTGTCAGACAAAAACATGAGGTTGTTCAAGGAGCTGTACGCCGGTAAATTCCAATTGAAAAATTTCGCCAAGGTGATGAAGAACAACCCGAACAAGGAGAAGGTTCTGCAGTCCTACAAATGGTTCCGCACCTTCCATATCTCGCAAGCGAAGGCTCGTACTACAGTTTAGTTTTTCAACTCGTGAATACTGTTTCCTTGAGATAAAACGTCACAGTTGCCATTGTAGATATTCGAGTGTTTTTTATGATGTTTTCTAGAAAATAATAGTAGCACGATTTTTGATAAATTACACGAAATACAACGCAATTACCAGCTAATCAAAACCATTTTTCACTCTGCATGACCCTCGTAGCCAAAATGTTGGACGTGGAGCAGCAGCTCTTATGTACCACAGAGGTCGTTCAGCTGCATCTGAGTCTTACAAATGCCTACGTAAGCTCGAAGAACAAATCTGAGGTTGATTTTGCTGAAGAAACCGAAATTTTGGAGCTAATTGACCGCGTGGAACGAGCGAAACGAGGTCTGCAAAACGTGACGACACAGTTATTGGTACTGGCCGAGTGTTGCACGACGGTATGTTAGCTATTTCTCTTAGCTGTGAGTTTATTATTTTGTTTTAATTCTATAATTTTTTTTTTTCGTATTTTAGGTTAAGAACAATGAAGAATACAACAAAGTGACAATTTAGAGAATGAAATGGAGTTTTCAGTTGCAGGGTAGAAGCCTGAAGAAGAGGGGGAAGAAGGAGAACAAATGAACCGGTCCAGTTTGGAAAAATACACTGCTGCGGCAAAAAATGCTGTGAAAATGGTTGTCGATCCGGAAGATGTCGAGACTCTGGAAACTTGGAGAAGAATCGTGGAGGTGGATGCGTTAGATGCCAACCGACAGTTTCTCGACCTTTTGAGCGATGGAAAAGCAGATGAAGAAGGTGCTGAAGCCTTTACAAAGACCACATTGTTTGCAGTTTCGGTGCTAACATCGTACCAAGCGAAGTCACAGAAGCCATCGTGGCTCATGCAGCTTGTTGAAGACCTAACGGATATTGAGAACGCGGCAAAAGAGTCAAAATTCGCAAAAGTATTGGCACCAGTGGAGAAATGCCGTGATGATCTTGTCGCTTACTGCTCTCTAAACGGCTGTGACACACTGGAGGGAATGTTAAATTACGTGATTCTCATTGAACGCCACCGTGGAGTGCAAACGAATCGACTTCTACCGTATATGCTGACCTTGCTACGGAGGTTTATCGGTGACTGAACGGATTACCAGTTAAGACAGGATGTTGTTGGGGAAGACCCACTTATGGATTCGGAGTGGCTGCAGTTTAATGAAGTTGGAAAAACACTGGCTAACTGGATGCAGATTCTATAGATTGTTGGTGTAAAGTGTTCGAAGGTGGGTGCATTGCTGGTTAGCAGTCATTTTCGAGAGTTTGAGATTCGATTTCCCGGGAGATTGACAGCAGAGTTGCATGAGTACGTTTTGGCTAAGTTCTGGTGGAAGACTGTCGTCGTTGAGATGCTAACAGTTTTATTTTTTGTTTAGGAACTGGTGTCAGATAATTGGAGATGTTGGACAACAACAGATTGATGACTATGCAGCGAAACTGGAATCTCTCGATCTTACCAATTATGATGAACTCCTGCGTGGTGATAAAGAGATATTTATCTCTGAAACTACTCCTGTACCAATTAAGGAGATACCCGCCTCTGAAACGAACCCTGTGCATGTACCAGATACAAAGTTCATCAACACAACTGTACCTGTCCATCAAATGGGACCGCTTAAAAAGTTCGTCTCGAATGCTAGAGACTTTCAATCCAAACTGGAGTCGTTCGTGCCAAAACCTCCTGTTGTTGAGAAGCAACACAAGGACCTTATTGCCAGATTCTTGCGAAATATGGCTAATAGTCTTTAACAGGTATACAATGATCTGTGTGCTCGCTTAGCTGCGAGAAACCTGGACCCTTCACTGGCAATTGGTTTCCACGAAGCTGTGGCATTCACAGTGTCACTAATTACTGTCTACGAGAGTAAGACGTTTGAACACACCAGGATCAGGGAGGTAATCCTGATACTACATGCATCTTACGAGATTGGAACCAAGAGCGGGTTCTCTGAAGTTTTTGAGCGTCTGCGTGAAAGTACGGCCACCTTGATACAATTTTGTGACGAGCGATATTCGGATTGTTTCGATGGAGTCAAGGAACACGTGAAGGCTATTACGTCTGCTAACTCCAACAAGAATACGCGCCATTTACAAGAAGTTACGGTTAAACTTGGTGAAGAGTTCCGCAGCATAATCGCTTACGCAATGGTCCGGCAAAAAAATTGGGAAACCTATGAGATGGCAAAAAGAAGAGTGGCAGCGATTCAACGATATCGGACTCGTTCTATCCCATTGCGTAAAACGTGTGGGGAAGCCATTGTTAAGGTGGATGGAATACGTGAAGGGAGATCTGGCCAGGTTCGGTGCAATGTTTCCAGGGAAGATACCGAAACCACTTCAAATGTACGTTCCAGTTGTGATATGTAAAAATGGTGAAGATGGTTTAACCAGTTGTTATAATTTGTAGCTTATACATGAAAGAAACCACACGTACTCACTTCGCAGCAGCTATTGCCAGAATCAATCGTGGCACTGTTTCCGGTGCTAAACGAGCGCGAACTGAACCTGATATGGTGGTGCGTCCTCCGAAGCGTGTGGTGATGACATCTACACAGTCGAATTTGCCTGGAGATCCCTTCAGAGTTATCGAATCGAAGCTTTACGATTATGTTCGAACGGGCCAATCTCTTTTGCGCTCGAAAAATTCGACAAAAATCCAAATGTTTCTTGTCCAAGCTAAAAGAATCAACGTCGAGATCGGGGAGCTTCTTCAGCAAGAAAAACTTTCAAAACGTGCCAGTAAAACACTCAACAAAGCTATATAAACTATGGTAAGTGTCATTTGGCGATCCCCAGTGGAATATTTTTCTTCACGAGTGGTAAAGGATCTCTTAGATCAGTGCACCGACATCCTTCAAGTGTTAAGTGCGGGTAGACAAGACCTGTCGTCTCTCACTGAAAGCTGCAAGAGCTTGCAGAAATACTGGAGAGTTCATTTTGGAGATGCAATTGTGACAATGCAGAGATTTATCGCTAAAGTCAATTCAACTTGGGATTCAAACCAGCTTGCGCCTCGAGTTGTAAAGTAAGTATTATCAGTGCTGAAAACAGTTAAATGAGACGTCTGACACTGCTATTTGTGTGGTAAATGCAGGAATTTGCGTCAAGTGTTTGGAGTTCCAGAGCCAAGAGCGTTGAGGCCAAGACAGCGGTAATTCTAAATTTTTGCCAGCTTGCTGTCTAAAATTTCACTTTGGTGTTGACATAAATTTAGTTCAGTTTTCTTTCGACCGCTCACGAAGAACATGGATTTCGCGACGATTCTAACCGATGTGGAGCAGCAACTCGCGCTGGTAACTCAAATCGTCCAAGTCCACACAGACGCTGTGTTAAAAGCAGGCTCAGATCATCCATACCTGCCAAATACTTCGAGTATTCGAAGTATTCCAGTCCTGATCAATAATGTAGACCAAGCACAAAACAACCTAGAACAAGCAACAACACGATTTTTAGAGCTGATGAACCAGGTAGTACAACCACCATCCAGCACAGCTCAGGTACGGAAAACAAATCTGCATTTACACAGGAGAGTAGCTAAATTATGATCGATGCAGGTAAATTGTGACGAAGAAACCGAAACTGAAGACGAATTCGAAGAAAACAAGGCAGATGTACCAGTAGCAATGCAAGTTGAGGGGCAGGAGTCAACAACTGGTCAGGTAGAGGCACAGCGCGATACTAAGGTGGAACCCCTTGAGAAGTATTTAATGGTGGCAAAAGAGGTGAGCCTTGCAATAGAAAGCACAGATCACGATGGAGATGACGTTTTCCGAAATTTGGATCCGGCTGTAGTGGAAATGTGGAACGAGGCCGTGAAAAAGCTCTTTCAGCCGGCAACACAAAAGTTCCGCAAACTTCTGACTGATGGTGGACTCAATGACGACATTATTGCAAGGTTCTGCCAAGCTACAACTCTTGCAGTAGCACTGAGTACGAGTACAAAAGGTATTAGCACGTATAAGAAAAACACACAGAATCGATGGAGGATGTGGGCTATTAAACAGTTGGCAGCAATCCACGAGCTTGGGCTGAAGTCAGCCTTTTCTGATGAACTGCATTCGATAAGAGACGACTGTGATACTCTAATTCGGTGTTGTGACGGGCATATTTCAAAGGCTGTCAAGGAATTAGCTGCTTCTACTCGAACTACCTCATTGGACACGCTCCAGATCGATGCGAAGAGGAAAAAAATCCACAAGTTTGATGAAAAGCTTCGTGAGATATGCATCTTCATCATTCTGAGAAATGAAGTTCAAGATCTCGAGTCATGGAGTGACACACAGTGGGAAGACTTCAGTGCAATCGACCGAAACTTGATGGTGCTCGTAAAATCCGCTTTCTATCAAGACGAAATCGCGAAGAAGTTTAAGTTACTGTACTCTATTGTCGAGCAATTCTACGTCAAAATGCCAGACAGATCACCGTCACCTCTTCTCGAGTACGTGGTGATTAAGATAATTGCGTGCGATCTCTAACCATTTCCTTTTTTGCTGTAGACTATTCCGAACAGCAGCAGCAGATTCTACGAGTTTGTCTGGTTTAAAAAGACCAAGGGAAGACCAAAGCTATCTAAATGATCAAGCAAAGCGCATTGCAATGGAATTAAGCAAACTGGAGGATAGTTTTAAAGCTGAGATGAAGAATTTTATGGAGATGGTGACATCATTGCCGAGCTTTGAAGGAGTGAATTTAACATCAAAATCCCTGAAGGAGATCCAGCGAGTGTTCACAAAAATGACAGAGATCACGACTCGATTTGGTAAAGTTATCTCGCGAACGGAAGCAAATACTGTTGCATTTGGTGAGGCTACAAAGATTACGGTGGACATTATACGTCGTATCTCGTGTGGATTCCTCCCGCGCACTAAGCTAAAACATTGGCTAGCGCGACTTCGACCAATATTACGCAGATCGCGCTGGCACTATTCCAACTCTCCTGGTACTGTAGTTTTTGAGGAAAGCGTGAATCGGCTTCAACAGCATTGGGACGAGACTTATCTCGATCCATTTGCAGCAATACGTAAGCACGTTGACGCTACAGATGTGCAAGACATGGATTCGAATCGACTGCAGAAGGCAGTGCTGCAACTCATTGGACATTTTAATCATGCGTGTAATACTGCGTGGGGAGAAATTTGCCAAGGAGTTCCTACTGATCGAGAAAACGACATACGGGCTAAGTTTCTTGAGTTTGGAAATGTGCTGAGTGACTGGCTACAGCGAATCTTGCATACTGGAGATCAACTGCCAGGGTTTATAGAAAAACTTACGCCAAAACTCGTTCGGATCGATAGGAAACTACCCAACACTGTACCTGCTACATTGTTTGAGTACGTACGAATGAAGACTCAGGTATAGCAGACTTGCTTATCTGACCGTATTTGTTGCTTGCATTCACACAGGAACCTAAAACGAGTTCATGGTCCACAGAAATCAAAGCAGAAACAGGTTTAAACAAGATCATCACAAGTAATCGTTGACTATTTTGCATGAGAATGGTGTGGGAAAATCGTTACTCCTGAATTTTAGACGTGTTCTCGAGAATCGCATGAGCAGCAACAGCTTCACTGTGGAACGACGCAATCGCTGCACTATCCTCTCGAGACTGAATTCTAGCAGACAGCTTCTCGTTCTTTAGCCAGTGGGTGTCTAATGCCTCGCCCATGGTTAGTCGTGATTTTGGATTCAAATTTAGGAGTCCTTCAGCGAACTCCAGAATCTCATCGGATAATTTGCACACTGCTGACTGCTCTAGGTACATCACTTTCAGGTACGAACGAAGCCCCACTCGACAGAGCATTTGAAATCCGTTATCATCCATTCGAGCAGCGTCAAACAGCGGCTTTTTCGTGAGTAGCAGGATGAACATGATACCAACCGACCAAACATCAGCCTTCTGAAGATCCAAGCGTTCTCCAGGTTTACAGGCTTCCACTTCAGGTGCAATGTACATTCTTAGTGATGTAGGAGGTAACTTGGATAAAGGCTGGCTCTGATTATCGGATCCCACAAAGACAGCGTGCTCGAAGTCGCCAATTTTCAAGATATTCTCACTAGTGACAAAAACGTTTTCCAGTCCGAGATTGCAGTGCGCAACTCCGTGTTTGTGAATGAATTGGAGTCCAGAGCAGATTTGAAACATGGCGTCACATATTTCTCCTTCTGTAGGGGAGAAAGTCAAGCGTAAACCTTCTTGCGGACTTTCAATGAACGCGCTCATGAGAGTTCCCAACTCACAAAACTCCACAATTTCATGAAGTCTGCCATTAGCTGAGTAATATCCGAGCAGGTGGACAGTATTCCGGTGGATTGGGAGCTTGTACGTCTCGCAGTAGTTGGAGATGTAGCACATGATCTCCAGTTCATTTTGAGCAAGTGTCCGAGTGTCACAATCCACTTGTAAGCGTGTGTTCTTGTCCACAAACAGACCTTTCTGTCGCTTACGTAGCAGTTTGTGGTCACTAACGACGTCCACACGTCGAGCAGGATCCATCTTGTTGCAGAGATTCCACTCCACGTTCAGTGGCCGAGGGTTCGTGAAAATCTGAGGGATATCATTAGGACCAGGAACTACTAAGCTTGAACGTGCCACTGACTTGTGCCGAACTGCTGCGGCGACTTGAGGCTGCAGTTTCTTTTCAAAAAGCTGCTTCTTGGACTTGGAGCGCCACTTGAGCCACGGCTGCCTGTCTGAAAGATCATCCACAGTGTCCAGGACAGCGTTTGTGATATATCCCAGCCAATTGCCCATGTTCAGAAAGTCTTGTTCAGGTAGAGGCGTCTTGTTGGAGGGGTTTCAATCCAGAATAGCAGGTCTAAACACCGACGGACAGTCAAAAGCATTTTTTTACATTGTCCATTACGCTACGCCACTACTCGCGCAAGCTACGACAACTAGTTCCAATCTACTCGTCTGCAACACTCTTCTCATCTGCAACATCCTTCTCGTCACTGTCGCTGCTGGCCTCATCGAAATCGATCTTCTTGGCTATGTGCTCGAGTTCGGGGTCCTCGTCCACAAGAGGAGCAGGAATGGTCTGCTCTTCGACTTGAATGACCTCTTGATCCACTGCGGCAACTTCTTCTTCTGTGACGTCCACGGTCTCTTCCGTCACAACTGTAGTCAACTCAATTGACTCAACCACTGGCTCCGTCTCAATTATAGTCGACTCAACAACAGTTGATTCCACCACAGGTGTCACCACAACCTTCTCTTCAACAGATACAGACGACACCGACGATTTCCTCGAAGCACGTTTAGTCGCACTGTTTGATGATGAGGCACCAGCACTTGATGAAGCCGATGAGGGGCGGAAGAGACTACGAGTGGAACGCGCGAGCTGCTTGTCCCTCCTCAAAGCCCTCTGAGCTTCAAGTTCGCTTTCCTTTGCCAACGTGGCGAACTCATGAGCCTCTAAGCCACGACGAACCTCATCAGCATTTGACATCAAAGACTTTTGCTGTCTCTCCGTGAAAAACATGCGCAATTCACGCTGACGCTTCTCTGACTTGGCAGCATTCTCCTCCTCCAACCGCCTGCGACGTTCAAATTGTACCTTGGCACGCTCAGCGTAACCCGGGGTATTCTCATAGTTCATGTACCGAGGGACTGTCGAATTCAGTTTCTTGCGAGAATGTGCCGACCGAACGAAAGGCTCAGGCGGTCCTACTATCGTCACATTTGCGGACAGAGAGGCGCGGCGATCGACCGCATCAAGAACACTTCGTACACCAGCAGATCCCAGACTCTTGCGACGCTCAGCAGCAATGAACTCCTCCTTCGTGATGATCTTGTGCGTAACCGCATGCGTTTTCCCAGTGGCAATGCCTTCCACCACCTTGCTTTTGACTTTCGAGTATCTATTGTTGCGAGCAGGAGCTGAAGGAGTGATTTCAACGTCATGAGTTTGTTCAGCTGCCTTCTTTGCCCTGAAAGAAGCGGTAGGAGCCATGACTGATGCACGCTTCGGTGCTACTGGTACTGTCAGTGGAGGAGGTGCAGGCTTGACAAACCCAGTCGGACTAACTGTTCTTTTCTGCTTCGGAATGTGATTCTTTTGGACAGCATGAGCTTCAGACTCGATTTCGGGTGTGTTCCTAGCTTGCCACGACGCAGTTGGCGCTGTGATGGACGCTCTCTTCATCGCGACAGGGACCGTGGGGGCTGCTGGAGGGGGTTTGATGAACCCAGTATCGCTGACGGTACCCTTCTGCTTCGAAGCCGAATGCTGCTTCTTGGGCTGGGGGCTTGCCTTATGAGCATCCCCTTCAGCAGCTCTCCTTGCCGTATACGAAGCAGTGGGTGCTGTGATAGATGCGCGCCTCATTGGAACTGGCACGGTCGGAGCAGCCGGTTGTGGTTTGACGAATCCAGTGTCACTTACCGTACCCTTCATCTTAGACGCGGAGGTTTTCTTTTTCAGCTGTGGCGAGGATCTGTGCAGCTCTTCCGCTTCCGCCGCCTTTTTGGCCATGTAAGATGCGGTTGGTGCAGTGATTGAAGCTCGCTTTATTGGGACAGGCACCGTGGTCTTCGCTGGGGACTTGGCAGACCCCACTGATCCAGCAGAAACCTTGCGAGTCAACTTTGGTGTTGCGCTTTTCTTCTTCGACTTCGGAGAGGTAATCCCAGCA
This sequence comes from Phytophthora citrophthora, assembly GCA_031305395.1. Classification (NCBI taxonomy): domain Eukaryota; phylum Oomycota; class Peronosporomycetes; order Peronosporales; family Peronosporaceae; genus Phytophthora; species Phytophthora citrophthora. Next base: position 1,330,368 of record JASMQC010000006.1, read on the forward strand.
AACAGCTCGTGCGCCGGACGAGTCTTCGACGGTGAGATCGGCTCAAACTCATCCTCCCCGTCAGTCATGGGTCGCTCGCCCACAACAACTGTGTCCTCAGTCTCAATGGTGTGATCCTCTTCCATAACAAACGAACGTTCCGTAGTCAGGATTGCACGCTTCGCCTTCGGCTCCTTCTTTGACTGTTCCTTCTTGGTTTCAACAGGAGGTTCTCCAAGATCCAGCTCAACAAGTCCGTTGTCACTTCTTGAGACGCTCTCCTCTACAACAGGTTCAGGCTCCTTCACTGATTCCTGACCGCCAAAACCGGGACTACCATTTGCGCTTTCGTTAGCAACAGAGATGTTTAACTCCGCGTGTTTCTCCAATGGCGTACTAAGATCCAACTCAACCAGTTCACTGGTCGAAAGTTCCTCAGCAATCTTATCGACGACTTCGTTAGATTCTTCCACATTGATCAGCGGTTCACTGGCGAGAACATCATCATTAGCGCCGTCTTCAGTAAGCCCAATCGAGCTTTCAACAGAAACTTCACCGAGATCAAGATCCATCAGATCATTTGTAGACTTTAGCTTTTTGTCGTGAATGATCTCTTGACTTGCCTCAATTTGCTCAATTTCAGTGCTGGTCTGTTGAATGGAAGTAGATTCTTCAGTGATTCCAACGTCGGTAGGGTCCGCCTTCTCAGCATCGGTAGGCTCCTCCTTCTCACCATCGTTAGATTCTTCAATCTCATCATTGACAATCTCGTTGATATCTGGCTTGACAAGTCCAGCCTCAATACCACTGTTAGGACTCTGCTCAGGTTCCAATTCTTCAGTTAGAGCCTGACTTTCATCGGGTTGCTGGTCGCTGCTGACGACACCAATCTCAGTCCCAGTAGCCGCCGACTCTTCTTTCTCTTCTGCCTGGACCAATGTTGCTGCTACAGGTGCTGATACTTCATCGTTGGCGTCATTTTTAATCACAACTCTTTCTTCAATATGCTCAATAGCCACAGGGTCATTCACGGCTACCACCTCCTTATCAGCAACTGGCGAAGACGTCTCGTATCCTGCATTGTCCTTCAGCGATATCTCGGAAGCATCAATCTTCTCGGTTTCTGGAGTTGAGGGCGACGCGGCGTGCTTCAATTTCAGCTCCTCTGCAGCCTTTGCAGCTTCTTCCTGCTGCTTCGTTATCGCCTCAAATTTTGCCTTTTCAGCTCCAACGTGGATGCTCCGCTTACCCTCCTCAGGGAAAAACTCACGGACTGTTCGGAACTTTAACTTGTCAAGCGAACTATCCTGCTGCGCTTGAGCCTCGAACTTCTGCTTTTCCGAGCCGACACGAACACTACGTTCTTCAGGAAAGAACTCCCGGACAGTACGGAACTTAAGGTTGTCGAGTGATTGCTCGCGTTTGCCTTCGAATCGACTGGCAATGCTTTTCACAGGTGTCAAGGCTTCGTCACTGAACTTGCTTGGGGAGTTGGCCGATGCATATCCATCGTCAAAACTGAATTTCTTCCGGCTTGAAGTTGTTTCAGGTGTACTGAAGACACCTACGTCACCATCCGCAGGCTTACTTTCAGATTCAGCAGAATTCACATCAGGTGAAGGTACAGGTACCGCATCTTCCTTGGCAGGAGATTTGATGCCTGATCCCGTGTTGTACTTTGCCTTGGCTTCTTCTTCAGCTTTCGCCTTCAGTTGCTGTTGTTGCGCCTGTGCTTCGTACTTTTGTTTTTCTGCACCAACGCGGATACTGCGCTCAGTGGGGAAGAATTCTCGAACGGTACGAAATTTCAGGCTGTCGAGTGATTGTTCACGCTTTCCCTCAAAGCGACTGGCGAGACTCTTAACAGGCGACATTTTCTCCGGCTTAACAGCTTCTACAGGTTTGGTAGGTAAATCCACAGTGGGCGGCGTGACCTTCGGCTGCAATAGTTCGATCTCTTCGGGCAAATTTGTCTCGTTTTTATCTGTTTGAAGAGTTCCAACGACATCGACAGACTGTGGGGATGCAGACTGCTGCTCTTCAGCAGGGGCTTCTGCAGGCTCAAGGTTGAGGTCGAGCTTCAGCGAAACAGGTTCAGCCTTTGTGGTATCAGCTACGTCCTTGACTACTTTTGTGACTTCTGTAGCGATATTAGATTCTTGTGCGACGGGGCTGTCCTCTTCATCTTCTGAAGCAACTACAGCAGAATTTTCTGTGTTAACTTCTCCATTCTGCGCCTTAGCAACATCACTTTCATTCACCAAGGTAGAAGCTGATTCGTCTGCTTTTATCGTTTCCTCTGCAGCAGCAACCTCAGTGATTACCGGAGCTGCCACGTCGATCGACTCATCTTCTTTTTCAGCAGTGGATTCAATTTTTTCATCCACCAGTGCAGGGGCTGTTCCTGAGTCAGCATGCTTGATCGATTCCTCAACGACTTCCGAAGATGTCGAGGTGGATACTTCAGTTGGTAATTTTCCGTTGTCATTCGCATTTGCCTTCTCCTCCACTTCCACAGTCTCCGTAGATTTCAGCGTCAAATTAGTAGCCGCTTCGATCTGTTCCTTAGCAGCTTCAAGTTCAGCCCGTACTTCCTCACTCGAATTTGTGCTCGATGGTGGTGTTCGTCTCGCAACAATTGCAGCCTCTTCTGCGTCCTTTTCTTCTTTCCGCTGCTTCTCCAACGTGTCGTACTTGTCCTTCTCAGCACTCACATGGATACTCTGCTCGCCTTCCCCAAAGAAATCCCTCTTTGTGCGCATCGGTAGGTCGTCCAAATTCTTCTCGTCCGGCGATTCAAACTTCTTCACCGCCGTCTTCACAGGCGACGGTAAAACTCCTTCCAGCTTAGCTGCAGACTCGGTGCGACTTGGCGAAGGCTTCTTCCGTCCCACTTTGAACCTCGAGAACAAGGAACCAACAGCTTTTGTGCTCGTAGCCTTCAGTGTATCCAGCGACGACGTACGCTCCAACGTCGGAGGAGCCAATTCACCCCCACTAGCAGCAGGTTCCGACTCTAGCTGCTGCTTCTCGGCACCCACATTCTCTTCAGCAGGCTTCTCTGTTCCAGTCTCCATTTCATTAGTCTGTTCAGTAGGTTTCTCCTCTTGCTGCTTGACGTCCACGACCTCCTCAGTTGTCTCCTTTGCAACAGACTCCTTAGTATCAGCGGATTCTATCACAGTCTCGTTCACCGTAGTCTCCTCAATGGAAATTTCATCCTGTTGATTGTCTTGGTCGTCCTGTTCGTCCTGTTGGTTATCCTGCTCTCCCTGCACGTCCTGTTGGTCGTCCAGAAGCTCCTCCACCTCGGACTGGGTCTTCTCCAGGCTTTTGCGTCGTTTTTTGTTCTTCTTTTTCTTCTTCTTATTCTTTTTACTGGCGTCTTCCACTGGGCTACCGACATGCTGCGGCTGCGGCTCCGGCTCAGTCTGCTTTTCCGCCTTGTTATCCACGGTGAGAGCGCTCTGCAGCTCCATTTGCCCTCCAAGCAACTTGGCAAGTGTCTGCTTCCTTTTCCGCCCTTGTCGGAGTGAATGTCTGGAAACTGCGTTGTATCGCCGTGAAAACCTTTTGAAAAGAATATCAAATCAGGAATTGAGTTGTACAAGATTATGCAATGTAGAAGTTTGTTTGTCGATGTCTATTCGTTTAGACTATATTACGTCATGAATGTTTTCTACCAGGTATATGTTTGAATACAGGTTGTGGTACGAAAACCTGATCGGTATAGGGAGCTTGATTTGAGGTTTTCGGAGATCTGCCGGGACAGTCTCAAGATGAGGCATCTTCGTCGTCTATGCCAAAGAATACGACACTAACCATGTAAATGCAAGGCAAGGCAGGTGAGCATTAAAAAATTGAAGAAGAAAACGAGTATCCACCATGGCACACAAGATAACTTACGTGAATTACAATTACTGCGTCAATATGTACATCAACACTCCACCACTTCCTTACAGATCGAGGACCATGTCTACGAACCCGTCGGCGTCATCTGGGATGAAGTCATTGATGAATAAACCTTCCCATCGGATGACGACCGAGGAGAACGCCTTCGCCAGCTCCTCGAGCAAAACGCTGCACTCGAGTCCACCGCTCTCGAACTCGCCCACTCCTTGAGCCAGGCAGCCTTCAACACGTGTACCGTCCTTGAGCTCTTGCACTGTGTCCTCGAATATGTATCCATTGCACTCGTTCTCAAGTGCATACTCCCCGTCGGTCGGCTCATCGATCGTGCGGTCGGCGTAGACCCAGCGGCTCGTAGAACCGGTGGGTGGTGCGGCGGCCGCTAGGAAGCGAGCATTCACAGCTTGAGTGAAGGTTTTACCGGGCAAAGCCTTCACCAGCCTCATCACCAAAGTGTTTTCATCAAACATTTGGAGGATTTCCATCTTCTTCACCTCTGGGAAGGTGTCCATGTAACGTTGCGGGTCCACCATCTGCATGCGCTTACCTAGCTCCAATGCAGTGACGTTAGGGAAGAACTTGCGGTTACGACCGTAGTACTTGTCGCCTACGCACCAGAAGTCGAACTGCCAGCCGAAGATGACGGGGGACTTGACCGGTTCCACGTCGGACTCCAGCATCGCTACAAGTTGACGAGTGGTGTCCTCTACAGCGTGATACACCAACTCGTCACTCCACTGATGCGGTACATCATCGCTAATACAGTCCACGAGATCCTCAGGCAGAGGACTGTCCTCCAGTTTGACAGGGGAGCCGAGGGGTACCGGTTCAATGTTATCCACTCTCACTCTAGCAGCCGTCGCCTCTGCAAGTTGTTGCGCCAGTAACTCGTTCTCATGTTGCAACGTTTGAATCCGATCTTGCTGTTGTCTTGACTCCCACTCGTGAGCTTGCATCGTATGTGCGATGAACTCTTCCAATTGAAAGACCTTGGTACGAAGATCTTCCGTCTCTTTGCGTTGACGATCGCGACATCGTCTCGACGCTGCACGCACTTGCTCTCTCCGACGTTGGGCCTTGTGCTGCTTGATGGCCTCAGCACTCATCCCTTCAGTCGAGAAGGCTGCGTTCGAGCGTTGCTTGACGGTCTTCTTCTGACTAGAGACACTGCAGTTGCTGTCGCCTCGCTTCAACTCGAGCTGCAGCTCGTTAGGTTCGTCGTCCGAAGGCCAACTCACGTCCGTACGAGGCGATGCAGAGTCCAAGTCGTTGTCGTTGGACGGTGGGGGCGTGAGCACCCGCTTCTTGGAGGAAGGAGACCCAGCGTCACTGCTACAGGAGCGTTTGGTTCCGTTGATGGCCGTCAGAGGGATATTGAAGCCCAAGCCAACGGCTGCAGCTTTGGCATCGCTCCCCATGGCTGTAGACGTGTGGGGCGGCTTCCGATTTGCAGAATGAGAGAGGACGGAGACGCTCCATCGTCGCTTGAAGCGTGCGAGGCATTTGCGCGAGCAGCTCCGCGGTTCTGTCTGACCCAGACATCAACGGTTAGGTGACGTGCACATCCCCCGTGTCAGTCCATTATGGCATTTATGGAGGTGTTAAATATGGCAGATGGACCCTAAACAGGGACAAGTGCAAGTCCCTGTGGCTTGGAGGGATTTTAAAAGTGGAGGTATGTTTTATGTACAAAGGCCCACATGAGTCCCACCTGTCGACGAATGCAGCTTCACTTAACTTGAGTATGGACTCTCCGACGTAGCGCGTCAACGGGATCTGATTGGGAGGACTTTCACTTTGTTTAGGTGACGTCGCGCTCGAGCAACTTGTTGCAATGCCAAGGTCTCCGCCAGGACTTCTGTCTGCACTGCAGACTCTTTGCAGTGACCTACGGAGCTTCACTCTCTGCTTAGTTTGGGCGATAACTTCCAAAGGTAAAGTTCATTGGGCTGTTAAATCGGTGAGCTGCCTGACCAAGTCGTTCGAAACGAGGAGCGACTTATACACGAAGCAAATGATGTCTAAAAGTGTTGACAAAAGGCAACACGCCGTCTTTTGTCGAAACACGGGCGCATCCCCTTCTCCTGACGCCGAGTGCAGCCTTACCGTGCTGCAAAGCCGTAACTAAGTTGAGACTGCACCGCCAGACGCTACGTTCAACGTTGCTGCACCTCCGACTCAGAAGTTTGGACAGACAGCGGAGAGTCTCGCGACGTGAACTTGACTGTGAAATTGAATGCGATGTTGCTAGGGATATCCGGTTCGAAGTGAGGCCCACGGTGAGATGGGGACAGCCTGGAACCTGTGGACGAATGGGTCCCTCTCTCACTGTGACGACGAAAGCATCGACGGCAGCACTGGCTGGCAAGAATTCATGTAAGTTATCTGTATAAATTGCAATTTGCTGGTCGATTTACTCTGAGAGCGTACACATTGCTTTAGTCGATTTGCTACAAGTGTTGCGCGATTTGAAAAATTAGCCCCCTTTAATTAAGACCGTAGAGCACATCAAAATAGTCCAGTGAAAACTGAGTCGTTGAAAGTGGAGGTGAACAGTTTATCACTTGACTTAGCACCCCCCAGTTCGCCTCGGACGCGTTCATTAGAACAATCGACTGCTCTAACTGGAACGGGACCCTGAAATCGTTCGATTTCCCTTTCCGGATGCTTTCAAGATCGGAGCAATACGTTGACCCTCCAGCAACTAAAAGCGAGTACATTTCGCCTGAAACATCGACTAACGGATCAATCCACGCCGGAAAAAATGAGATGTTTGTGTTGGTGACATCTAGCGTAGATAGTGTAGTTGGGATCACGTTTAATGGCAGTTCATTCACCTGAGTATTGCCAACAAACACATACTCAATTTTCCCCTCGAACAGCTCAGGCGGGAGTTCAGTGATTGGATTCCCATTTAGGGAGAGGTAGATCGGTTGTAACCGAATAAGCGACAATGGCACGTAGGCTAGCTCGCTGTTCTCAAGAAACACGACAGATCCTGCAGCCCACTTGGAATCAAGATCATCGGGAAGTGACTTCAAATTTGTTACGCAGAAATCCATTTCAAACAGTGTAGAAGGGAAATCAGTGGCTTGAAACCCCAGCGGAAGGGAGCCCTCCGTCATATTGACACGGGCAATAGTAAGATAACGCACCACTGGATGATGAGTGTTTGTTATTGCAGCCGTATCACCCCAATCAACGATTGTTGAGTTATACACCACAATGCTTTGCAGTCCACTAAAGTCTTGGAAGCTGTCTGGCACCTCAAGCGATGTGCAATGCTGAATAATAAGTTTTACAGTTGTGGTGTGATCGAATTGGTCCCATTCGTTGCATATTTCTTGTTTCAATCCAGAAATTCCCATCGAATAACAATCTAAACGCACCGTGTAACATGAAGGTAGAGCTCCAGCCATAGGGTACACTTTCGGTGTACATTCGAACAGAGGAGTTTGCATGGCTGCATGAATGTGCAGTGAAAGTATCACGACACCCCACGCAGCGAAGGCGTAGTGAGAAAATTGAAGCATTACAAGGCTCCATCGCGTATGGAATCCTGTGCTCGTATATCTCGAAAGCCGTCCGACTATCTGCGTCTTGGGTGCCGTTGTTCCGATGTCTTCTGCTTTTGGCCCAATATTTGTTAAGTTGGGCCCTCCAGTAATCGTTACTTGATTCTTTCGTGTACTCTTATAACGCAGCAGTTCTTTCATGTCGGCTGCAGTAGAGACTACACCTAACGAGAAAATAATCCTAGAAATCAGATCGAGCCAAGACATTACCAGTACCACTCGAGCTTCGTTCAGCATTTGTGAAAACCACACATCATCATCGAGAACATGCCAGTCGAAGTTATCGATATCATACATACTCACATAACTGAGTGTTATGATAAGAGTCACTCCGATTGTTGACATTAGGTTCAACACACAGTCACAGACGATTGCTGCGAATCTGCGCCGAGCTTCGTCATGCCAGAACCAACGAGAGTACACGAATATAGCTGACCAGCAATTAAGCACCAATAAACTCACGTAGAACCGATTCAGTAGTAGTCTAGGCACGTATTTACTCATACGGATAGCTTGCGCAGTCTGTAGTGCTACCTCGATGACCTCACGGCATAGGAGAAAAACGTGAAAATATTTCCCATTGACACCAAACACTTCAAAATGTTTTCCAAGTCTATGGTACACCACTGAAAGTACGTGTATCACTCGATATGAATTGACAGTGTGAGTTTCTATGGCATCTGCGTCGGCATTTCCTATATTCCTGCCAAAATATCCGAATTTCTTTCCCCGCTTGGGCATAAAAACCAGTTTTCGTTGACAAATTGAACCAACTAGCATCAATAGTGCACACCCGCCGTGCACTGCGGCTAGCATGATGTAAACGTACGCGACCGTGGAATAATATTCACGAGTTATTCCGATGCGATTAAATTCGAGAAGGAAGCTGAACATGGTTAAATCGAACCCCCAGTACAATTTCGCGTACACGCCATTGTAACCACAAGCAACGAGATGAATGACGAGAATGATAAGCCACCAGAACGTAAAGCCACAGGGAGACAAACAGACGTGCCGAGTCTCACCCATGTTAGACTTTGTGACTGCAAAACAGTAAAAATAACCGAGCAGTTTTCGGGACTTACTTATATTTTTTCAGCAAATTACTCATTTAGTTAATCCCGCTGTATCTGTCTTCAAAATCGAGAGGATACCAAGTATTTGGCATTTCGGTGCATGATACAGACGATCGAAGTGTTGGCCAGTTCTTCTGAGAGGCGTCTGATAACATCTGAGACTGACCTTCGTGCCATGGAGCTGAAAAGTTCTCCTGTTCTCCATCATAGATCTTCTGTAGGTCTGAGCAATATGGAGTGTTAGTCGCTAGAATCGGATATCCTACCGATGCCAAAGCATCACTGTCTGCGATACGCGAGTCGATCCAATCCCAAAAGAATGACACGTTGGTGTTATCCACGCGAAGTATAAGCGGGTTTGACACAGCAATAGAAAGATTCGGCAGTTCCGAGATAAATGTACTACCGATGTGAAGAAAGCCCACACTCCCTTCCAATAAGAGGACAGGAATCGTTGAGATCGGATTCATCGCGAGAGACAAATCGTACGGGGCGAGCCTCGCCAGTGAAGCTGGAATTTCGGTGAATTGACAGTTCTCGAAGTATATGGAGGAGGATTGCGGCCATTTCAAGTCAAAATCATCGGGTAATGTGCGCAAGTTTGTAGTGCAAAATTCGAAATCCGTCAATAGCTGTGGGAAATTACCCCCTTGGAGGCCAGGCGGAAGTTCCCCATTCGTTAAATTCACACGTACCAGTAAAAGTGATATTAGATTTGGGTGATGAAGCTGTGTCGGAGCTGCGTCTCCCTCCCAACTTGCGATGGTCGAATTGTAGATTTTCAGCACCTCCAACCTTGAAAATTCGGTTAGAAATATCGGCATCTCGAGTTTGAGGCAGTGGCGTATCACCACTCGACTTGTAGTTGTTGGGTCGAAGTTGCTCCATTCTGCAATGATCTCGTCTTCGGAACCGTTTATTTCAGACCTGTAGCAGTCAACCACGAGGAGTGAACACGATGTCTGGGAGGTGGCCCACGGTTTAACTTGCATCGGGCATTGAGGAAGTTCCGAGATTGATTCTGCGTACAGGTGAAGAGCCAGAATTGCAGCTCCCCACGTGAGGAAAATGACTTTTGTGATTTGAGAATGTGAATCCAGGACAATGTCCAATTTACTCTGTGTTCGGGAGTCTGTGACGTCGGAGGAACTGGGATTCATCGGCAACACAGCCGTCACTTGATGATTGAGCTTGGGTTTCCATCTCTGTGGGGTTCGCATGCTGAGTAGTTTCTTGATATTGTTCATGTTGCTTAACATACTCAAGGCAAAAACCACTCGCAGAGTTAGATCCCACCAGGAGCTCACCAGGAGAAGTTGAGCTCACTAAGCATGTGCACAACCCAGATATCCTCATACCATTTGTACCCTGGGAACCCACTGATGTTTGAATCAAAGTCTGGGTAGTAAGTGGCCAGCAATATCGATGTGATACCCACTGAAGTCACGAGATCGAGCGCGCAGTCGCAAATGACCGCCAACAGCCTCCGTTTCGTTGCATCCAACTTGTAGGTAGAGTGTACGAGAGCAGTACTCCAGCAATTAATAACGAGCATAGCGACATAGCCTCGATTCAGCTCAGCGCGTGGCAGGAGTAAACTCATGCGGTAGGCTTGTTGGGTCTGAAGCGCAGTCTCCACAATTTCATGAAACATTAAAACTAAGTCGAAATATGGACCATCGACGCCCAAAATGCCCATTCTTGAGAGTGCTGTATGGTAAGCCCGATTGATAATTCCAGCTTGCTGGCTCAAGTTTTGAGAACTTTTATCAGGTTTAGTTGAATCATTGTAGACAGCGACGACAGGTCTCCGTTTCTTGAACGACCAGCCAATCATCCAAACCAGATAGAGCAGATGAATCACAGCGAGGCATCCATAAACAACGGCAATAACAGGGTAGTACTTCCGCTCCATGCCAAGCCTGTTAAAGGATAGACAGACGTCTAAAAAGGTCCCCTCCAAGTTCCAGTAACTCCACGTGAACGTTGCAAAATATACCATGCAGAATCCATGAAGAGTGATAAAACCAATCCAACAGAGATAAAGAGTGAGGGGCGAAAAGGAACGTCGTGTTATTCCTCCTGTCACGGAGACAAAGCTTCGTTGCTTCACACCATCAACAAGTAGAAGCATACCAATTGCTTTCTCTCAATGCCAGTGTTGTTTTATTGTGCTGTATATAGTATCCGCTTGATTAAGGCACTAATAGTGCTGGTGTCTGACACTCCACGATAAATTTACCTAGAATTCTGATTCTGCCAGCACGAGAGCGAAACGTACTGTGCTCTTCTTGAAAGCAGCATACATCCGACACACCACAAGAGGACTTTCTTCCATCTCTTGCTCTGGTTGCATCCCAGCCGCATCGATATCGCCATCTTCAAGCGTGTAATCTCCGAAATATTCTCGGAGGAACGGACGTGGGCAGATGCAGCGCAGAACGTATTCTCTCTGAGTAGGGATAGTCATAGGGCCGGCTTCTGCTAGTGTTGGATTGGTGAGCACAGTCGCAGCCACTTTCTGCCTCAAATTGTCCAGTTTCAGGAGCTCTGAGATTTCCACTTGTTGACGATGAGAAAGTGTTGGCAAAAGCAGGGAGTTCACAAGTCGTAGTGACGCTTGGTCTTCGTTTGACGCTGGGAAATAATGGAGCAGAGCCAAGGCCTTCGTAACGAGAGCCTCAACAGATTCGAGCGCGCGCACTAGCGTCCAGCAAGCGTCCAACGCCATTTCAAACGCAACTTGAAGCTGCTGGTCCTGGTGTGCAGCAGCAATCGACTGCTCACGTCCATCACCACGTTGTTGCTTGCTTCTGCCAGCAGCAGGAAACGCCACGAGAGACTCCGCCAAGGCATCATCCAGCAAGGCAATAGCCCGGTTTCCTCGAGATCGGAGAGTTTTCAAGGCTCTGTGAATCATTGGTAAAGTATCCGACGACACATGGACGGGGAGGGCCGTTTCCAGTGCAAATACACTGCTTGAAATTGCACCAGCCAGCATCTGATGAAAAAGCTCATGGGGAGAAAGTGTTTCCATGTAGTGGTACACCTTTTCCGACTCCTGCACCGGGTCGAACAAGCGTTTTTGTCGACTTGCTGGTATCGGCGCACTAGTTTCCCACATTTGTTGCCAGATATGCTCGTGCCCAGGTCCAAAACGCATGCGTTCTGATAACATTCCATGCTGTTCAAACCACCAGACGCCCCGGCCTTCCTGGGGTAAATCAGTTCGCTCAGGGTCAATGGGAGTCTTGAACGGAATCCAGTCTTTGGGTGAGTACCAGCGAATGAAATCAGTCAGGCAGCATCGCGGGTTAGCAGCTTTAAATGCCTGCATATCGGAAATCAGTGTCGTACTCTGGATTTGCTGTCGCAACTTATCCGACTCCACACTGACGCCTAAGCGAGTGAGGAGATCTTGTTGCTGCTTGGCCACGTCTTCCGTCATTGGCACAGCCGTCTGGGTTACGGGTTCCATTAGAGGTTCGTTCGTCTGCAGACACACTACTCCTTCAACCTCACGAAGAACACCTTCGGGTCGTCTTGACGCTCGAGATGGGGATGGCATGGGTGCGCTGTCCTGCTCAAGCGAGTCGAAGAACTCATCGTCACTTGGACTGCCATCCGCTTCAGCTTCACCTTCTTCGGCTCTTTTACTTGCTGCCATGGGCTCGAAATCCCCGCTTCCGCGTGGTGTATGACTTTCATTAATCCCCTCTTCAACATTGGACGTAGGCTTCGACTCCTGCGCTTCCCTGTGATCACAAAAGTTGTGCATTAGTATCCCCAAAAATAATCTAATGTACCTTTTGTCTTACCTCAGGATGCAACAGTTGAGCAGTTGAAGCTTTTGGTGCAGGAGACAATGACGGAAGTCTGGTGGAGGGAGCTGCATCACGTCTGAGTCCAGTAAGAACAGTGCATCCAGCGAGCGCGAGCTCCTATTGTGGTCAACACCGTCTTTCGCTTTAGTGCTCTGATAAAAGGAAGATAAAACGTGAGTACAAGTCGGCAAACTTATTTTCCAAGTGGCAACACTTGTACCATAAATGGCAGCAACTGCTGCTGGAACCACCGCTCTCGCAGAGCTTTCACAAACTCAACCCACAACAACGACATGGAATTGATCCCATCTGCCACAGAACGAACACATCAAACGGATTAGATGACGCGCTAACACCTCTCTCCAATGACTCATACTTACGGAGTTGTGCCATCCTCGTGGCTAAGATAGACACTAGTTCTCCCAGTGGCGCGCCGTGTTGAATAGAACTCGATCTCGTTGCTAGAATAACTCCAGCGGTTCTTTTGCTGCTTTCTCCAATATCATCACCACCAGTATCCTCCTTTTCATCGAATAACTCCGAAACAATTCGCCGGATCTCATCGACATCGGAGCCTTTCCATGTAGCAGCAGACACGAGACTTGAGATGGCATTCCCAAGCACTACAGCCGCACCACGAGCTGCTGGAATCGATTCGGGAATAGTTGGCAATGGGTCAGATACTGCATCCTCATTGGACCCACTTGTGCTGGAACTAGCAGGAGGAGCAGCAGGTTTTAATGGCGAAGGAGCGACTGGCATAGGTGGAGCCAACTCGGACACCAAAATGTCCTTGTTCAACTCCCTTGAGTTGGAATACACTTGCACTAAATTCGCCATTTGCTTGCTCAGAGGTAATTGCGGTTTACGCTGATTCTCCGCCAGTAACTCCTGAAATCGGACATTTAACATCCACTGAGGAGCCGAACTAGGGTCCAGCGTTGAATGCACCACATTGTCAACGTACGTGCCTTCACGCAACTGGGGCCAACTTACAGTGAGATCCATTCCATCCAGAGGATTCGTAGACGTCCCAAGTAATGGAGTCGGATGGTTTTTACCGTAGAGCTTGTCCGTGATCTGGTGAATCTGGTGCTGGTCCTTCGTTGACAAATGAGACTCAAAAGTTCTCCAAGCTAGAGCGTTATCCGGTTTCACGATCTCCCGAGGATCATCTTTTCGGCTCCACGAATACCCAAACGAGGCGGAAACCATCATCCCAATAGCCAACTCTCCCGATTCGTCTGCTTCAACACGACACTTTTCTTCTACCTGCGGAGACAATTGCAACTTGGCCTTGAAAAAGTCTAGCAGTCCACTGATACAGCTCTGATTAGGGTTCAACTCCGGCACTGAGTCCGTGTCAAACGACATCGACACATTCCCTGTAGCTCCAGGTACAGCCGAGCCAATCCACGTACCACGAGACGGCTCAAATACTGGTACAAATGCCGGGATGGTGCAATTACAATTGTTCAGAGCCATCGACACAGCTGACAACAACATACCAGCCTCATCTTGACCCACTTGAATATCAGCCATCGCATCCTGGTCGTCACTACGTTCGTCTTCAGCTGCTTGAGTGTTCGCTTCCAACTTCTGTAGTTCCACACTCTCTCCTTCCCCCTCGATAGAAATACTACCTTTTATCGTACGTTTCTCAGGCGACGACGATCTACTCAGCAACAGAAATTCATCCACTCCGAACCACTTTTGCACATTCTTGAACGCCGTCTTCCTGCTGAAGATAGGTTCTCCATCGTCTTCAAAGACTGAAGTATAGTACGGAACACTGGGTCGCTCTTGATTCTTCTCCTCCCCCTCTTCTTCTTGTTCATCTTCAGAATTTTCTCTCTCCACCCCCCACTTGAAATCTCTATGGGCATCTGCCAATGATAACATTGTAGGGGTAAAGTGTTCTAGCCCTTCTTGCCATTGCTTGAGCTTCCTGGAGGCGCGAGTGCTCCCTGTAGATGGTAATTCTTCACTGAAGTGCACAGATTCATGGCGATTGGCTACGAATAAGGACAGTGTGTAGCCCTTAGGCGTCTTCTGCCCCGGTGCATGAAACTGAAGCTCCTTAGTGTAGACTGCAACATCTGGAAATGGAATATTCTTATTGAGAGGAGACAATGCGGACTCCGATGCTCCCAGTGCTTCCAACGACGCGTTGCCCTTATTGGCCAGCTGCCAGCCCAGCAGCGCCTGCTCCACGTCCGAGACGAACTGCTCCGAGTCTGTAGCGTTCGTGAAGTCCACGAACTGGCTGCTGGGGTCCTCCTCCACCTGCATCCTAGTTGCAACTTGCAAGGTCGCTTCAAGTAGGAAGAGTGACAAATGATTTTCTTTAAACAATTTTTTTAAAAAAAAGTAGAAATTCAAAAAGGTTTTAATAGGTCAATTAGTAAAAAATATTCTCAAAGTTTTAATGCCATAATTGCTGACGTAACAATTTATTGGGATGCAGTGTTTGAGACATGTCGAATAGTAATCCATACAAAAACTAAGTATAACTCCCTCTTTGCTATGATACTCTACAACAAATACGAAATAGGAGTTGTAAAACAATGTGACACAGACAACGACGGATATATCCGATGTCACTGAATGCCATCCGCCATACAATTGGGAGGTTCAATATATCCGACAGATAAATCCGACACAACCAATGATTAGACAAATATATTTCGTTTTTGTGCATAATTGCAACAGCAGATTCTGTGATAATCCATAAAAAGGTATGTATTTAAACTGATACCTCTGGATGCTTCGGAATAGCTTTCCTGAAGCTACGAATTATAGTCTCTGTTTTAATTGCATCCCAAGCGGCAATTGTAGCGTCAATTGCTCGGATACGTTTTTCTTTAGCAGAGCCACCTGAGCAACATCTGCCACTGCTCCGAATTTTAGCCTTCAGTGGGCCCATTACTCCCACATCTAGCGGCTGGCAAACAGCAGTGCTATTGGGGGGCAATGGGACCACTGTTGCGTTTGACTCTTCGGCAACTACCCGCTGTCCTTCTTCCGAGACGTGACATTCAAAGTTGTCATGAAGAAGGACAGAAGGTTGATCTATTTCAAACTATAAAAGTTTTTTGACATAGAATTTCCACGTCAAAGCATCCATCCATGCATTTTCTTGAAAGGCATAGAAATGCCCGTCGGGGTATTCTGACATCTCATTTGCCTGAAGTCGGCCACCAGGGACGCCTCGGATGATGAACAGAATTGGCGATTTCCTAACAATAAAAGCAAAATTGTAAGAAAATAAATTACCGGTTGGCAATACGTTGCACCATGCGATCCAAAGCGCCTCCACCGTCGGAAATTCCGGCAACATAGGAAGCCATCCACTCTGGGCGGATCGTCAACATGAACGGAACATTCCTGCAGTTCATAAAACCTACAAATACAATGTAAATATTTCAACTTTAATTGATAATGCGAATATGTTGCTTCACCGCTTCTTCTCGTCGCACGTCTTTCATGTTGGTCAATAGGTCAGAGACGCCAGGAAATTTTTCCTTACGTCCCTGACTTTTCAGCGTCTTCGATGTAGAGTGGCCCTTGAAGCTCCAAATGTCTTCGGCTTGGTTCCTCCAGTCGTAGATGGCGGGTCGGGCAATGTCAAGTTGCTCGCCGGCCCGCTTGACACCAACACGTACAGCCAAAGCTAGCGCTTCCCGCTACTGCTTGATCGTGTAGCTTCGTTCGACGCGGACCATGCAAAATGTGCAGTGAATTAGCTACTGGGTAGAGAAGTTTTAGCTCCACGCCAATGGTTTTGTTATATTATATTATTGGCTAATATATTTCGTTCTGGTTAAATGATTCGTTAAAATTCGAACATTTTTTTACTATGGCGGGAAGATTGTACCACTTTCAAAAGCCGGATATTTACGTCCGTCGGATATATCCGTCGTTGTCTGTAAAGGTGTATTTTTGACGCAAGCCCATAGCGCAGCAACCAGCGCGGAGTACGAAAAGAAACATTGTACAAACATGGAACATTTTGGTGTGGTACACATTTTCTGACTCATTTTTTTTACAATATCTACCGGTACGAGGTTTATCATCACGTACCGGGTTTGCATCAATGTTTATCACCATGTGCCGTGTTTGGGTCACATGCCGCAAACGCATTGTCTGATTGGTAGAAAAACAAAACAAAAACACTTAAGGTCAAAAGGCAGTAACGCGGGGGCGCGGGGCTAGACGGGAGGGGGTACAGGGTGGTGAAAGTAGAGCTGGCCTGCATTGTTGTGACGGGGGTCACACAGCACTTCACACAGAGGAAGGCTTGGAGTATACAATCTCCTACTGAACGTCAGTTCACTCCGCCCCCAAAGCTTTGGGGAGACTAACTAAAGTTTGGGTAGAATTAAGACTGAATATATTATAGATACTTGTTAGCTTGACTTGCAATACAACTAAAAGATATCTTTAGTGAAACCTATATTGAAGGTGATTGGTGGCTGTGGAGCCACCCACCACGTGTCGACATGATGTGTGACACACCAAATGTATCTACTTCGGAAGAGTGACTAAGGTCACTCTTCAATGTAACCCCGTTACAACTGTGGTGTCGGTGTCAACGCTGCCGCGGGAGTGATACCGGTTTCGGCGTGGGTACTGCTTAGTACAGCGGTGCTGGCGGTGGTATTGGTGGAGGCACTGCTGTAACAAGATAAAGACTGTCAAGCACAAGCAACAGGAAACGCCCAGGACGCAAACCTTCCTGTCGTAGTTGAAGTGTCCCTCTCTACTCCTCCGGGTTATAGCGAGATCGAGGACAAGATGTTTATTCTGTATAAAGTGCTCATGCGTGGATCAGTTTCGTTGTTAAAGCATGATGAAAAGTGCTCTAAAGCCTGTAACAATATCCTATTGATTTTACTTTGCTTTTTATTCTGTGTTCCTTCGTTCATTAGTGTAGCTCTAGGAATCGTACAAGTGAGATACCCCGCAGATTTTAAACGGACTCTCCCCAATGACATACTCACCGTCACGTATTTCTTCCTTTCCCCCCTCCACTTCTGACGTAGGTCGATTGCAACGTGAGGCATTGTGCTCCGTAGAGTTGCACACACTGCATCGGTATGTCTTTCGTTTTGCATGGACGTGGCCTCGGACGTCCCCTAAAAAAAAGCGTCGTTGTCAACTTCTATCATTGCTGTTGATGATGCAAGTGCCATAGAGGTTCGAGAAGAATACATGTAGTAAGTCGGCCTTCACCATTACTCCGCAGGCGCTTTTGACGCTTAGCTCGATCAGCCTGGGATCTTATCATCGTTTTTCGGTCAGCCTGTCGATATGTTGGTGCAGGTCGGATTCCATCCCTTGAAAGTAGGTCACACTCCAAAGGAATTAAACTGACATGCTGTTAATTACGATTTTCCCCGACGATAAGTGCCTAAAGGTTGGCAGAAAGTCTCTCAGAAGAACGTATCTCTGAGAGACCTCATTCCGTTGCCGTCCTGTGTGACGATGATGGTTCAAGGATTTCACAACTATATCTACAGATACCAAGTATCGCGCACCGGACGTAGCGCACCCGCACATACCCCGATTGGCCTTCGTGCGTCGTAGCATGCGTGCTCCGCACTCTGATAACACCCATGGATTTCTGGTATAATATATGAATCTCTGATATCACACCATGGAAGTCTGATATCCTGACTCTGATATCCTGACGCTGGTAACACAAGTCTGATGTGCCCGGCTTTTACAAGCAATATTTCAGGCATTACCAGTTTCCGATTGCAGACTCCGATATACAGACTCTGATGATCAGACCCCAGTGTCACGACTCTGGTATCCCGGCTCTGATGTACATGACTCTGATGAACATGATTCCAGACCCCTGATGAACAAGATACCAGACTCTGTCACTCTGAAGTCCAACCCATACTGAAACCAAGTGTGCCCAACACGACCTCACGCAATCAAGTGACACGCAACCTGCCCATCCCTGTAATGATGTCATGAAGCGTCGACTCGACAAGATCTGCTGCATCGACTACCATAGTGAGCCCAAGTGAAGATTCCTGAGTTATACTGAGACCAAGTGTACCTGAGATATGCCAGAAGAGAAGACAGAAGACAGAAGAGAGAGAGAGAGAGAGAGAGATAACCAGAGTTCAATTTGCCCGGTATCCCTGGTAACAGGACCTACCATTGTATTAATCTCTCTTTGACTTCAGAGGTTTCTGGTGAACATTTGTGTCTACCAGAAAACGTTCGACTCCCAAACGCTCCTGTGAGGATCGGAAGGACACCCGACGGTCTACGCAAGGAACCCTCACTCTCGTCCACACTCTCTCGACCCTGGCGAGGGTCATATTGCCAAGAACACGAATCTACGAGGACAGTAAAAGGTAACACACGCCCACCTTGCTGTGCGACTCTGATATCACTTCAGTAGTCGCACTTCCAGGTTCACTGTACGCCCCTGCATTGCGGTAAAAGTTGCACCGACTTCGCGACAAAACTGTTGTGTCGCTAAAAGCAAGTTTGTATGTTTCCAGCAAATATGGAGGCAGAAAGTAGCTTGTGGTGCAGGGTTTCTGTCGCGAAGTCGGTGAAACTTTGGTCGCGGAGCAGGTGGCGTATAGTGAACCCGAGTTATACGACTACTGAAAAGTAGTTTTCAGAGCCGTACAACGTAGGGTGGGCGTGTGGTACCTTGCGGTATCCTCGTGGGTTCGTTACCTTGGAAATATGACCCTCGCCGGAGTCTGAGAATTTCCAGATGAAGAGAAGTTCGGGCTTCCTTGATGTCTGGTGTCGGAATTCAGGAAATCCTTCCAGGAGCGTTCGGGAGTCGGAGTTTCTGGAAACCAAGTTGGTTACCAGGTAGTCGGCAGTCGGGAAGAGGTTAATATACCAGAGAAAAGTCTGAGATCGGTGTCTGAATATCACAAATTCAGTACCGAAACACTTGACTTTCAGAGATAGACAACCAATATACAGAGTTCAGGAATATACAAATACACAGCTGCTCTTATTCTTTCCTGGCCCTTGAGCAGTGGGCTAGCACTCCAGGTCGACTAGGGACTCGTTATCAGACACCTGGTCTGTCTGGTATCCCCGTTCCTTTCGCGCACCACCCTCTAGTTTAGAGGGAAATAAACCAATATACAATCGGTTATATACAACAGTCTAACTTGCACTCTGAAAACGACTGTCTAGTTCCCAGAGTCTGTCCAAACGAGCAATATGAAATGGGCTACCGCTAGAGACAAAACAAACGACCCAACTAGTATATGGAATAGGCGGGTCCTCTCAAGTCTCTACGTTACCTGATCTCCGCCTAAGGGGATTGGAAAGGCGAGAGATCACACGGCAATATACCTTGACGCGGCCTTGCAAGCAGAAATACAACGACTTCTGGGTTACACGGCAAATTGAACTCTGTTTATCTTTTATCTTCCTCATAATTCTCATATCTCTCTGGTAACTCTCTTCTTCTTGGCTTCCTTGGCATTCTTCATGCAGTCAGTCTTCGTATCTCAGGTACACTTGATTCTTGTATGCATCAGGTATCTTGACTTGGTCTCAGTATGCAGTCAGTGCAGCAGATCTCGATGGGTTGACAGGTAGAGACGTCATTACGGGGGATGTGCAGGTCAGCCATCACTTGATTGCGTGACTTGAACCTGGGTTGACTTGGTTTTAGTATGGTCTTGAATCTTCGGTGATTTCAAAGTCTGGTAGGTTTTCAGAGTCTTAGTCTTCCAGAGTGGGGATACCAAAGTCTTGAGTGGGGTATCAAAGTACGGAGCACCAATGCTTTAACGTACACGAAGATCTTGAGAGGTTGCGCGGGTGCGCGGCGTCCGGCGCGCGATACTTGGTCTCTGTGGGTAAATACTGTGAATCCTTGAACCATCAATCGTCGCGCTGGACGGTAACGGGATGAGGTCTCTCAGAGATACGTTCTTCTGAGAGACTTTCCGCCAGGAATTAGGCACTCATCGTCGGGGAAAGTCCGGTGACCGGACAGAGTGTATTTGACCTTCAGAGTTGTGCACACTCCGAAGTACACTTCCAGTCTTTTTGGCCCCTTTACAGTCAGGCGAAGGTTCATTCACAATTTTCCACATATGTCACACGGGTGTAGCCGCGTCCCAAAATCCCTCTCGCTCGTAACCCATAGTATAACCAATCACCTCGTAACGAAATATCCACCTGTCGCTCGAAAATCGGAAATAGCATCATGTCATTTCACCAAATCGCAATGGACCACTGCGAATTTGATAGCTGCAAGAATGCGCCGACACGGGACAAAAAGGTGATCGCGAACTCAACATCGAGTACAAGTTCTTTCTATGACCTGACCATCAAATAACTGAGTACTGCTCACCGGCGAAATAATCGATCCTTGTCGTTCACAAATATTGACCACCGAAAACTTAGTTGAAGTACGCTTTTGGACGGACCGCTTAGACGCTCGACTGATTTCCTTGTCAAGCAAAGTCTTCGCGAGGGGGGTGATATTGTGATTGACTTTTATGCAAGACGAGCAAATATCCCTTTTCTCCCGCAGTACATCAGCTCCTGTCTTGCAAAATATCTCCAACGCTCCTTGGAATGCTGTCCCGCAAACAGGAGCTTTTAAACACGTTGTTCAGTCCCTCGGTTGAGCTTGTACATCTCGCGTCACATAGAGCAACTGGGTTTCCAAAGGTAGGAGTGTCAGACCATTCGTTATCGAACCAATCTCGCTCAGTCTGAGTAAGAGAATATTGCCAAGCTTCGTCCAGCTTGTTGGGTGTATCTTGCATAAATATTCGTGTATGTATTCCTCGCTATCTGTACCCTCTTTAATGGGAATTGGAACAGCTTGTTGAATAGCGGCAAGAGTTGCCTCATACTGAAGCCGTGTCGAAACCTTTTGCAGTTTGAATATCAAATGTCGCGCGATCTTCTTTTCGTCCTCAGAGAGACTAAATCGCGCGGACACGTTGAATACAATGTGAAGGCAGCAAAATTTGATGTTCATCTGCAAACCCACACGTTGAAGTAACTGCTGCGCTTCAAGCTGCTTGCCTCGATCACTAAAAGTGGGAACACCTGCCAGGTTGACTTCTGATGCAACGCAATTCGCAAAACACCATGCCAAATTGTCAACAGTTTCTTTGTGGATCAAACGGACAGCCAAGGGAACATTTAGCTTGTCACCATCACGTCCAAGCAAAGTAACACAAATTCCGTTGTATCTTGGACTCTTCAAATGCTT
Organism: Phytophthora citrophthora; assembly: GCA_031305395.1. Lineage (NCBI taxonomy): Eukaryota > Oomycota > Peronosporomycetes > Peronosporales > Peronosporaceae > Phytophthora > Phytophthora citrophthora. The sequence goes on from JASMQC010000006.1 coordinate 1,351,972, forward strand.
TCCGTCACACTCGAGCACTAGAAAGTATGAATTCTCGTATCGCAACGAAAAGCAGGGAAAGAGCGTCTCAGCGAAACATGCTGCCTACTGTATGCAATTCAAAATGACGACGACCTTGCATCAGAGACAAGAACGCGAGTGGAAATGGTCGTAGCAAGAAGATGGTGGGCCGCATGCACCATGCATGGACGCAGGAGGCGTAAGAACAAGTGCTGTTTGGTTTGTGGAGCAAAAGAGTAAGAGAGTAAGAGAGTAAGAGAGCAAGAGAGCAAGAGAGCAGAGAGAGTAAGAGAGCAAAAGAAGCTCTCCCAGCTGGGTTTGAACCAGCGACCTTGAGGTTAACAGCCGCACGCTCTACCAACTGAGCTATAGGAGAAGCACGACAACTACAAACACACACACTCTCGCGAAAATTGATATACACACAAATACACACACATACACGCGAAAACGCTACGCCACGCACATACACCGCTCTCCCCGCTCCCTCTCCACCCTCCTCAACCGATCAAACGACCACCTTCCGCCGAACGCCTTCGCACACTCCCAAATGCCACATCACACCAAAACGCAAACAGCGACCGAAACAAGCTGCCATATCGGCTGGCGACCATATCGAGCACCCCGAACAGCCTCTAGCTCTCTCCGATGCGTCACACGACCTCGCGAACGCAAACGTCTGGATCAATGCGTCGACCTCTCGACGGCCACTGCTTCGATCCCGACAAGGGACAGTTGCCTGATTGCTGGCCGACGACGGCAGTGGTTACTATTGAGAATTCAACCAGTATGTATGTGCCGAACCTGTGCCGAACCTGTGCCGAACCTGTGCCGAACTTGTGCCTGTTCGCCCATACTCAACTGAGCAGCTGAACTGCTGAGCAACTGAGTATGAATTCTCGTATCGCAACGAAAAGCAGGGAAAGAGCGTCTCAGCGAAACATGCTGCCTACTGTATGCAATTCAAAATGACGACGACCTTGCATCAGAGACAAGAACGCGAGTGGAAATGGTCGTAGCAAGAAGATGGTGGGCCGCATGCACCATGCATGGACGCAGGAGGCGTAAGAACAAGTGCTGTTTGGTTTGTGGAGCAAAAGAGTAAGAGAGTAAGAGAGTAAGAGAGCAAGAGAGTAAGAGAGTAAGAGAGCAAGAGAGCAAGAGAGCAGAGAGAGTAAGAGAGCAAAAGAAGCTCTCCCAGCTGGGTTTGAACCAGCGACCTTGAGGTTAACAGCCGCACGCTCTACCAACTGAGCTATAGGAGAAGCACGACAACTACAAACACACACACTCTCGCGAAAATTGATATACACACAAATACACACACATACACGCGAAAACGCTACGCCACGCACATACACCGCTCTCCCCGCTCCCTCTCCACCCTCCTCAACCGATCAAACGACCACCTTCCGCCGAACGCCTTCGCACACTCCCAAATGCCACATCACACCAAAACGCAAACAGCGACCGAAACAAGCTGCCATATCGGCTGGCGACCATATCGAGCACCCCGAACAGCCTCTAGCTCTCTCCGATGCGTCACACGACCTCGCGAACGCAAACGTCTGGATCAATGCGTCGACCTCTCGACGGCCACTGCTTCGATCCCGACAAGGGACAGTTGCCTGATTGCTGGCCGACGACGGCAGTGGTTACTATTGAGAATTCAACCAGTATGTATGTGCCGAACCTGTGCCGAACCTGTGCCGAACCTGTGCCGAACTTGTGCCTGTTCGCCCATACTCAACTGAGCAGCTGAACTGCTGAGCAACTGAGTATGAATTCTCGTATCGCAACGAAAAGCAGGGAAAGAGCGTCTCAGCGAAACATGCTGCCTACTGTATGCAATTCAAAATGACGACGACCTTGCATCAGAGACAAGAACGCGAGTGGAAATGGTCGTAGCAAGAAGATGGTGGGCCGCATGCACCATGCATGGACGCAGGAGGCGTAAGAACAAGTGCTGTTTGGTTTGTGGAGCAAGAGAGTAAGAGAGCAAGAGAGCAAGAGAGCAAGAGAGCAGAGAGAGTAAGAGAGCAAAAGAAGCTCTCCCAGCTGGGTTTGAACCAGCGACCTTGAGGTTAACAGCCGCACGCTCTACCAACTGAGCTATAGGAGAAGCACGACAACTACAAACACACACACTCTCGCGAAAATTGATATACACACAAATACACACACATACACGCGAAAACGCTACGCCACGCACATACACCGCTCTCCCCGCTCCCTCTCCACCCTCCTCAACCGATCAAACGACCACCTTCCGCCGAACGCCTTCGCACACTCCCAAATGCCACATCACACCAAAACGCAAACAGCGACCGAAACAAGCTGCCATATCGGCTGGCGACCATATCGAGCACCCCGAACAGCCTCTAGCTCTCTCCGATGCGTCACACGACCTCGTGAACGCAAACGTCTGGATCAATGCGTCGACCTCTCGACGGCCACTGCTTCGATCCCGACAAGGGACAGTTGCCAGCTTGCAGGCCGACGACGGCAGTGGTTACTATTGAGAATTCAACCAGTATGTATGTGCCGAACCTGTGCCGAACCTGTGCCGAACTTGTGCCTGTTCGCCCATACTCAACTGAGCAGCTGAACTGCTGAGCAACTGAGTATGAATTCTCGTATCGCAACGAAAAGCAGGGAAAGAGCGTCTCAGCGAAACATGCTGCCTACTGTATGCAATTCAAAATGACGACGACCTTGCATCAGAGACAAGAACGCGAGTGGAAATGGTCGTAGCAAGAAGATGGTGGGCCGCATGCACCATGCATGGACGCAGGAGGCGTAAGAACAAGTGCTGTTTGGTTTGTGGAGCAAGAGAGTAAGAGAGCAAGAGAGCAAGAGAGCAAGAGAGCAGAGAGAGTAAGAGAGCAAAAGAAGCTCTCCCAGCTGGGTTTGAACCAGCGACCTTGAGGTTAACAGCCGCACGCTCTACCAACTGAGCTATAGGAGAAGCACGACAACTACAAACACACACACTCTCGCGAAAATTGATATACACACAAATACACACACATACACGCGAAAACGCTACGCCACGCACATACACCGCTCTCCCCGCTCCCTCTCCACCCTCCTCAACCGATCAAACGACCACCTTCCGCCGAACGCCTTCGCACACTCCCAAATGCCACATCACACCAAAACGCAAACAGCGACCGAAACAAGCTGCCATATCGGCTGGCGACCATATCGAGCACCCCGAACAGCCTCTAGCTCTCTCCGATGCGTCACACGACCTCGTGAACGCAAACGTCTGGATCAATGCGTCGACCTCTCGACGGCCACTGCTTCGATCCCGACAAGGGACAGTTGCCAGCTTGCAGGCCGACGACGGCAGTGGTTACTATTGAGAATTCAACCAGTATGTATGTGCCGAACCTGTGCCGAACCTGTGCCGAACTTGTGCCTGTTCGCCCATACTCAACTGAGCAGCTGAACTGCTGAGCAACTGAGTATGAATTCTCGTATCGCAACGAAAAGCAGGGAAAGAGCGTCTCAGCGAAACATGCTGCCTACTGTATGCAATTCAAAATGACGACGACCTTGCATCAGAGACAAGAACGCGAGTGGAAATGGTCGTAGCAAGAAGATGGTGGGCCGCATGCACCATGCATGGACGCAGGAGGCGTAAGAACAAGTGCTGTTTGGTTTGTGGAGCAAGAGAGTAAGAGAGTAAGAGAGCAAGAGAGCAAGAGAGCAAGAGAGCAGAGAGAGTAAGAGAGCAAAAGAAGCTCTCCCAGCTGGGTTTGAACCAGCGACCTTGAGGTTAACAGCCGCACGCTCTACCAACTGAGCTATAGGAGAAGCACGACAACTACAAACACACACACTCTCGCGAAAATTGATATACACACAAATACACACACATACACGCGAAAACGCTACGCCACGCACATACACCGCTCTCCCCGCTCCCTCTCCACCCTCCTCAACCGATCAAACGACCACCTTCCGCCGAACGCCTTCGCACACTCCCAAATGCCACATCACACCAAAACGCAAACAGCGACCGAAACAAGCTGCCATATCGGCTGGCGACCATATCGAGCACCCCGAACAGCCTCTAGCTCTCTCCGATGCGTCACACGACCTCGTGAACGCAAACGTCTGGATCAATGCGTCGACCTCTCGACGGCCACTGCTTCGATCCCGACAAGGGACAGTTGCCAGCTTGCAGGCCGACGACGGCAGTGGTTACTATTGAGAATTCAACCAGTATGTATGTGCCGAACCTGTGCCGAACCTGTGCCGAACTTGTGCCTGTTCGCCCATACTCAACTGAGCAGCTGAACTGCTGAGCAACTGAGTATGAATTCTCGTATCGCAACGAAAAGCAGGGAAAGAGCGTCTCAGCGAAACATGCTGCCTACTGTATGCAATTCAAAATGACGACGACCTTGCATCAGAGACAAGAACGCGAGTGGAAATGGTCGTAGCAAGAAGATGGTGGGCCGCATGCACCATGCATGGACGCAGGAGGCGTAAGAACAAGTGCTGTTTGGTTTGTGGAGCAAGAGAGTAAGAGAGTAAGAGAGCAAGAGAGCAAGAGAGCAAGAGAGCAGAGAGAGTAAGAGAGCAAAAGAAGCTCTCCCAGCTGGGTTTGAACCAGCGACCTTGAGGTTAACAGCCGCACGCTCTACCAACTGAGCTATAGGAGAAGCACGACAACTACAAACACACACACTCTCGCGAAAATTGATATACACACAAATACACACACATACACGCGAAAACGCTACGCCACGCACATACACCGCTCTCCCCGCTCCCTCTCCACCCTCCTCAACCGATCAAACGACCACCTTCCGCCGAACGCCTTCGCACACTCCCAAATGCCACATCACACCAAAACGCAAACAGCGACCGAAACAAGCTGCCATATCGGCTGGCGACCATATCGAGCACCCCGAACAGCCTCTAGCTCTCTCCGATGCGTCACACGACCTCGTGAACGCAAACGTCTGGATCAATGCGTCGACCTCTCGACGGCCACTGCTTCGATCCCGACAAGGGACAGTTGCCAGCTTGCAGGCCGACGACGGCAGTGGTTACTATTGAGAATTCAACCAGTATGTATGTGCCGAACCTGTGCCGAACCTGTGCCGAACTTGTGCCTGTTCGCCCATACTCAACTGAGCAGCTGAACTGCTGAGCAACTGAGTATGAATTCTCGTATCGCAACGAAAAGCAGGGAAAGAGCGTCTCAGCGAAACATGCTGCCTACTGTATGCAATTCAAAATGACGACGACCTTGCATCAGAGACAAGAACGCGAGTGGAAATGGTCGTAGCAAGAAGATGGTGGGCCGCATGCACCATGCATGGACGCAGGAGGCGTAAGAACAAGTGCTGTTTGGTTTGTGGAGCAAGAGAGTAAGAGAGTAAGAGAGCAAGAGAGCAAGAGAGCAAGAGAGCAGAGAGAGTAAGAGAGCAAAAGAAGCTCTCCCAGCTGGGTTTGAACCAGCGACCTTGAGGTTAACAGCCGCACGCTCTACCAACTGAGCTATAGGAGAAGCACGACAACTACAAACACACACACTCTCGCGAAAATTGATATACACACAAATACACACACATACACGCGAAAACGCTACGCCACGCACATACACCGCTCTCCCCGCTCCCTCTCCACCCTCCTCAACCGATCAAACGACCACCTTCCGCCGAACGCCTTCGCACACTCCCAAATGCCACATCACACCAAAACGCAAACAGCGACCGAAACAAGCTGCCATATCGGCTGGCGACCATACCGAGCACCCCGAACAGCCTCTAGCTCTCTCCGATGCGTCACACGACCTCGCGAACGCAAACGTCTGGATCAATGCGTCGACCTCTCGACGGCCACTGCTTCGATCCCGACAAGGGACAGTTGCCAGCTTGCAGGCCGACGACGGCAGTGGTTACTATTGAGAATTCAACCAGTATGTATGTGCCGAACCTGTGCCGAACCTGTGCCGAACCTGTGCCGAACCTGTGCCGAACTTGTGCCTGTTCGCCCATACTCAACTGAGCAGCTGAACTGCTGAGCAACTGAGTATGAATTCTCGTATCGCAACGAAAAGCAGGGAAAGAGCGTCTCAGCGAAACATGCTGCCTACTGTATGCAATTCAAAATGACGACGACCTTGCATCAGAGACAAGAACGCGAGTGGAAATGGTCGTAGCAAGAAGATGGTGGGCCGCATGCACCATGCATGGACGCAGGAGGCGTAAGAACAAGTGCTGTTTGGTTTGTGGAGCAAGAGAGTAAGAGAGTAAGAGAGCAAGAGAGCAAGAGAGCAAGAGAGCAGAGAGAGTAAGAGAGCAAAAGAAGCTCTCCCAGCTGGGTTTGAACCAGCGACCTTGAGGTTAACAGCCGCACGCTCTACCAACTGAGCTATAGGAGAAGCACGACAACTACAAACACACACACTCTCGCGAAAATTGATATACACACAAATACACACACATACACGCGAAAACGCTACGCCACGCACATACACCGCTCTCCCCGCTCCCTCTCCACCCTCCTCAACCGATCAAACGACCACCTTCCGCCGAACGCCTTCGCACACTCCCAAATGCCACATCACACCAAAACGCAAACAGCGACCGAAACAAGCTGCCATATCGGCTGGCGACCATACCGAGCACCCCGAACAGCCTCTAGCTCTCTCCGATGCGTCACACGACCTCGCGAACGCAAACGTCTGGATCAATGCGTCGACCTCTCGACGGCCACTGCTTCGATCCCGACAAGGGACAGTTGCCAGCTTGCAGGCCGACGACGGCAGTGGTTACTATTGAGAATTCAACCAGTATGTATGTGCCGAACCTGTGCCGAACCTGTGCCGAACCTGTGCCGAACCTGTGCCGAACCTGTGCCGAACTTGTGCCTGTTCGCCCATACTCAACTGAGCAGCTGAACTGCTGAGCAACTGAGTATGAATTCTCGTATCGCAACGAAAAGCAGGGAAAGAGCGTCTCAGCGAAACATGCTGCCTACTGTATGCAATTCAAAATGACGACGACCTTGCATCAGAGACAAGAACGCGAGTGGAAATGGTCGTAGCAAGAAGATGGTGGGCCGCATGCACCATGCATGGACGCAGGAGGCGTAAGAACAAGTGCTGTTTGGTTTGTGGAGCAAGAGAGTAAGAGAGTAAGAGAGCAAGAGAGCAAGAGAGCAAGAGAGCAGAGAGAGTAAGAGAGCAAAAGAAGCTCTCCCAGCTGGGTTTGAACCAGCGACCTTGAGGTTAACAGCCGCACGCTCTACCAACTGAGCTATAGGAGAAGCACGACAACTACAAACACACACACTCTCGCGAAAATTGATATACACACAAATACACACACATACACGCGAAAACGCTACGCCACGCACATACACCGCTCTCCCCGCTCCCTCTCCACCCTCCTCAACCGATCAAACGACCACCTTCCGCCGAACGCCTTCGCACACTCCCAAATGCCACATCACACCAAAACGCAAACAGCGACCGAAACAAGCTGCCATATCGACTGGCGACCATACCGAGCACCCCGAACAGCCTCTAGCTCTCTCCGATGCGTCACACGACCTCGCGAACGCAAACGTCTGGATCAATGCGTCGACCTCTCGACGGCCACTGCTTCGATCCCGACAAGGGACAGTTGCCTGATTGCTGGCCGACGACGGCAGTGGTTACTATTGAGAATTCAACCAGTATGTATGTGCCGAACCTGTGCCGAACCTGTGCCGAACTTGTGCCTGTTCGCCCATACTCAACTGAGCAGCTGAACTGCTGAGCAACTGAGTATGAATTCTCGTATCGCAACGAAAAGCAGGGAAAGAGCGTCTCAGCGAAACATGCTGCCTACTGTATGCAATTCAAAATGACGACGACCTTGCATCAGAGACAAGAACGCGAGTGGAAATGGTCGTAGCAAGAAGATGGTGGGCCGCATGCACCATGCATGGACGCAGGAGGCGTAAGAACAAGTGCTGTTTGGTTTGTGGAGCAAGAGAGTAAGAGAGTAAGAGAGTAAGAGAGTAAGAGAGTAAGAGAGTAAGAGAGTAAGAGAGTAAGAGAGCAAGAGAGCAAGAGAGCAGAGAGAGTAAGAGAGCAAAAGAAGCTCTCCCAGCTGGGTTTGAACCAGCGACCTTGAGGTTAACAGCCGCACGCTCTACCAACTGAGCTATAGGAGAAGCACGACAACTACAAACACACACACTCTCGCGAAAATTGATATACACACAAATACACACACATACACGCGAAAACGCTACGCCACGCACATACACCGCTCTCCCCGCTCCCTCTCCACCCTCCTCAACCGATCAAACGACCACCTTCCGCCGAACGCCTTCGCACACTCCCAAATGCCACATCACACCAAAACGCAAACAGCGACCGAAACAAGCTGCCATATCGACTGGCGACCATACCGAGCACCCCGAACAGCCTCTAGCTCTCTCCGATGCGTCACACGACCTCGCGAACGCAAACGTCTGGATCAATGCGTCGACCTCTCGACGGCCACTGCTTCGATCCCGACAAGGGACAGTTGCCTGATTGCTGGCCGACGACGGCAGTGGTTACTATTGAGAATTCAACCAGTATGTATGTGCCGAACCTGTGCCGAACCTGTGCCGAACTTGTGCCTGTTCGCCCATACTCAACTGAGCAGCTGAACTGCTGAGCAACTGAGTATGAATTCTCGTATCGCAACGAAAAGCAGGGAAAGAGCGTCTCAGCGAAACATGCTGCCTACTGTATGCAATTCAAAATGACGACGACCTTGCATCAGAGACAAGAACGCGAGTGGAAATGGTCGTAGCAAGAAGATGGTGGGCCGCATGCACCATGCATGGACGCAGGAGGCGTAAGAACAAGTGCTGTTTGGTTTGTGGAGCAAAAGAGTAAGAGAGTAAGAGAGTAAGAGAGCAAGAGAGTAAGAGAGTAAGAGAGCAAGAGAGCAAGAGAGCAGAGAGAGTAAGAGAGCAAAAGAAGCTCTCCCAGCTGGGTTTGAACCAGCGACCTTGAGGTTAACAGCCGCACGCTCTACCAACTGAGCTATAGGAGAAGCACGACAACTACAAACACACACACTATCGCGAAAATTGATATACACACAAATACACACACATACACGCGAAAACGCTACGCCACGCACATACACCGCTCTCCCCGCTCCCTCTCCACCCTCCTCAACCGATCAAACGACCACCTTCCGCCGAACGCCTTCGCACACTCCCAAATGCCACATCACACCAAAACGCAAACAGCGACCGAAACAAGCTGCCATATCGACTGGCGACCATACCGAGCACCCCGAACAGCCTCTAGCTCTCTCCGATGCGTCACACGACCTCGCGAACGCAAACGTCTGGATCAATGCGTCGACCTCTCGACGGCCACTGCTTCGATCCCGACAAGGGACAGTTGCCAGCTTGCAGGCCGACGACGGCAGTGGTTACTATTGAGAATTCAACCAGTATGTATGTGCCGAACCTGTGCCGAACCTGTGCCGAACCTGTGCCGAACCTGTGCCGAACCTGTGCCGAACTTGTGCCTGTTCGCCCATACTCAACTGAGCAGCTGAACTGCTGAGCAACTGAGTATGAATTCTCGTATCGCAACGAAAAGCAGGGAAAGAGCGTCTCAGCGAAACATGCTGCCTACTGTATGCAATTCAAAATGACGACGACCTTGCATCAGAGACAAGAACGCGAGTGGAAATGGTCGTAGCAAGAAGATGGTGGGCCGCATGCACCATGCATGGACGCAGGAGGCGTAAGAACAAGTGCTGTTTGGTTTGTGGAGCAAAAGAGTAAGAGAGTAAGAGAGTAAGAGAGCAAGAGAGTAAGAGAGTAAGAGAGCAAGAGAGCAAGAGAGCAGAGAGAGTAAGAGAGCAAAAGAAGCTCTCCCAGCTGGGTTTGAACCAGCGACCTTGAGGTTAACAGCCGCACGCTCTACCAACTGAGCTATAGGAGAAGCACGACAACTACAAACACACACACTCTCGCGAAAATTGATATACACACAAATACACACACATACACGCGAAAACGCTACGCCACGCACATACACCGCTCTCCCCGCTCCCTCTCCACCCTCCTCAACCGATCAAACGACCACCTTCCGCCGAACGCCTTCGCACACTCCCAAATGCCACATCACACCAAAACGCAAACAGCGACCGAAACAAGCTGCCATATCGACTGGCGACCATACCGAGCACCCCGAACAGCCTCTAGCTCTCTCCGATGCGTCACACGACCTCGCGAACGCAAACGTCTGGATCAATGCGTCGACCTCTCGACGGCCACTGCTTCGATCCCGACAAGGGACAGTTGCCAGCTTGCAGGCCGACGACGGCAGTGGTTACTATTGAGAATTCAACCAGTATGTATGTGCCGAACCTGTGCCGAACCTGTGCCGAACCTGTGCCGAACTTGTGCCTGTTCGCCCATACTCAACTGAGCAGCTGAACTGCTGAGCAACTGAGTATGAATTCTCGTATCGCAACGAAAAGCAGGGAAAGAGCGTCTCAGCGAAACATGCTGCCTACTGTATGCAATTCAAAATGACGACGACCTTGCATCAGAGACAAGAACGCGAGTGGAAATGGTCGTAGCAAGAAGATGGTGGGCCGCATGCACCATGCATGGACGCAGGAGGCGTAAGAACAAGTGCTGTTTGGTTTGTGGAGCAAAAGAGTAAGAGAGTAAGAGAGTAAGAGAGCAAGAGAGTAAGAGAGTAAGAGAGCAAGAGAGCAAGAGAGCAGAGAGAGTAAGAGAGCAAAAGAAGCTCTCCCAGCTGGGTTTGAACCAGCGACCTTGAGGTTAACAGCCGCACGCTCTACCAACTGAGCTATAGGAGAAGCACGACAACTACAAACACACACACTCTCGCGAAAATTGATATACACACAAATACACACACATACACGCGAAAACGCTACGCCACGCACATACACCGCTCTCCCCGCTCCCTCTCCACCCTCCTCAACCGATCAAACGACCACCTTCCGCCGAACGCCTTCGCACACTCCCAAATGCCACATCACACCAAAACGCAAACAGCGACCGAAACAAGCTGCCATATCGACTGGCGACCATACCGAGCACCCCGAACAGCCTCTAGCTCTCTCCGATGCGTCACACGACCTCGCGAACGCAAACGTCTGGATCAATGCGTCGACCTCTCGACGGCCACTGCTTCGATCCCGACAAGGGACAGTTGCCAGCTTGCAGGCCGACGACGGCAGTGGTTACTATTGAGAATTCAACCAGTATGTATGTGCCGAACCTGTGCCGAACCTGTGCCGAACCTGTGCCGAACCTGTGCCGAACTTGTGCCTGTTCGCCCATACTCAACTGAGCAGCTGAACTGCTGAGCAACTGAGTATGAATTCTCGTATCGCAACGAAAAGCAGGGAAAGAGCGTCTCAGCGAAACATGCTGCCTACTGTATGCAATTCAAAATGACGACGACCTTGCATCAGAGACAAGAACGCGAGTGGAAATGGTCGTAGCAAGAAGATGGTGGGCCGCATGCACCATGCATGGACGCAGGAGGCGTAAGAACAAGTGCTGTTTGGTTTGTGGAGCAAAAGAGTAAGAGAGTAAGAGAGTAAGAGAGCAAGAGAGTAAGAGAGTAAGAGAGCAAGAGAGCAAGAGAGCAGAGAGAGTAAGAGAGCAAAAGAAGCTCTCCCAGCTGGGTTTGAACCAGCGACCTTGAGGTTAACAGCCGCACGCTCTACCAACTGAGCTATAGGAGAAGCACGACAACTACAAACACACACACTCTCGCGAAAATTGATATACACACAAATACACACACATACACGCGAAAACGCTACGCCACGCACATACACCGCTCTCCCCGCTCCCTCTCCACCCTCCTCAACCGATCAAACGACCACCTTCCGCCGAACGCCTTCGCACACTCCCAAATGCCACATCACACCAAAACGCAAACAGCGACCGAAACAAGCTGCCATATCGACTGGCGACCATACCGAGCACCCCGAACAGCCTCTAGCTCTCTCCGATGCGTCACACGACCTCGCGAACGCAAACGTCTGGATCAATGCGTCGACCTCTCGACGGCCACTGCTTCGATCCCGACAAGGGACAGTTGCCAGCTTGCAGGCCGACGACGGCAGTGGTTACTATTGAGAATTCAACCAGTATGTATGTGCCGAACCTGTGCCGAACCTGTGCCGAACCTGTGCCGAACCTGTGCCGAACCTGTGCCGAACTTGTGCCTGTTCGCCCATACTCAACTGAGCAGCTGAACTGCTGAGCAACTGAGTATGAATTCTCGTATCGCAACGAAAAGCAGGGAAAGAGCGTCTCAGCGAAACATGCTGCCTACTGTATGCAATTCAAAATGACGACGACCTTGCATCAGAGACAAGAACGCGAGTGGAAATGGTCGTAGCAAGAAGATGGTGGGCCGCATGCACCATGCATGGACGCAGGAGGCGTAAGAACAAGTGCTGTTTGGTTTGTGGAGCAAGAGAGTAAGAGAGTAAGAGAGCAAGAGAGCAAGAGAGCAAGAGAGCAGAGAGAGTAAGAGAGCAAAAGAAGCTCTCCCAGCTGGGTTTGAACCAGCGACCTTGAGGTTAACAGCCGCACGCTCTACCAACTGAGCTATAGGAGAAGCACGACAACTACAAACACACACACTCTCGCGAAAATTGATATACACACAAATACACACACATACACGCGAAAACGCTACGCCACGCACATACACCGCTCTCCCCGCTCCCTCTCCACCCTCCTCAACCGATCAAACGACCACCTTCCGCCGAACGCCTTCGCACACTCCCAAATGCCACATCACACCAAAACGCAAACAGCGACCGAAACAAGCTGCCATATCGACTGGCGACCATACCGAGCACCTCGAACAGCCTCTAGCTCTCTCCGATGCGTCACACGACCTCGCGAACGCAAACGTCTGGATCAATGCGTCGACCTCTCGACGGCCACTGCTTCGATCCCGACAAGGGACAGTTGCCAGCTTGCAGGCCGACGACGGCAGTGGTTACTATTGAGAATTCAACCAGTATGTATGTGCCGAACCTGTGCCGAACCTGTGCCGAACCTGTGCCGAACCTGTGCCGACCTGTGCCGAACTTGTGCCTGTTCGCCCATACTCAACTGAGCAGCTGAACTGCTGAGCAACTGAGTATGAATTCTCGTATCGCAACGAAAAGCAGGGAAAGAGCGTCTCAGCGAAACATGCTGCCTACTGTATGCAATTCAAAATGACGACGACCTTGCATCAGAGACAAGAACGCGAGTGGAAATGGTCGTAGCAAGAAGATGGTGGGCCGCATGCACCATGCATGGACGCAGGAGGCGTAAGAACAAGTGCTGTTTGGTTTGTGGAGCAAAAGAGTAAGAGAGTAAGAGAGTAAGAGAGCAAGAGAGTAAGAGAGTAAGAGAGCAAGAGAGCAAGAGAGCAGAGAGAGTAAGAGAGCAAAAGAAGCTCTCCCAGCTGGGTTTGAACCAGCGACCTTGAGGTTAACAGCCGCACGCTCTACCAACTGAGCTATAGGAGAAGCACGACAACTACAAACACACACACTCTCGCGAAAATTGATATACACACAAATACACACACATACACGCGAAAACGCTACGCCACGCACATACACCGCTCTCCCCGCTCCCTCTCCACCCTCCTCAACCGATCAAACGACCACCTTCCGCCGAACGCCTTCGCACACTCCCAAATGCCACATCACACCAAAACGCAAACAGCGACCGAAACAAGCTGCCATATCGACTGGCGACCATACCGAGCACCCCGAACAGCCTCTAGCTCTCTCCGATGCGTCACACGACCTCGCGAACGCAAACGTCTGGATCAATGCGTCGACCTCTCGACGGCCACTGCTTCGATCCCGACAAGGGACAGTTGCCAGCTTGCAGGCCGACGACGGCAGTGGTTACTATTGAGAATTCAACCAGTATGTATGTGCCGAACCTGTGCCGAACCTGTGCCGAACCTGTGCCGAACCTGTGCCGAACTTGTGCCTGTTCGCCCATACTCAACTGAGCAGCTGAACTGCTGAGCAACTGAGTATGAATTCTCGTATCGCAACGAAAAGCAGGGAAAGAGCGTCTCAGCGAAACATGCTGCCTACTGTATGCAATTCAAAATGACGACGACCTTGCATCAGAGACAAGAACGCGAGTGGAAATGGTCGTAGCAAGAAGATGGTGGGCCGCATGCACCATGCATGGACGCAGGAGGCGTAAGAACAAGTGCTGTTTGGTTTGTGGAGCAAAAGAGTAAGAGAGTAAGAGAGTAAGAGAGCAAGAGAGTAAGAGAGTAAGAGAGCAAGAGAGCAAGAGAGCAGAGAGAGTAAGAGAGCAAAAGAAGCTCTCCCAGCTGGGTTTGAACCAGCGACCTTGAGGTTAACAGCCGCACGCTCTACCAACTGAGCTATAGGAGAAGCACGACAACTACAAACACACACACTATCGCGAAAATTGATATACACACAAATACACACACATACACGCGAAAACGCTACGCCACGCACATACACCGCTCTCCCCGCTCCCTCTCCACCCTCCTCAACCGATCAAACGACCACCTTCCGCCGAACGCCTTCGCACACTCCCAAATGCCACATCACACCAAAACGCAAACAGCGACCGAAACAAGCTGCCATATCGACTGGCGACCATACCGAGCACCCCGAACAGCCTCTAGCTCTCTCCGATGCGTCACACGACCTCGCGAACGCAAACGTCTGGATCAATGCGTCGACCTCTCGACGGCCACTGCTTCGATCCCGACAAGGGACAGTTGCCAGCTTGCAGGCCGACGACGGCAGTGGTTACTATTGAGAATTCAACCAGTATGTATGTGCCGAACCTGTGCCGAACCTGTGCCGAACCTGTGCCGAACCTGTGCCGAACCTGTGCCGAACTTGTGCCTGTTCGCCCATACTCAACTGAGCAGCTGAACTGCTGAGCAACTGAGTATGAATTCTCGTATCGCAACGAAAAGCAGGGAAAGAGCGTCTCAGCGAAACATGCTGCCTACTGTATGCAATTCAAAATGACGACGACCTTGCATCAGAGACAAGAACGCGAGTGGAAATGGTCGTAGCAAGAAGATGGTGGGCCGCATGCACCATGCATGGACGCAGGAGGCGTAAGAACAAGTGCTGTTTGGTTTGTGGAGCAAAAGAGTAAGAGAGTAAGAGAGTAAGAGAGCAAGAGAGTAAGAGAGTAAGAGAGCAAGAGAGCAAGAGAGCAGAGAGAGTAAGAGAGCAAAAGAAGCTCTCCCAGCTGGGTTTGAACCAGCGACCTTGAGGTTAACAGCCGCACGCTCTACCAACTGAGCTATAGGAGAAGCACGACAACTACAAACACACACACTATCGCGAAAATTGATATACACACAAATACACACACATACACGCGAAAACGCTACGCCACGCACATACACCGCTCTCCCCGCTCCCTCTCCACCCTCCTCAACCGATCAAACGACCACCTTCCGCCGAACGCCTTCGCACACTCCCAAATGCCACATCACACCAAAACGCAAACAGCGACCGAAACAAGCTGCCATATCGACTGGCGACCATACCGAGCACCCCGAACAGCCTCTAGCTCTCTCCGATGCGTCACACGACCTCGCGAACGCAAACGTCTGGATCAATGCGTCGACCTCTCGACGGCCACTGCTTCGATCCCGACAAGGGACAGTTGCCAGCTTGCAGGCCGACGACGGCAGTGGTTACTATTGAGAATTCAACCAGTATGTATGTGCCGAACCTGTGCCGAACCTGTGCCGAACCTGTGCCGAACCTGTGCCGAACTTGTGCCTGTTCGCCCATACTCAACTGAGCAGCTGAACTGCTGAGCAACTGAGTATGAATTCTCGTATCGCAACGAAAAGCAGGGAAAGAGCGTCTCAGCGAAACATGCTGCCTACTGTATGCAATTCAAAATGACGACGACCTTGCATCAGAGACAAGAACGCGAGTGGAAATGGTCGTAGCAAGAAGATGGTGGGCCGCATGCACCATGCATGGACGCAGGAGGCGTAAGAACAAGTGCTGTTTGGTTTGTGGAGCAAAAGAGTAAGAGAGTAAGAGAGTAAGAGAGCAAGAGAGTAAGAGAGTAAGAGAGCAAGAGAGCAAGAGAGCAGAGAGAGTAAGAGAGCAAAAGAAGCTCTCCCAGCTGGGTTTGAACCAGCGACCTTGAGGTTAACAGCCGCACGCTCTACCAACTGAGCTATAGGAGAAGCACGACAACTACAAACACACACACTCTCGCGAAAATTGATATACACACAAATACACACACATACACGCGAAAACGCTACGCCACGCACATACACCGCTCTCCCCGCTCCCTCTCCACCCTCCTCAACCGATCAAACGACCACCTTCCGCCGAACGCCTTCGCACACTCCCAAATGCCACATCACACCAAAACGCAAACAGCGACCGAAACAAGCTGCCATATCGACTGGCGACCATACCGAGCACCCCGAACAGCCTCTAGCTCTCTCCGATGCGTCACACGACCTCGCGAACGCAAACGTCTGGATCAATGCGTCGACCTCTCGACGGCCACTGCTTCGATCCCGACAAGGGACAGTTGCCAGCTTGCAGGCCGACGACGGCAGTGGTTACTATTGAGAATTCAACCAGTATGTATGTGCCGAACCTGTGCCGAACCTGTGCCGAACCTGTGCCGAACCTGTGCCGAACTTGTGCCTGTTCGCCCATACTCAACTGAGCAGCTGAACTGCTGAGCAACTGAGTATGAATTCTCGTATCGCAACGAAAAGCAGGGAAAGAGCGTCTCAGCGAAACATGCTGCCTACTGTATGCAATTCAAAATGACGACGACCTTGCATCAGAGACAAGAACGCGAGTGGAAATGGTCGTAGCAAGAAGATGGTGGGCCGCATGCACCATGCATGGACGCAGGAGGCGTAAGAACAAGTGCTGTTTGGTTTGTGGAGCAAAAGAGTAAGAGAGTAAGAGAGTAAGAGAGCAAGAGAGTAAGAGAGTAAGAGAGCAAGAGAGCAAGAGAGCAGAGAGAGTAAGAGAGCAAAAGAAGCTCTCCCAGCTGGGTTTGAACCAGCGACCTTGAGGTTAACAGCCGCACGCTCTACCAACTGAGCTATAGGAGAAGCACGACAACTACAAACACACACACTCTCGCGAAAATTGATATACACACAAATACACACACATACACGCGAAAACGCTACGCCACGCACATACACCGCTCTCCCCGCTCCCTCTCCACCCTCCTCAACCGATCAAACGACCACCTTCCGCCGAACGCCTTCGCACACTCCCAAATGCCACATCACACCAAAACGCAAACAGCGACCGAAACAAGCTGCCATATCGACTGGCGACCATACCGAGCACCCCGAACAGCCTCTAGCTCTCTCCGATGCGTCACACGACCTCGCGAACGCAAACGTCTGGATCAATGCGTCGACCTCTCGACGGCCACTGCTTCGATCCCGACAAGGGACAGTTGCCAGCTTGCAGGCCGACGACGGCAGTGGTTACTATTGAGAATTCAACCAGTATGTATGTGCCGAACCTGTGCCGAACCTGTGCCGAACCTGTGCCGAACCTGTGCCGAACTTGTGCCTGTTCGCCCATACTCAACTGAGCAGCTGAACTGCTGAGCAACTGAGTATGAATTCTCGTATCGCAACGAAAAGCAGGGAAAGAGCGTCTCAGCGAAACATGCTGCCTACTGTATGCAATTCAAAATGACGACGACCTTGCATCAGAGACAAGAACGCGAGTGGAAATGGTCGTAGCAAGAAGATGGTGGGCCGCATGCACCATGCATGGACGCAGGAGGCGTAAGAACAAGTGCTGTTTGGTTTGTGGAGCAAAAGAGTAAGAGAGTAAGAGAGTAAGAGAGCAAGAGAGTAAGAGAGTAAGAGAGCAAGAGAGCAAGAGAGCAGAGAGAGTAAGAGAGCAAAAGAAGCTCTCCCAGCTGGGTTTGAACCAGCGACCTTGAGGTTAACAGCCGCACGCTCTACCAACTGAGCTATAGGAGAAGCACGACAACTACAAACACACACACTATCGCGAAAATTGATATACACACAAATACACACACATACACGCGAAAACGCTACGCCACGCACATACACCGCTCTCCCCGCTCCCTCTCCACCCTCCTCAACCGATCAAACGACCACCTTCCGCCGAACGCCTTCGCACACTCCCAAATGCCACATCACACCAAAACGCAAACAGCGACCGAAACAAGCTGCCATATCGACTGGCGACCATACCGAGCACCTCGAACAGCCTCTAGCTCTCTCCGATGCGTCACACGACCTCGCGAACGCAAACGTCTGGATCAATGCGTCGACCTCTCGACGGCCACTGCTTCGATCCCGACAAGGGACAGTTGCCGGATTGCTGGCCGACGACGGCAGTGGTTACTATTGAGAATTCAACCAGTATGTATGTGCCGAACCTGTGCCGAACCTGTGCCGAACCTGTGCCCTAGAAACTAAAGTGTTAAGTACCTTATATCAACGTTGTAATTAATGGTGGCCTTAGTAGTTAGGGCCTGCAAAGGGAGTTATAACTAGTGACTCTCTGAGTCGTATGTCTTCCTCTGATGCTTGCTACTGCAGCCCTGCTGCAGACTGACTGTTAAGGATACTAGTAGTTCTCCCGCGGAGCGATTTCTCAGGACAGTAGAGATTGGCACCGAATGTCTTTGGGGAAATAATTTGGATCGGAAACAGTGCCGGCGAGAAGCATTTGCTTATCAGACGTTGTTTGGACAACCAGCACTATTCGCAACCATTACGCTAAATGTGGCGAATTTGTTTGTTATGGTGCATTACACTAGCGTTACGTCTGTTAACAGCATTTTTGACTGTCTGGAATTTACTCCCCTGTCATAAGCTGAGCTCCGCAAAGCTGTTATGGAGGATGATTCTGCGTCTGCTCGACTGTTTATGATATTCATCTGTGTTAATTGAAGACATTCTTGCCGTCGACAAGAAAACAGGATTGCAAAAGCAGTTTGCGGGTTTGTTTGGATCTGTGCAGGCATACTACGGGATGGCGAGACACAAGGTGGTGGGACTTTACATGCTCATTTCATAATTTGGTTGAATAGTTGTCGTGAGTATTTACGTCGATGTTGCGAAGAACTGGAATATATCACTAGCATCAAATCACGTAGCGCCAACAACTTTAATTAACGATGACCCCGTCTTAAAACAAATTGAAATGCTGCCTCCAATGCATTCCGACGCGCAACCATCAAAACAGCATTCCGATTTTTATGGTGTCAGTGTCGAATTATGCAGGAAACCAGCACATGAGTACATAAATGGATTTAATAGCGTGCTCATGACACCGATCGAAACATGACATCCAAGTACTTCTTGGGGGGAGAGACGTGGCTAATCGCATATATTATTGCTGTAAATACGTTACTAAAGATCAGCATAAAAATGATTCGGTTGCCGCAGTAGCCCTTGCTGCGTTTCGTAGCCGGCAGGAAAAGGAGCTGGCACAATTAAGCCTTGTGATGGAGCACGCGGAGAACATACGCGTCAGTAGAAAACGAGTTGCCGCAATGGCGTACACCTTATCCAGCCGGCAGGAGATGGCTGGTCCAACGGCATCGCTGTATATTCAACGAGGCTCTTGTGCATACACCAGTGCTAAGTGCGAAAATTTGCACTTGTAGAACATCTTGGCTTAGCTATCCGGGAACAATGAGTTTGCGTGTGATTTGGTAAAAATCAACACCCCCATCACGTACAAGCAGACACCTCGTGCGTACCGACCGGTGGCTGCGCTTGATGATTACACGTTTCGGCCCGAGAAACAACAAAAAGTTGGTCTATATAAGTTTTGTATTAAGCATTACCGGCGAAGAATTACGAAATCCACATCTAAACATGTACTGTTTCAGCCTGGCCACCCATTTGGCGACACTTACTGCCTCGGTATCCACACCCTAGACTTGATTCCTATAATTCTTGGCCCAAGGATGTCATACTTGAACAAGGACTCGACCGAAGACATAAAGGCATTACGATCACATATTGCTTATTGCTCTGGTGTTGTTCAAGCTTTCCCGCGGATTACTGGATCTCGTTGGAACCTTAAATCCAACCGATACGGATTGGATAAAGGAGTATGCTTCGTGGGAAAACCATCGGTCCGAGTTTGACCGATCCATTATGGCAAACATGGATGATTGCTTTATAGGCAGAGAAAAAGCCGCATTTGAAGCTCTTGTGTTGAAAACGAAGCCGTAGCTGATATTGATCCTGCCGATGCAGGGTTTGAAGATGTTGACGTGGACATTGACGCTCTGTATGATGAGAGTAATGTTTGCTTTAGTGAAAATGGAGTTGACTGCATGTTCGATACCGAGAATGATCTTCGTAATATTTGCGAGACCGCGATTCAAAACCCGATTATCTTTCCTGGTATCCAAGATTCTTCCAAACATTCGGCTGACATTCTCAAAGTTATTATTGCCCATGACCGCTGGCCAATCGTGCTGCCCGAACAGCGTCAGAGATATGCCACTTAAGAAATGGGGAGATCCCAGCAAACGTTCTCTCATCAGCATCAACAGCATTTCTGAAACAATGGTCAACAATAAAAAAAAGACATATGTTGAGGGTAATCGTGAAATTGTAGGCGTAAGGCCAACCCAAGTTATCAAACTTATACGTGATGCTTTTTAATGCGCAAACATGCTGTGGAACAGTGGTGGTAACGGTGCTGCAACGAGCCCAGCGTACCCAACTTTAGCCGCAGTATCAAAGTAGTATACTTTAAACCCGCCTCGACATAAAGCATTTTGCAAGATTGGAAAAGCGTTGTTCACGCGGTGGTTAAAACTGAGTGCGGCGTAGGTGGCTATGGAGGGCTTGATTACGAGGCCAAACTTCCCAGGACCAATTACTTTTCTTTTTAGGAGGTGCCGGTGATACTGGGAAAAGCCGCGTAATCGATGCTATTTCCCGGTTCTGTTGCGGGTGGAAAAGAGATGAATGTATTTTAAAAACAGCTTCATGACCATTCAATTGTAAACTTCAAAGTAAAAACTGGAAATTGAAGTCCGGAACCAATACAGTTTGCCAGTATCAAGAAACAGAAAACAGCTTCTTGCATTCAACCGCAAAGCGGTTCAAGCTAGGCAGCGAACACATGACCACAGGGCGATACGAAGAACGACTGGAAGACCTCAATAAACTGGAATACGAGAATCGCACATGAGCAGTGGGCATTATAATCGTGTCATCATTAATAGTAGTCGATGTGTCGACGAGAATTCAGTAATGATGGAAGACATCCAGCAGATATAAGTATGAAGAAAGACCTTACCCATCGTCAACTTGCCAACGCAATTATCTCACTCGAGATGTAATTCGTTCTAATGTTACGGGCATATTAAAGACCCAGCACACGAAGGCAGACTGCTTTAACCCAAAACCCGACGGCTCTCTGACTCAGCAATAGAACCCACTGTCGTTTCCATCATTCCCTTTAATTTCCACCCGTTTTAATATCACCGCAATGCCATCCAAATCCAAATGCCATCCAAAAGCGTGATTGTATTAAGCGTAAAGGCCAAGGTATTCACGAAAAATATTGACGCGACCTGATCGAAATACCAAATTCGAGAAAATCCTATCGACTGCAGGGCCATCGCAAATGCAGAGAGAGAGAGAGAGAGAGAGAGAGAGAGCTGTGACTTCAAGCTTATCGTTTCTAGAATGCGGGCTTTGCGCAAAATCGCACGTCTAAAGTCATCAATCTAGGGGCAAACGAGCCTTGCTTAAATAAAAACCTGTGGATAATTATTTACCTGTTTATTTAATTCGAAATAGCACAATTATAAGACCTTCATACTTGAAATTTGTATGCCTTCTTTTAGTGTAGAACACACAAATGTCGAATTAATCCTTATAGGGCTGACCGTACAATGTATATAATGACTGCATTTGTGATATGAATCTGATCACAAAAGTACATGTAATGCGATTGGTCAATTTGGGAAATTATCAGAATATGGGTTAATCCATTATTGAAAACATGTACTACAAGTGCTTTGTCTGCGAGTGTTTGCACAAGCGATTGTACATTTCCCCAGGTGTGAGCTCTTCTAGTATTTTTGGTGTGTTAGGATAGAGTTGGGAAATCATTGTTTGAAGTCGACACCAAATACTTTATCGGTTGCAGGAAGTGTCAGCGCAGATATACTGGAAATTCCTTCAGGTAGGACATTGGTGGCTTCATTGACGAGGTGTATCATTTGCTGCATCACCTTGTTGGCTCGGGAGTGATGCATTTTATGCGTCACTTTGCTATCGTACTGCTTACTCAATAGCTTGTAGGGACGAATACCGGCATCAACGCTGCCAAAAGACCATAAGTTCCACATTTGTTTCACACTCGTACGAGCTGGGAAATCCCAGTCGTTTGGTACAGCATGTCCTAATTGTCCATCATTCCACTGCCACGTACGCCATGGTGCAATTGGTGTCTCATTCACTGGAGCAACCCCACCATCGACGTTCGCATAGCACTAATATCGCTTCGAAATTCCTCAGACAGGTCAGCTCGAAGACTTGTAAGGTCTCGCAGAGACACAGGAGCCACTCCATCTACGACAGTGTTCTCGCAGTTCGGAAATCTCTTTTACTGACACATTGTCAGGAAGAGACGTCGCCATCTCCTTCTTGAACTGATTAACCACCTTCATCAAACCTCTCTTCTTCAAACTGTTAATCACCTTCTTGGATCCATCGAGAACATCCTTCAGCTTGGTCTCCAAAGTTCCGTCCAACTCCAGCGACTTGTTGTGATACATGTCCACTAACGCACTTCAATACCCCCAGACGCAAGATGCAGAGAGCAGCACGCTGGTAGAATCTCTGGAATCCTTGCCCGTCTGATCACATGTGAAGCCAGCTCTACAAATGTGGCCGAAGAACACGAGGGGGGGGGGGGGGGGGGGGGTGCATAACTCGCTTGTCTCTGCATCGATTGTTCCTGGGTAATGCTGGATAAACCACGCCTTAATTTTTTTTAGACTGTTAGGTTCGTTTAGGGCTACTGTTCGTTCTCTTGGCTTGCAGCGACTGTGCAACTTCGACGCAGTCTCCTCGTTCACTCTGTCTTTCTTGCCCGCGCAGCATGATTTATCTACTCGTAGTTATTCTAGACTGGAGCTGAAATGGCGCAATTGAGCTGTGATAAATCACTATCACAGTTGACGTGAATCTACGGGTTATTTGGAAAGCAAACAAAATCCAAATGTTTTTAATTGAAACTCAATTCGGTCAAGTATGATAAGTAATTATCACAACGCTGTGTCAAGGGATCACAAAACTATCACACTTGCAGCAGATATACCCATTGCACTACCAGGAGAACCCTGATGAGTTTTTTTTTTTTATCACCTTTGGAAAGGTAAAAGGTGCCAATTTTATTGACGTTGACATCATTGTAATAGATGAAGTATCCATGGTGACGAAACCTGATTGGTCTAAATTGGATAAGTTTCTTAGGCGGTACAAACGGTTTTCAGGCGCACCTTTCGGAGGTATACACGTAATACTCGCCGGTGATTTTTTTACAGCTACCGCCCGTCGGGCTGGATCCCATATACATCGATCCCCGAAACAAACAACAACTTTCTACCGTAGACATCGATGGGTTTCTATCGTGGCGCCGATTTTATTGCGGTTATTGCCCTAGAAGAATCAGTTCGTTTTTGTGATGATCCAGTGGGGTGAAGGGTGTGCAGCTGCTCGACTGGGAAGGTGGTCTCAATCGTTTATAGATATTATTAATTCTCGCCTAGTGACAAAAGACCATGAAAATGATTGGAGCGCAGATACAGTGTCTGTGACGCAAAGATAATGCGACGCGGATACCAATAAACAATGAACTCATTTACAGCGACATCCAAATGCCTCCCAGCAGGACATTGTCCCTTTCGGGTTGTGGGGAACTTTAAAAGAGCGTTGTCTGTCTTAAGCCGCCACGACGTCGAATATGCGATGGGTTTGCCAGACGCAAGGTTTGGACGGATGGTACCTTTTGTGGATCTCGTAGAAGGCATGCCTATACAAATTACCCAAAGCGTTCGACCAACTAAAGGGGCCGCAAACGGAACACTAGGGTTTCTAGAAAGGTTGGTTTTCAGCGAAAGTACTCAGTTTAGGTTGTCCTTTTTGCAGTTCTTATTTGGTGTAGGTCTTGGATTTGGTCTCGTCGATTTTGAGACTGGGTGGCAAGACCTGAGCAAAACCACGATTACTGTTGAACTTAACCACAGAGTGGCCTAGCAGAGCTCCATTTAAATGTTGTACGAGAAATAGATGCCACAGCTGTAGCTACCATAAACCATAAACTATCCTACGACCTTACATTATTCATCGCCGGGCAGATTTACCTTCTCAGGCAACATGAATTTCTCTTGGCGGTGAGGAGCTCTGGCACGGTTGGCTGGGATGCCTTGAAGAGCTAGTACGTGACGATGGGCAAGAACTTCAATACCAGCCACAAACAATGGCAGGCTGGGGTGAGGGGGAAACACACTATTTAGCTCTTGATGGAACCGTTCAAGTGGATTGTTAGTTCGAGCAACAACCTTCTTGCTCACACCATCCACATTCCACAAATCTGGCTTGTAGCGAACCATTGCTTGTGAAAATACCCCAAAACGCTTCCCAATTTTTGTCGGAGTAAACAATCCCATCAACCACACACTTCTCGTAAATCAGCTTGCGAACGTAGTTGGTTTCCTGGGTGGCTACCTTAGCTCTCTCGATGACCGCCAGAAATCCAAGCAACCGGGGGCCATTGCAATATTAATTTCTGGAGCTGGAATCCTTTCTCTCTTCCGTGCGCCGCAGCAGAGCTTGTTTAAAATGAAAGTAGCATCCACTCACCTGGCATCCGGAAATTGAGTCAACACGGCCTTGACAAGCCCTGCCTCGAAGTCACAAATGAGCGTCGCAGGATTGAGCTTTTGATCAGTCGCTTGTATCACATAATCAATGACATTCCAATACATGTCGGACCTTTCAAACAACATAGCACGTAGAACACAGGTAGACAGCAGGCAGAAGCTTGGTCGTGTACCATAACAACGACGCATTGATAAAATGGTCATGGAACGCAACGAAATGTCCTGTCAATAAAGAGCGTAACAGCTTGATACTTAAGCTTGTCGATGAGATCAGACGCTCAACACCGGTACCGTTTGAACTTTTGTCAGCGTACACAGGATGAAACTAAAAAAGCTCATTGAAGTCCCTTGAACCATGGAGAGAGGAGGAACTTCTACTAGTCCGTGCATCGAACCGCCAGAATACTCCCGACGAGTGCGATGCACTTGTTGGCGTACTTGTTCGCGGGTTAATCCATGTACAGCAACATTGTCAGATGAGTAGAACCTGCCAGCTGACATTGAAAGATTTTGAAGTACCGTATCAAAACAGCATCCTTCATCTTCATTTCCACGTTGCGACCATTAGGTACAATAATACCGATGTGGCAGATATGCTCTCGAAAGTTGTAAAAGCCATGTATTTAATCGTGAAGTCCACGCGACCCTTACATTTTACCTTTCGACGATAGGAACTGCATCTGTAGGATACTTTCTTTGATGATGTCCCCGCCTTGGTATACTGGAAATCGTTAAGCATGATGACACCCTCGTACTTCGTCCGCAAGACTTTGTCACTCCCCACTATGTTGCTGGGTGCGCTTGATTCTATCTCATTTGCAGTAGCTGAAAGTGATCCATGCTCTGCGACTGCGGGTATGGTGGAAGAATCAAGCGTTGGAAATTCCGGATCGCTGGGGGAGGAAGTGACTTGAGGCAGTTTAAGTCGAGGCGACAACGTCATGGACCCCTGCGATGGAATTGACCACTTCCATGGCATTGTCAGCGGTGACGGTGGGATGGGTGGAAAGCCGGCTCAGTTAGGACTGGTGGATTTAATGGTGACTCTTGGGGGGGGGGGGGGGGGATATTGTTGATGCAAGTGAAGATGCAGGGGAGGTCGTTGGCGACGACGAGGGGGCGTGCGTGAAGCACGACACTGGCAGTGAAAACTGTTCAGAGACTGCAGTCGATGTTAAGTAAGCAGGACACTGTAGCTCCATGGTCAGCCTTCTCTTAGTTCACCCTCTTGGAGATGAAGCCCTCACTTTAGTGGCCTCCGAGCAATGATTCTGCGCCTTGGAGGTGCTCTTAGACTTTCCCGTGGCTGCCACTCCGTAGGGGATTGCCTGTTAGCTGTCGTCTCCAAATCGTAAGTGTGCTGGGTGCTGAGATCCATTCGTCAGTTCAGATTAAAAGGACACTGAGTTAAATTAAGACTTGCACAAAATAAGATCTGTTTAAAAGTCTACCCTCAGTTTAAACTCGTCCAGGACAACAATGCCGGGATCATGATTAAAGTTCCAAGCCAGCCACCAATTTGCACAATTCTTCGAATCGATCGAGGGCCAAACACTTTCCCGTTCGGTACTGACGCAGGTCGCACTTTTCCCAGTGTTTTGTGACTCCCAAGCCTTCAAGAAAAAAACAATATCGTTACCGCGAACACCAAATGGGAACAAACGATCGTTGTCTGTACGGGTATAACAACTCCCTATAGTTTCTGCAGTGGGTCTGATCATATAATGTACAAGGCAAAACGTTACGATCGATAGCTGTTGTTCAATGGAACCCCCCTGTCGCTATCGTAAACAAGCCCCAACAAATTTATTTACTCGTTTCACGGGTCGTGTCACGGAATGCTTTGCTACTCTGACATCTTTTACGAGCAGCTTAGCCAATCATTTTGATGTCCTGTATTATTAGTTAAGATATTTTGTTTCGCCCTCATGATTCGCTAAAATTCGTGCTATCTTTACTATGGCGGGAACTGTCGGAAATTCTAGTCTGTCGAATATAGTACTTGTCCAGGGATTAACCCTTTCACTATAATCCAATCAGAATCGACTTTGCTCACTAGTGCATAACGTTCCCTGTTGCTGTGACTGTTTCGACGATCCCCTCTTGATTGGCAGTTCTCTCAAACTCGGCCGTGACGGGAACTCCATCGTTCGTTCCACACGTTAATCCGTGCATGATGTACTAACAGATAATCGAGTTGATGATTTGCTGGAAACCTCAACTTAGATGAGTGTGTGAAGCTGATACCTTGTCGCTGTCTTCGTTTGGCCCAGGGCAAGTCTTCAAGACTGTCTTAACTCAAGACTCCCACCATGATGCACTGATCCCTTGCCAGCGGTAAGTTGCCACGCCGCTTGATGTCGCCACCCCCCTCGCAGCGCAGAAGACACATCTTCACTCCTCAATTTCCACCGAACCGACATGGTGCAGTCTCACTTGACCGACCGCGTCTCTATCGAAAGTATCCCGAAGCCACAAGCCAACGACTCGCTGTCTCATCCAAGTTATGCCGAGCTCAAGTCTCCTGCAGACCCGTCAAGGCTGGAAAGCGGCAGTCTTCGCCCGGCTAAAGGCTCTGTGTCTGCCTATAGCTGGGAGAACCTGGGTATGATCACACATATTGCAGCCGTCGGAATTGTCTACGGCACTGTCAGTGGAGTCATTTACTCCGTGCTCAACAACTACCTGCACATGTCCACCACATTGGTTGCCACTGCCACGGCACTCGTCACGTTCCCTCGTGCGCTTCGGCTTTTCACGGGAATGCTGACCGACACTTGTCCGATCTTCGGCTACCGTCGACGGCCGTACATGATCATCGGTTGGTCGCTGTCGTTCATCTCGTGTCTGCTGATGGCTGCGTTACCTCTCGGAGAACCTTACTACACGGATACATCACTCTCCGATATTGCGACTGTGGACATGACACCAGAGCAACTCGCGACACTCAACACGGACGCACCAAACCGCGGTATCAAGCTGATCATTCTGATGATGGTGGCGAACTTCGGCACTGTGATGGCGTACAGCGGTTTCAATGGAGCATTGATGGATGTCTCGCAGCGCGAACCAGAGGCTACTCGAGGCAGCGTTATCGCTGATGTCAACATCGCTCACTACATCTTTACCATTTTCTCGTCCTTCATGACCGGTATTGGACTGAACAGCGAGGACTACGGCGGAACCTTCTCCTGGACGATGGGTTTCAGTGCCATTATGTGGATTTGCGCTGCTGCTTCCCTCCTCACGATTCCCTTCTCTTGGTTCTGCATCCAAGAAGTGAAGGGCGAACGGGCTCAGATGTCGGGGTTCAAGTTCCTGTACAATATTTTCCAGGAGCGTTTGATCTACCGCTACGCTGCGTATCGGTTCTTTTACAACGTATTCTCCCAGATCACTGTGACGGCTTCGAGCGTGATCCAGAGCGACTGGGCGAAGGTAGAGCCACTGAATTCAGGTATTGCCAGTATGCTCACTGCAATTCTCACCATGGGAGGCGTGTATGTGATCAAGAAGCAAGGCTTGCAATGGAATTGGCGCTATATCATCATGGTCTGTCAAATCTGCGTTGTGATCATTGACGCGTTCCCTACTCTATTCACGATCTGGGACGTCTACCGCAGCCAATGGTTCTGGCTTGGAGTGCCGCTTGTAGGCGAAGTTCCAGCCGCCGCAGGAGACTATGTGACACAGCTCTTCATGATCGAAATTGAGAACCAGAAGGGATTTGAGGCTACGCTGCTTGGCCTTGGGGTCACCACTCAATCCGTGGGAACTCCTTTTGCGACGGTGATCACGAAATCCATCGACGGGTATTTCGATATCGGTCGAACTTTCATCGAGCAGGACAACCACCATGCTCGTTCTCAGGTCACGTACACATACATCATTGCCTACGTGTTCAACCTGCTATCGGTCGTTTTTGTCTACTGGCTACCAAAGCAGAAGGACGACGTCCACAGGATGCAACGTGAGAATCGCAAGAGCAAGTTTTGGGGGATCTTAACCATCAGCTACCTGCTCTTCTCCTTGGCGTGGACGCTGATGACCAACATCCTGAGTCTATTCGAGTCGACAAGCTGCTTGCGCATTGCTGGCGGGAGCGGTTGTTAAACCCCAGAACTAATCGAAAAATATAGTTTGTTTTTGCATTTCTCAAGTATTGTGTTGTACAAGTGCGTTCCTTGTTGAGTCTCTAGACTCAAGTGACTACAGACCTAAGTTAACGAAATACTAACTTGATCCATCTACCACAAAGCAACTTCATGATAAGCTCGATCAATGTCATCAACACATCGACGACTGGATCGACGAACACATTGAAGACAAACGACAGATAATTGAAGTCTTGACCCGACTGCAACACCACAACTGATCAGGTTTCTCAATACTGTGCCAATTTGGCCGCCAGGAGCACATGACTAACGCTGACTGCTGCATCGGATTGGCATTTGGGGCGTGACGGAGGCTGTATCGGCCTCGGCACGCGTTAAATGAAGTTCGATATGTGATGCTAACCGATCGGATCACATTAGATGGTGAACTTCGAGTCCCGTGCACAACGCCCGCCTCACGCGTATAGCACCCGCCCCGCTCAGGTTCGTCCACACCGCTAGCGACGATATACACCCACCGCACGAACCACCGAGCGCTTTGATTCTCCATTTTCCAATCCACCTTGAGGTACAATGGCACATTCGCACATTCATCTAACCGATCGCGTATCCGTCGAGAGTCTGCCAAAGCTTCGACCAGATGACACTTCCGTCCAACAAGCTATGTCAAGTCACCGGTGGACCCGATCCAGTTAGAAGATAGAGGTTACGATCAGCCAATCGATCCTTGTCTGCCTATAGCTGGGAGAACCTGGGTATGATCACACATATTGCAGCCGTCGGAATTGTCTACGGCACTGTCAGTGGAGTCATTTACTCCGTGCTCAACAACTACCTGCACATGTCCACCACATTGGTTGCCACTGCCACGGCACTCGTCACGTTCCCTCGTGCGCTTCGGCTTTTCACGGGAATGCTGACCGACACTTGTCCGATCTTCGGCTACCGTCGACGGCCGTACATGATCATCGGTTGGTCGCTGTCGTTCATCTCGTGTCTGCTGATGGCTGCGTTACCTCTCGGAGAACCTTACTACACGGATACATCACTCTCCGATATTGCGACTGTGGACATGACACCAGAGCAACTCGCGACACTCAACACGGACGCACCAAACCGCGGTATCAAGCTGATCATTCTGATGATGGTGGCGAACTTCGGCACTGTGATGGCGTACAGCGGTTTCAATGGAGCATTGATGGATGTCTCGCAGCGCGAACCAGAGGCTACTCGAGGCAGCGTTATCGCTGATGTCAACATCGCTCACTACATCTTTACCATTTTCTCGTCCTTCATGACCGGTATTGGACTGAACAGCGAGGACTACGGCGGAACCTTCTCCTGGACGATGGGTTTCAGTGCCATTATGTGGATTTGCGCTGCTGCTTCCCTCCTCACGATTCCCTTCTCTTGGTTCTGCATCCAAGAAGTGAAGGGCGAACGGGCTCAGATGTCGGGGTTCAAGTTCCTATACAACCTCTTCCAGGAACACGTCATCTACCACTATGCCGCTTACCGATTCTTCTACATCGTGTTTTCAACCATCACTGTCACGTCGTCCAGCGTGATTCAAAGTGACTGGGTGCATGTAGAACCTCTCAACTCGGGCATAGCTAGTATGCTCACTGCCTTCCTGACCATCAGTGTCACTTACCTGGTCAAGACGCGTGGTATGCACTGGAATTGGCGCTACATCATCATCGCCTGTGAAGTCTGCGCCATCTTCATCGATTGCATCCTGACGTTTGGGACGTGTACTGTAGTCAGTGGTTTTGGCTAGGAGTGCCGCTCGTAGCGGAGGTGCCGTTTGCCGCCGGTGACTATGTGGCGCAGCTTTTTATGATCGAAATTGAGAACCAGAAGGGATTCGAGGCTACACTGCTTGGTCTTGCAGTGACCACTCAATCTGTTGGTTCGTCCTTTGCAACAGTGATCACCAAGTCGGTGGATGGCTATTTGGATGTCGGTCGTGCATTCATCGAGCAGGACGACCACCACGTCCGGGCTCAGGTAACATACGCGTATCTGATCGCATACGCGTTCAATCTTGTGTTGATGGCCTTCGTGTTCTACCTGCCCAAGCAGAAGGAGGAAATCCATGAGACGCAGCGTGAAAACCGCAAGAGCAAGTTCTGGGGGATCGTCACCATTGCGTACATCCTCTTCTCTCTGGCATGGACGCTGATGACCAACATTTTGAGTCTGTTCACCTCGACGAGTTGTCTGCGAATCGCTGGAGGAAGTGGGTGCCAATCGAGTACATGTTAGATTAACCAAACCCGTTAGTATGTCCACGATCTTCACGGCGCAGGAACTACGAATCGTAGTCTACGTTACTACCGGAGACAACCTCCGTCCGACGGAGAGCACTTAAATCAGCCAAACCCCGCAGCTGAGAGCTCTTCACAGCCTACACTTTTTTGGGATGCGCATAAAGATCGTGTGTAGCCAAGATCTTACCAAGCAGAAGATCTGGACTGCAGGCTGCCTGCCAGGCAAGGTCTCCACTAAATTACATCAAGATATGGACACCATCATGGAGCCTATGGTGGAGGCCATACGATAAGCTTGTCCTACGTTGAAGTGAAGTAGGTGCATTCAATGAACGCAGTGCCGTCCATCGGTAAGAGGAGTGACGACGGCCGTAATGGTTAATCGGGGTTGAAAAGTTAAATAGATCGAAAACTACTGCATGCGGAACTCACTTGCTACACTTTAGCTTACAGACTGGTAGTACAAGTGGATGGTATTCAAGCCATCCTACATGGAAGTCAGACACGTGTAGTCTCCCGGGTGCAGTGAGGGGAACTGGTACTGCGCCGCACGGCTGAATGCCCCGGCACTCACGTTCACGGTGTTACCAGCGAACACCAGCACTTCCTGCCGAGGAGGAGCCATCTCCAACGATGGCAAAAAATTGTCGATCCACTCGAGCGAGTCCACTTCCTGTTCACTCAGAGGCAGCGGCGTAAAATTGCTGCTCGATTGGTACTTCTGACACTCAGCATCGTTCTCCATGAGCATCGCGTCCATGTCGGTTGGCGACGGGAACTGGCGTCCATTGCTGTACGTTCCACCGAGCAGTACAGAACTGGGTACGCGGATAGCGATGTCTCGTTTCCACGGGCTCTTAGGTGGGAGTGGCCGCGCCTCGAGTTTCACTGGCTCAAGCTTGACAGGCTCCAGCTTCACCCTGGGTTTTGAGACGGCGACTGCGGCTGGACGGGGTTTGCGTGGTGTGGAGCTACCACCCGTGTGCACCGATTTCTTACGTGTGATGCGCCACGAGAGGTCGGGACGGTCACGGAGGAAGCAATCGTTGGAGAATGTGCAGACGACGGCTTTGGACTTGGTCCATTTCTTAAAGCTGAAGTAGTTGAGTTGGCGCTGGAAGCTCGTGTACTTGCGGTGCTTGAAGTATTTTGGCAGCACTTCGTTCATCATGCGATCCATCTCGAGGATCTCAAAGGCGCGGCCATCGGGTGTCCAGCGTAGGATCTCTTCACTCTCATTCTCGAGCATTTTACGCAGGCTGCGCAGGAACGGAGCCACTTCACGGGGCTTGGTTGACGGCATATCCACAGTAGCGGGTGACAGCTTTTCAAGGCTAATACCCGAGACGCTGGAGAGCATGCGCATCGAAGATAAGATGGGTTCACTTGAGCGAGGCGGCGCCAATTGAAGAATGAAAAGCAGCTCGAGTCCAAAGAGACCAAACAGACAGGACTCTCGGTGCGGCTGCCGGCCACTTCAACGAGTGGGATGCGCATAGAGATCGCGGCACCATCCGGGGCACCAATGATGCCCGACGTTGACACCCGATACGGAACACCTAGCAGCAGGAAGTGCATGTGCCCTAGGGCTTGCAGCCTGCAGAGTACCCAGGACGACGCCCTCATCGGTGGTGGCGGGTGGCGACGGCTTCTACTACATATATACGGGCTTTTGTAGCCTAGGGAGGATGGCGAGGTTGTGGCTCTCAGCCGAGCTCAAGAAAAGCAAACCCAAGTGGGACCAAGGATATCATACACCGTCGGTCGACCATACTGCAGTAGATTGCAGCTATAGCTGCCTAGCAAACAGATTTGCACAAGCAAATCTTAGCAGACTCGGCTACGGCAGACTGCGGTCGATATCCGCTGGACGAGACTTGCTTGGCAGTCTCACCGAAGCTCCTCCTTGATGCCAGACCAACTGGGCCAGTGCGACTTGAAGCGCTCTGGTTTACAGCATCCCTCGCTGACGACAGCGTTGGGGTCAGCTGGTGCTGATTCCCGCCGCCACGGAGCGCTGCACTTGGCAGCCGTTCACAGTCGACTCGACGGCTCGATCACGCGCTCTGCAGCTGTCCGTAATAGAGGAGAGGCAGTCGTAGATTCACAACTTGCCACTGCATTTCTCCGAGCAGCAGTGCGTTGGTCAGCTTGCTGAGTTCTTCGCGACAAGCAAGCACGTTCTTGCCGAAGTTGCGTGTCAAGCAGCCAAACGCACCGTTTCTAGACTAGCTCCTCCGTAAATTACGAGAGCTCCTCGCGGTATCGCTGCCAGAAATGTCGACCTCCGACGACGTGGGGCTCAGATCAGCGGAGAGGTAAATCAGGGCATTGACGGGCAAATTTTTGGCTTGCTCAGCAGGCTGCAGAGACTTGCACTGCAGTGCAGCCGAATCCACTGTGCGTAGTCTACGATTCGTAGTCTGGCACAATTTCTGCGGCAATACCAGAGCTTGGGAGCATTCTACCTCGACCAATGGAACAAACACCTGGTAGCGGCACCGCTTTCTCTAGTAGCACGAGCTCGTCACGATTCGATTTTCCACGTGTTCACTTCAACACATGGTCAAAGCGTCCTGCTTAGTCACCAAAGGTGAGCGTGTGTGTGCTGGCATCTGGGCTAAAGCGCAGTGGAAAGCTCTTGACATGACAAGCACATTAAGAGAGCGCTTAGGGCTCCCTGATGGTCCACTGGTCAATGTACCACAAAGCTATGCACTTGGCGTAGGTTCGAGTCTCCCATGGGAATTCCTTTCCAGATGATAAGAAATGATTAGCATTCGAAAATTCAATATCCCATTCAAACAATTCACAATCACAACCAAACCTTCAGAATTCAATAGCCAAGCCAAGTAGTAGCAACCAGGAATAACCAGTTAATCAACTTCAATTTCCTTTCCTTAAGAGAGCGCTTCAACTTACATGCGTTTTTATGGGGCGGACGTTTACACACACGGCACAAGTCCCGTCGTAAACGCTCCTTCCAATGGAAGTTCTACCGGAGCCGGCCTAGCTCTGTTTCGACACTTCTGTCGCCACGGATTACCAGCAGTGCTAGAACCCAGATCGAGCTGGACTGTAGCCTGGTCCAAGGAACTATAACGCCACGCAAGGCTTCTACCCGTACCAACAGCTAAACAGATGAGGGAGTCACATGATACATGCGTTGCTAACGTGTTGATGACAGTGCCAACCTGACAGTATTCTTATCGGTTAAAAGGGAGACCATACCCTATAGCCGTGCGTGCTTTGCGTTACTCCAGCTCAACCAAAACATGACCATCCGTGACAAAGTCATCCTTCTCGCAGAAAACCTCCTCCACCTTACCATCTTTTGGCGCGCGGATCACGTGCTCCATCTTCATAGCCTCCATGATCAATAGCGGCTGGTCGACAGTGATACTGTCGCCATTCTTTACCAGTACCTTGATGACCTTGCCAGGCATCGGTGCCGCGATCTTACTATGCGCAGCTGCACCAGTGCTGCCCTCTGCAGGCTCGAAGGACGGTAACGGAATGTGAAACTTGTAGTCATACCGCTGGCTGTTGTCGTCGCAGAAGAGGTGCAGGTCCTCGTTGTGGATCACAGCAGTGCCCTTGAATGTGCGGTTACCCACGCGGAATTTAAAGTTTCCGTTCTCGTCGATCTCACCGCTAACTGACACGCTCTCTCCATCCAAAACCACCTCGTACGTGTTCTTCGACAAACACGCCACCGACACTGCAGCCTTGTCATCATCATGACTGAGTGTGAGCTTCCTCTCGAGCTTTTCCAACGAGCGAAAGTGGGCCAAAGAATCGTCCGACCACGGGGACTGCAGCTCGCCGTTATAGTTTCCAACAGGACGACGTTTAATCTGCTCCAGAAGTAGCAAGCTCACAGCTCCAAGGGCCTTGGCATAAGCTGGATACGTCCCGAGGGACCCGAGAACTTCGTCACCAAATTTGTTGAGAAAACTGGTATCAACTCCACCTTTCCGGAAAGCAGCGTGATCAGCTGTGCGGGCGACAAACTCGATGTTTGTCGGGAGACCCACAATTTGGTATTCGTGAAGTGCTTTAATCATCTTGTCCAGCGCAGCTTGGCGATTGTCACCGTGAACGATCAGTTTGGCGATCATAGGGTCATAGAAAATTGACACTTCATCGCCTTCGATGATGCCGGTGTCCACACGGACATCTTTTGAGGTTTGAGGCAAGCGGAGGTGCTGCAATTTCCCGCTTCCAGGGAGAAAATCACTACAAAAATACAACTAACAGTTAGAACAGGATCTCAACTGTAAACAACCCGGAAAACGTACTTGTACGGGTTCTCGGCGTAGATGCGTGCTTCAACTGCGTGACCATGGATTTTCAGGTCCTCCTGACGAATCGGCAGCTTTTGGCCTGCAGCAACCTTCAACTGTAACTCCACCAGGTCTTGCTTGGTGATCATTTCGGTGACTGGGTGCTCCACTTGCAGACGCGTGTTCATCTCCATAAAGTAGAAGGACTCGTCTTCATCCAGGAGGAACTCCACTGTTCCAGCACCAACGTAGCCCACAGCCTTTGCAGCAGCAACAGCTGCATCTCCCATTTTCTTGCGCAGTGCCTCCGACATATTCGGCTGTCAAACAAAACCTCAATTCATTAGCGAGTCCACAAAATCCACACAATTACGTTTGGCACTTACCGCAGGAGCTTCTTCCAATACTTTTTGATGGCGTCTTTGGACGCTGCAATCTCGCTCGAACAGGTGGATCACATTCCCATGTTTATCTCCAAAGATCTGGAGCTCCACATGCCTCGGTTTCCTCAGGTACTTCTCAATGAGCACTCGTCCATCCCCGAAAGACGCCTGACCCTCTCTCACACAGGCCTCCAGAGCTTCTTGAAAGTCCTTCTCTTCGTCAACAATTCTCATACCTTTGCCTCCTCCGCCAAGCACAGCCTTGATCAGCACAGGATACCCGATCTTTTTGGCTTCACTCTGCAGTATTTCGAAACTCTGATCCTCCCCGTGATACCCGGGAGTGACTGGAACGCCTGCCTTGATCATAATATCCTTGGATGCGCTTTTAGAGCCCATATCTTCAATAGCCTTGACTGGTGGCCCAATGAACTCCACACCTGCATCCTGACAGGCGCGTGCAAAAGCCGCGTTCTCCGACAGAAAGCCGTAGCCTGGATGAACCGCTTCGGCCCCTGATTGACGGCAGATTTCAAGGATTTTATGGTAATTCAAGTAGCTCTCACTTGCAGGAGCCGGACCCAAGCGATATGCCTCCGTGGCCAGCTTGACATGCTGTGAATTGGCGTCAGCATCGCTGTAGACGGCCACCGTCTCAATGTTGAGCTTCTGGGCCGAACGCAGCACGCGCAACGCGATTTCGCCGCGATTAGCCACGAGAATCTTGCGGAAACTGCGCGGGGTCGTGGACAGAGCCCGACGGGAGCGCTGTAGAGCAGTTTGGACGCGGTGGAGACGCAGCATAACGAAGGACGTGGGGGCGACGCGGAGAGCTGCGGAATGACCGTGGTCATCCGATGATCGGCTGCTAAATAGCGGTTGAAGTACTGGTTGAAGTTTTTAACGATTAACGATTGGCTGAAAATTGAAATTGAGAGATATAATTGGATGAAAAAGACTTCAAAACAGTAGAGTCGTATGCGTTCACCACTTGGCTGTGTACGTGGCTAGGAGATTCTGGTTGACCACCGGACACGAAATCCCTGCGGCTTGCAGTAGTTCAGCCGAGAGACTTGAGTCGAACACTTTGTCACTCTGGAAATATTCCTCGAATGAATCGATTCCTGTGGCCAGTTTCTGCAGCTCCAGTGACGCGTCCGACTTGGCTGCAGCCTGGTTCAGACTGCTCTTCCACTCCGAGTACCCGATAGTCGTCAACTTCTTGTCGGCCGTTGCAGTCGTGAAGAACTGGAAGAACGCGTCGCTATTGACAGGAGGCGACGGGTTCTGGATGTGCAGAGTCTGACCCAAAGCTTCGGCCGGGCGCAGAGCGGAGAAGTGCACAATGGCACGAGCTGCGTAGTCCACTGGGGTCATATCGAAGTACCAGTCGGAACGAGCAGGTACAGCACTGAGGTTGGCACAGCCCTTGAGTAGCAGGTAGATGAAGTCACTGGCGTTCCATTCGCCGCTGAGAGACGATGGAGCCATGTTACCTGGACGTAGAATGGATACAGGAAGTCCACGGTGAGCAGCTTCGTGACACATTTGCTCAGCCACCCACTTGCTCTGCGCGTAGCCATTCTCCAGTTGGTCCGACAGCTCACTTAAGTCTGCAGTCTCCAGGAACTTTGGCGCAGTCAGTGTCGATGGGAACACGCCGTTCGTTGAGATGTAGTGCACGGGCTTCACGCGGGTTTTGGCCAGTCCATTGGTCACGGCAAGACGCAGCACCTCCTGAGTGCCCAAGACGTTGACACTTTTGAGAGACGAGTACGGTTTCACCAGGTTCACGTCTGCACCATTGTGCAGGATCGCATCGATCTCAGTGGCCAACATCTTGAACTTGTCGGCGTCCAGACCCAGAAGAGGCTGTGCAAGGTTGCCCGGAACAGGTACCACTCGATCCTCCAGGTGGAATTGCTGCGCCTCGTCGAATAGTGCAAACTCCTTTAGTGCACTCTTGATGCGATCCATTGCCGCGTCTTCGTCTGCAGCACGGACCAAGCAGAACACGACGCTTGTCGAGTACTTGAGCAGAGCGTGAAGAATGTGCACACCGAGAAACCCTGTTGCACCAGTCAAGAAGAGGTTGCGCGGAGGAAGACTCACCATTTCCACGCGGTAACGACTGTAACCGGCCTTGCGTGTGGCAGCGGGGTAAATGGACGCGTCCAGCACGGCCTCAAGCGGGAGAACAACTTTCTTCTCGGCTTTCCGACCTCCTGCTGATTCCTTGGTTGGACTGATACCAGCAATAGCATGGTCAATTCGAGATGCAATAGCGCACAGCTCGGGCGACGAGAGGATATCTGCCAGCGTCAGTTGAACGCCGAACGTATCGCGAATGCTTGACACCAGTCGAGTCGACAGCAAGCTGTGGCCACCCACGTCAAAGAAACTGGCTTCGCGGTGCAAGACGTTGTCGTTCTCGAGTCGAAGAAGCTCGGACCAGATCGACGCGAGTTGCTTCTCGGTGTCTGTCTGCGGTAAATTCTTTGGATCCACAGAGAGGTCAATCGATTCATTGCGCAGCTTCTTGGCCTCCTCAATTGACGGCATCTTCTTTCGATCCAATTTGCCACTTGCGCTGTTAATTGGAAGTGCATCCAGCTGCACAAATACAGACGGGATCGCGTAGTGCGGCAGCTTCTCCTTCAGGAATTCGCGGAGATTCGAGGCGCTTGGCACTTTTTCCCAATCTTCTGGCACAATGTAGGCAACTAGCCGCTTGTCTTCACCCTCGTCGCCCTCCGTAAGCACCACAGACGTCGACACCAGAGGATGCTGAGCTAAAGCAGACTCGACAGCACCCAGCACGACACTGTACCCGCGAATCTTTACCATAAAGTCGCAGCGGCCAATGAGTTCTAGATGACCATTGGGCAAGAAGCGCGCGCGATCACCCGTCCTGTACACAGTCTCTCCCGGAACGACATGCTTAAGAAAGCGTTGCGATGTCTGCTCTGGACGGTTAAGGTAGCCAATAGCCAGACAAGGTCCGCCAATATACAGCTCACCTGGGACTCCAATGGAGACAGGCTTGAACTCGTCATCTAGCACGTAAGCCTTGACGTTGGGCATGACCTCGCCGCAAGAAGCGTATTTCGTTGACAGCGAGTTGTCGAAATCGCTCATGGCAGCCAGATCCACCGCGCTCACGTCATGACACTCGGAGACACTGTAGAGATTCTGCAGCTCGCACTTCGGGAAGAGACGAACAAAGCGGTCGCGCAGCTCCAGCGTCACAACCTCACCGCAGAGCCATACCAGTCGCAACTTGGACAACTTCTGCAGAAGAACCTCCTTGGTGCAGGTATCGAGAATTAACTGCAGGAGGGAAGGTGTGAAGAGGATGCGCGTGATACTGTGGGTATCCAGGTACTCCACAAGCTTGACGGGGTCATAGATCGTGTTGTCAGGGATGACATATAGCGGTCGGTTCCCAAGCATTGGGCGTAGTAGTTCCCACACGAAGAAAACGTGGCACGCCACTCGGTCATCTTGCTTGTACGGGCAGTGGGTAAGACGCCAGTCGTAAGAATGCACCGCACCGCGGTGAGGGCAGCAAATACCTTTCGGTACGCCCGTGGTTCCTGAAGACATAACCACGTAGGCCAGATCGTCCGGGTGCGTACGCGTACGGTCCGTTGGCATCACAGGGATCTTCTGTTTTTCCAGTGATTCAAACCAGCCGTCATCCAGCTCCAGTGCTTGCTGCCAGGCAGGAAGACGGTTGCGGAACCTCTTCTTGGTAAGTATAATGGTCGGCTTGGATTCTTCCATAACGCGCTCAAGAAGATCGGGCGGATACACGATCTCCAGTGGCATGTAGGCGCCACCAGCCTTAAGAGCAGCAATGTAAGCAATGACAAACTCAATGCAGTGTTCCATGAAGATACCCGAGATGCAGTTAGGACGAACGCCAGCCTGGTACAGGTAATCAGCGAGTCGTTCACTCTGCTCGTCCACTTGACAGAAGGTCAACGTCTTCCCTTCATAGTAGACAGCAACTGCATCCGGCGTTCGTTTCGCCGCCTCGTAGAACATATCATGAAGACATTTCTCCGAAGGATATGACCCGTGCTTCAAGTTCAGACCGTCAATCAGCGCGCGTGACTCCATCACAGCAATGGTAGATGCTGCTTCCAACTTGGCAATAAAAGTCTTGGCGAAAGCTTCCTGGCTAGCATCACTCGTCAAATAGAAGTGCCCACCTGGAAACAGTTTCACATCAAACTCACTCCCTTCACCGCAGACTTGTTTCCACTCAGACAATGAGTCAGCAGGAGCCGCAGTATCTTCAGACCCGCCGAACGCACTCACATCGGAGTGGATCTTCACCTCCTGCTGCTTGTACCATTGCGTAAGGCCATTGTGCAGCCGTAGATCAGCACGTAGCGCCGCCAACAACTTCTGTCTATGCTCTGGGATCTCCAACAGCTCCTTGTCCGTGCCTCCCCACTGCTCCACCAACTTCAGCAGCTCTGTGTCTTCCTGCAACACTGCATCATCGTACAGTGTCCAATTGCCAGGCCCCGCTGCACCTGAGAAGAACACATGACGGGGCGTCGAGAACTTGTTCTGCTCCAAATAGTGCGCGAGTGCCAACGCCACCAATGCGCCAAGACTGTGGCCCACCAGCACGAAAGGTTTGCCAAAGAAGCCGCTGCTCAGCTGCGCACAGATGGCAGCTACAAGCTCCAGTGAGCGCGCAGCAGCATCCTCCACGACGTCCTCAGCCGTCCACGTCCAGTCTACGC
Organism: Phytophthora citrophthora; assembly: GCA_031305395.1. Lineage (NCBI taxonomy): Eukaryota > Oomycota > Peronosporomycetes > Peronosporales > Peronosporaceae > Phytophthora > Phytophthora citrophthora. Next base: position 1,392,785 of record JASMQC010000006.1, read on the forward strand.
CCCAGAGCTCCACATTGAGCCCAGCAGCGCGGAAGCTCTTGCCCCATTCAATCCCCAGCGTGCGGGAAGCGCCACCTGCATGGGGCAACACCAGCACGCGCAGAGGCGCCACCTCCGCCTCGTGGAAACACGTCGTCGTCACTTGCGGCGCCATCGCTCACTCTTCTGCTTCTCTGCTTCTCTGCTTACTTGGCCACGTATAGAGAATTGAACGGCCAGAGGCGACGGATCTGAACGTCGAACGTGACGAAGTGAGTTCGCAGCATTTGCATGCAAAAAAATGACTTCAAATTGTTTAGGAACGGATGGCATGTTTCTAAACATTTTCAAGGCTCTGATTGGCTGGTGTATCCTTTTGTCAATTGAGATATAGTAGATTCAAGTGAATTGAAATGGGCGGCAAAATGAAAAATGACGTGTTTGGAGACTGAACACGCAAAAATCTAATGGGATCTGTGGGGGTCCGCGTGTACACTTTACCCGAAGCAAGAACAAAGAGCTGGGGGAAATGGGTCATGGACCAACGTGAACAGCAAAAGATGTAATAGCTGTTAGCAAGGGCTATTCTCGGTGCGAGTCTATTTCTGAGGTCGGAATTGATCTTTAGAGAGAGGACATGTGTGGTCTTTACTCTGACAAAGCTGCGATGGAAGCCGAGACGGTATGCTTCTAATGTGCTGTGATAGTCATTATTGCCGTGCCATTAACATGGATTCTGATCAGGATACGGCGTATTCCGACGAAGAATTTGGTTCGGAGCATGAATACGAAGGTGATTTTGCAGAGGAGGACACAACAACAGTTGCCCAAGCACAAGAAAATTTAAAACCAGAGGTACCTACTGTGGTAGAAGAAAAAGACACGGAGCAATACGACGAGGAGGTTGTCAACGTTGAGCAAAAAGTAGCAGCTTCTGGTCCACCGATGATGGAAGAAAAAAGCATTGATCCATCGCCAACGGATTTTAATATCCCGTTGGATGAAGATCAATACGACGAAGAAGAGTTTGGTGACGATGACAGAGCATCAGTAGCTGCTACCCCTTCAACATTGGAGAATGGCGATGCATTGTTAGTAATTGACCCCACCTCGGTTGATGGAGCAGCAAATGATCCTCCAGATGGTGCCATGTACGACGGAGACTTCGACGAGGAGGAAATACTGGTTCCTACGGATTTACCGACAGTGGATAACAGCGGTGGTACTGCAATGGAGCTTACCGTTGTAGATACCATAGCTACAGTTGCTCAAGACGGTAAAGGATCTGCGGTGTTTGTGGTAGATGATTCAACTGGTGACAGTGAAGAAGAATACTCAAATGACGAGGATCAAGATTCGACTCTCATTGCACCAGCGAAAACGAATCTACCTCCAGATGACTCCAGCGCAGAAAACATGGCACAGCGGAGATCTAGCGTTCCATCACGTGGAATTGCTCCATTATCTGAGGGCCATCGCGTTGTTCGAGCGGGAAGCTTGCCGATGATGCTAACAGGGATGCCACTTGATAAGTGGATGACCTCCATTCCCCAGGAAAATTCTTCCAAAAGACACGATCGAACAAGGAAGCCAAGTGTATGCTTCCCTGTTCAAGAGGAAACTTCCCAGCAGAATGCCGTTGAGGATGAAGACAAAGAATCTGACGCGGATGACTCCAACTTTACTCTTAGCGTTCGTGAACGAGCCCAGTCTTTTCGAGATCTGCAGTGTGAGAAGGTCACTATCCCGCTTCGGAGAGCCCAGTCACTGCTGTATACAGGGTCATTGCCTCGCGTTGAGGAAGTCCACGCAGCTGAAGAGACTACTTCTGCTATACAGAATTCAGAAGGAGAAGAAGACTACAGTGAAGACGATAACAATGGTGATGAAGATAGCTTTGAAAGTGATCACAACAATGATGGATTCAATTCAGCGAAGACTGGAAGCCCAGCAACTGGGTCCAATTCCCCTACAACGCTCGATAATACGGAAGAAGATCATTCAGCGAAAAATTTGACCTCTCCAGCGAACTTGGCGACTGCAAATGAACGGGGCCCAGTAAATGATAACAACAATGATAACGACTACATTGACGAGACAGAAGAAGAGTTCCCAAATGGTTCGAATATGGCTCGTCACGAAGATGAAGATGGTGCTCATAAATCTAGCGACGAAGCAAGTAATTACGATGCTGATGAGTTTATTGATGAACGACATGGGATTCCGGTAGAATCACAATTCGAACCACAAGCGGATATTAAGGCGATCGAACACAGTTCAGAACAGCAATTGGTTGTTCCAAATAATACGGCAGTCGAAGTGCTTCCAGTACAACCAAGCGAGGAAAATAATAAGCAGAACGGAGATGAAAAATGTGAACCTTCGTACGATGGTGATGACGAATTTATCGATAGCGACGCTGAGGCTCCAACTTCTGAAGAACCAGAGCAAGATGCACTTGGAGAGCGGAGCGAGAATGAGCCGCATAAGCAGGATACTGGTGAATTTGAAGCTACAGTCAAACAGCAAGATAATCTAGATGTGGTTGTAGCAGCCGAGGACTTTGAGAGTGAGAAAAGCTCCGTCGAAACGAAAGAAGACACACAACCAGAAACTAAGGGGGCGGGTTGTTCTGACAATAAAACTGCCAACAATGATAAGGAAGAGGCAGAAGCAGCAGTATCCTCAAGTGAAGATCCTGTTATCACGGCAGGAGAGGCCTTAGACAAATCTTCGGATGCCTCACAGCCGATCGAGGCAGCTAAGATCAAAGCTGAAGTGGATTTCAAGGATATACCTGCTACACCCACATCCAAAGTGCCGCCAAAACCAAGTCGACCAGAGAACGTGAAAGTTATCTCTCGACCGACTCGGCTAGTAAAATCTGTGGATCCCCAAGCAAAACAACCATCGCCACCCATAAATCCATCACGCCCACCTACAAAGCGAACAGTACCGACTCCAGCAGCTTCTCCATCGTCAACCAATACGACTCTTTCTTCACCACGATCTTCTCGCGATCAATTGAAAAACACGACGGGGGACTGCCAGATACAGCCATCAAGTCCATCTATTCCAGCCGATTCAGTAACAGCGAGCGAGTATACTACATCAGCAATACAACAACGAAGCCCTCCCAAGAAAGTATCTTCCTCGCGATCTCCATCACAGGCTAACTCAGGTCCGTATCAGTACATCCCAGACGTCTACCCGCAAATGCCTCGAAAGGAACCCGTGCCAAGACAAAAAGTGGGCTTGAAACCTTCCACGAGTCATGGGGGAAAACGACGGTTGCTTCGACCCGTACGAACGCCTGCAAATGTACGTTTTGACCTCCCTAAGATGGACAAGACAAACCGCGACTGGCTTTTTGTCAACATGTTTCGGCACGGCGATGATCTTAGTAAGTTTGAAGCGTTCATGCCATCGACTTTGCTTGCGAGACCACCGGCAACGATGGAAATGAAGAAGCGCCCGTTATCTGCTCGCCAGGCGTACGGGGACCGATATTCATCTAGATTTGTATCGTCTGGCCGAAAGCTCGTTCCACAACAGAGTCTGGAGGTTCAAGATCGAGAGCGCAACTGGGTTTCAACCACACTCCACGACTCGAAACTACCTCAGTACGACTCCATTCTGGATAAATACTGTACAACGGTCACGAATCCAATGGTTCAGCGCCAGATCTACCGGACAAGGCATCAAGATCTTTCGCCGCAGTTGGCGTATGTCTTAGAAAAACGTGTGGAGAAACAGTATCGGCAAGGCTTGTACGACTCGTTCGGAGGGGTGAGCTCGTCGTACACTACCGAAATTGTACCAACGTCTCCACGCAATGGTACACGGCCACGGCAGCTCTCTCCACACTTTCAGATCGCGCTTGAGAGGCAAATGTCAAGCTAGGAAGAGTAGAGTGGAGATCTACGTCACTCGTTGAAGTGAAGAGCTAATCATATTTGTCTGATTGAGTTCTTACATTGTTCAAAGTAACTGTAGTGAAATGACTGTGCTGTGCTAAAAACTTATCGACGCCTCAACTTAGTAGAGCTTGTACCATAACAACTACGCGTGACGAGTTGGTACCAGCCAGCACAGCTTTACTTCGGTTATCCACATCAGAAAGTGATTCCAGGCTGCTGCAATTGCTGGAAGGAATTGGCAAGGGTATCCCCTGTATTTTTCCTATCAGTTCAGACGTCGAACAGAACAGCTTTCACCGTCTACACGTGTACTACATGATGTAGTCTACACCTAGCATCGCAATGCCATTGCATCAAGTTGCCACCGCCACGGGTGGAATTATCGCTCTCATGTTCTGATAACCAAGGACAGAAACGCTAAGGTTTTCCGGCAGCTAAATCCCTCAACAAGCTTACCAAATTCGCTGTGTGTACTTCGTTTGTTGTTGCACATAGTGAGCAATACTCAGCAGCACTTAGGCAAAGCCGTCTACATGCACTTTACTACATGTAAAACGCTGTTGGCCCATCTTTTAGGTGATCAACCAAACTGCCCCTGTCACTCGTGCGATTTGATTGGCTCGAAGCCGCTCCAAAATGAGCTGCACAGTTCGTCCTATCCCTGCCTGACACTTGGAGCACACAATCGAAAGACCGCCCTCCTCGTTACCCAAGCGAAGCGCCTCCCCCTTCCCGGAGCGTATGGACCAGCGTAACGCTCCGTACGGCATCCCCGCAGGCCGCGGGGGCATGCCCGGCGGTATGAACCACCAGCAGCAGCAACAACGCGCGCCACAGCAGGGCATGCAGCAGCACTACAGTATGCAGGACATGATGTTCGACCCGCTGCCCATGACCAGCGGCATGTTCCACCAGCCCGCACCCGTTGGCAGCCACATGATGCACCAGCAGCACCCTGGAGCGCGTGCCGGAGGCATGCAGGGCATCGGTGGCCTCATGCCACAGCAGGGAATGGTAGCGCCCGAGGACGATCTGGACGACCTCATGAGCGCGCTTGGAGACCCCGTGGGTATGAACGCGCAACAGCAGCAACAAGGTATGGGCCAGATGCCTAACCATGTCTATGACCAGTCGCACCTTGTGCCGCCGCGCTCTCAAGCTGCTAATCTCCAACCTGGACGCACGCAGGGCCTGCCAATGGCTACTCAGGCACCGTCCATGCAACAGGGGATGAATAGCTCCATGCACATGGGACAGATGGCCCCTAATGGTGTTGGTGCTGGGGGTCGTATGGGTGTTGGCATGCAGCAGCAGACTATGCCAGCGCAGTCTTCTATTGGTGGCCTCGGCAACTTGGGAGGTAATATTGCGGCCCCCGCTGCTACTCGCCAGGCAGCTGTCGTACCTACTGCCATTGTCCCTACTACTGGCGCCAAGTCGACTCATTCTCGCGCACTGGCGACGTCCAGCAACAACGGTGGCAGCAGTGACGACGAAGCCAACATGGGCGAAGATGACGCTCAGAAGAAAAAGGAGCGTCGTCGCCAGCAGGTACGCTACGCCTCGCGCCGTCGTCGTAAAAAACAGAAGGACGAGGAGAGTTTCCTGCGTGACCGTATCGCGGAGCTGAAGGAGCAGATCCGCATCATTGGCGGTGATCTGACGGAGCAGTGCTCTCAGATGGCTGGCATGAGCGAGCAGGCGCTGACGGAGGCATACGAGAAGCAGATGCAGACGGTTCAGACACTGCGCAAAGACAACAACAAGCTGAAGGAGCAGTTGTTGCAGCACGAGAACTTTGCTCGCATGATTCAGTACGGCCTGAACGCGCTGCCGAGTGACTGCCGTGATGTGGACCGCAAGAAGATCGCTGGTGTCCCGATGTGGATCAGCGACCAGATGAACCCTCTGAAGGGTCCGACGCTGGTGGTTGACCTGAACTTGTGCCACGAAGCTGTGCGTCACGCGTACAACGAGTTGAAGACGTTCGGTCCTTCTGTGAACTCGAAGACGAATGTGTGTTACGCGATGGGTTGGAAGACGGAGCTGTGGGCTGCGAGTACTTGTCTGAACTTTCGCGCTGTTCGTTCGATCAGTGACAAGAACATCCGTGAGGTTGCTGATGCTTCGTGGGAAATTATTACGTCCCCCGATAAGTTTAAGCGCATCTACCCAGACGTGAAGCAGTTCCGTATCCTGCAGAAGGTGACCGACGATATTGTTGTGGTCCACCGCATCGCTTCCGTTGCGTCGGATCTATCAGACCGCGAGTTTATCTCGGTGGCGTTCCGTTTGCGCGACGGCGACAATTACTTCATTGGTATTAAGTCGATTGCGGTCCAGACTGAAGCTGCCGAGAACTGCATTCGTGGCGAAGAGTGTCAAGGCTGGATGTTTGTTGGTGGTGAGAACGAAACTTCGCAGTGGAAGGCTCACTTCCTGGGCTACTACGATGTTAAGGGCGAGAAGGATGACAAGGTGCTGAATCAGCTGGCGAACGAGGCGATGTTCGGTATGCTCCGATGGGAAAGTGAAGCCATGCACCCGCTGAGCGTTTAAAGCAGCCGTTTATTTCCCCTTTGTGGCCTGATGGGTGGCAGGGAGGCGGATGTTAAGGATTGGTAAAGGTTGTGGGCCACACCTTGTGGCAAAGTAATACGGGTCTCACTGTCGGTGCCGATGCCGTAGACCGACAACGTACCAGTGCACTTCGTTGTTGTGCTGGGAGTTTGAGTACGTGCATACACTGTGTTGAAAATATATAAAAAACCAGAAAAACGGTGGTCCTCTGCGTAGTTGTGGTAATTATCAAGTCAGCAGTGCGAATTCAGTCATGTGCGTACATTTGTGAAGAGGGCCCGGCAACAGTATTCGCCCGATCCGTGGAGGTTGGTGAACTGATGATGCCTGTTGATGCGGAGTGGTTCCCGGGCAGTCAGTATTCTTTGCTTGTGGTGCTGCGATCTCTGTAATCAACATCCGCAGTGCTGACGACCAAGTGCCACAGATCAAGCAAAGCACGCGAAATAATTTGCTGCTGACACAACAAAAGGCGACTGCAATGCTGGCGCTTCACATGACGGCATTCGTCTACAGTTTAGGTGGTCGGATGGATTTACGCCTCGCTTGCTCACCAATCGATGACGATCTTGTGCTTGCAGGCGCCGCAGGCCGTAATAGAATCGACGATGCCATTACCTGCGTCTCGCTACATGTAGAGCACCGCAAGAAGTGCTTGTTTACCATATTGGCAAGCTCATTCCCCAGAAGTGCTCTTGGAAGACAAAGACGCAAGGTGCACGTGCGGATAACTTATACTCTTTCTGAAATAGATTTTCATCCTCAAACGTGCTGCCTAGACTTGAGCGCGATATGTAGCCGGAGACGACACCGCAGCAGTGAGACTTCCACACCATGGTCCATCCATCCTACAGCGATAATAGCGTTCGAGGCGAACTTGGACAGGTAGAGCTGATTGACGCAGCGCCAGCCAAATTGTCGATAAACTGGACGGTCTATACCCATTCAGAAGAGTTGCACTTGTAATGTTTTCAGAGCCTGCGTAGACGTCCAAGTGGAGCGGAGGACCACCATGGCCAACGCACTCAATTCAGTACGTGTATGCAGCAGCCCTCAATGCCTGGAAACCCAAGACTGGTTTCAGCGGCGCAAGTCGAATACTGGCTGCACGGTCTTTTTCTCGATGTTGAGGCTGAGCTGATGCCAAGGAGGACACATCCTTTCGTTTTTATGTGTCATGGACGGAAGGATAAGCAAATGGCGTGCGTTGGCAGCGTCATGGAGACAGCTTTGAAGTCCACATCGACTTCCTGCAGTACAAATACTTTTAACAGTATCAATATCAACGTTTGGCTTCTTGGTATCCATTCCCACGGAGGACTGTCGTGTCCGTTCCTCCAGTCGAGCGCTTTCAGCACAGCTTTTTAGTCAGTGACGGTAACATATTCTGTCGAAACTTTGACCGGCTCTCCTCTCTCTGCGGTTAGGTTTCTTTCTCTCATCCATTGGCTGAAACTCTGCGAAATTGCTGCCGCTCAGAAAGCGGGAGAAGGGAGAAAGCGGGCACATATACCAATCTGCCAGCTTCGAGAAAAGGAGAACCTCGCTCTGTCGACGTAAGCGGTTAATTAAGCCCCCCAGTCTTTAATCCCCTCTGTGCCCTGTAGCAGACTCGATGGACCAGCGTAATAACCCGTACGGCATGCCTGGCGGGCGGCAGGGGATGCCCAATGGGATGCCCCAGCAACAGCCAGGGATGCAGCAGCACTACGGTATGCAGGACATGATGTTCGACCCGCTACCAATGAACAACGGACTGTATCACCCGCCTCCTACTATGCACCAGCAACATGGAGGCATGACTGGCCTCATGCAGCAGCCTGGTATGGTGGCGCCTGAGGACGACCCGCGTTTCGTGGACGACCTTCTTGGCGCTTTAGGTAACGACCCCACAGGTCTCGGTGCCCAGCAACAGCAACATCTCGGACAAATGTCTGGACACATGTACGACCAACAGCACATGATGCCACCGCACTCTCAAGCCCCCAATCTTCAGCCTGGAAGGACTCAGGGAATGCCCATGACTAGCCAAGCACCACCCATGCAGCAAGGAATGAATAACTCCATGCACATGAACCAGATGGCTCCAAATGGAGTCGGCATGCAACAGGCTAATATGGGTGCTCCATCGTCTTCTGGCCTCGGATCCCTCGGTGGTCTTGGCGCTTCGATGTCAGCTCCACCTGCTCAAGCCCGACAGGCACCTGTCGTACCTAGTGCGATCGTACCTACGTCAACGACTTCAAAAGTTTCGGCTAATTCTCGCGCACTGGCGACGTCCAGCAACAACGGTGGCAGCAGTGACGACGAAGCCAACATGGGCGAAGATGACGCTCAGAAGAAAAAGGAGCGTCGTCGCCAGCAGGTACGCTACGCCTCGCGCCGTCGTCGTAAAAAACAGAAGGACGAGGAGAGTTTCCTGCGTGACCGTATCGCGGAGCTGAAGGAGCAGATCCGCATCATTGGAGGTGATCTGACGGAGCAGTGCTCTCAGATGGCTGGCATGAGCGAGCAGGCGCTGACGGAGGCATACGAGAAGCAGATGCAGACGGTTCAGACACTGCGCAAAGACAACAACAAGCTGAAGGAGCAGTTGTTGCAGCACGAGAACTTTGCTCGCATGATTCAGTACGGCCTGAACGCGCTGCCGAGTGACTGCCGTGATGTGGACCGCAAGAAGATCGCTGGTGTCCCGATGTGGATCAGCGACCAGATGAACCCTCTGAAGGGTCCGACGCTGGTGGTTGACCTGAACTTGTGCCACGAAGCTGTGCGTCACGCGTACAACGAGTTGAAGACGTTCGGTCCTTCTGTGAACTCGAAGACGAATGTGTGTTACGCGATGGGTTGGAAGACGGAGCTGTGGGCCGCGAGTACTTGTCTGAACTTCCGTGCCATGCGCTCAATCAGTGACAAGAACATCCGCGAAGTGGCGAATGCTTCATGGGACATCATCACGTCTCCTGAGAAGTGCAAGCGAATTTACCCAGACGTGAAGCAGTTCCGTATCCTGCAGAAGGTGACAGACGATATTGTTGTGGTCCACCGCATCGCTTCCGTTGCGTCGGATCTATCAGACCGCGAGTTTATCTCGGTGGCGTTCCGTTTGCGTGATGGTGATGACTACTACATTGGCCTCAAATCCATTACTGTCCAGACTGAAGCTGCCGAGAACTGCATCCGTGGTGAAGAGTGTCAAGGCTGGATGTTCATCGGTGGTGAGAACGAGACGTCGCCTTGGAAGGCTCACTTCCTGGGCTACTACGATGTTAAGGGCGAGAAGGATGACAAGGTGCTGAACCAGCTGGCGAACGAGGCGATGTTCGGTATGCTCCGATGGGAAAGTGAAGCCATGCACCCGCTGAGCGTATAGGACACGCTTCATCGCGCGTTTCAAATCCTCAACTTCTACCTTCACTCGACGCAGCTTTCGAGAACAAGCAACCGCCGCGTCAGACCCAAACTCTTCAATTTGTCCGTGTGCATGTGTTGATCTGAATCAACAAATTGGAAGCCACTGCAGGTACATTTCCTGTCATTCAAAAAGCAGAAACAAATTGCATCGCGGCAGAGTGCACCTCACCCGCTCTCAATATACAACGTCAAAGTATTGGTTAAACTTTCCGTCTTGAAGACATGTTAGTTTTTTTTTTAAATAGACTACAACACCGAAAGTCAACTAGAAAATGTAGCCATGTCTAGTAGATGGCTACATTTGTAACTGAGTAGTCTGTACCCTTCATTGGCTAATAACTGTTCTTTTCCACCAATCAATTAATAGTCACAGCTTTATTCCCAGCCATTTTCGAACTGTCAGCATAGGCAAAAGATGTCCACGCACTCGACCGCGTCGGGCAGTTCTGGAGCGAAGAAGAAGACTCCGTGCTCCTTCTTCGCTGCTGGGAAGTGCCGCAATGGCAGCAGCTGTAAGTTCTTCCACGCTCAGCGTGAGGATTTGGCCGTGAGTCCACTACCCTGCAAGTTTTTCCTGCGTGGAACGTGCACTGCTGGTCGAGAGTGCAAGTTTTCACATTCAGCGGAGGCTCAAGCGGCTGCAACTCGTGTGAGTTCCAGTACGGGCGAGAAGACAGTTGCGCCGGGCTCTTACAAGATTCCGTGCAAGTTCTTTAAGTACGGAGACTGCTCCAACGGGGACAAGTGTCCGTACTTGCACGTTGTGAAGAAAGAGGAGTCCGAAGGCAATGACAAGGCTGAAGCGCAGACAGAAGGGACCTCTACACCAGACCAACATACAGAAGAAGAGAAGGTGACCAGTCCTGATCCAGAAACGTCCGGCGAAGAGGACAAGGATAATGAAGATGTGACGGAGCTCAAGGATTTTATCTCCAAAGAAGAAGGTTTGATGTTGTCAAACGTTTTGGAGAGTTTGAAAGTATTTACGATGTATTGTGCTGCGGTTTATTACAGAATTATACTACTATGGAGCTCCTGGTGAGTTTGAGGACGCTGTGGCTGATTCTGTCCCCCCAATGCCGAAGGAGTCCTATATGGAGGTAACGAAGAAGACCGCAAAGAATCGACCGCTATCATTCGATGAAGAGCGCCCTGCACCTCCGTACGTTTGTATTTATGGGATAATTCCTGAATGGGTTTGGATACGTGACTGAACTATTGTGGCTGTTTCCGTACGCAGAAAAATCTGCACATTCTTTTTGCAAGGTTTGTGCAGGTATGGTGACACATGCTTCTACGCGCACGCACTGCCCGAGCGTGTTGAAAGCGAAGAGGAAATGCTTGCAATGGGCGAGGAGATCCGTCTATCCCAGGAACTGGAGTGTGGAATTTGCTACGAGAATATTATTAAAAAGGGCGAACGCTTTGGACTGTTGTCTGGATGCAACCACTCCTTTTGCCTGACGTGCCTGCGCAACTGGCGAAGCAGTGAAGATCAGCCGAAGCAGACTGTGCGTCAATGCCCTGTGTGTCGTGTGGAGACGAAGTTCATCATTCCATCCAGTAGAATGGTTACGAAGCCCGAGCGCAAGAGAATACTCATCGACGTGTACCGGGTACGTGATCATAATGGCAATATGTGGTACTTTAACGGACACTTACTGTTTCTTTCACACCAACAGCAAAATCTCTCCGGAATTCCGTGCCGTCACTTCGACGAAGGAAGGTATGTCAACCAGTTCACTAAGCGCAAACTTGCTGCTCTTGACTTTATTGCTCACATGCTTCTCTGCTGCTGAATTACGTAGGGGGACCTGTCCATTCGGATCGAGCTGCTTCTACGCTCACCGTTACCCGGATGGCACGTTGGCGTCACGCCAAGTCCGAACTGCAGTCGATGCCGATGGACAGTACGATGTCCTTCGTCAAGTACGCCTTGAGCACTTCCTGAAGCAGAGCGATGGCAGCGAATAGATGCCCTCGTTGCCAGCGCCTTGCTGACATCCAGCGACGAACTTGTTATCTTCCATTCATAGTGCTGCATGTTAGAGCTTACAGCAAAGTCCAAAGAATACAACCTTGCAAATCAAGTAAGTGATGCTGTATTCCTTCCTTTTCCGGATAGCTCAACTTGAGTACACAACAGCCTAAGCAGACTTCTCGGCCACCCGTGTCGTGAACGAGCCGTCCGTCTGTCCAAAGAAGGCCTTCTCCGCCATTCCGCAGAACAGACCGACCTCCACAACACCAGGCAGTAGCTTGAGACGATCGCAGAGTGTCTTCGGGTCGCTGATCACGCCGAAGTTGACGTCCAGTACAAAATTGCCATTGTCCGTGACCACAGGACCAGCCTTGCACTTGGCCATACGAAGCACAGGCTTGCCACCAAATTCCTTCTCCATCTTGTTCATGAGTGGCACGTAAGCCATGGGAATGACCTCAACAGGAACTCCCTGGGTCCACTGCTCACCGAGCTGCTTGGATTCTTTGCGGTAGTCGGCAATGACAACAAACTTCTTGGCAGCGAAGGCCACAATCTTCTCCTGCAACTGGCAGCCACCCCCTCCCTTGATGCAGTTGAGCTGCAGGTCCACTTCGTCAGCTCCATCAATTGTCACATCGATCACGGGGCTCTCGTCCAGACTGGTCAGTGTGAGCTTGTGCTGGGCAATAAGCTGTTTGGCTTGGAAGGATGTGGGGATGCACTTGATTCCAGTCAATTTCTGCTCTTTGACGAGTTCTCCAAGACGTTCAGCAGCGTAAACAACGGTGGAACCACTGCCAACGCCCACGACGAAGCCGTTCTGCACGTATTCATCCACAGCTTGACGTGCTGCCTGTACTCACAATAAAAAAAGAAAGTTAATACAAGGTTCCAGCTACACAACGAGTCTGTAGACATCGTACGGTGCGCTTGGACTGTTCAATGGGGCTCAGCATGTTCTGGTTGGTGATATCTGCGATGTCTGCGTCAAAATAGAGAATACCCAGCCTCAAGTTGGTACTCATTGGCTGTGGCACATCAACAACTTGCGGCTGATTGCGTTGCTGACGTACTTGAACGAATTGTCTTAATTCGTAGCGATTTAGCTAAACCTTTTGAGATGCAAAAATTACCACAATCGATTAAAAACTTCAGGTGACCATGCTCGGTCTCCAACTCGTTCGTCGTGGCGCTATCGGCCGTGTTAATGCGTTCCATTCGAAGTCTCCTATAAACAACACGGCGCTACTGCGGGACCTAGAGACGACGCTGAAGACGGACCCTGAGGTGGCGCAGCGATTGAGCGCGCTGCTGTCGCCTTCCACGTCTCGAAACTTGTCCAGAGCTCTGGAATCTGTGCGTAAAACCCCGTCAAAGGCTACTGCAACGTCTGAAGTGGCTACTGCAGCAGTGGCAGATCCAACGACACAGGAACTGAAGATGGTGGCGTTGCAGATGGGGCTGCCGTTCATCGGCTTCGGTTTCGTGGACAATTTCATCATGATCCTCGCTGGTGACTACATCGACCTCACATTGGGTGTGTCGCTCGGCATCTCGTCTATGGCTGCCGCTGGTATTGGCAATACAATCTCGGACATCGCTGGATTGGGACTTGGTAATGTGGTGGAGGACTTCTGCGCGCGGATCGGACTTCCTGTGCCAGCACTGACCAGCGAACAGGTGCGACAGCTTTGAACTGTTAACAGCTTGCTATCTGCAGTGTATTAACTCACCCTCCTTATACTGTTTTAATGCTGCTGGATTGCAGATGCTGCTCAAGAGTACTCGACTGGCGAAGGTCGCGGGTAGCTCCATCGGTGTGACCATCGGTTGTCTACTCGGTATGGTGCCGCTACTGTTTCTCGAAACGAGACCCAAAGACGACAACCCCACCTCTAACAGCACTGCATAGATTTAGAATCTAGCAATGTAGCAATTCTGTAAGTGAATGTTCAAGTGAAGACATTCAACTGGAGCATTTCTCCATCTCTGCAGGTCGGACCATTCGTAGTCACTCAGTTCACCCACATGAATGACATCAAGATGCCATCACCACACGTCGCAGAAGGTGTAGCACAAGCTGTGTTGCGCTGGTTCGAGAGCTCCTCGCAGTGTCAGAAGAAGATCCCTGTCTCGGAGTGGACGGTACTGTCCGGTATTGTATTATGCACGTCAGATGACGAGTCCAAGGGCAGTTTCCGAGTATTGTCGGCTGCTACAGGCAACAAATGTCTTGGTCGACGCGACTTGAACGTCGACGGCCTCGTAGTGAACGACTGCCACGCTGAAGTACTGTCAAGACGTGCGTTCCTCCGTTATTTGTACACCGAGGTACTATATTGGCAGAGGAACAACCTGGAATTGAGCGATGAGTCCATTTTCAAGCGACATTCGACGTCCAGTCGGCTGAAGCTCAAGCCGCAGTATTCACTTCATCTCTTCATTAGTGAAGCCCCCTGTGGCGATGCAGCCATCTATGAGTTACAGCAACAAGTTGTTGATGAATTAGTGCAACAACGAGCATCCAGAGGAGCCGAGACGGAGCGTAGTGAGTTGCGGTTGACTGGGGCGAAGAGATCAAGTGACCACCAAGACACGACACCGGACAAGAAGTTTGCACAAACTGTCGGTATTGCACGTGTGAAATCCGGTCGATCGGATCTGCCAGTAGACAAGCAGACGCTGTCCATGAGTTGCTCTGACAAATTGGCCAAGTGGAACGCCTTGGGACTTCAGGGTTCTCTGTTACTACAATGGTTTGAGCCCATTTTTCTCAGTTCGATCGTTGTTAGTGAAGATACGCAAGCCCTGTCGGGTGTAAAGCAGAAGCAAGCGTTGCGACGGGCTCTTTGTGAACGACTAGAAGAACGCGACGCTCTGATCCAGGGAGACAAGTTGGTCTGTGAGGCGTGTGTTGTCTCCGAGATGTTCAACCGTCGAAGAGCTGCTGATCTGTCGCCAGCCAGCTTGGCAATCAACTGGACAACTCGGGAATCTCATTGGTCTCAAGCTGGAACTACTGACAAGCAGAAAGCAACAGAAGCAGACAAGTTCGTAGTAAAGTTCTTCAACAACTTTGAGCTTGAGTTTCTGATGGCAGCCACGGGGTTCAAGCAGGGTGCGAAGAAGGCGTCGAAGATGGATCGCGTTGCTATGGAGAGAGTGGCTTCACGTCTGGCAAAGAGGAACTTGCTGCGTGCCTTTCATCACATTCTGAGTCAGGAATCGCAGTTGACAGGTTCAAACTCTCTTGGTTATCTTCAACTCAAGCGAGCAGTTCCTTTGTCTGCATCCCCACTAACACCCTCTGCGCTTTCGGCAACACCAGCTGGCATCACTTACAACGATCGGCGAGAGCAATTCTTTGAGGCTTTTAGTGATTGGATTGGAGTTCCTACAACGTTGAAGCAGTTCAAACTCTAAAGATGCAATAGCTCTTCCTCTATGGATATGATAACACACTAGACGTTCTCCTCAGTGTTCTTCTGACACTTTTTGCGGTCCTTTTCAAGACGCTCCTCATAAATAATGGACCCGATGTTCCCAGTGGACTTCAAGATGTCAGAAGCCATGGCAAACGTCTCCACACAGTCGTCAATACGGAAGACGCCACCAAAATCCATATACCCGCCATCTCCTAGAGGAAGCGGCAACTGTGTGTCCTCGTGGAGGAATCTTGGGTGCTTTTTGTTGCCAAACAGCTCGAAAAACGACGCCAACAGTTTCGACACTGACTGTTGCGGCTTCTTCTGTTGGAACACGTAGGCTACCATCATGTACAGTCGAAAGCTGCCGAGCCCGCCGGTGAAGGGCTTATCAAGCTCGAACTGATGCAGAAACTCCTTTAAAAACATAACCAGAGTCGTAAATGGTGCACCCAATGTGTCTTGCAGTCTTTGCACAAGAGATGTCGAGCGTCCGTGCTCACTGGCTTCGAAAACCTCCCGATTGACTCCAATATCAATCGACAGTTTCGTCTTCGTGTCCAGCACCATTAGAATGGGAATCTTGGCTTTGTGTAAGCATTTGACCTGGAAATGCGGTCTTTGGGACTTGAACAGAAACTGCAACGCTCGCAGCTCGCGGATTTTACGTCTGCGAAGTGTCGGGTTCCAGTGTGAAGCTGCAGTTGGCTGTACTCGTCGAGTGATGTCCGCATTGTCTTCTGATGCAGCTGTTCCCACTGGTAGCGCCAAGTTTAAAGAGAATGACGCTTCCTCATCCTTCTGAACTGGTTCAGACTCCTCTTCCCCTTCTTCATCCGCAACAACTACTGATGGCATAGACTGTGACGAAGATAACGACATGTTACCTACTGTGATGTCGAGATCACTGCGGAACGTATCCAACCCCGTACTGGAAGACCCGTATAGACGTACAGTGGCGCTCTGAAAAGCTGTAGAAATGAGCTCCTGTATATCTTCGAACACCCTTGTGCGCAATTGTTTTTCCTCTGAAGACAGCGCCACTCGAGAGGCAAAACTCTTCAGCTCCTTATCCATTGGCGTATCGGTGCTAAGACTGTCACTTTGTGCATTATCTCCATTGGCAGCACTCAATTTCGCTTGTCGACGTCTTTTGCGTCTCTCGTTTTTACGTTGGCTTCGGACCTTTTTAGAGCTTACAAACTGCTTCTTGGTGCTCTGTTGGACATTGCGGGTGTCCCTCGCCTTCTCCCAATTGGTCGTAGTCCCTCTAGTGCGAATACCTGAGGCATGCAGCGGCTTGACCGTCGTCGAGCGCTTGCGATGCCGCATGACCACCGGTTTTTTGATGGTGTCTAACAGTAATGTGTAACATTCGTGTGTACAATCGTACATGTTAAGTACGATTAGGTGGCAGTAACACTTGTGAGCACATCGCAGGATGCCCGGCCGGAACATGGAGCCGATGGGGTTCACAGTGAACTTTGACTGTGAAGAGATTATTGTGAAGCGCCTTTGCAGAGCCCCTTTCTCTGCGTCGGCGAGGCAAAAGTCTCCGATTTGCGGCAATTTCCTTTCCGCCACTTGGTCAATTCCAGACTGCCAGTGCACGACAAGCAGCGGACGGAGAGAGCTGAACAGGGCGCTACAGGACGCACAACCGCTTTTGAGAACTTGGCAGCGGCATCATGATGCGGCTATTTGCGCTGCTGGTGGCCAGCTGCGCGCTTGCCACGCAAGGTACAGTTGCTACAGTGTATTTTAGTAGTGAGGAGCTCCATTAACCTCGAGTACGAACATTGTTGCAACGTTGTTACAGCCATGGAAATGAACGAAATAAGTGACGACATCACCTTTGACAGCGTGGAATCGCCGCTGGAATTGGGCCAAGAAGGCCGCAAATTGGCCGGGACAGAGGTGAACACGGAACTCTGGGCAGAGAATTACACCCCCGGTGAAGTCACGACAGCGCAGGACGAGGAGCGAGCAATTGGTTTGTGGCCGACGTCTAAGGGAATGGTTCCCCTTACAAAACCCCGAACGGTAGGGCCTTCCACCCCATTCGACGGTGGCATGAAAACCTACAAACGCAGCAATGTGGCGTTCAAATCTGGTGCCAAGATGACCCGAGCGAACGCTGTGTTCGTCGTGCAGGCCGGCGGAACCCTGAGTAACGTGATTATCGCTGGAGGTGGCGGTGTATTCTGTGAAACACACAATTGCGCGCTGGTGAACGTGTGGTTCAAGGACTCCGTGCAGGGTGCGCTGCACGTCAACTCGGGTACAGGAATTACGACTATTACGGGCGGAGGAGCTCGGAATGTGGCACGTCGCATCATCTTCGGACAGGCATCGGGTACGGTGGTCGTTAGTGGCGGCTTCTACATGGAGAACTCGGGCAGGCTGTTTGAGTCGTGCGGCACGTGTGGCCCTGTGAAGCGTGGCGTTATCGTGGATGGCGTAACGAGTGTGAACCCGACTGCGGAGCTCCTCCGAATGAACGCCAACTACAACGACAGAGGCACCATTTCGAAGGCGACTATCACTACATCAATGGCCAATTATCCAGTGTGCACACGCTTCAACGGAGGAGCTACCCCCAGGAAGGTCGGCAATGGAGCTGTCGCTCCAGTCTGCTCGTACACCAAGGCCGCTGTGACGATCAAGTAACGTGACAACCGAAATGCTGCAGGCATTTATTGCGTTTTCGATGTTGCAGAGAGGGACTGCGAGCTTTCTTGTCAGCTAGAACAGCGTGTAGTAAAATGGAAAGACAAGCTATTATTCTCTGTTCATCAAGGTAAATCTCAATCTCTTTCTGCTCTATCCGTCCAGTTCAAATGCGATCGAAAAGAGCGAAGACTTGAATGTCTCTGGGTCGCACTTAGAGCGCAGGTCGTTCACACAATGGCCCACTCGCTCCGCCCATACGGGACTCATGATATGAGCGTCATGAAGCATTTTCACTACCGTTTGCTGTCGAATATCCTCCACGTTTCTCGTTACAAGACTCTGCAGAGTTTCGACTAGTGCCACATGCTGGAATAAATCGGTATCAGAAGCAGCCGCTAGAACAACTTTAACGATGCCAGCGCTAAGGTTGCACGTGTTGGAACTGGTAAAACCAGAAACAACGTACCCTTTCATCTGCTCATAAAGCATCATCACGTTAAGTTGCTGCTGTGAAAGCAACAGTTGCTCGAAGCACTTCAACATCACAATGAGGGCATCCGGGTCCGAACTTCGACTCTTGTGCTCATAGAAAACCTGTTTAGCGATGGTAATGGAGTCCCAATTCTCCACGAGAGAAAGGAGCTCGTATGTTGCTCCAGAAGCACCTCGGACAGGCAATTGAAGCTCCGTTTTAGCCGCTGTTTTGTCATTTTCGTGTTCTTCTTCCGCCTCAGTTGTACCAGACTTTTCACCGAGTAACATCGCGCGACGAACAGCTACTGGAAGGCTGAATAGTACGTCGACATACAGCGGAACAAGCTCTTGGTACTGTTCCAAGTTTCTGGCGAGATACGATAAGCCAGTGCGTCGTAAATTGAGACTTGAATCGGGATGGAATTCACGCTCGATGATCGTCAAACACAGTTCAATCTGCTCAGTGAAATCTCGCGTAGGTTCTTCTGTAGTAGCGTCACCTGCTTCATCGTCGTTATGGATTCGATTTGCTGGTACTTTGCGAAGAAAAGCGGCTGCAACAATAACCAGTTGGGCTTTCACCTCCCACCAGGCATAACGAGAGGATAATTGGGTCAAGCGAGGGAGGAGATCCACGACAAGACCTACATCATAGTTTAGAAATGGGATGAGCATTGATAAGCAGGCAGCACGCAGCTTTTCACACGGAGTTTCCAGTCCAATGCAGCAATAATAGTGATAAAGGTCGATCATAGTGTCATCCAGCTCACTTTCCATGCCAATCAAGATCGTCAGCATGTGAATAAACAACGGGATGTCGTCTGCCAGAGCTTCACGCAAATGTTTAATAGCCTGGATGTGAGACAGCACTGTATCGGGCAAGAACGCGTAAAGAACTCGCAGTAGTTGAGCTCGTTTCGTCGCGTATCGACTCAATATCTGCGTGAACTTTGGCAGCAAGAACTCTGGCATGAGAAGAGATGACGCTGTGCCATCTCGATGGACACAGTGCTGTCCTATTACTACCAAAAGGTTCGTTGTGGCTCGAAAGAAGACGTGGCTTTCATCGAGTTCAGATAGGAATGGGTACATGATGCCTACGAACTTCCAAAATTCCCTAGGGAAGTCCAAGAAAGAAGTTGCGAGCAGTTCTGCTTCATCTTCAACACCTCGAAGAATCTCTGCAGCTTGTTGATCGCCGAAAACTTGTCCTTCGTAGACATTATCCACAAAGTTCTCAAACTTGTCTTTGCCTCCTCGAGTTTTCAGTGTAAGTCCGAGACCTGAAAGTTTATGCTCAATTGCTTCGTTCAGTAGATCCATCGGTCTGCGTCTCTGAACCAGCTCTGCATTGCTACCTCCATTCATACTACGTGAATCAAACGACGCCATAGCCCCACCACGACCATCTCCAAGAAGTCCACTAGAGCCAGAACTTCCAAGCGATTCGTTCTCTTTAGCTTCTCGTGTTGCTCGTAGCTTCTCCAGCCCTTTCTGGTTGATCGTTTTGATCTGAACCTCGCGAACAATCTGCTGCGTCATCAGAACGGGATTGCTATCATCGTTACGAACAGGTTTCGTAGCTCCACGTAGAACTGTAGCCTTGCTGGCGCTTCGTAACGCTGGATAGCGATCTGAGGTGTCTGTCATCAAACGTTCCAACTGCTGCGTTTCCTCGTGCTGCGAGTGAATGTCACGCACTTTACGGTTTAGCTGTGTTTGGTCTCTCGTCTCTGCGATATCCGGTTCGCGCATTTTATCTCGAATGAACGCAGAGTTGGTCGGTTTAGCGTAGGGGGGGATCTCCTCCACGGTGTCCAAGCCCTTGGCGATACTGGCTGGGGCTGCAAAGTTCCCAGATCCAGTGATAGGAGGAGGAACTACGGCTGTAGGTTGAATGGTACGTTTAGTTAAACACTGGTAGAGTTTAGTAAGGAAGGCGACGGCTGCTCCGTTTTGACAGTGAATGATGGAATCGATGTCGCCCTTGTTAACGAGAGGTTCCAAGTCTGGAAAACGTCCGAAAAGCTTAGCCAATTGGTCCCAATTGTCCTTCTTGATCTTCATACCGATGCCGTTGTCGTAAGAATGCATACTGATGTCTTTGTCGTAATAACGGGACAGGATCTCGGCCACCAAAAAACCATTTGCAAAGTCTCTATCATCGCAAACAGTCAATTCTCGCTGCTTTTCGAAAACACTAACCACTTACCGCTTCACATTCTTAATAGAGTAGGCTAGATCTAAGCTCTGGATCCAGCGTAGCAGCTCCCGATTCAACTTGTTGCTCTTGACGTCGGCTTCCGCCATTTTCTGTCGCTTCACTTCAAGATAATGTAACGGTTCAAATGTAGCCATTCTCAGATATAACCCTTATTTAAACCTTTCATTCAACATATACATTATTACAGGAAACTAATTATCATCTTACACAGGTCCTGGCCGAGCCACTGCTTTTTCGTCCATCATTGGCCAACGTAGCTCTTCGCCTGCTCCTCATATGCGCGTGCTGGTTCCGACTCGGCTGGCGCTTCGCGTGCAGCGTGCGCGTCATCAGCGTCTGCAGCTCATCGTACGTGCCTTCAGCGACGCTGTGGACCCCGCAAAGCGTCCTCTAGGCAGCTCAGTGGCTCCGTCCACGTCCTCAAAGGTCGACGACGTCTCTGGGCCGCACGTTAATGGCGTGGCCAATGGCTTCCACAATGGCAGCAATGGCTACAGCTCCGACAAGATGCAACCAGAATCTGCAAAGTATTTGGCTTCGTACCAGGAAGATGAGGACCAAAAGCCAGATATCGACTTCACTGCGCAACGAATTGGCTTCCCTATCAGTGAGGCGGAACTTAAGGAACGTACTGAGTATCAGATGATGCAGGAACAGGAAGAGGACGGCATTCGAGAAGAATCTAGAGCTGATGCAACGGCTAAAGCGGAGAGGATCATGGCGGTGATGCGGCATTCCATGTCGGAGCTGGAAATTGGTAAAGTTATTCATCGTATTGCACAATACGCGACTCTACCGCGCGTCACAGGACTGTCTAGAAAGCAGTTCCTACGCTCGTTGGAGACGAGATTCGGAGAGAACAACAAGAAGGAGCTTGGCTACATGCTTGCGTTCCTGCAGGGACGAGACGATGTCATTGACCAGCTTGAAATCGACTCTCGCATGGGTAGCATCAATACGGACGAGAGTAGCGATATTACTTTTGACAGTATGGAGGACGAAGATGTTGCCAGCTCAAGTGAGGACTTTGTGGTGCCTCAGATCATGGGACTTCACCCGGAATTAGTGGCTGACCCCAAGTTCGTGAGTATCGTCTTCTGCTACTGCCGCTTGGCGTGTCTGAACTCGCTCAAGCTCATGCAGCGACCTACTACCGGCTTCAGTCGGGGGAACAAGTCGAGTTTATGGCAGGTTAAGGCTGACTTTAGGAAAGTGTTGGACATGGAGGGATATTCGCACTATGCCGACATGTTAGGGCTGGAGAAGCAGGCACCGAAGGATGAAGAGGAGGATATCGACGCAGTTGATGCTGAATGGGAAGAGTTCAACCTGGAGAACGACCGCATTGATTTCCGCATGCTCCTGTCGCAGACGCAGAGTATTGTCGACTTCATGAAGACGGAACTTCCGGACGAGACTGTCTCGAAGATGCTTGTAGCCATGTTGGCGTCAGTTAAGACGTCGAAACTCCACCGCAAGATCTTCCAGGAGATGGTCTGCAACATCCAGACGGCATTTCCGGAGACTTACCACGAGCAGCTTCTGTCGGAACTGGTTCCGTTCCTGTCGGGCGACAATGCCACGTACAAGGACTTTGACTCGGATATTGCGACCACAGCTCTACAGCATCACCAGATGCGTAACGAAGCAATCATCCGAGCTCTGTTGGAGACGCGTATGCGCGTTGGCCACATTCTGATCAACGATATTGACGATGTGGAGCCCACTCAATCAGTTTCCAAGAAATTGAGCCCAGAGCAGCATGAGAAGGTGATCACGACGGCTTGGAACATTGTGTCGGTGCTTGACGACCGCAAGTACCACATGTTCTTCACTCGTTTCCTCAAGTACAAGCTCGCTTGGCGCCCGAACCGCACTACCTTTGGAGAGACCTTCCTCTCGGATGTGCGCAAGACTCTCGGACCTCGTGATGCGGACGCTATTATGCCTATGTTCGAGGAAGTTTTCCAGCAATTGTCGGTGGAGACGCTTACGATTTGCCGCGTGAAGCTTCGCCACGCCCGAAAGCTGTTGCGCGGCCGAGGCGCACTCGAACCGCTGAACGAAGCTGGTCGCGAGCGTTTGGAAACTACTTGGCAGCCTTCACACTGCGTGTTGTACCGCAATTTGCCGTACGGAGTGAAGAAGCATCACTTGGAGAACGCTCTGGCCCACGTCGGCCACGTTAAGCGGTTTATGCTGTTCTCTAACCCCATCAACGGCCCGCCGGAGTCGCCTTATGACGATATTGATGATGATGATATTGACGAAGTGGATGAAGAGGAGCTGGAAAACGAAGAGGACGAAGTGGGTGAGGACGATGACAAGCCCAAGAAGAAGAAGAAGGCGAATAAAGCGAAACAAGAGAAAGCTGTCGACCTGATCCCTAAGGAGGAGAAGGTGCATGCAAAGGGCAGAAAGAAGATGATCATTGCGAGTGACCGGAAGACGCCGTACCAAGCTCTGGTTGAGTTTGAGTCAGAGAGTGCGTGTCGTAGGGCAACAATACGGGCGCTACAGATCTTCGGTGTCATGATGGAAGGCTGGACTGAGTACCGCCCGGTGTTTTCCTCTTCGGTCGACAAGCAGACTGGTGTGACGCTTATGAACGTTCCGTACGGTACAACGGTCGGCGATCTCGTGGATGAAGTAAATGAGGTTCTTGGACAGGCTGGTCTGAATGTGAAGGTGTCGGGTTTATTACCCCGGAAAGTGATGCTGACTAATGGCCGACTGGATCTGCGCTTCCCGTCTTTTGTGGAGGCCGCACAAGTTATCGACTTGTTGAATGAGCATGTTAGCAATATGAAACAGCGGCGTGCTCTGTCGAAGCGAGATGCCTACCGCTTCGAAGAGTTTATGAAACTGAAGAAGAAAATGAAAAAAGTGGAGGCCGACGCGAAGAAGAAAAAAAACAAAGAAGAAGTAGCGAAGAAAAACGACGAGGAAGAAGAGCTGGTGAGTTCAAACGGGGATCAGTACGAGGAGAAATTGGTTTTCGGAGTTGATGAAGACGACGAAGACGAAGAAGAAGAAGAGGAGGAGGAGGACATTGTTAACAACAGACTCGTGGTGGTAGAAACCCCCGAGGAGTATTTCGCCGACTGGTTGGAAGCAGAAGCAAATATGACGGAGGAGCAGCTAGAGCAAAGCAAGGTGCCTCGTCCGTTCGACGCGACGTGGACTCCAATGCCGAAGCCCAAGAACAGACACATGTACCTTTAGACCTGCAACCCCAGCGATAGAGTGAAAGCAGGCCGGAAGCACTACGTGTAGTCAAGCATAGCACAACATGGGGCTGACAGCATGCCGCCACACTTCATATTGTGAATAGATTCTTAGACAACGTGGATTTAAATATTTTACTTAGCCTCGACGTTGGAGCACCGCTGCAACGCCATCACTACACGACACCTACAGGTTCTCACTAACAACAGCCGACAGCTTAGAAGAGCAGCAGGTCCTTGATCATGCGGTCGGAGACCGTGGCCGCTTCGGCCTCAGCTCCTGAGCGCACACTGGCGTCGAACGCGTGCGCGAACCGCTTGTCCCGCGCCATCATCCCTTCCAACAGCGAGTTGGACTCAGCGTAGCGTCGGATCAGGTGCTCACAAAAGCTGTCGTACGTCTTGTTCTCCTTGTAAATAAGTCGTCCGGTAGCGTAGCTGGCCGTGCGGTAGGCCTCCACGAAGGTTCCTTCAACTCCATCTTGCACCTGCGGCCGGAAAACCACCCACCGCTTGAAAAGCCACGGCAAAGTGCTCTCGTCCTGGAAATCCCGTTCCTCTAGGACACTCTGCTGGCAGATGATGGCTCGATGCTCTTCGGGGATGAACCGTCGACACACGATGCTGTTATAGCTCACGTTTGGGACGCCATGCACGTTCAGCGACCATTTACCCGTAGTCTTCGAGTACACGTGAGCTACGTCCTTGTCGAGAGGAGTGACCACAACGTAGTGCTTCTTAGCGTGCTTGATGGAGATCTTTTGTGCCACGTTCGTCTCCCAACAGAAATCGAACATATCCTTGACGTTGCACGGGAAGAACTTCTGGTTGTGAATCGTATAGTTCTTCTCCGTAATAGCGAGACGAAGTTGCCAGCCGTCCATTTCAATGGGGAGACACGAGATCACTTCCGGAGCGAAGCTGCTGCTCTCCAAACTGATGTTCACGCTCACAAAGGACGCGATGTTCAGCAGCTCCTTCTTCCGCTCGTCACTCAACGAATAACCCGTGGACGGGTCGATCGTGTGGATGCTACTCGCATCGTCCGTCTCAATGTGGTTCACAGGGTCATTACTGTGCGTTCCGTCCGTATCTTCTCCACTGTTGTCCTCCCTTCTAAAAGGGAGCAAGTCCGAGCTGAACGACACCAATGGAGCAGAGGGGGTTGCTGCAGGGCTAGGCCGAGCGCCTGAACTCATCTCCTCCACCTTCCGCATACTGTCGTCCACGAAATGCGAGAGTCGAGCTGCACGTTGCTGCTGAGACAACTGACCCTGCAAGTAGTTGACCTGGTCCTTAAGTGCCGCCTGTAGCTCCACCACGTGCAGACGAAGGAACTGCAGCTCCAGCTTCTGCTTCTTGCGACAGCGCCTTGACGCCGCGTTGATCTTGAGTTGTCGTTCACGTGATACTTTGGTCTTCTTAGCGCCTGAAGGTGGCGTAGCAGCTCCATCTTCCTGTTCCGCCTTGACTCCTGTATTCCGTCGGCCGATATTGATTGTATTGCCGGACGAGCGTGTTTGGACCACCAGATTCTGGGGTTTCGTTCGCATTGCCAGCATGGAAGTGGCTACAGCCGTCGTGGGGGACGCCTTGTCCCCTGCAGCACTACTTGAAGGTGTGGCCATTGTGTCGTAACCCCTTTTAACGCCACTTTGCCTCGTGGTTAAAGTCTGTTGCGGCGGATTGTTGCTCGTTGGAGGGAGTCCGTTGCTCACTGCTGAAGGAGGAAAACCCATCGGAGCTTGAGCTGTAGGTGTCGAGTAGTATAAATCCAAGTAGGACCCAGTAGGGGGCTCAGATCCAGGCCCAGAACCACCCACGAAGGCACCAAAGAGCTCGTCGTCCATTTCTGCGGTCGAGAAAAGCGCCGATTGATTGGCGTCACTGATCGTTCCGAGTGCGAGTGTTGAGTTGGAACTGGAGCCCGTAGGAGATGCACTGGAGACTGTAGCCAACTCCTGCTTGAACGTCAGCACCTCGTCCTCAACGTACAGTGAGGCAGGCGACGAGCTGATGAGGTCCAAGTCACTACTGTACTGCATAAGGTGGGTAAAGTGTCAAAAGGTAGGAATCGCCTTGAGAGATTCCAGGCGAATTGAAGAGTGACTTTGCCGCCGGTGGATGTGCTGGTGCAGGTGCAGGTGCAGATACCGGTATCCCCTAGCGGTGCAATACCCACGCAGAGATGACAGAGGTGGAAGACGAAATGACCTGCTCGCAGGGTTGCTTGCTGGACCTGGTGTCGACGGTGCCCCTCCCCCTTTTTAACCATCGGTTTAGACAGGGACATGTAGACTTGAAGAAAGTAAGTGCTCGAGCCGCTGGATCGGTTTTACTTGCTGATTCTATGTTTCGACCGTTTATGTGTCCAGAAACTGGAGGGATCCTCCAGATTCGAGAGACCACAAGAATTTGACTGGTCAGCAAGCCATGCAAAGAAAGGACATCGATGATGAGCCCATTTGCCCATCACCAAAACATTACCAGTCCAATACAGCTTGGTCTCAGCTCTGGAGAGCTATATTTACTTTACCCCGCACTGTGGTGTCTGCAGTCGCCTCTGGCCATTCAAAGCTGTTTGTGCGTCATAGCAGCGTACTGGTACTGGGTCAACGCTGAAACCGGACAGTCAATTTCTGCAGTCAAGTTTACCTAAGGTCCATTTGGCCCCATGCTCGGAGTCAGGTCAGCTTTTGCAGCCAAGGATATTGTACCTTGGCCTATGTGGAATAGAAGTTATAGTTGTTGCTTACTCATGAGTGCTATTAAATACAGACTGCCATTTAGGTAGCAGAGTCCGTGTCAACGATACATTCTACTCAGTTGTCACCTTTATGCAGGGAGGACGCACCACCAAAATGACCAATTTGCGATGATTCACCTTCTTGTTCGTTGCTCATCTTGCCTGTCGTATGCTCATTTTTTATTCGATACATGGCTCCCTGACAGGGACCCTGTGAAGTAAGATACTCGTCGTGTTCTCGATTGCTAGACGAACCCCACTGCAGAGATGTTATCCGCAATGAATAACTCACGTCGCGTACTATAGCATTGAGCCAATGTCATTGGCACGAGACAAAATACCGGGTAACGCAGTAGCATATAAATTAGATCGATATCCCTGGCAGGTTAAGACGCCACTGGGTCTGTCAGACTGGCCTTCTTCTTCAGACCAAGCTGCTCAACTCTTACCGCGCTCCTCGCCAGGCTACTGCGACGCGGGTGGGATGCGATGGTGTCTTGGAAATGGATGCTATCGCATTGCAGCTTCTCTCTTCGTAACTCAGCTCCGCAACTTTCTTGCCTTGGGTGCCGTTGTCACCCACGCTGAGGTTTGGCTGTTGCTGGAACATCCCCCAAGCTGCGAAAGAGCCAAGAGCGATGGGCAGTGCTCCCGACTTCCTGGCTTTTGACAGCACGCACGAGTTGACCGGCGGGTTCGAGGGTGAAGTTGCATCGACGGGGAGAGCGATCGGCATTGGAGCTGGAGATCTGCGTTGTCGAGCGTGAATCGAATTGTGGCAAAGCACCGGACCGTCCTTCCAAGGAAACCCACGGCGTTTTCGCAGGAAGTTGGTGACGAGGCGGAGGAAACTTCTCGTGTGCAACCACGTCGTTGAAGTTGACACTTCGTCAGAACGATTTATGACCAGTCAAACGCAACTCTTGAAACTGGTTCATTTGTGCCCCCAGGGGTCGTATCCAAGCAGACCTCTTGATTGTTGTATGCTTGACTTGCTTTTTGTATGAAACTTCAACTACTTTCCAGCTGCTGACGCCATACATGGAAGGCATGATCGTAGAAGGAAGCGGAGCCAACCACAGGCGCTTTGGCCTGCAACGCTGCAGGGTGCAGCCACCAGTCGACACCGTATGCGAGTGAGTCATGACGGTCATAGCTCGTGGCCTTGAGCAGCTTCGTCTCGGCCAGTTCCAGCACTTGGAAGCCGTTATGCATGCATGCAGCCAGGAGAAGTTCCTGCAACAAAAAGACGGGGAAAGTGAGCTCATCTTCGCAGTAGCAATCAATCGGAATCGTATAGTTGCTGCCTTACCTGTCGATTCTCAGCTGGATGCCATTTCAGGCGCCAGACGCCGCCACCAGCGCCGTAGACGGCTACTGGGCGTGTCAAATTACGATGGTCCCAAACCGCGACTTGCTCGTCGTAGCTTCCCACAGCCACGAGGCGCTCGTTGTGCGGGTGGAACTGAATGCTACACACGCCCATGGAGTACTGCCGCACGTTCTTGAAGGTCGGTGTCGTGGTGCCTACGCGCAAGTCCCATCCCTTGAGTGCCGCGTCGTCTGCGCCGGAGAACAGTACATTCGGGTCGTGACAGTTGAAAGCTGCGATCCACGCCTCAATGGGAGAGCCGTATAGGTCGTGCGCGCGCCACTGGAGTCAATAGGAAACAAATTCCGGTTAATAATCCCCGTTTCGTAGAGTAGTTTACTGCAAGCCCGTTTTAGAGGAGAAACCGTCTCAACAAAACCACACGATGCTAGACAGCCAAAGCGGAGAAAACGACTGAGACCTTACCTTGTTTTGCTGCACAACTCCCTGAGGGGTGATGTCCCAGACCGACAGCGCGCTACAAGTGTTCGTAGCAAAAGCATTAGTGCCTCCGATGGTTCTGCCCAATTCTCCGACCATGATAACAAGATACCTACCCGTCTGAGTGGCTCACACAAATGGATGGCTGTGCATTGGAGTGCATCCGGTTGTTCCAGTCCAACGACAGGCACATTGAGCTAGCATCAGCGTCCGTAGTCAGCCCAGAATGGCTCAATGTTTCCGTTTCGCCGTCGCGTGCCAATTCATACAGCTCCAATGAGCCTCCAGCAGTAGCAGCTCCCAAAACCGCTTTCCCGTTCATGGCTTCCGTGTTCCATTTGATATCAAAGATACCGTTCGACGTCGCGGTTTCCTCCAGCTTTTGTACTGAGATGGCTGCATCATCAGTGTTTGTCGGGTCTTCACAGCTTAACTGGAAATGCTGCAGTGTGCCACTACGACGATCCTCTGCTTCACCAATAGCTGCTGCCTTGTGGAGCTGGTACGTAGCAGCAACCATTGAGGACTCAAAGCCAGCAACGGGGCAGGACTCCACGCAGTCCGCCGTCTCCACCGTGTCGAACGTCGCCAACGTCGCGTCCATCTTGCAGCCTTTTTGCTTGATTCAAGTGTGACTGCCGTAAGACTTGGGTTTCGTATGCTAGGACTATTTTTGCAATTCCTCGATTTTCGCTTGTCATTTCCAATCCAGTCAAATTGGTCATGAGCAACGTTGACAGCAGCTCCGATGAGGAGAACGATTTCTTCGGACGTATAGAAAGCGATGACCTTTTCGAAGAGACGGAGGTGCAACAGACTAAACGTCGCGAGGCTGCGCGGTATGTGGAGCAGTATGCAGAGCGAGAATGGGGACTGACAGCTAGACAGCGGCGTATTCAGGGAGGTGACAAAGACTTCGTGACAGAGAGCGCACTGGAACTCCGTGGCGGCAAGAAGATCATATTCCAGGAGAAGCAGGGTCAACAGGCGAAGGTCTGGGACTGTGCGCTAGTGTTGTCCAAGTTTCTGGCTAATGACGAGTTTTTCCCGAATGGCTTCTTCGAGAACAAGCGTGTGATTGAATTGGGCTGTGGCATCGGTGTGCCTGGCTTGGCTGCAGCAGCACTTGGAGCCAAGGAAGTTACACTCACTGATATGGTATGTATTTGAGAGTTATTGATGCTAAGCAGACAGTTATTCACTTCAAACTTGTCTCCGTAGCCCATGGCAGTTCCGTGGATCCAAACCAATATCGACCGGAATCAGACACTCGGCTGCATTTCCGTCCCTGTTCGTGCGCAGGGTTTGATGTGGGGTGAGAAGGACGAGCTGGAGGCACTCCAATTCGACGTCATTCTGTGCTCAGACCTGGTCTACGGTCATCGCGATATCTCCCAGAAACTTGTGGAAACCATCCTGCACCTGTCACACCCCAACACGCTCATCGTTTCCGCGCACGAAGCTCGTTTCGCTGGAGATCGAGGTGAATCCTTCTTCAAGTTGCTGTCTGATCAGCAGTTCCAAGTGGAGCAAGTGCCTCGCGAACGCCTTGATGCAGTCTACAATGCCGCTAATATGCATGTGCATCTGATTCGTCCACCGAAATAAGAGTCGACTAAATACTATTGCACAAAAATTGTGATTTAGTCTCCATTGTTGCATCGGACACGCACTCGGTCCATTCGCCAAGATGCTGAGTTCGAGGCCTCTCCGACGCTCCCTAGCGCCTCTGCGGCGTCTTCTGAGCTCCTCTACTGTAGCTGCATCTTCCCCACAGTCTTTATGGCAGGATGTGTACAATTTGGATTCGACGCATTGCCAGGACCCGCTCGTAAGCGAAGGAGATCTGCAGGTCATGTTGGACATCATCACTGAGGACGAGGAAAAAGTCGTTGCGGACGAATGTTCACGCATTCTCAAGCGCCGACGCTACGAGGAGGACCACTGGGACAATGTCATCATTAAATTCAAGGAGATGGAGCGTTCGCGTTGGTCCACCGAGACGCAGCGCATCCTTCAAAAGGTTCGCGAGGCTGCCATTTTACCCAAGGAACTGACCTACTTCCCGGCTGTCCATGTGATCGAGTTGGCTGAGGATGGCTACATTAAGCCTCATGTGGACTCCATCAAGTTCTCTGGTCGAGTAGTAGCTGGTATCAACTTGCTGTCGCCTAGTATCATGAGATTCAAGGAGGAACACGGAGATTCGATCATTGACGCCTACCTGCAACGTCGATCCATGTACATGATGACCGGACGGGTCCGTTACCACTACACGCACGAGATTCTGCCAGGTGCACAAGTCTTCAAAGGAGAAGTACCCGTGAACCGTACTCACCGCATCTCCATCATGCTGCGCGACGAGTTCCTGGAGGAACATGTTGCCAAGTATCACACGCCATTCGCCAAGCCTGGGAAGTGAATTGCAACTGTACTGACAGCAAAGTCCAATGCAATTTAATATTAGTGCCTAGCTACATTGTGGCGTCTTGTCAAAAAGCGTGCAATGTCTGCAGTGTCCACTGCCCCCTGTGAGTCCCATTGTCGTTCTCTTGTGGCCGCCTAATGCGACGCAACGTGATATCGAAAGCCAAAATCTTCTCCAGCACTATCTACACTGGGACGATGCTCTCTATCGTACACACGACATAGTCGCGAGCAACACTGAAACTCCAGATTCTTGTTAGACGACGACACGTACGTTGCTCTTGAACTTGGACGGCCCCTTGGATCTTGAGCGAGGTTTCTCTGCAAAACGGTAGTCTGCGCGGTTGCTATTCACCACGCGCGTCTCCTTCTTGGCTGACTGGGCAATGGCATCAGCCTTGCTAATGCTCTCAAGTGACGACACGATCTCGGCTGCGCTGGGTCTCCGAGTCGGGTTGTGCGACCAGCATCGGGACATGAGCTCGGCCCACTTGATATTGCACTGACCGGGCTTCATAATTGGTCGGTAGCCCTGCTGCACGTAATCACTGATCTCGGCGTTCGAGTGCATGTCTGAATACGGCAGTTCACCTGTTGTGAGCTCCCACATGATCAGGCCAAAGCTGAAAATGTCCACAGCCTGTGGACTCGCGCTGTCGCTGGGGAACGCTCCCTTCATCACACGCTCCTCGCCTAGCTTGAGCAACTCAGGCGCAGTCCATCGTAGCAGAGCTGATCGCTCGTCGATACTGTTCATCCTACTTCTATCAAAGCCCACTGCCTCGGCCACCCGTCGCGTTCCAAAGTCCGCGAGCTTGGCATTCCAGGAATCGTCCACCAAAATGTTGGTGCTCTTAAGCTGTCCGTGTACAAGAGGTGGGTCTGCGCTGTGTAGATAGAGCAGTCCCCGTGCTGCTCCCAGAGCGAGTCGTATCCGTAGACTCCACTTCAAATTCACCTTCTTCTTTGCTGGGTCACTGGTCCCACCAGGTGCACTTGCTGTACTGGTAGAAGCTGCTCTTGAAAGCGGTTCCGAGCCTTTTCGTTTGTGTCTACTTCTGCTGGAGGCTGAGGCTTTAGGTGCGTGCAACACGTTGAATAGCGAACCGCGCGTGCAGTATTCACTGACGATGCAGAAGTAGTCCTCCTGCAGACACGCACCCATAAAGAGCACAGTGTTCGGGTGTCGTAGGCTGCCCATGCGTGTAGCTTCCACTTCGAGTTCCATTTCGACGTTCTCTCTAGCTGAAGGTTTGGACGGTAGTGAGATCATCTTCATCTTCTTCACAGCCACGACGGAACCTCGGTACGAGCCCTTGTAAATGACTCCGGACGGCCCTTCTCCAATGGCATTTAGACACACCACTTCATCGGCCTGATGGTAACATAGTGAATTAAATATTTAAATAACGTTACACAAAAGCAAAAGATAAGAAAATAAGAAGACATACCGCCAATAACGACGTGGTGCCGAACGTCGACTGCTCTGTAGACTGCTGCACGTAACTGTGACTAGCCTCGTCCAGTTCGGCTTCGAGTTCCGCTGCCATGTCGCTGTCAGGAAGGCACTTGGACAGACAAAAGCCCATGGTCGAACACTCTCTAGCTGCAAGAAGAAGGAAGCGATGGCGGCGCTCTCTGGCCGCGGGACCGACTTTGAGCGAGTGATGGAGCGCCTCTGCCTGAACGAACGAAGGCCGACCGCGTGATTGTATTTTTGAACTGACGCCCAAATTCGATTCGACGGCGAGCGCCCAATCCATCACGTACGGGCCCGGCATTGTGCAGCATAGTCAGATCAAACCTAATTTACGGGCACTTGCAATGGGACAGCATCGTCTACCCAAATAGCGGTTTCAGAAGCGCCTAAAACAACATTGCGCGCACAGAGTCGGGGCGCTAGGGTTGTCTTCACGCTGACTCCCGCAGTGGATTGAAAAGAGAAAGAACAAAGGCAACTTTACGTTAGGCTTAAAAAGCAGAGGATGAAGAAGATTGAGGAAAGACAAAGTGCGGAGGCCCAATGACGGGCGTGATCGTGTCGCCAAAAGGGCCTCGTCTTCGCTTCTGTCACTACCGCCAGCGTGGTCGTAGATGGCGTGTCTACGTTACGGGATTTGGCGCAGGTTGTCACGGTCAAAGCCGGACCTGCAGATAGAGACTCAACATCGAGTCCTCTTGCACCAATTTCGTGACTAAACTGCATGGCAAGTTGACGCATGGCTCGGTGGAATGGAACTGTCCAACCACCCGGCGCTGCCGTAGCAACCGTTTGAAGTGCGGTGCTTGGTGCCAGCTGCCTGCAAGTCGACGAGATTGCCAGCATTGCGTTTGCAGTGCAGTACAGTTGTGTACAACGCGCTTCCCGACGCCAGCGCAGTCTGTCTGCACGCATGCCTGATCGCGGTCAAGCTTCGGATTCAAACTGCACTGACCGGTCCAGTCCGTGGGTTCTGTTCGCAGGATATTCCGCCGGCCTCCTTGGCCGCTGTTCAGCTGATGTACATGTAGCCCAGGACTTGTCAGAACTGTTCTTTCAGAACGAAATCAACATTTGTCGTTTGTTTTGTCCTTGGTCTGCCGTCTGCAGCTGGCGTGCTCGACGCCACGACGAGCTACAGCCTAGTAGGCTGAGCCTACAGTGCTACGCTGGTCTCGGTCTTGACTCTTGACTCAGATTTTTTTTTCGTCGTCGCCTGCGAAGGGAATGATAAAGTTTTGGTTAGGCAGGGCGGATTGCATGATGGATAGAGTCAAAGTTGGTAGAGTTACGTGGGTAAAGAGCTTATAGGGATTTCTCACACTCATGCTGATTGCACGGACCATCACTGAGCCGTGGTTGAATCCGAAGCACGACAGCTTTGCTGCTCTGCGAGAATGCATTCCTATTCCTCTGCGTTGACAGCCGCTGGCACCTTGATCCCGTCTTGCTCCGTAGCTAGTTCGAAGTGCAGACGCACTGCAAAGTCGGGGGAGAACTTCTTGTGTCCATGTTTGGCATCCTTGGCCACTTTATCAATCTCACTTTTGGGTAACAGCAACTCAAAGTGATCGTCAACCTGAGGCACGAATGCTGTGTGGAACCAAAAGTACCCGACCGAACCACTGGATCGGCGTCGGAGCTCCACCTTCACCTCATCCCACACGACCACCCGGTTGCATTGCAGTTCGAGCTCCACCGCTTGTTTGGTGCTGTCTCCGTCGGCTTTTGGACGTTGTACGCGCTGAAAAGTTCCAGCCAGGTCGTACACAGCGACTCGAGGTCGAATGGCACCGCATTCCACTCGAATTCGCCAATCTGCAGCACTAGAATTCGTTTTCTTACTTCCTGCAGTGCCGCACAATACAACCGCAACTAGCACGAGGTTGACACGAGAAGGTAGCACCGGCGTAGCATGTGGTCTGTGCTTAGATCCAACAACACCTCGGGGTGACGAACCGTCCGGCAATCCTTGAGTTTCCTGCAACCACTGCGTATGATAGTCAACCAATGTCATTGCTCGCTCTTGAGCTTCTTCCTTCTCGTACGATCCAAGCTCTTCCAGATCTTTAGCGCTTTCAGAGCGGTGACACATTTCGCTAAAGTAGTTGACAAACCTGCGTTGGCTTAGAATTGTCACTCCCTGCTGCTTCTTCGAGCGCGCAGCTGCAAAGTATTCGAGTGATCCATGAGCAGACCGCCAAATCCGAGCGTACAGCATGTAGACGCACAACATGACTCCAGTTCGACCTTTTCCAGCCTTGCAGTGCACAGCCACAACGTTTTCTGGATCCGCTTCCAACCAAACGTGCATGTCACGGCAGAACGGAAGCATCAGCGACAACGGTGGGGGACAATGGTCTTCGAATCCGAACTCGGCTACACGTCCGTGGAATTTTTCATCCGGTGCATACTTGCGCTCCACGCAGAGATTGTACACGCGATAGCGTCCAGGATGACGTTGCTCGAAGAACCGGAAGACGTCGCGGTAGTGGTTCCTGTAGATACCCTCGATCTTCTCCGCTGGGTAACCTAAAGCCACGAGTCTCTGGGTCACGTACGTCAAGTCCAGATCAAAGCCCTCGCAGGAGAACCGACGTTTCTCTTTGGAGACCAAGTGCTTGATACGGTATGTAAGACTAGTGTTTCGTTTGAATGAATTTGGGCTTGAAGATGGCGATGACATCGGGGACACTCGTTCGGCTTCAAGTTGAGTGTCAACCTTTAGGTCAATAGTCGGTCGGACACTGGACGGGGAGTGCGAGGCAGTGTGTGTTGTTGGCGAAGAAGGTGGTGGAGGAGGCGATTCCTGAGCGCTGTCAACCGGCTCCCATGTAGCTACTGGCGACGGTGGAGAGATGGAGTTGACTGGGGACGTTGGCGAAGCGAGACCTTGGTCGGTTGTAGCGGACTTGCTATTCTTCTCTTTGTGCTCATTGTTCTTGCCCGTGTGCTTTCCCCTTGTGATCGACAGCATTCGCTGCATGATGGAGCAATGAAGAACAAGCTGCGAGTTGAGTAGGAAGAGAGTGAGTCTCTATCACGTTCCGAATTGCTGGAGTTGAGCAACTTATCCGCTACGTAGTCAGCTTACGAATGAAGTTCCAGTTTCGTTCGATGTCCTCGATGCCCTAGCTGTCTATTTCGAGGATTCGCAAGTTGAAACCAATTCGTACAAAGTTGAAGGAATATATGAGTGATATTCTTCTCTTGAGTGTTGCTAGTCGAAGTTTACTTCCGGGTTTACAGCATCGAGTGTTGGTGATTCATAATTGGTGTAGAGTGCATACTGGTAAACCAAGTGTGGAATGGATGGCTTGAATGGACGTGAGTGACAGCCAAGTAACTCGTTTATCATTGCCGCGTTCTCTTCTACATCATAAAATCCAAGTGAGCAAGAATGTTGAAGTTTGATGATAGGCCTGCTTACCTATGGTGGTAAGAAGAATCTTGCTGTCTTTGGATCGCAACAATAGCTTGACACTTTGTGCGTAGAGCTCCCACACCTCGCGAGTGATGAAAGGAGGATCAACTAGGACAAAGTCGAAAGTGCCGATCAATTCCGCTGGTATCTCCTGAGGTTTGTGGAAGTCAAAGTGGACAAATTGTTCGTCTTCGGATGCGAATTTGGGGTCAAACTGCGCACCAACACGTCAGCTGAAGGACAGTAAATCAATTATAAAGATACGTACGTCAAACAGGAAGCATTCACGTTGGTTTGAGCCATCGTTCAGTAGAGTTTTGGCTGCAAAGTAAACACTGGGAGTCGACAGGAAAGCGATTCGACCGCCATGTTCAGGGGTTTCAACGACGGCTTCTTTAGCGAGAGTTGCCACCGTATCGACCGAGTACCAATACTGATTCAAGTCCTCCTTCTACAAAGAATACGTTAGCATCCGCCCGTGACCTCCAAACACGAATGCAATCAATACCTCTGGATACTTCTGCCAGAATGTGCGCGTACGTCTAGTCTGAGTTGTCACCGTTCGATCCTTCATTGCCTGTGCTCTGTCCGTCTCCAATCTGAAAGTGCTGAATGTTGTGGCATCTCAACAGACACCAAGAAACGACTTACTCAAATAAAGAAATACATGTACACAATTTGTAATCTACTCTACGTTTAACTTGTCTGCACCAAGCTATTTGATCGTCCTGGAGATCGAACCAGCCCCACACGGAAGAGCTGATCAAGTACAGTACTAGGTGTCTCCCTTTTGATCGCTCCTCTAGAAGGCGAATCCGTTTCTTCCTCGCTGCTTGTCAAGCTGCAACAGGAACGCTCCAGCGAGATAGTTCGAGTCAGATCTCCACACTCAAACGGCCTGCACTCCCGCACACTGTCAACCAACGCTCGTTGTAGCTTTTGATACGTCGAATTCTCTTCGCACCCTCCGACACACGCACAGGTGCCACCATATTCCACGGGTAAATTCTGTGCGTCGATGACTTTCAGCAACGCGCCGGCAGTCTTACTTTCAGTCAAGATACTTGTCTTGGCGCGTGTAGCCTCGTTCATTAGAGGCTTAAGAGCTTTCCAAGCGATGCCGAACCACGACGGAACGTTCACGATGAAGATCCGGAACGAACGCTGTGGGTAATGACGTTGCATTACGCCCATGCAGCGTCGGATGAAGTCGAAGGACTCCCCACCCACGTCGCGCACGCCCATGCCTCGTGCATCCATTACAATACACAACTTCTGCGTTTGGCTGGCGAAACACGCGTCACACGAGCAGATCCGGTGCGCCGCGTACTTGAGTGTGAACTCCATGGCGAATAAATAGTGATTGAACAGAGTTTCTTGAGAGACGCCGCACTTCTTGAGCTTCCGGATGTTGATAGACCCGATCTTCTCGAAGTACAATGGATGACCGAACTTGTCGTGTTTGTGGAGGAACTGCGTGTAGTGTCTAAAGACATCACAAAGGTCTTAGGAGTCGAACGGTGGTAGATTGAGCCGGGGAGTGTACGTACGTTTTGATGGTGTCGTAGTGCGTCTGTGGCACCGTTAGAATTGTATCGACTTTCATCTGCTTCCTCCACTCCACCGTGGCCTGGTAGCGCTCTCTAGCCTTCACAACGTCTCCATTCTCCGCCACTAGGAAGGCCGGTGGAATCTCCATGGTCTGATTCTTCGCTTTGCCTATCCGACCTGAATCTGAGCCTTTCTGAAAGTGCACGCAAAGAGAATCATGAGAATGCAAGAAAAGCACCAAGAGCTGAAGGTAACGGACCTGTTGTCGGAACATCCGTGTGTTGGCCATTCCGTTTCTTTGGCTGATTCAGTGCGAGAAAGAAAATAAAACGACTCAAGAGACTTTACATTGCGTACGGGCACTGATCTAACCATTATGCTGACGTCACTTGGTCGTTTCCACCCCTGTCGGCTGGTTGTCACCCTCTGGACTGGCTTCCTTTGCGCGTGGCGACACGATGGGCGAGCGCTCGGGTGTTGCTACTGATGGGATCTTGAGCTTCAGCTGGTCGATGGCGGCCGAGATGGCGTCCACCCAATTGTTCAGTACGTACGCCGTGGGGGCGTAAAGCAGTAGTGAATGGCCGTTAGCAGCCATAAGTGGCGTGACGATCTCGAAGCTGTTGTTCTGCTTGGGCGTCTTGTGTACCAGCGTGTCATGCGTCAACGATACGATCTGATAGACCTCCGAGTCCAACGTCTTGGCGAACCGCACGAACAGCGGGTGCAGGATGAAGAGCTGACGGTGCCAGATCGGATTGAACTGTTTGTGACGTAGGGAACGCTTGAGCAGGTATCCGGCCTTCAACACCTCCTCACTGAAGAATCCGGACGGGATGGAGCGGCAGAACCCTTCGTCGTCCACTCCGTCAAGTGTGAAGCCGTCGTCAGCACTGCTACTTCCCATTCGGAAGAGTTGGTCAATAACAGCAGTAGCTGACGTTTCTCGCTTGATTGGACCCATTACAGGCGGAGGAGAGGAAACTCGAATTGCTTCAGTGGATAAGTCACCTTCACTGCTGGATCTGCTCTCTCCTGATCGTTCCCGTTCAATCTGTTGCACCAATTTGTCCGACTCCAGTGGTTTACATTCTAGTACGCTCTTCACAAGTGCTTGTTGCAGTAGTTGGTACGTAGAATTCGTCTCACATCCACCTGCACACGCACACGTGCCACCGTACTCCACCGGTAGATTATCAGCCTCAATAAACTCCAACAACGCGCTCGCGGTCTCGTTCTCAGTTAGGATGTTGGTCTTCGCTCGAGTAGCTTCGTTCAACAGCGGCTTGACACCCTTCCACGCCATCCCGAACCACGACGGCACGTTCACAATGAAGATCTTGAATGAACGTTGCGGGTAATGGCGCTGCATCACACCTGTGCACCGACGGATGAACTCAAATGCCTCGCCGCCCATGTCGCGCATCCCAATGCCACGCGCGTCAAGTACAATGCACATCTTCTGCGTCTCGCTGGAAGCGCACGCGTCGCACGAGCAGATTTGATGCGCCGCGTACTTGAGTGTGAACTCCATAGCGAATAAATAATGGTTGAAGAGTATGTCCTGGGAGACGCCCACCTTCTTGAGTTGTGGGATGTTGATGGATCCGATCTTCTCAATGTAAAGAGGGTGGCCCAGCTTGTCGTGCTTGTGCAGGAATTGCGTGTAGTTTGCTTTAATGGTGTCGTAATGCACTTGTGGCATCGTTAGGATGGAATCAGCTTGCACCTCCTTCCTCCACGCAAGAGTAGCTTCGTATCTGTCCAACGCCTTGGCAGCGTCTCCGTTCTCCGCCACC
Organism: Phytophthora citrophthora; assembly: GCA_031305395.1. Taxonomy (NCBI): domain Eukaryota; phylum Oomycota; class Peronosporomycetes; order Peronosporales; family Peronosporaceae; genus Phytophthora; species Phytophthora citrophthora. The sequence continues at coordinate 1,431,925 of JASMQC010000006.1, forward strand.
AGGTAAGCCGATGGAACCTTAATTGACACTGTTTTCTTCAAGACGCCAGTGGTTTCCAGGCGTTCAGACTCAGAAGCTTCCAGTGCTACGATTGTGAAGTTCCAGCTGCCTAGAATATGCCATGTGTGCTCTGTATCAGCAGGTTTAATCTGCCTGGCCGTTACCACCTTGCCGGGGAAGAAAACTTCGACCAAGAAGACCACAACGGCAGCTCCAACACCGACGTAAAAAGCAGGAAGCACCACCGAGCCAAACACATGCGTGAACACGGACGCTGCGGCCAGATACGCCAGCACAATACCACACGAAAGCTTGAAAATCTGCCGGTACGTGCCGCGAAATGTGCCTCGAATGTCCACTTTCTTCCGACCCTGAGCACGAGTAGCGCGAACGAGAATCCGCATGGGACGCTTTCCGTTGAGCACCACACGAGCAAAAGTCCGACCTTCGTGCTTGAGGAATCGCTGGCAAGGAACACGCACTCGTCCACCGTCCGAGAAGCGCAGAACCAGCGTCATCGAGCGTTGAACATCGTGTAGCAACAACGGACTGCCGACTTCGACATCTGTAAGTGTAGATACCAACACCCGGGCACTGGAAGAATGATGTTCTGCCTCATCCGTGCTTTTGTCGTCGATATCTGCGCTGTTTCTGTTTGACTCGTTCTTCTTGACGTCCTTAATGTCAATTGATTTGATCGTCGGGAATTCTTGGCCGTGCATCTCGAACAGAATTGTTTTTCCACGACCGTCACATCGTAAGAAGCCTCCCTGGACAGGTGCAGCCTCTTGTTGCTTGCTAAAGTGTGTGATGACTCGGTTGAACTTGGATCGTACTCGATTTGAGTCTGCTACGTCGATAATCATGTTCCGGTCCCCATAGTACATAACCTTTCCCATTGTTCGCAAAGCAGCCGTTGCCAAATGAAGCTCCACTTGTGTTGGCTTGCCAAATGTCGTTTCTGCCATTGTTTTGGTCGTTTTAGCCAAGTTACTGAAGAAAAGGAAATTCTCCTCATCATCCGACGACTCGGAGCTGCTGTCGTCTCCGTTCGTGTCTGGTTGTAGCTGATAAAACGACAAATACATTTCTCCAGGCGTATTGGACTCCTTGGGGCCGAAGCACCCGTTCTTGGTGCTTGGACCGACGCCCATCTTGTTGTTCCAAACTCGATTGTCAGCATCCACCAGCACCACGACATCTCCGTAGCTCACAGGAGTCCCCACCCCAAGTCCACAATTGGATAAAATGGTGAATACCGATGGTTTAAACTGCTTCACTCCACAAGGAGCAATAGGAGGGATGCACGCCAACTCGTCCTGTTTCTGAGGGTTCTTGGAAGCTAAAAAACGTTTGCTGCCTTCGAACGTACCCACGTAACCCCCTGTATGCTCTGATCCTGCATATTTACTGCGAGCAAATAGACGAATAGAGTCTCCATAACGTACAGCCACATGGGGAGGAGAGCTCTTACTGACAGTGTCCAGTGGCATGGAACCTCGCAATGCCACATCATATTGGTGTTTGTTGTATACTGGAAGGTTAAAAGCAGGAGTCGTACGGGTAGCTGCTCTTGGTCGAATGTCCACAGGTTCTGGGGGCGTGTCCAGAGCGCTGCTGCTGTCTCCACTGGTACTGGAACTGCGGTGGAATCCGATACTGAGACCTCGTCCACTGTTGCTGCTAGTGTCATCCTCAGGCTTCGTACGACGTCTACGGGAGAGCAACGACACGCCGGAGAAGATGGTATTGCCATTAGGAGGCGCCGTCACGCCCTTTACAGCGCCCAGGAGCTGCATCCGATGCGTTTTTCTCCTTCTTCTGCTTTCGCTGCAGATCTCCCGACGGCGACTGAGTCGACTGTCCTGGTTGTCTCTGCCCGTTTTATTATCCGGATTCCGACTAGTTTTTATTATCCGGATAGTTTAGGTGGTAAGCAGTGCTTAAAGCACATATGGCCTTATTCATCCTCGCCACATTTTTCAGACGTTGTGGCGGCGGATATTTGCCGTGAGGTTGTAGTGGCCTGGTGAATGACAGCGATGGAATTGTGGCCATTTGCAGAGCTTTGTTAGCCTCGATCTGTACTCTGTTTGTAAGAATTTCATTTGCAATCCCATTAGATAAGATGGTCGGTCTCAGGCCGAGCATAAGATTGTGTCCGTTACCACTTTGAGATCAGCTTTGCCATAACGCCAGTGTCCGTACGACCAGCTACGTGTATCCCCGTCTGGTTGACAAGGTTTTTTGAGTGGATGACATTCCTTGCCTTCATCAAAGTTGCCACAAACATGCTCCGAAGTAATGTCCTGCAGTTAGGTTACGTAAAGCTTGATACAAACTCTTCAGAAGAAAAGGAGTGCATGTTGAATCAAACGAGCTCGCGCTATCATTTCGATAAAAATCAAATCACATGTATGGATGACTATGCAGACCGACCAACAGAGCGGCCCTCGCTGCTTAGGTCAGTCCGAGAGGCCGCTCGTCGCTCGAGCGCTCCTCTTACTTCCGGGGCGGCGTGGCCGGACGCTGCGTACCCAAACCGTTGTAAGCATAGCGCTGCTTCTTCTCGGCCGGCTTGAGGATCTGGAACGAGCACATCAGCGTCTCGTCCACCGACATCATGGCGCCGGCGTTGTCGAACTCACCGCAGTAGTTCGGTGCTGAGAACAGAGTGACCAGCTGCCGCTTAGCGAAGAATTCATAGCCATCTTCCACGACCTGGTGAGCTCGGCAGATCAAGTCGAGATCGTGACGCTTGAGGAACTGACTGACAATGTCCGGGCCGAACGTGAACGACACACCACGGTCGTTCTCCCCCCAGCCCATAATGTCCTTGTCGGGGTCGGACCACAGTAGATCGCAGAGCAGTCCCGTATCGGGCACGTCAGTAGGACGCACAAACCGCTTGATCTGCTCCATCTGGCTGAGCTCCGGGGACAGACCACCGTGCATACAGAAGATTTTCTCGTCCACAATAGCAGCCACAGGCAAGCAGTTGAAGCAGTCTGTGAAGGTCTTCCATAGCTTGATGTTGTAACGGCGCTTGCACTCGTCGTAGAAGCCGTAGATCCGGTTGATGGACGCGCACTCGTGGTTACCTCGCAAAATGAAAAAGTTCTCCGGGTACTTGATCTTGTAGGCTAGCAGCAGACAGATGGTCTCCAGACTCTGTTTGCCACGATCCACGTAGTCTCCGAGGAAGAGGTAATTGGCGTCCGGGGGGAAACCGCCGTACTCGAACAAACGCAGTAGGTCATAGTACTGGCCGTGGATGTCACCTGCAGAGCGAAAACAACAGCATTAGTTCACTCCTTCTAACGAAAATGAACTGCTCTATCACTTGGAACCTTAATAAAGGGTAAAAAGTTGCTAAAAACGCACCACAAATCTTAATAGGGGCCTCCAACTCCACCAGAATGGGCTGGGCTAGGAACACCTCGCGCGCGTGCAGGCACAACCCGCGGATCTCCGTCTCCGTGAGGTTCACCTGCTTGCCGGGGCGTGCGCCGCGCACACTCAGCAGCTTCTCGATGATGCTGTCTACGTCGATGGGCTCCAGTCCGGACGACGCCATGGTCTTCTGTTGCTTCTCTGCCTTTCCTTCTTCTGTCTGGGCAGGACAGTCGGCGCCAGTCCCCCCCCCCCCCCCACACACACAGTCCCTTTGCTGGATGTTTTAAATGAAGAAGTATGATTGGAAAAAAATGAAAAAAGAGTCCTTGTTTTCAACCAATTGCAAAAACAAAGAAAAAGCAGCTGTTGGCAAAGTTCGGTGCAAGTTGCTGTAGACGCTCGCCATTTGCATCACAATGCCAGACGCGTTGGTATCGATTTCCATTTGCTGCTAGTACGACGTGAAAAGAGCTGTAGAAGTGAAGCAACAGCCGCTGTATGTACAGTATTAGAGCGGGCGCCACAAACTGTTGTCATTGACCGCTTTCGTCAAGACAACGACGTTGTCGAGTCAACTAGCTGTCTTGAGTCATCGGTGCCGAGTACGGACAGAGTTGTCTTCGAGTGTTGCTTCAAGGCATTACTCCGAGCTCTCCATACAGCAAACACATCCTTTCACTCTGAACGTGCCTCAAGCATTGGCTACCAGATAGACAGACAGCCCACTTTTCCAGTGATAATCGTCGTCAAAGCAAACCATAAGAAGCTTTTCTTTCCGCAGTTATCAACGGACCGGCAGAGGCTACTGCTAAAGGGTAGAGTGACTATCAATATTAGAATACGACTACCAGCTCCACGCTGTAACAATGCCAACATAACGATGTCAAGGCGGACTTTAAGCAAAGCTTCCAGCGACAGTCTGATACAGCCGCTAGTGTTCACAACAAGACGAACGCCGCATTGCCCTGTACCTGTTAGTTCTTATCAATGTGCAGTCTTGAATAAAATGTTGCAATCTGTAAAAACTGTGCATCTATTGAAATATGTCCTTCATCAATTGATACCCGTCATCATCTTATCACCAACTGCTGAGCATGTGTATCCTTTTTCAGGGAAAAGCCGACGGGCACACAAGGAGAAAAAGGGGGAAGAGCAAGCACACTCCTCCAGCGCTGCCAGCTCCGCTCACGCCTCGCGGGTCGTCCCTCCCCTGCTCTACGTCGTCTCCGTCTCTCAGTGTCATGGTGTACGTCCTGCGTTGCCCCCGCTTGGCCGCCAATTCTGTCTCTAAATTCATTCCGCACTGTGTCTCTTGCTCATGATTGGCAACCGCAGGGAAGACAAGAAGCGGAAGCCTTCACGGGACTTCCCGGCCCATGCGCAGGTGCCTGTAGGCAAGGTCCACCCTAATGGGATTTCCTCCAAGTGCGTGCTTCTAACTATTCTCCAACAGCTTTGATCGACTAACGAATTATTCTATTGCAGAGTCCGCGTGGAGCTCAACACCACGGCGCCGTCGGTGCCGCCCATGCGCGACCCGTTCCACATCCTCAACTTCGACGGAGATGAATCGACGTCCATTAACGGCCGCTCCATGCCGCGTACAGGCTCCATCATGTCTGTGGACTCCGTTTCGTCCATGTTGTCAGTGGACGATTCCTTCCAGTTTACAGGCGATATGGAGGATGATGAGGAAGACGTTTCCAAGCTGCCGAAAGACCAGCGACCGGCACAACCAGCAGACGAACGTGAATACTTCGAGCGGATGTGGGCTGAGAACTTTAAAAACTCAGAAGCGCAGGTCAGCGGCACGACCGGATACCTGCCGGTGGGTGCTGCAGGGCGACTGAACCGCATTAAAGGCTTCTCGTTTGCCAGGGACCAGGACTCGCACAAGTTGTACGCTGTCTTCCGACTGGAGATCGAGTGTATTGTCAGTGAGAAGCAGTGGACGATCTATCGGCGCTTCCACGACTTCAAGCAACTCGCACACCAGCTGAAAAATGAATCGGTGCGCGTCTCAGCGGTGCCAACGCGGACGTTGATGCGTTCGTTAGACCCGAACTTTCTGCGCAAACGGCAATTGGAGCTCGATAGGTGGCTGCGTGAAGTGCTAATGCTCATCAGTGTCGAAAACTGCAAGGTAGACACGGACCGATATACCGAATGCTGCGGAAATCGTGGGTTTCACGCCAGTGTGCGCCTCATCCGCCATTTCCTCACTCATAAAGCCAACGAACCGCCAGTTTTCGAGGAATCTTCGACGTCATCGAGTGGGTCCAATGTGTTATCGAACTCGTCCAGTGGCTTTTCATTTTCAAATTCGGGCTCAGGACGTCCGCCGCTTTTTAGCACGTCAGAACAGAAGACCGACTCGGAGTCTATGTTATATGACGCTGAAGAAGGAAGTGGCAGTTCGCGTGGCAGGAGAATTCGTGTTGGTTCGGCTGATCAACTTTCTACAAGTTCACGAGGTGGTAGAGTTCGCGTAGACTCTGCCGATCAGGGTAGCTCTCGCGGTGGTAGATCACGTGTCGCCTCAGCTGACCAAGGATCGAGCTCCCGTGGCGAAAGGGCCCGTGTGAAATCTTTGCCGAGGGATGAACCAATGGATGACGGCCGGGAAGCACCTTTTAATGCGTCTACAGTGGCGGAACAGAGGCGCAGTGTGATTCTTCAGGATGTGGATGACGAGGAAGAGGAGTTCGATGAAAACAGCTCCAGACGGCGAAGTAATAAGGTATCGCTGAAGCAGTTTGACGTGCTGCGTATGATCGGCAAAGGCTCGTTTGGCAAGGTACTGCTAGTGCGAAAGAAGCACTCGTCGCAGTTGTTTGCTGTCAAGATTCTGAGTAAGCCAGCGATTGTGAAGAAGCAGCAAGTGGAGCACACAAGAACAGAGCGTCGCGTCTTGGCTTCTGTGTCACATCCGTTTGTCGTTTGTCTACATTACGCTTTTCAGACGAAGGACAAACTGTATTTCGTTCTCGACTACTGCCCTGGTGGAGACTTGTTTTTCCATCTCAGTCGATGTGGATGCTTTCCCGAGGCGATGGCGAAGTTTTATGCAGCCGAAATCGTCCTGGCGTTGATCCATCTGCATGAACAAGGCATTGTGTATCGAGACCTCAAACCTGAAAACATTATGCTGGACGTGGATGGCCACGTGAAGCTTGCAGACTTTGGACTAGCGAAAGAGGGTATCACCAGCGAACTCAACGGGACTTATACGATGTGCGGTACTCCTGAGTACTTGCCACCAGAGATTTTAAACCGCGCTGGTCACGGTACAGCAGTGGACTGGTGGAATTTAGGTATGGTCCTGTACGAAATGCTGACGGGAAGGCCACCGTGGTACACGCAAGACCGACAGGAACTGTTTGACCGTCTCCGCGGTGCTGAACTCGAGTTTCCGCAAGGATTGACACCAGAGGCGATGAACCTCATTGAAGGCTTGCTCACACGTGATCCGGCCAAGCGCCTCGGTGCTATTGATGTCCGTGAGATCACTTACCACCCATTCTTTGCGGAAATTGACTGGAATTTGTTATACAACCGCCAAGTGCAGCCATTGTACCGCCCGTGCCAGTACACTGACCCGATTGACGCTGCTAATTTCGAGGAGGAGTTTACCAAACTGCCACTTGCCAAGATCGACAGTGCTGGGCTCAGTGTCGCGACCAACGAACTGCAAGAAAAGAGCGGCAACGACGAAGCTTCAGGACGAGACCCTACAAACAATGTGACCGCTGCCGCTGAAGCAGCAGGAATTGAAGCGGGTGCGCCCAATGGCATCGCAGGCAGCACTGGCACGAGCATTAGCAGCAGTGAACGCAATAGTACGCTGCGGAACCTGTCGTACACGTTTGCTGGCTTCACGTACGACGGTACCAACCCATCGCTCGCTCGATCTGGCAGCTTCGCTCAGTCATCACAGTGAGTTGCTTCATGCTTCATACATTATTAACTCACGATGACTGCCATTAGTCCGATCGAGTTGACTTTATCAGGTTCGAATAGCTGGAAAAGATTGCTTTAAAGTTGCTTCCAAGCAAGGATCAAGAATGTAATTAATCGTCACGTTCTACACGTTCTTATGTACATGCAGCTCTCACCTCGTTTACTTCTTTGCACCAGCAAACTTGGCACACTCCACCGTGTTCTTCAGCAGCATCGCAATAGTCATGGGGCCAATGCCACCCGGCACCGGCGTGATGGCCGACACGCGCTCGCTTGCAGCAGCAAAGTCGACGTCGCCCAGAATCTTGTACCCTTTCTTGCTGCTAGCATCGTCCACGTAGCTGATACCAACGTCCACAACCACCGCTCCTTCAGCAAGCCAGTCTCCCTTGATCAGCTCTGGCTGACCCGTTCCAACGAATACCACCTCCGCCTGTCGGACCTTGTCAGCCAAGTTCTTGGTCTTCGAGTGGCACGTCGTCACCGTAGCGTTAGCGGCCAGTAGCATCAGAGACAGCGGCAATCCGACGAGCTGCCCGCGTCCGACAACAATCACGTCCTTGCCCGCCAGTTCGATACCGTTCCGAGCCAAAATCTCCAAGCAACCTGCGGGTGTGCAAGGCTGCAATCGAAGCTCCTTGGCTGTCTCCTCCTCCTTCTTTACAGGCTCCGCTAACTGTGCGAAATGGTGCGAGTGCAGTCCATCCACGTCCTTCAAGGGGCTGATAGTCTCCAGTAGCTCCTCCTCGTGCGGCTTCAAGTGATCAGGAAGCGGCAGTTGCAATAGGACACCATGTACATTGTCGTCCGAGTTCAGTGACTGGATAAGAGTTAGCAGTTCTTCAAAAGCGATGGACTCGGACAGTTCGTGCACCAGTGGAGTAATGCCCACTCGCGTGCAGGCGTTTTTCTTGAGCCGCACGTACGTCTTGGAGTCCTGGTTGGTGCCCACCAGTAGCAGCGCAAGAGATGGGGTCACTGCGAGCGTTGGGATCAACTCCTTGAGCTCTGCCTCGATCTCTTTGCTGCATGCCTTGCCGTCCAGGAGCTTCGCCATTGTTGCAGCGTCAACTATTGTAGCCGACCAGCCACTTCGGAAGTATCGGTAGTATCGGTAGTACCGGTATTCCGCGGGAATTTTCCCCAACTTTTACTGGAGTCAAATTTTATATATAGACGGGAAGATAAATTATCTAAAATTGCAGTGAATCTGTACCCCCCCCCCCCTCCCCCCTTCATCAGGATTGATGGTCATGATACACAAAGCCTGCTAACTTTAGCAGACCAGCGTTAAACGTCGGGAATGGCTGAGCTTGTGGATACCATAGCCTCCAGTTAAAAGTGTTTGCTTTGTAAAACCTACGGGGCATCACAACATCACTGTTGACCTCGTGCAACGAGGTTGGTCGTGACCTCTACGAGCGTCACCTCATCAACCGTGACAACTCGCCTCCCAAACGACTGCTTCTCCTGTACCAGTTGCCTCTCTCTATCTCTCTATCTCTCTGCGCATGCACCGATACAACTTGTATTACATGTACAAGCTACAAGAACTCACCGTGCACTCGTAGAATCAAGACTTTGCAGTACGAATGATGCTATGAGTGGCTAGTTTCGCGAAACGTACATCTAGATTGGCGGGTAGCGCCAAATTCGGCTCTTAAGGCAGCATGTGACCGCTTTAACTTCCGTGCATGTGTTGTTGCTGCAATGAAGGTCGATCTCGTCACGGTGACGGTTGTCAAGCACCAGCTGGTATTCAAGCTTGCACACCTTTTCCAAGTCAAGTCGACTATAGCAATTGAAGATACGATCAACAATCAGTAGAAAAGCACACCGAACTCAGTTCCAACCAGTGGCATTTTTGAAAAGGGCCGCTATAATACATGGATTGTGGGCATGCTATCAAGTAACATAGTTGTTCATTGTGCCCGGAACAGCACCAGCATTTTTTGCTTCGGCTGAGCGCGTGTTCACATGAAGTCACGACTATCGGAAAACAGTTGCCGTCCACTGTACACCCGTTACAGAGTGCAAGTTGCACGCCGACGTTCGAGTGGTGCTGAGCTGAAATTGCATGACATACAGTAAGACTTGCTTTTCCGATAAACCATCTGCATGGCTACTTCGTCGATGCTCTCAGCGAAGCACCGTCGGAAGTGAGTCTGCCTGTCTTGATCTCTTCGTTGTGCCTTCCTCCACCGATCGCTATCATGTCTTTGTCTGGCATGAAAGCACCCAAGTCTTTTACATGGAACCACAACAGACCAGCACAGAGAGATCTCCCTCCCCCAAGCGCATTAATCTCCTGTGCATTCCTTTCATTACGGTTTTCTCCTAAAGCAGTGCAAGTCCCTCCACAGTTCGAACAGTAAAGTCGCCATGCTGCATCAGATCGCTCTCGCCGCCATCGTCCTGAATGCTGCTGCTATCTCGCAGACAGCAGGTCACGGAAATATCATCGTGCCGAAGCCCCAAGGTAACGCTGAAAATCCATACTACATTGGCGGTCCTGCCGGTACAATCGACATGCCCGAGATCATCGGTTCCGCTTCTTATGGAGACTACTACCAGGCTGTCGACGACTGGTTCACCAAGAACAACGTCGCCAGTTTGAAGGAGTACATCACTACGTACGGCACTGGTATCTCCGAGTGTGGCAACACCGAGAAGAAGGGCACGGCTCAAGCCGTACCATCCGACGGGTACGCCCAGCACGATACTTTGGGCAACTCTCACCCGGGTCCATGCGAGATCTGGTGCGATGATACTCGTGTTTTCCACGATACTAACTGTGTGACGACGTTCTCGGGTCAGTCGCCGGCGAAGATCCCCATCTGTAACACAGCGTGCGCGCGGGGACGAGGAAGCTGAGGCCGGACTTGGACGGCGGAGCGAAGACCCAGGGAGGCGTAGCCAGTTGAGGGACCACTGAGAGGTTGTTGGTAAATTGAAAAGTGAATTGAAATGAGGAAGGCTCTTACGGTCCTAAGCTACTGGTGGCTCACAGAGCTCTCTCAAATATCCAGTAAAGTGTATCCTAGAGCCTATCTTTTCCTATCTTCTGATTTGGCTATCTACCAATGATTTTCCTATAAACTTCCACGTAGCAATGTTGACTTGACTCCGGGCGTCCCCTAATCAAGCTTCGAGAACCTTCTCGAATTTCAGCCAATGAGATTGTCTCAATGTCTCAGCTGAATGGCGTAAACCACATTGGCATATTACCAAAATCTAGTTTTAGCCAATCACAAAGTGGGTACATGTAGAGATATGTAGATTGCACTACAGTGCATCAACTTGCACTTCAATGCCGACGGAATGCTATCGACAGCACTCCGTCACATGACCTCCCTTCGAGAAAGACCCTCCCCTAAAAAGGGTTCTCTCTCTTCTTGGACTTCCAATAGCGGTCAATGAGACCAGGGATCTGTTTCAGATTCTCAACAGGTTCCCATGTGGCCTCCTTCTTGGTCTCGCCTAACCACCAAACCTTGTACTGCGGCTTCCCCTTGTACTTACGGTGGTTAATCACGGCTTCGACCAGTTGCCCTTCAGTTCCATCGGCTAACACAACCTTGTTCACCTTTTGCCTGCGCTTCGGATCTTTGCGGTACGGCTTCAACAGTGAAGTATGGAAAACTGGATGCAACTTCAGGTTCTTCGATAATCCTAACTCATACGAGTCATGAGATATCTTCTTCTGGACCGGGAATGGTCCAATGAACCTCGGAGCTAACTTCTTCGACTGTGCGTACCCCTTATGACGGATATCCAAATTCTTTCCATCTAGTAGCACCATGTCGCCAATTTTGAAGTCTTGGACAAGTCTGTTCCTGTCGTAATAATGCTTCATGCGCTCCTGTGCTTCACTCATACGGTCTTGCGCGACCTTGAGGAAGACTTCCTGTCGGAGTAAGAACTCTTTTGCTGCTTTCTCCAACTTCTTAAACCCCGGATCTGCCGCGATATCGTCGGGCATATATGGAATATATCCTAGATCCGCTTCAAATGGTGACATGCCAATCGTAGCATGCAATCGCCGATTATAGGCGAACTCTGCCAAATGAAGAAACTCATCCCAATCATTCTGGGCTGGGTTGATAACACCTCGGAGATAATCTCCGATAAAACGGTTTGTACGTTCCGTTTGTCCATCCGTCTGCGGCCTAAATGCCGATGACAGGTTATGCTGCGTTCCCATAGCAGTGATAACAGCCTGCCAAAACTTAGACGTAAATTTGGAGTCACGATCAGACACAATCGTCTTCGGAAGGCCATGATCTCTTACATAACTCTTCATGAAAACATTCGCAATATCCTCTGCGCTGTCTGTCGTCTGCGTAGCAATTAACTTTGCACGCTTGGTCAATCGATCCACAATGACCATGATGGCATTCAAGCCATCCTTGCTGGGAGGTAGAGACACAACGAAATCCATCGAAATGTCGACCCATCTACCTCGTGGTATCTCCAGCGGTTGAAGTAATCCCGGAGGCTTCACCTGCCTCGCTTTGTTGCGCTGACACATTTCACAAGTGTTCACATAGCGCTGGATATACTTCATCATCTTCGGCCAATAGTACTTCTCACGTACTGCGACATAGGTCTTGTAATATCCTGGGTGGCCTGCCGTAACTGCATCGTGGTTCTCACAAATGACTCGATTCTTCAGATCTTCGTCATCGGGAATGTACAATCTAGGACTCTCATCTTCACGCGTCTGATAATACAGCACGCCATGATTTAGCGAGTAATGCGGAACCTTGTCTCCAAGCTGTAGCTTCTTGACAAGTCCTTGCCAGTCCTTGTTCCACGAGTACATCTTCACTGCGGACTGTGCCACGGTCAAATTGTTCTCGACCATGGTAGCCACAATTTCACGGTTTTGAGCCGTATCAAGAAGTTCCTTCAGGCTCACTTGCGCTGCCTTATGCTCGAACTCAGGATTTCTCGACATCGCATCTGCGACTACATTCGTCTCCCCTGGAATCCACTTGAACAGAGGCTGAAACTCCGCAAGTTCGTTGAACCACCGCGCAATGCGTCGATTCGTCGTCTTCTGCGTGAGAATCATCTCAATGCTCTTGTGATCTGTTTCCACCAGGAATGGTTTGTCGAGAAGATACACGCGCCATGTCTTCAACGCATGCATAATAGCGAGTAGTTCCTGCTCCCGAACTGGATAATTCAGTTCTGCTGGCTTCATCTTCCTGCCCGTATAGGCTATTGGATGTTCCAACTCTCCCTCCTTTTGAAATAAGACTCCCCCAATTGCGAAATTTGAGGCGTCCATCCGAATACCGAAAGGTTTGGAGAAATCAGGAAGACTGAGAACCGGCGGTGATGACAAGCGCTTCTTAAGCTCGTCAAAACAGCGTAACTGGTTCTCATCGAGTTCGATAGGATCACGAGAACGTTTTCCCTTGATACATTCATGCAAAGGACCTGCAAACTGCGCGAAATCCTTGCAAAACCTCGAAACGTAAACCGTTGTCCCCAGGAAGCTCTCAATTTGCTTCTTGGTCTTGGGGACTGGCCACTCGGCGATAATCTTCACCTTATCTGGGTCCATACGAACGCCCTTGCGTCCGACAAAGTCGCCTAAACATGGAATCTCATCCACGCAAAATTGGCATTTGGACAGTTTGATGTAGAGCTTCTGCTCTTCACATCTCTTCAATACCCTGTCCAGCGCGGCGATGTGGTCGTTCACATCTTTACCCTTCGTGTATACGTAGATATCATCGAAGTAAATTCGCGCCACGTCACTCAAATCCCTGAAAACCTTTTGAAGCAGTCGATTAAAGGTTCCTGGGCTACCACTGAGCCCCATGGGTGTGACGAGATATTCAAATAGACCATCTGGGGTCGAGAAAGCAGTGAAAGGTATATCTGCTTCTCGTAACTTCACTTGGTAATAACCCCAAAGTAAGTCCATGCACGAATACCAATAGCTACCGGCCATCGCATCAAAGGTATCTTCCTTGCGAGGCATAGGAATAGCTGGTAAAATCGTCGCCAAATTCAACAGACGATAATCGTGCACAATACGCCATCCGACTGGTTTCTTCACACAAAAAGTCGGTGCACAAAATGCTGACGTACTCGGTCGAATGATGCCAGCCTGAACCATCTCTTTGGTCCATTCCTGAATCGTTTTCCTCTGATCAGGACTTTGGCGCCATTGTTTGACCGAAATCGGTTGAGTACCGGGTTTGAGCAAAATCTCGTGCTCAATTCCTTCCCGTACTGGCGGTGTCTCATTCGGAAGTTCCGTACGGAAAACCGTATCCGCATACTTCAGTAACGTCTCATACGCCGGATTATCCTTGAGAGCATCCCATCCTTGACTCTTGAAGCGTTCAGCCTTCCCCGAATCATGCGGATTGATGACAAACACTGCCTCAATATCCTTGTCCCTACGCAACATCTGCTGGAACTGTTTGGACGAAATAATCTTCGTTCGCCCAAACTGGCCGTTGTGGCCATGCTGCCGATAGTAGTTGAAGATCTCACGGCCCTGCGCAACTCTGGCGCGGCGTTGTCCTGCCACCCAACGGGCTGGACGAGTCTTCGGCAGTCTCAACTTCACAGTCTGCGTGTTCTCCACCTTGATGCGAGGTGCAATCTGTCCAGTATTCCAGTCGATATCAGGGTTCTGCTCCCGCAGCCACATCATGCCCAAAACAATATCCTTTCCTTCAGGAACAGGCATGACTTGGAATGTTCCCGTTGTCAAAGGAAACCCTGGTAACTGCAGAGACATCTCTACAGTCCGACGTGGACGATGCACAACTTGATCATAACCGAGATCAACTTGCATCATGTCACCTTCAGTGACATCTAACTCAAGCTTCTTCACCAACTCCTCAGTTACGCCATTCAGGCTACTGCCGTTGTCGATGAATATCGTGACGGGCCTCTTTTGGTCATCCGTCTTGAATGCTTGAGCTTCAGCCTCTAGGATCGCATACACTGCGCCCTGCATGTACCGATTCGCTTCAGTACGTTTTGGCTGAGTACAATCTGGAGAAATGTGGCCAAACTTGCCACAGTTTCTGCACGTAGCTGTCTTTTTCCAATCATCGCTCTTGCCTTTCTTTTTTGTCGGAGCTCTTTGAATTCTGCTTCGACTTAGACGCACGATGCCCCGAGCTTGATGATCCTTGCGAACCCTTCGCAGGAGCTCTTGGGGGTTTTCCCGAGTAGTGCGCAAACTCAAAATTCGACGCAATCTCAATGGCATCTTGCAGTGTTGAAGGACTCTCCTCCTTGATCTTCCTCGCTGTCTCTTCTCGCAAACCGTTCTGAAAGAAGAAACGCTTCTCCAACTCGCTGATAGACAACTCTGTCTGTGATAGCAAGTCTTGAAACTTGGAGACGTAATCATGGATGGTCTCATTCTGTTTGAGACGAAACATCCTCTCGCGAAGATCATATTCGAAGTCCTTCGGCCTGAAACGAGTGCGAAGTCTTCCCTTGAAGAGCGACCATGTGGGCTGTACGTTCGTACCCTCACACTCTGCGATAAACGCGCGATACCAATTCAGCACTGACTTGCCCAAGTTGCTGGAGATCATCGTCACAAAATCCGATGTATCTGCCTCCATCAACTCGCGTCTGCTTGCGTAATACTGCTCGGTGGCGAAGATCCATAACTCAATGTCTTCGCCGTATTTGCCTTCATACATAGGCGGATCCTTCTTTCTCTGCTCACCCCTGGACGCAACTAGATATTCGAATCTTGCGTTGGCCTGCTGCATCTGTGCTTGCAGCTGGGTTTGCATCTGGGCTTGGTATGACTGTTGCTGCTGCGTTAAGTAAACTAACAGCTGTTGCATCGACATCGTGTCTGATGCTGCGCCAGCTTGTCCCGACGACATATTCGTAGCTTGCGGTGGACCCTGTGGATCAGGAGTCGTCCTAGCCGTTGGTTGCGGTTGGCCCTGTGGGTTAGGAGCCGTCCTAGCCGTTGCTTGCGGTTGGCTCTGTGGAAAAGGAGCCGTCCTAGCCGTTGCTTGCGGTTGGCTCTGTGGAAAAGGAGCCGTCCTAGCCGTCGTTCGAGGCGTTCTACGCGGACGCGGGTTTGGAGAGTCGCGCTCACTCGATCTACCACGTGTAGATGACATTTCGAGTGGACTTTTCGTAGCACGAACTCAATCCAATAAAACCCAAAAACCCAATGAAAAGAAGGAGAAAACCTTTCTTTAGTTACGACTACTGCTTACTTCGCGATCTAGCTTGATCGTAGTGATGTCTTCAAGATGTCCGAGCTCGACAAAAACCTCGTTAAGTAGGCCCTTGACTCTCTCTGCGACCGCGTCGTCCTCAATTCGATTTGTCAGTTTCTTGAAACGACAGGTAATGCGACGAGACTTCTTGAGATGCTTAAGCAGATCCTGTTGAAGCTTTGAGAACTTCTCAGCGTCGTAAGGGTAGTCGAAAAGACTCGTATCAGGAAGAGGAGCCCGTCTCACAACCTTGACAACAGGTGGTTTCGAACTGTCTGTCAAGTTGAGCTCACGACTCTTCCTTTTACGACTCTTGTTGTGGTTCGGTTTGTACCGACCCATACACCAAAAGAAAGGGTAAATTGGAAGCTACCGGGGAGCGATGGAAATAAAAGCTGCACTTAAGAGCGTTCCAAGCACTGAACCGGCTTCTAGTAGCGACCAAAGAGTTACGTGCACTAGGCAGAGATATACCAACCTTTCCAAGTTGATTCCCTGACCTGTGATGGGCACGAACTCTCCCAAAGACAACCCAAAGAGACCCCTTTAGGCCTAGCACTTCCCCAGCAATTGGCTGGTGCTAATAGCCAAGGATCTACTCGCTTCTGGCTATGCCGCCCACGAGAGACCCGACCTTGGACGATGGAACGAAGCTTGACCCGACAAGCGCTACTATGTAACACAGCGTGCGCGCGGGGACGAGGAAGCTGAGGCCGGACTTGGACGGCGGAGCGAAGACCCAGGGAGGCGTAGCCAGTTGAGGGACCACTGAGAGGTTGTTGGTAAATTGAAAAGTGAATTGAAATGAGGAAGGCTCTTACGGTCCTAAGCTACTGGTGGCTCACAGAGCTCTCTCAAATATCCAGTAAAGTGTATCCTAGAGCCTATCTTTTCCTATCTTCTGATTTGGCTATCTACCAATGATTTTCCTATAAACTTCCACGTAGCAATGTTGACTTGACTCCGGGCGTCCCCTAATCAAGCTTCGAGAACCTTCTCGAATTTCAGCCAATGAGATTGTCTCAATGTCTCAGCTGAATGGCGTAAACCACATTGGCATATTACCAAAATCTAGTTTTAGCCAATCACAAAGTGGGTACATGTAGAGATATGTAGATTGCACTACAGTGCATCAACTTGCACTTCAATGCCGACGGAATGCTATCGACAGCACTCCGTCACACCATCGACGTGAGTACTTGCAAGTCGTCGTCTGAATTCGTTTTCTACTGGCTTGCACTCCACGCTCAGCCGTGGCAAGTGTACATTAACTGTGTAGCCCTCGACGGTACGTCCGCTTCCAGTTCTTCCAACTCAACCTCGACCTCGACCGCAACTTCAGCTCCAGCGACGACTTCAGCTCCAGCGACGACTTCGCTACCTTCTACGACGCCGGCAGATTCAAGCGCGGAGGATTCAAGTGTTGCTGGCGAGGCGTCCGAGGGAGGCGATGCTTCCACCACGCAGGAGACGACAGCTCCTGTGCCGACTACTTCGGCTCCGTCAACGTCTTCTTCCAAGTGTACGCGCCGCCGCGCTTGAACAACTTTGGAATACCCATGAGTTGCTTAAACGGAGTTAGTTGTAAATGTGATGTCAAGTTTTGAGAGAATCTACACTAGTTCTTGCCTTTGGTGAACTAACTTTTACTACCTGCGCCTGCGATGGGACCCCTATCGTACAGCTGTGTGAGGAAAGCCGCATCCTTTTTTGCTGTAAGAGCCGAGTTCCCTCGCTAAAAAAAATGTTATGTGGTAAAGATACTTTATCTTTCGTCGAAATATAATGCGCTCCGCCGCGAACTAAGGCGCATAGTAACTAAGCGAAATGCACTGTGCTGTGTGTAGTACTTGGTACGCTGCAGCAATTACAAATATCTGGCTGAATCGTGGTGTATCCGAAGTTCGGATTCCGAACCGCGATAATGTCACCTACAGTAAAGTCGACTACAGCAATGATCATTGAAGACATATCACCGCCTTAGGAGTCTACCTGGCTACAGCTACGGCTAGCAGATACTCTTGGGCCTTTAACATCCACCAGAAGCTGGTGGACAGGTCTCCGCGACGAAGGTTTCGCCGGTAAATGAGTTTGTGGGACACTATGGAAGCAATGCCACATTCTTGTGAAATATGTTCCTCGCAGCGTTCACGTCGCGGTCGTGTCTCGCGTGGCAGAACAAAAACCGAAACACGTCGCTCCCACCAATGTTTTCTTTGATCTCGCCGCAGTTGGAGCAAGTCTTCGAGGTGTACTCTTCCTCACAAGTGATTAGGCACCCGCCAGCTCGCTCCGTCTTGTACTTCAGCAGCATCTTGAACTTGTAGTGTGCCTGCGCCAGCATTGCTCTCGCGGTGGGGCTCCTGATTTGTCTTCTTTGGACGTGGCGGGGGTCTCTCATGTGGCGTCAGATGCCACCTCCAGTTCATACCTGCGCACCATCTCAGATGTCTGGAACGACGGCGGGAGGACATTTTGATATTTTGAGGCCAGCCAACTGGAGAGCCTGTGATGCATGTCGTTCACCACGCGAGTTGCCTTGCGAGACGTTTAGCGGATACGTCTGCGCATACGATACCGGAATCGATGCTCTGCTGTCTTGCAGCTCTTTGACTCCTTCTTCGCCTTCGTTCAAACTTTCGTTGGGTGCCTCACTTTGCACGCGTTGCCCTTCGCCTGCAGCTTGAATTTCATCTTGTCCACCGATTCGAACTTCTTCTTCAAGACATTGCTCGAGTCCTTCACGCTGAACGTCCGGCCAATCGGATCGTACACCGTGACGAAGTTGCGCACGCTGGGATCGATCGCACATGATCTCGTACACTCTGGCTGGGGGAACTCGCGCAACGCGGGGGCGATGATGTAGAACTCCCCTTCTCGAAGTCGCTGCAGCCGAATGGTCGTCGTCAACTCGGGGAGCGTCTCATGCAACACGATGACCTCGTTCTTGTGGTGGAGCGGATTTGCCAAAATCTCGTTGGGGCAGGTCTCGATCGCCACTAGCGCCCAGACACTGACTAACAGAGGGGTCCCCCGATGATTCGTGATCTAGATGTGTGTAGCATTCAACTTGTGTACCCGTTGGTAGGCGGGTTACGCTCTTCCAGGTGACTTCTGAAGAGGTCTTGCTGGCGAAGAAGAAGGTCTTGTGGGACGCAAGGGTGTGAGATAGCGTGGGAATACTTCACTCTACCTCGGGATAATTGATCCGGGTCGTAGGCGAGTTATCGAGCCTTGATCCGGGCGCCTGGTCTTCGATCCAGGTCTTCCATGGGTCCAATGTTAGGGATCTAGTCCCTTCCTTTACGTTGCTTACCGCTTCCGATAGCGAGGGTCTTGAGAGGGTGAGATTCGACAGGATCGTCAGGCCAAGCAGCCAATTCCTTCCGATCCGGGGTATGCACTTAAAGGATAGATCACTAGATAGAGCGAAGCTGGCCAATATATTATCCAGTCTTAACCGCTATACTAGGTCACGTATCCTTACCTTCCAGACGCTTGTAGGGCCAATGTAGTTCCCAGTTCCAGGCGTGGCGAAGGCACTTGAGTGGTTCAGAGCAAATTCAATTCTGTTTATGGTTATTCCTATGCCTACTAGTCCCATCCTGATTTACTATCCTACGATCACCTGACACTGGCTACCTGGCTGATCTCTACACGGGTTCCCCTAACCCTGATTGGGAGTCGATGCGATACTTAATCGGGAGGTGATCTCGTACTTAGTTGGGATGTGATCGCCGCGTGATCCCGCTTGGTCGTCGTCCGGGGAATCGGGATCAGGCCAATGGAAGTGTCCAAGGTGTCGGACCGGGCCATGAGCCAAGGTCGTATTCACCTAGGACTAAGCCATAGCCGATCACGTGGAAACAGCTTTGATCCTTCCGTCTCCCCACTCGATATGACTTGATCACTGCCAACCACCACTCCACTGACACAGATTACACTTGATTAAGTGTGATATCCGCTCGTGAACCCGTGCCACAGTTAGCGAGCATCGATCCTTGCTCGTGGTGGCATAATGTAAGATCACCGTTCACCATTCTCAGTCAATCTTCGTCGATCTTCACATCTCGTCCGCCAATTACACTTAGTTCGAGTTGATGATCTTCACTGACGTGGAGTCCACCCCACCACCTATCGCTTAAACATGACCGCCTCCGTGGATCACACTTAAACCCAAGATCGTCAGCATTCCTAGTTGGCCTCCCCCTCATGACTGCCGAATCGACTGAATCCTCGGCGATCTTCACTTCTGGGGCATCACGTGTACCTCTCCATCGTGGATCTCAGTCTTTCGACCTCAAGAATATCTGTCGACGCTGATCATCAGCAGATCTCACTTTGACTTGGACTGAGTATTCAGTATATACACTCGAAGCGTGATCGAGATATATCCACCCATATCTGCAGTGATCATGGGTCTAGAACACCAGATCAAGTGTGATCTCACTGAACTAGCGTCGTCCAAAGTGATCGGAAGCAGCCATCGGTCCACCATACTGATCTCCACGTACTTCTCGAGTAAGTACGAAAATATGATATGTGCTTTACCACATTATTCTTAAACCCGAAGAACGTTTTGTGGAATCGCACAAGCTGCTTTCCGTCCCGATCAATTGCCCTAACATGTCGACTCATGATCTCAATCGTGTTGGACGGAGCGAACTTGCTCTTGAACTTCATGTCCGAGTACTTGGTCTCCTCTCCCTTCGCCTTCATCGCAAAGAACAACGCTCGCGATGACTTCACTGCCTTCTTAAAATCGCGGTACGCCGAGTCGCGTACCTCGTTGTGGACCTGGCGATGTCTCGCAAGAGCTTTCTTGTTGTTCTTGAAGTACTTGGACATGCTCGTCAAGACAGCGATCGGCCAGTACTTTGT
This sequence comes from Phytophthora citrophthora, assembly GCA_031305395.1. Taxonomy (NCBI): domain Eukaryota; phylum Oomycota; class Peronosporomycetes; order Peronosporales; family Peronosporaceae; genus Phytophthora; species Phytophthora citrophthora. The sequence goes on from JASMQC010000006.1 coordinate 1,452,396, forward strand.
GCACAAGGCTGACAAAGACGTCCTCTTCCCTGTTGTGATCCCGAGCCTGTCGTCTTTGGAGCACGCGACCAGCTTGTTGTAGATCGCACGATTCGAAGCGAACATTTGGTCCAGCTTCTCCTTCTGGATCGATGTCGGGAATAACCGCAGCTTGAGTATGCTGTTCACGAGCGTTCTGTCTTCTTCATCTTCGTCATCGATGTCGGCCATTTCTTCGTCCGGTTCGACGGTGTCAGCAGGAGGCGGTATGTTGTTTGTTCTCCAGTCTCCGTGAATATCGTCGTTAGCGAAGTTCCGGATGTCGAACCAGGAAGTAAGCAGAGACTCCACCACACGAAAGTGATCCTGAATGGGGTCGTGGACGAAAGTCGGTGGTCGCTTCGGATAAAGGCCTCTCTTCTGTCGCTTGCGCCGCTTGAGCTTCTTCGGGATATCTCCGTCTCCGCCATCTCCTTCCCGCACCCTCAGAGACTTCAGGCATCCAGAGATCGTATGCGATGGCTCGCTGGAACCACTCGCTAGAGTGTACGAAGTCCTCGCGCTGCCGAGATCGAGACCTCGCCGAAGCCATCGGTTGCTTGTTGGGGACTTGGTAAATCCAGAAGGGAGAAGAGCTTTGCTCACTCGAGAGTGAAAATCAACCCACCTGAACGATGCGGTTGTTGCGATAGGTTCGCTTACAGTACAAGGCTGGAGAAGGGAACCCTTCCAATGTTCCATTCTACGACATACGCATTGCTCCCACTTCGAAAATAATTTGCAGTCGAAAAACTGTCGGTACGAACTCCATTGCCTCACGTTTTGAATTTCCATTGACTTACTTTCATTTCCTCCGCCTTAGGAGTCTACCTGCTCCTTTTTCTTATTACACTTTATCGCCTTAGGAGTCTACCTGGCTACAGCTACGGCTAGCAGGTACTCTTGGGCCTTTAACGTCAGTAGTCTGACAGGACTCCTCAACGAAGGCTCGCCGATAGGAGAGAACTATGCTAGCATAGCTCTCTCCATGTTCGCAGCGGCGTTCACGTCTCGGCTGCGAGTCTTCCTCTTCTTGGACAGGACTTGAGTTTATCCGGGGTAGACTCGGGGGTAGCGTCTGATGCTACACACATCCACTACGCGTCTGCTGTCGTCTGAATTGGCAGCAGAAGCACGTTGTTGTAGTGGGCCGACAGCATGCTGACCAGATGGAGCATGTCGGAGGCGACGTCGTGTCGCCTCTCGAGACGTGGGTCCGAAAACGCCGACAGCAGGGCGGGGATGCTTGGTCGTCGAACTTGATGGGGGTGTCGCTTGTGGGGGGGGGGGGGGGGGGGGGGGGGGGGGGGCTTGGCAAATGCAGAAGTGAGCAGAGCCGTCGCTCAGAGCCGTGAGGAAGCGCAACCCACCTTCCTTTCGCAGCCTTCAAGGCTTTCATAGATACTGGGTTCGTCATGAACTTCAACATGAACACTACACAGTGCAGCACACAGGTTGTGCTACAGCAGCTGAAACAGCTCTCTTGTGCTACCAACAGCATCGTTTTGTTCCCACGATACGTGCATTGGCCACCAATGGAGCGCTTCCTGTAAAAGATAATTCGGCAGACAACTTGGACAAGCGGCCGTTGGCTCCAAGCTTCAGGGCGACCTGGTTAGTAGCGGCAAGAATGGCGACGACCTGCGCGATACGGCTGTAAGCAAACCTATCGCAACAACCGCATCGTTCAGGTGGGTTGATTTTCACTCTCGAGTGAGCAAAGCTCTTCGGTGTATGGAGCGGTGAGTCGTTCCGTTATATCATCTGGCTCAACGCTCTCAGGGGAATCGATCTCTGATGAGAAGACCTACTGCACAGCCTCTTCGTAGCCATTCCTACTTGTTTCGTTGACTATATCCATGTTTTTATCCAACAATTTCAACTATTTCACAGGCATACTTGCATCGTTCGCAGCGCACACATCGCAAGACCGGAGCTCTCGAATCGGCACTTCCTCTCATTGCTGTTTTAACTGCAAAACAAGTAACCAAGAGCATGCTACTGCAGCCACCCTCCTCCAGACCGCTTCCATCTCGTGCGTGTTTGGTCACGGCAACATCATCGTACCAAAACCTCCGGTAACTCGGAGCAACCGTATTACATTGGTGGTCCAGCTGGCACCATTAACATGGCCGAACTAGTCGAGGGTTCGTCCTACGGTGTGACGAATTCTACGTCAAGGTCCGTGCCTACAGCGTGTGCACGCGAGGAGGCACGCAGCCTAAGCCGTGATTGGCTTAACGCCACGATCCCTGCATTCTGATTGGATGAAGGCGTGCTGTTCTGATTTTTGATTGGTTAAAACTATTCTACTTCAACTTGCAGGATATACTAGTCTGTAGGAGCAAGATCTAACCTTAATTCACTTTTCAATTTGCCTTCGTGTTGCTACGCTTCCTCTACTACATTACATACGGAGACTACCCCAAGGCTGCAGATACCTGGTTTTCCAAGAACAACATCGCCAGTCTGAAGGACTACATCACTCAATACGGAACAGGAATCTCCGAGTGTGTGGCGATGGCCTGGCGACGGCAGGCATCTACTGACAGTTTACTAATCCCGCAGCCAAAAGCGTTGTGATGAGCGGAGCTCATCGGCAACAACACAAGTCCACAGACGGCAAGCCAGATCGCACGTAAGCTCAGCTGGCAAGGCTGACTTGCGTGCATGGCTGCAACAAGAGCAATTGCAAGAGCGCTGCTCCCTGGACGGCCAAGGCGGCCGGCGAGAGCGCCCAAAGGCTAGCATTAGAATCGTTCACTTTGCAATTTACTTTGCACCACCAAAGCAACCAAATACACGTTGCCTTTTGCAGGGAGTTCCAGCTCCCAAACTGGCAGCACGTCACAGAGTGTGGTAACACTGCAAAGAATGGGGCAGCCCAACCTGTCCCATGTGATGGCTTCGCTCAGCACGATACTCTCGGCAATTCTCACCCCGGTCCATGCGAGATCTGGTGCGATAACACTCGCGTGTACAATGATGTTGTCTGTGCCAATACACTGAAAGATGCGTCTCCTACTAAAATCCCCATCGACGTTAGTACGTGCAAGTCGTCGTCCGAGTTCGTCTTCTACTGGTTGGCGCTGCACGCTCAACCGTGGCAAGTGTACACCAACTGCGTGGCCCTGGACGGGTCAGCTACTGCTAGCTCTAGCACAGTGAATTCGACTGCGACTACCTCGCAGACGTCGAGTACCTCAACTACGACCGAAGCTCAATCTACGGAAGCCAGCGTTAAAGGTGAAGCATCAAAGGCTGCAGAACCATCTACCTCGACGACAACCACCACCAAGACCAGTGATACTGCTGCGACACCTTCTGTGACGAAATCCAAGTGCACCGGTCGCCGCTCCCGTTCATAAGTGAGTAACCAAGAAGGTCGCAGTGCTTCGACGTAGCTCGATGTAAATGTGTCAATGTTATCTCCGAATTGTAGTATCCGAGGTGTGCATGTGCCAATGGTCATTCCTGTGGCTTTGCCACGCCTTGACCTCTACGAATTCGACAAGCAACGGTAGATTCATTGCTAGCGGTGGAAATCACTGAAACGATTGATGCTAGTCTCCTTCTATTGCCATTTCCGCACTTTTCCACTGGCATTCCAGGGATCCAAACTCCAAACCATTCGCCATGCTGAAGGAATTGCTCTAGCACCTCCTCTTACCCCTGACTATTATCGGCGGCCACGGCAAGTACCCCCGCCGACCACAACTACTACTTCGAAGCCCCTGCAGGAACCATCGACATGCGTGAGATCATTGGAGACACGTCGTATGGCGACTACGACGTGGATGTGAACGAATGATTCACTGTGTCAGCAGCCGGCAGACACGACAGCGTGACCAGGCCTGACGTGTGAAGAAGCCGGCATGCGAGCGTTCTGAGGACAGCAGGATGATGACCAGCATGCAGGTGAGGAAGCCAACTTGTGTGGTATCGGGAGCAGGACATAGGCATCATGCTCCAGGATATCAAGTTGAAGTACATGTAGATCAGATTCGTCTACAGGAGTAGCACTAGAGAGATCAGCGGTAGGATCTCTTTAACGGATAAGCTCCAGTTGGGATTGTTTACTGTACAGATCAGATATAGGATCTGGTCAATTACTTTGGTACTGATCTGAAAGCTGGAAACATGAGGTAAATGGTTTATTCGTCTCTCCCGATTAAAATGACATCACTAAGCTACGTGCTTATTGCGCTACACTTTACTCTCGCGATCATATCGCCATATCCACGGTCTCCTCGTCCGATGATCACCCGGACGACTGTTCTTCAGCGGCCGGCTCTTCGTCTTCTGACTCATCGGAGATGTCTTCGGGTAGTTCAACGGGTACGGGCAGCTGGATCAGCTCGCGAGGTGGGCGGTGAGCGCGTCCACGAGGAATGTCAGCAAGGCGCTGAACATACTCTGCCGAGAGAGACTTAATCACGCCTACGAAAGTCGCCATGCTAGGGCGAGGCTTTGGAAAGCGGTTATTTAGCTCCCGGTTAAACCTTTCCAGAGGGTTATTCGTGCGTGCAACAAGCTCATTGTTCAAGCCAGCCACGTTCCACACGCTCACGTCGTAATGGTCCAACCACGTCCGCTGGAAATAGACCCAGAACCCTCTCCACTTCACTTTAGAGTACGATGTGCCAGACTCGGTGCAGCGCTGACGGATCTCATGCTTTACCCACTTAATGCAGCGCTCAATGAGACTGGGGCTGACGACGGTCAGCATGTCGACAACCCCACGGCTCATTGCAATAGCACACTCTTCCACAGGGATAGCGAATCGTTTCATAGCGCGTCTGAGCGCTTGCTTCAGGTGAAACAGGCAGCCGATTATGATTGCGTTCGGGAACTGTGTCTGTACGGCCTGGATCAAAGCACTCTCGAAGTCGCACACGACTTCTGCAGGCTCGAGCTGCTGATCCGTGCCTTGCACAATGAAGTGCATGATGTCCCAAAACGAATCCCCGCTTCGCGAGGTGCTCAATGCATAGTACACCGGTTCGTACAGCCCTGAAGCACGGTCGTGAACCATGATAATCACACACTGCTTGTAGCTGCGCGGAACACAACGGAATGTACCGTCGATAAAAATAGTCGTCCCGTGGTAGCGCAGTAGGTTAACTAGCGAAGGGTGCGCCCATCCGATTAGTCGTGTAGGTCGATTGAGATTTTCTCGGTTCGCCGTGACATGATGGAACTGGACGAAAGACACTGATTCGTTCAGTGCTGTGTAAAGCGGGGGGGATTTCGAGTGCACCATGTATTTCCCCGCTGAAGTGTCGGTTCCTTGCTTGGTACGTACGTCGAAGGACTTGGAGCTCGGATAGCCCACGCACGACGTGCTCATTGTTAGCTCCATAGAACTCGTCCCGCACACTATTCCAAATCACCCGCGCTGGAACAGCGACTTGTTCAATAGCCAATACGTCTACTCTGTCCTTCATAGCACCCGCGACGTCCGTCAGGCTAGCGGCCGAAGCATCTACATTTCGACAGGTGTGGGGCCGCCCAACTGTGTAGCCCATTGTGCTGGTGAAGAATGCCATGGTGCCAGATCAGCCTTGGCGCAAATGGCTTCACCGGTACGCGATTTTTCTTGAGGACGCCCAAGCACGCGTGTACTTGTAGCCGCGGAAGAAGCACGTCGTGGTCTCCTGACGAACTTGGCCTCGAGGACGACCTGGTATGACACTACGTGAGGTCTCTGGTGTGTCCGGGAGAGACTCCATAGTGCCAAGTGAGCCTTTGTCTGCCTGTACACCACTGATCGACGCTACTTCTAACCGTCCATTTCCGGGTCTCATGGCTGATCCTGCAAAAACGAGGTATGTACCAAAAACAGATCTGTACCAAATATGATCCCAATGAGAATTTACCCTTTAACGGCTGTGATTAATCTCAGTTTCCATTTTACCAGCTAGTCCACAGCTTCCACAAAGGGACTGTGACACACTGACATTATCATTGTCAGTCAAATCCGAACGTGGCAATACGCCGAAGGACGGTACAGCAGAGTCATCCCCTTCGACAGCATGACACATGGCTACTCGCACCCCGCCTGTGTGAGATCTGATGCGATGACGCGTAGGTGCTTAACAACATGGAGCTGTGTGACGGTGTTCTGGCGAAAACCCCATTGATGTCGGAGTCTATATTCTACTGGTTGGCGGTAACTGTACATTAACTGTTCTCGAAGGGCGCCATACACAAGCGGATTTGCATCTACCATCACGGTTATCGGTACATGTAGCACCGAAGCATCTACTTGTACTGGTGATACTCCTCCAGCAACGACTAACCTTACATCACCTAGTAGCTCAATCGCGTTGATAACTAGTATTACAGCATCGACAACTGGCGAAGATTAAGACACGTCTGAGGTGCTCTCCACTAGGAAGGACAAGCGTTTAGCTCGTCGACAACACACACAGTGCATGTATCTATGTAGTACAGCGTTTATTACTTCGAAGTAATTTGAGACGTCTAAAACCTGACTCTTTTTTCAAACTTGTAGAGGTTCGTCCAATTCTACTCCAGGCTGGAAGGATACACCTGATCTTGCCAAAGCCAGGAGTGTGATCGTCTTAGATCAGTTCTCGTACTACACATGTATTGAATGTTTTGGAGTGCACTATTCAAGATGCACTACGGTTATCACTGGTAAATTACCAGTGAATCGCGGAGCCGTGTTCTTCTCCGAGACCTCTATCTACCGGTAAATTGCGAGACCAAAAAGTAACTTTAAACAAGCACATGTGGCGGTAGATCAGCTTGAAGATGCTTCGAGTCGAAGGCTTCGACTAAAGCGATCGCTGGTTGATCATTGTGCAGGTGACAAACAACCAGCTGTAAAACTGAAACGATCTTGGATCAGTATTACTAGCGAATACAAAAGATGTTATTTAACACTAGATATTCCCGAAACTTCACAAATCGTGGCTTACTAATGCTTGCTGAAACTGTATTTTTGTACAATACATGCATTAAAAATACAAGTGCTATAAGCATAAACGACATTACTGTGTAAACATGGCAAATCTTGATCAGATATTCTTACGTCCACACACGGTGACGGACAACTTGCCCAGGACAAGTCGCCTTGAGAACTTCTCGTAGCAAGACCAGGTTTTCCGATAAACCATCTGCGTATATGTGGTAAACTTCCTTCTCCTTGACAGTGCTGACAAACCCGGAAGCCCCCCGAAAACTCCACTGCTGTCCACCCGAACGAGCTGATCAACTTGCAATCGCCTGTTCATTCTCGCTTTTGCTTAAGACAGCGCAAGACCTACTCGAACCACTGTCAACCCGCGCGAACGGCAAAATTATCATGCTGAAGAAGATCGCTCTTGTCATCACGCTACTCCAGGCCACTTCAATCCCACAAGCAGATGGACACGGCAACATCTTCGATCCTAAACCAGAAGGTGAAGGCGAGGCCTACAGGTGGTACTTCGGTGGCCCTGCTGGCATGATCGACATGCCCGAGATGGTTGGCAAAACCCCCTATGGAGAATACTACCAGGCCGTGGACGACTGGTTTACCAAGAACAACGTCGACAGTGTGAAAGCTTACTTTACCAAGTACGCTTCGGACATCCCTGAGTGCGGAAACACCAAGAAGAACGGCACCCCTCAACCACTTCCGACTGATGGTTTTGTGAAACACGATTCTCTGGGCAACTCTCATCCTGGTCCTTGCGAGATCTGGTGCGATGATACTCGCGTCTTCCACAACACAAACTGCGCCGGTGAATATGCTGGTCAAGTGCCCACGAGCCTCCCTATTGACCTGGACACCTGCAAGTCCTCTTCCCAATTGGTGTTCTACTGGTTGGCACTGCATGTCCAGCCGTGGCAAGCGTACATCAACTGCGTGACACTGGACGGCTCGGCTGCTGCTGGAAAAGGCAAATCGAACTCGACCTCAACCTCGTCCGCTTCAAAAACAACCACTGCCCCGACATATACGTTCGACGAAACACTTGACGATGATAGTGTTGGTGGAGAGGCAGACGACAAACCTACTGAAGCACCTGCTGCAACCCCAGCACCCGAGACGAAAGCACCCCCAGCAACAACTGCGCCGACAACTTCATCGTCCAAATGCCTCCGTCGCCGTCCGTAGGCCAGTTCAACCTACACGTCAGAGGCGACTTTCGTTAGTTTAATATATGTAGTTTCGCGTTTACATTTCTTGGTTTCTTCTGCAATCCAATTCTTCTTGTAGTAGAGTAGAGCACAACTCAGTGAACAGCACGTACAGGGCGAAGGATACAACCAAAACCAACAACCAACTCGAAATAAACCGAATAAATTTGTGATACTGTAAAGGGTACACAGGTGTGTGTGTGTGGACATTTTCTAAAGCAAGTCGGTCGGTATCTAGTTGGGAACGACAGCACCAAGTCCCTTCCACGTCATGCCGGCGAAGTAGTCCTTCGACTTGATGGACTTGGTGATGAGGTTGCCCATGACCACACCGCCCATGACCGGTAACTGCGACACACCACCGTTCGGACCCAGCGGCAGCATCGTGCCCACGATCTCCACCTTCGGGAACGCCTTGCTCACATTGGTCTGCGTCTTGCGCGCCACCAGCGCCAGCTCGGCACCCAAGTGCTTGCCCTGCAGACCAGCGTAGTACATGCGCTTGGGTGCGGGGTTGCTGCTCGCGTCGCCCAGAGCGTAGATGTTGGCGTACTGGTCGCTGTCCAGCTGCAGCTTGTTGTTCACCTTGATGAACCCTTCGGACGTGACCAGACTCGCGTCCAACTTCTGGATGAGCTCCGTCGTGGGGCTGAAGCCTCCGCACAGCAGTTGCACGTCCGACTCGATCTCCGTGCCCTTGTCCGTGCGCAGCGTGCGCTTCTCGAAGCTGTTTCCGGCCAGACGTTCCGTAAGGCGCTCGCCCAGCACCACCTTGACGCCCAGACGCTTGAGGTACGTCGACAGTTTGGTGCGGAACTTGTCGCGCACGTCGTCGCTAGCCACCAGCTTGTCCTTTCCTTCGAGGATCGTCACGGTCTTGCTCGGGTACTTGGCCTTGATCTCACCAGCCACTTCGACGCCCACGGCGCCACCACCGACAATGAGCACGCTCGAGGCGACCTTGACCTGCTCGCGCACCTCAGCCAGCTTTGCCTCCGTGGTGGAGCGCTTGAAGTTGTTCTTGGGCTGCTTGATGGGGACCGTGTACGTGCTGCCGGTGGCCACCACCAGGTAGTCATACGACATGCTCTTGACGGGACCCGCCAGCAGGTCGTCATCCTCGCCGATGGGTGCGTACTCGATCTCGTTGGCGCCAGGCACGATGCGCGTCACGATGGCGCGCTGGATCTTGACGAACTCCTTGGCCGACGGCGGGATCACGCTGTCGTATGGCACGAAGAGCTTCTTGGTGTAGCCGGCGTCTACGACAGCGCGCGGCGTGCCCACGGCGTGGTAGAAGTACTTGCTCTTCTCGAGCACGATGACTTCGGTGTCGTCCTTGGCGGTAAGGTCGGTCGCCAGCGTCTGGGCCACGGCGATGCCCGCGGGGCCGCCACCAACGATGAGGATACGAGGCATGGCGAGTTTATAGACGGATAGAAAGCTTCGAGCTTGCGGTTGTTGCTGCGGCTGCTTACACTTGCGGAACGCCGAGGACGTTAGAGAATGAGAGAGGGGGGACTGCCGCGGGCAGATTGCCCCTGGATGGCGGCATTGGCGATTTACGGCGAGTGCTCGCTGTCAGCGACATGTGCCCTCACGGAGGTGTACATACGCGCACATAGCAGTGTCTATGGAATATTGGCCAATGGGCGTGAAGCGGGACCGCACGTCACCGACCTGCTACGTAATCGGCTCTGCGTAAACGATGCCGGCGGTGGACCCTTCAATAATGAATAGGATATGCGTTGTGATAGACATCTCAAATCAGATATCATCATTTATAAGCGATGTGATTGTATGTGAACACGTCAAATGCTGAATGTGCATTAGAAAGGATCATAAAGATAGACAAACGTTTGCAACATAGCGTTGATAACACGTGACGTCTCTGTCAGAGACTCTGACAATCATCTTCCGAGGCATGATGTCGATGGCAATGCGCAGACTAACTACATGTCGAGTTTTTGCTGACAGGTTTCAGTAGATCTACTCCTACGCACAAACGCATGCATTAATACTTGACTGTATTCTTGTTATTCGTGCCTTGGACACGTTTGTTAACTTGACATCCTACGAGGAATACTCAGGGTAAAGGTTCCGCAGTAGGTAGAGTTGTCGAAGGGTATGGACGACTGCGCCAAGTGTAAATTTGTGACGAAGCGATCAATTTGGCGGACATCGGTTGTAGCTTGCGGAACGACAACATGTGTCATAGCTGAGATTGGTGTTAACGAACGACTGTGCCAAGTGTAAATTTGTGACGAAGCAATCAATTTGGCGGACATCGGTTGTAGCTTGCGGAACGACAACATGTGTCATAGCTGAGATTGGTGTTAACGAAGCTCTAGTCGTCCATACCCTTCGACAACTCTACCTACTGCGGAACCTTTACCCTGAGTATTCCTCGTAGGATGTCAAGTTAACAAACGTGTCCAAGGCACGAATAACAAGAATACAGTCAAGTATTAATGCATGCGTTTGTGCGTAGGAGTAGATCTACTGAAACCTGTCAGCAAAAACTCGACATGTAGTTAGTCTGCGCATTGCCATCGACATCATGCCTCGGAAGATGATTGTCAGAGTCTCTGACAGAGACGTCACGTGTTATCAACGCTATGTTGCAAACGTTTGTCTATCTTTATGATCCTTTCTAATGCACATTCAGCATTTGACGTGTTCACATACAATCACATCGCTTATAAATGATGATATCTGATTTGAGATGTCTATCACAACGCATATCCTATTCATTATTGAAGGGTCCACCGCCGGCATCGTTTACGCAGAGCCGATTACGTAGCAGGTCGGTGACGTGCGGTCCCGCTTCACGCCCATTGGCCAATATTCCATAGACACTGCTATGTGCGCGTATGTACACCTCCGTGAGGGCACATGTCGCTGACAGCGAGCACTCGCCGTAAATCGCCAATGCCGCCATCCAGGGGCAATCTGCCCGCGGCAGTCCCCCCTCTCTCATTCTCTAACGTCCTCGGCGTTCCGCAAGTGTAAGCAGCCGCAGCAACAACCGCAAGCTCGAAGCTTTCTATCCGTCTATAAACTCGCCATGCCTCGTATCCTCATCGTTGGTGGCGGCCCCGCGGGCATCGCCGTGGCCCAGACGCTGGCGACCGACCTTACCGCCAAGGACGACACCGAAGTCATCGTGCTCGAGAAGAGCAAGTACTTCTACCACGCCGTGGGCACGCCGCGCGCTGTCGTAGACGCCGGCTACACCAAGAAGCTCTTCGTGCCATACGACAGCGTGATCCCGCCGTCGGCCAAGGAGTTCGTCAAGATCCAGCGCGCCATCGTGACGCGCATCGTGCCTGGCGCCAACGAGATCGAGTACGCACCCATCGGCGAGGATGACGACCTGCTGGCGGGTCCCGTCAAGAGCATGTCGTATGACTACCTGGTGGTGGCCACCGGCAGCACGTACACGGTCCCCATCAAGCAGCCCAAGAACAACTTCAAGCGCTCCACCACGGAGGCAAAGCTGGCTGAGGTGCGCGAGCAGGTCAAGGTCGCCTCGAGCGTGCTCATTGTCGGTGGTGGCGCCGTGGGCGTCGAAGTGGCTGGTGAGATCAAGGCCAAGTACCCGAGCAAGACCGTGACGATCCTCGAAGGAAAGGACAAGCTGGTGGCTAGCGACGACGTGCGCGACAAGTTCCGCACCAAACTGTCGACGTACCTCAAGCGTCTGGGCGTCAAGGTGGTGCTGGGCGAGCGCCTTACGGAACGTCTGGCCGGAAACAGCTTCGAGAAGCGCACGCTGCGCACGGACAAGGGCACGGAGATCGAGTCGGACGTGCAACTGCTGTGCGGAGGCTTCAGCCCCACGACGGAGCTCATCCAGAAGTTGGACGCGAGTCTGGTCACGTCCGAAGGGTTCATCAAGGTGAACAACAAGCTGCAGCTGGACAGCGACCAGTACGCCAACATCTACGCTCTGGGCGACGCGAGCAGCAACCCCGCACCCAAGCGCATGTACTACGCTGGTCTGCAGGGCAAGCACTTGGGTGCCGAGCTGGCGCTGGTGGCGCGCAAGACGCAGACCAATGTGAGCAAGGCGTTCCCGAAGGTGGAGATCGTGGGCACGATGCTGCCGCTGGGTCCGAACGGTGGTGTGTCGCAGTTACCGGTCATGGGCGGTGTGGTCATGGGCAACCTCATCACCAAGTCCATCAAGTCGAAGGACTACTTCGCCGGCATGACGTGGAAGGGACTTGGTGCTGTCGTTCCTAACTAGATAGGGATGTTGATTTCGACAGGTTTGTAATTCTATTCAAATATCTCTCTATCTTGTTGAGATTGCAGGTGTTTCATTGTTATTCTTCGCTGTGTGTTCCTAAATCATCCTACAATACTGCACTATATTTCCACTAAGCTAAACTTGTAGACCTGGTAATTAACATATCCCTACAAGTGAATTGGTGTTCATGTATTACGGCGTTATACATGGATTCATCTACGTTGCACCGTGCAAGTTGCACGTGGATAGCTCGCATTGGCTGCTAACTTGGTCACTAAGACACCAAATTGCAAGCGCATAATCTTAGATTAATAATCTAAGATTATGAACTGCTGTTGGGTGAAAACAACTCATCACACGGCTGGATATTGTCTGCAAAGTCAGGCTTAGCCTTACATTGTACAACAAGTACAATGGTGTCGACACAATGAAGTGCCTCAATTACCATAGCTGGCACGCCCACTAATTGCTTGCTCATGTAGTTCACTAACTTCTTCTTCTAGTGGCGTGACAAATTTGGCAAAACATGAAATTGATCATCAGTGACGTGCCCATAGCGTGGTGTGGAAGTCACACAACGCAGTACGAGTGCCACAAATCTACATTTTTGAACGGGAGTGAACTTAATGCAGGGCAGCGTTCAGAAATGCTAGCACATCCCTAGAATACTCACCAGGAATGATTGTTTCTCGTTTGGTAAACACAATTCTGGTCAGTGAGATTGTCCGCGTCCGTCATTGATACGGTGTCCATGTAACCTCACAAACACATTTGCAGCACACGCAGCAACAACTACCCCACAAGAGAACCTACCATGGCTCGCATTGTCATCATCGGAGGAGGCGCAGCTGGCATTAACACGGCGCAGGCGTTAGCGAAGAATTTGACTGAAGCAGATACCACTGAGGTCGTCGTTCTCGAGAAGAACTCCTTCTTCTACCACGTTGTCGGTGCCCCGCGAGCCTACGTGGATGCTGACTACACCAAGAAAATGTTCATCCCGTACGACAACGCTATCCCCAAGCACGCGAAGAAGTTCGTGCGTATTGTACGCGGAGTAGCAACTCGCATCTCGGTCGAACCGAACGAAGTGTCCTACCACTCGATCAGTAGCGATGACAAGGAGAATGCGACGGTGGAAACGCTGACGTTCGACTACCTCGTGCTAGCCACTGGTAGCTCTTATTCCGTCCCAATTAAACCTGCCAACCACGACTACGCTCGCTCGGCGACGGAGCGAAAACTGGAAGAGGTGCGTGGTCACATCGAGAAGGCAGAAAAGGTTGTGGTCATTGGAGGAGGCGCTGTAGGCTGCGAGGTGGCAGCGGAGATCAAGTCCAAGTATCCGAGCAAGTCGGTGACGATCGTTGACGCGAATAAGCAGCTCATCTCTGGCAACAGCCTCCGCGACAAGTTCTACTCGTACCTGAACGCGTCGCTTGAGAAGTTGGACGTGAAGGTGATCCTGGGCGAGCGTCTGACGGAGCGTCTGAGTGGCAATGGCTTTGAGAAGCGCGTTCTTCGAACTGACAAAGGGACTGAGATCGAGTCGGATATCCAGCTTTTGTGCGGCGGATTTCGTCCAGTAGTTACGCTGGTGCAGGAAATGGATGGGTCTCTGGTGACAGAACATGGATTCGTGAGTGTGAACGACAAGTTTCAGCTGGAAGGGGAGAAGTACGCTCATATTTTTGCACTGGGGGATATGTGCAACCATCCCGCTCCGAAGATGGCCTTCATTGCTGGCGAACAGGGGAAGTTTTTGGCTGGCGAGCTGGCTGCTGTAATCCACAAAAAGCAGACCGTTGTTACGAAGCCATTCGAGAACCCAGCGGTGGCTACGATGATCTTGCCGCTGGGTCCGTCCGGTGGTGTTTCCCAGTTGCCAGTTTGGGGAGGGATTGTTGTCGGAGACTGGTTCACATGGCTGCTCAAGTCGAGGGATTACTTTGCAGGGAGGATCTGGGCTAGTATTGGCGCATCAGTCCCAAACTAAAGAGTCTTTAGCTTAGTAAAGACCATATCAAAGGTATGATAAGGCTTCTTACATATAGTGAGACTGGTGTGAGCTTTACTTCTTTTCCTACGTTAGAAAAACTTCAGGATGTATTCTTTTCAATGTTACTCTGGTAGACCAACTGTAACGGAGTCATCCACAGACGATTATGCTTAATCAATGGCAAAGTCATGAGGCAGGACTCCTGACCGCTATAACTACAGTACCGGTACTGCGCGTAAACTACTCAGGAGCGCCATGATTTCGCCGTCATTGGAAATCCTTCCTACAAATAGGAGATTTCCTTTCAAATAGCTGGCTAAAGACTACAGCTCATTGTCCAATTTCCCACGGGTGCACCACCTTCTTTCAACAACTTCGACCCGCAGCCGAGCCTTCAGCCACCTCATCAAGACCAATATGATGCGCATTGTGATCGTCGGTGGTGGTCAGGCAGGTCTCTCCTGTGCCCAAAATCTGGCCAAAACGCTGACCGAGAAGGATAACATCGAGGTGGTGGTGCTCGAAAAGAGTGGCCACTTCTACCATACGCTGGGAGCCGCGCGCGCTTGTGTTGACCCCGACTACGCCAAGAACATGTTCGTCTCGTACGACAACGCCATCTCGAAGACCTCCTCGGGATTCGTCCGTATCGAGCACGCGGTGGCCACCGGGATTTCGGCTGACAAGAAAGAGATCTCGTTCCAGACGATCAGTTCTGATGACAAGAAGAGCACGAAAACCGAAAAGCTCAACTTTGACTACCTAGTGTTGGCTACGGGTAGCACGTATACGGTTCCAATCAAGCAGGACCCGAATGACTACCGACGTGCAACCACCGAGGCCAAACTTCAAGAAGTTCGCTCTGAGATCGAGATGGCGGGCAAGATCCTGATTATTGGCGGCGGAGCTGTTGGCTGCGAAATGGCCGGTCAGATTAAGGCTAAGTATCCGGACAAGACGGTGACGATTCTCGAGGCCCACAGCCAGCTCATTTCACGAAACAAGTTGTCGGACAATTTCTACTCGAAGTTGCACGCTTCGTTGAACGCTATGAACGTTAATGTCATCCTTGGTGAGCGCCTCCCAGAACGGCTGCCCGGTAATTCCTTCGAGAAGCGTACACTTCGTACTGACAAGGGCACGGAGATTGAGTCTGACATCCAGTTGCTGTGTGGTGGTTTCCACCCCGTGTCTGAGCTCGTGGGCGACATGGACCCGTCACTTATCACGGAACAAGGCTCGATCAAGGTGAACGAGCTGCTTCAGCTGGACAACGAGAAATACACGAACATATTCGCTCTTGGTGACAGCAGCAACCATGAGACGCCCAAGATGGCTTTTTGGGCCGCCGACCAGGGCAAATTCCTCGCGGCGCAGCTGGCGGCCGTTGTACAGAAGAAGCAAGATGCCTTTAACAAGCCATACCCCAAGGTTTCGACAGAGGCAGTGATCCTCCCTGTGGGCACTGGAGGCGTCTCTCAGCTGCCCATTATGGGCGGCGTTGTAGTCGGAGACTGGGTTACGTGGATGATCAAGGCCAAGGACTTTATGGCTGGACGTACCTGGGGAACTCTCGGAGCCACGCCGCCCAAAAAGTAGTTTGGTATGGGACTGAACAACGAATTGGGTTGTTGCTTTGATCTAGATGTGTCTCTAGGCCAGGCTCCCTTTTTCATTCGAATGCATAGCTTTTCCTTCCTCTCTTGCGTTCCCTCCCACCAATGTTCGCCGCTATGACTCCGTCACCAGCCTGCCGTATCTCGCCATGAAGAGGCAATTCATTTCAATTCCACCAGGCAAAGTCGCCGCCTCATTCCAGCGAATGGGATACCTTTTTGCGGGCCTTCGTAGTCGCTCATGCGCTGTGCTCTGCCAACAGCAGCTTGGGTGGACCCGAAAAAGCTGTCAAGCATCTTGGTGAGCAGGACTTGAACTCGTCTTTCGTGTAAAGAGCAATGACTTGAGGCTGTCGTACCCAGCGAAGCGTTTGCTGTATCTTACAGATTCAGGATTTTTTTTATTCAACGATGAATCGTTGAATAGTAGTTGAGGGCTGGACATGGCATCTACATAAGTCAATCCTTCAGCCAAGACGATGGATGTTGAGCACACACCATGTAATATAGTCTTCTGCTTGTTAAAGGACTGCCGATGCAGAGGTGGGGATCGCTTTTGTTGGTCAGGTACTCCTTTTGATCCGGCTTGGACGTCAAGGTCTCTGACTCATGAGTGAAGCAGATAGTTATGGAATTCAGCGTCACCAAAGAACCTGTCCTGGTCAGCGGCAAAGACAGAGTCGGCAACGATCGCTCCAACGCACACGGTACACCTCATTTGTCGGGCTTTTACTTGTGCTAGAGTGTAGTTTGCATGATAATTTGGTAATTGTGCTACAACTAGCAACACCGTTTGAAAGCCGTCCAAGTCTGTCTGTATGCGGAGAAGCAATTGTGCGGACAAGACGCGGGGATAAGAGGCCTCGTGCGGGTGACTATCCCGTGGCCATCGGAGCTGGCTGTAGGTGGCCATGTTCACCGAAATATAGTCCCTATGACCACGATTTCTTCCTCAACAGCCTGCCCATATGTGTGGTCTACAGCGCCAAAGTGCACGCTGGTCCAGCGTACGCAAATCTTTTGCGGAGACTAGTGCGACCATCATTAGCGACCATCATCAACACCATCAAGATGTTACACCGCTCACTCGCAAAAGTAAAGGCAGCGGAAGGTTCATGGCCAGCATACAGATCCCATCTGGCTAGGTGCAGGTCACGCCACACGCCACCTGGAGTCGAGAATAGTGAAGCCCAGTCGATGACATGCTTGCCACCCCGCCGCCGCCCTGTCGACCGGGTGCTCGCCTCTCCTCCATGACGCGTCTGTCACCATCGGGCACGATCGCGTAGCTGCCACTCGGCCAGAGTTACATTCCAACTTGACGCGTGCTACACAGGACTCTGCCGGCTTGGCACCGCGAAGGGGAGACCTGTCCGACAGCTACTGAGACCAACCTTGACGTGCTCGAGGCTCGTCCAACATCGACTACGATATCTACTAATAACCATGGGCTTGGACCCTAAGTACTGCAAAGTGACAGTGCACCCAGTCGGCGTGAAGGCGTCGCCACCTCGGATGCGTAGGCAGACTGTCGGCGACGAAGGCCTCGCTTCCCTACGGAACCGACCGTATAAGCGCGAACCGCCGCCAGTGCCGCCCTACAAGTCGTACGCTGCCGCTGTATACGACGACGTGACTGAAGTGCAGGAAGATGACGCGGCCGATATTGCCGTTCTCAGCGAAGATGAACCGATTCCGTCGTCGCGGCGCCGCGCGCACACGACGTCTTCGATGTCAACCTCATCGCGCCTGTCGAACATCCTGAACCCGTTGTCGCGCATGACGATGCGCTGGACGGAGCAGTCGAACGACGCAGGATCCAACAAGGCGACGGCATCCTCTACGACCAGCGCGTCCTCGACACCGGACCTAATGGACACTCCACCGCCGCTTTTAACCCCTCCGCCAATGCTAGATCTAGCCAACTCGTTCCTGGATGTAGACACGGATGGCAGCGATGAAATCACGCGACCGACATTTGAGGACGTGGCCAGCTTGATGGCTGGAACACCGCCGATCCCGGCGGGGCTTACGCTCGACATGCTGCCGACGGAATACGAGACGCCTCCGATCCCGTCGCACCTACGCGACGTGCTACTCCACAACCAGAACCAACAGAGGAGCCTTTCGCCCCTCGTTCTGGAGAGCAGCGATGATGAAGATGGGAGTGAAAGCGAGATTGATGACGACGACACCAGTAGCGCCACGACCGACGACTACGGAGAGGATCCAACCAACCACTCGGTAGACATTGACAGCATCCGACAGACTCGAGACCAGGCCATGTCCAACTTCGAGGCTTCTCTTCGTAAGCGCCGTGTTCCGAGATTTCGCACCACTGAAGTACCTAAACGAGTTGGCGGCTCGGCAAGAAACATCCGGGGTCTAAGCTCACCACCACGAATGCTAAGTCAAGTTATCCGTCCGCGCAAGGCTACGGTGCCCGATGGAAGCCATGCTGATGCAACTACTGCTTCGGCTGCCCATCCACACACGGACGAGGCTGCTTCTGTGCCAATGTATCACGGACAGGAGCTTCACCTGGCGTTTAAGACTACAACCGGCCAGATCACCCAAGTCCAGGGCCACCCGAAGCGACGGGGTGGTCACAAGAATCCATTTTCACGTCGCGTTCGGTGCTACACTGTGCAGCCGTACGACCCCCTTGAGGATGGCGATACACTTCGTATCATCGGACACACCACGGACGGGTTGCTCCGTGGTGGAGATTGCGTCTCGTTCGCGCGCACCGACGGCACAGTGCTGCGTATGCAGAAAATGTCCAAGAAGCTGACCTTCAGCAACAAAATCGACGTGCGAGCCAAGTTTATTATCACTGGAGTGCCCGATCGCACACCGGTGACGTCGACGTCCAAGTTCTACTTGCAAAGTGTGTACGACCGCAAGAAAACAGTGGGGTTCTTGCCTTCCCGACGAGATAGCCACCCCGGTTGTCTCGCCATGTACGTTCACAGGAACGTGGAGGACAAGATCGAGCCGATTCAGTTCTTCAAGCGTCACCCGGGCCACAGCCTGGTCTTCTGGCACCACCCGCAGCAATGGGTGTAAATGGCAAGGCTTTATGAGGCGCACTGGCACGATCGAAGTGTTGGGTGCCCTCCTCCACGGAGGAAGATGCGATCGAGACCAACGTGTATGGTTAGTTTGAGTTTGTGTGTGTGTGTGTGGTATTTGTTGTGGCGTAGTGTCCTGGTGTTGTTATTGTTGAGTAGTGATTTGTAAATAAAACGGTGGCAGTTGACCACTTAGTACAAGAACTTATGTAGCTGAGCCGTACATGACATCATCCAATGTACCCTCGATCGTTCCTACTTGCAGCAATGTCGGCATATTCCACTCGCCATTACCAGTCGGTCCTGAACCTCTGGTTGGAATCCACGAGGAATCAGTAACCGATTCCTTCGGTGCGGAAGAAATCGAGTCTCCACTTGTAGCGGTTGCTAACCTCATGGCTTCCAGTGTTCGACTACGTGCTCGTCTTCTTGACCCCCCGGTCGGAGCTGTCACTACTGCATCATCGGCCGGTACTCGACGGTATACTTTCAGTTGTTCACAGGTTTTGATCGGTTTCACATGGCTGGATGCAGTTGATACCGCAGACTCGGAGGTCTGTGCTGGCTATTTGTGATGAAGCGGGCACAAGTTCCTACCTGTACCCGTTACCTACAGATTGGTCCGAGTACCCGATCAAATCTGTACCGGGTGGATTGGTAAATCCGGCAGTGATCTTTTGTGAGCCCTGTAGCACGAGCGTCTACGAGATTCATGAGAAGGATGAGAAAGGAAGCAGCTGTGCAGCTGGAAACGCTCTACGCGAGTTCTGAACCAACTCTCCATGATCACTAGCTCACGCGTAATGTGCTCACGCGTAATGCGAAAGTAGATAGAATTACTTGGCACCCAGCTGTTAATTAATGACTGCGTTGATGCTTGCTGGTGGCTTACTTCTTCCTGCACCTTGTGGTCATGCGTCTGTGTTGCTGCTGCTGGTGGAGTTTCGGCACAAAGTTAAACAACCGACTCTGATGAGAACACCGCGAGTTCTGAACGCACTAGCGAATCATTGCAGTCTAGTTTCTTGCAAATGAGTATCCGTCTAATACACGTTCTCGTGACTAGTAGTGAGCAACACGATATCGTTGAATGCTGCCCGACTCGTACTTGGCGCTCTCGAGGGCTGCGCCTCATCATGGACGACATTGCAGCTAATTTCCCCTTTGATACAGTGAACCGGCTGTCTCCTTCTTCTGGCGACGCAGCCTTGCGATGGTCAACAAAATACTCGAGAGTTAAATCTGACGGTTGCGTCGACGACTAATGCCTCACCCAAATGAAAGAGCAAACGGACCGCAAAACATCCTGAAGGAGACAATGGAAAAGCACGCGTATTCGGTTATCCAGCTCGTTCATTATCCCCCATTCCTCAATTTCCGACAATCCGATCAAGTTACCTACTCCCTAATGTTTCCCACTCGCCTCAGTCTTTCTCTTTTTGCAATCGCTGCAATTGCCCCGCGCACATTTGGACACGGTGGAATGATCAAGCCAGAGTCTCGCGAGATTCGAACCATGGAACTCGACATCGACAGCAGCTTCGGTTGGCCCATTGCAATGCGTCCGGGTGGCGACTGCCTCAATAATAAACCCGACACGAATCTACAAGCAATCCCCTACGGCCAGAGTAAAATTGAGATGCGTGCGAATGACGGAGCCAACCACATTGGTCCGTGCACGGTGTACCTGGTAAACCCGGACGAAGCGACTGACAAGCTACAAATTGGCCAACTTGACGACTGTATGCGTTCATTGCACCCTGGACCTGGTAACAAGGGCGATGCCCCGATCCCAGCGGAAATGAGCATCAACGTACCTAAGTCGGGTCTTCCATGCAGTCCGGAGCATTGCGTCCTTGAGTTCTACTGGGAAGCCACGCACTTAGACCCGCACGAGCTTTTTAACAACTGCGCTGATGTTACACTGAGTGGGAGCTCGGGTGACAACGAAAGCAATTCCACGAACTCGACAACGAAGACCCCAACAGCGACACCAGAAACTCCAGCGGCGACAACGAGAGCTCCCATCATTACCTTGGCTCCGCCCTCCAGCGGAATGTACGTCTCCATTGGAACGAGCGGCTCGATAAAAGTTTCGATGGACAAATGGTGCAACCAGAACTGCAACAATAGCCCTCCTTACTGCCCCGAATCGATCTGCACTACTGCTTAGGGAAACTTTGATGGTGTTGAATTTGTGTGCTCTTTTACCCAGCATTAGAGCATAGTCCAGTACGTAGTCAAAACGAACATGACGCTTGTAACTGTTGATAATGTAGCCGTTGCAAAAAGTATATAACGTACATACACAAACGACGATCAATCACAACGCTACATCGTCGAAGATGTCAATCCACGAGTCTCCAAGGTATTCGACGTCGAGTGGAGGCAGTCCACCCAGATCCGTCTCATTATTGCTGCTTATCGGTTCTGTTCGTGTCATTTGGTTTTCCGTTAGGATCGGATCGAGAAGAGCATTCAGCTCGTCTTCACGACCAGTGTCGGTGACCAGCGACCAGTCTAATGCACACAAATCCGCCAAGGACCATGACTCGCTGCTGAAGTTTTCGGGGCTTGATGTAGCCATCTCCTGCTCAGGCTCGCGCTCGTCTTCATGTTTGTCCTCTCCGTAGGTCCTTTTCAAATTCATATGAAGCAAGCGTAGATCAGCCTCGTTCTCTTCTCGCAACCGTTTATCTCCAATATGGGAAGCTGCAGCGCACATGGCCGCCTTGTGCATTTCCATTTCAGCTACCACTTCAGCTAATTGAGAAGGCTGGCACCGGTGGAGAAACTCGTGGCTGAAAGTGCATACGCTGGCGCGCGTCTTGGTCCACTTGCGGAACCCAAAATTGTTGAGTTGCCGCTGGAAGCTTGCGAACTTGCAATGCTTGAAGTACTTCGGAAGGATCTCAAGTTCAAGTCTCGGCACGTCGAAGACCTGAAAGTGAGAGCCGTCGACAGACCAGGAGAGGATGCATGGGTCTTCGTCGTGCAAGATATCATATAGAGTCCTCACGAATCGAGGGATCTCGTCAGCAACCTTCTCGATGGACCGCATCGTCTGCCGCTGTTTGGTTGCTCGTTTCAAATTCAAAAGGAATGTGACTGAGAAATCGAGAGAAATTCTCGAAGAAGCCTTAGTATTGAGCTTATCGTCAGCGGGAGCTATATTTACGCGGAAGACTTTGTCACCTACTCACTCAACGCTTTAGAGGAAAGCGCAGAAAACGCAGCTGCAAAAGTTCATGCGATGGCTGTTTGAATGGACAGGTGTAATGTTCGTCTAGTAAAGCTGAAGCCTGAAAGGCGATGCTGCATGCACTAGCCTTGATGTTGAAGTGGCGTTTTGGTGGTCGCATGTCTGTAAGTGCAGGTGTTTCGACAGTTCCAAGATAGCTACACTTTCCATTTTCGGGAAACGACACATAACGCAGGAAGAATAGTAAAGAGAAGGCCAGTTGAATGCTATTCATTGCCATTTAACACAGCTAGACGCTGCTTCAAGTAGGCTCCTAGTACTCATCGACACTCTTGCCGAGCCACCACCAGAAACACTAAGCTGAAACAAATGCCAGCGAGGAATCCACGCGGTGGTGGAGTTTGATACCATGCGGTACAGCAGACAGATGACAAGGAGGAGGTTAGACCTATCAAAACACGCGCGTAAATAAATTGCGGTTCACTCTGGGGTAGAGCCTATGTGCCCCGTTCAGCTTATGTATTGTCGTTATCGTGTCAGAGGCTGACAGCTACTACGATTCGATTCGTTCTGGTTGCTAGAGGAGAACGACAACTACCGCAATTCTGATGACATGCTGCTTCTGGATGCGCTGGACTCAGTCGAAGTGGCAGCACTAAACTAGGATGCTGCCGTCGCTTCTCCGCTCGAGGTAGTTGCTGTCGATCTCAGTGACAGTGGCGACAGCATTGACAACTACATGTACACTGCCGTCGACATCGATACCAGCATGCATGTCGAGGCTAGTTTGAGCTAAGCTACGATGTTGAGTTCGACTATGAGGCGATGGCTATCGACCTATTAATCGAAGACGACAGTGGCCTGGCGACGTCCGAGGCACTGTCCGTATGCGATCTGGATGCTCTTCTCGGTGATACCGACGATATTGACGTCACAAATACCTTACTTAACGTCTAAGCTGCGTAACATGACATTAAATTATGAATCCGACTTGACCACACAAAAAATCAACTACTTTAGCAACCATGGCGTGTTCCTCTGAACCACTAGCGGTTGACTGTTGCATGGACTAGCATGGATTAACAGCTTAATACTATATCTGTAGTGCTGAAGTAGGATTGCTTGAGAAACAGGATTGTGTTTTTTGCGGAGATTGCTAAAGTTCTTTCGGTGGTCGAAGTAGTCCTGGTTTTGCTCAATTCGTCTACAGATCCTTCCGACATGGCTACAGTATCCATAAAAGGGGACGAATCTTTAACAACGCAATGGTGTTGGCCCGCGGACTGCTTCGTTGGCCATGGCTGGATTACAGTAGTTTACTGCTTATCTGCCTCGCAGCTTGTTCCTTCAATATCACAGATACATATCTTTCATCGCTCAGCTGTCGCTACACGTATTGGACATCGCTGGTATTAATAACGGTACGTCGCTGCGACCAAAACATACGTGTTGTGTAACTTAGCAGCTTCGACGTCTTATCCTTATCGTTGTCATTCACATTTACAGCTCTAGCACTCAGCCTTGGTGTGCCGCCTTGAAATACATGTACTTAGTGAAATGTACTTGGAACACGTCAATTGATTTTCAGGTTTCGCACCCGCAAGATCTACCGCCAACTCCATTGGGTGAAGGAAATATCAAGTTCAAACATCTATGCCGAGGGATCTCAGCTATGCAGAAGTTATGCCTGGCAGATTTCCTAAGTGACGGCTTCAGGTGGCCGACGGCTTTTGAATTCTTTTGTGAGATTCATGGTGATCTACAACCAATGATGCCTCAGGTGCGTGCGACGGACATATTCGCGTTGTATCACCAACTATCCCAGATATTTGATCGAGTGCTGCCTCACCCAACGGTTGGAGAAATACGAGCCTCAACTCGAGGAAATTTTCCATCGGTTTTTGGCGTTGAGTCCGGGAAAGGAACGCGTTTCTTTCCTAACTTGTAGCGAGATGATTGGATCGATGTGCTCTGCCCGACTGCGTCGGTGAACCCTCACCCGCTGAAGGAGCTTGGATGCCCTCAAGCCCGGATTCACAAGACATTATCGGAATATGTATCGCTGCGACGCTGTCTTCTCCCGGTTGTCCATGATGTGATGCTCCGAATGGTTTTGGAGATCTCATACTTGACTCACGGCTATATTTCTTGAAAACGCTTAACCCTACTGTCCAGCAATGCGTTCGAGAATCATGCACAGCGATTGAGACAGTTGAACACTGCTTTTTATCATGTCCAGCGCTAGAAGAGATGTGGCGATCTCTTTGGTTTCCATGGTTCCATGGAGTGAATTTTTTTCTGTGGCATTAGATTGGCGGCTACTACTATTTACGAAACCGAGCGATCTTAAGCTGGAATGGAGAAAGAGGCATAAGATCCTCCTCGTTCTTTGGCGAGTTCATACTGCAATTGTTTTTCACGCAACGTGGAGACTCCGAAATGATATACACTTTCGTGATACGCGAGTTGAGAGACCAAGCACACAAGCGGTGCTAGGTTCCTTCCGCAGACATTGTCAATTCATCTACTCTCATGCAGAAAAGATTGGTGTTAATGGGGCCGTAGTCGTCGAAGTCCTTCAACAACTTGGTTTCGAACCCCCGACTGCTGAAGTTTTACCTCCTCCTGAACATCGAATTTGGCTTCCTCGTACGTAATGGTCAAGTGATTTCCAGTTTTGATATCTTAAGTCTTATTTAGGCAAACGAGAAGTCCGATAACTGTTAATCAACTAATTTCTTCTTCTACGTAATGGTATAAACGTTCGCGAAGCGTTTGTTGAGAGTGCTAGTGATTCCACACCAAGACCAAGATCCAGAGGAGGATCTTCAAGACGACGGAGTTCAACTTCGGGTGTAGATATTCTGATCTTACATGGTGGTGACGATAACAAACCTTCTTGCTCGCCTACGAAGTCTTCACGAGGTATCTTGACAATCTCCAGCTCCAAGAAAGCATTGGGTCACCAACACGACTGGAACCTGGAAGTCCTTTCTCCGATAGTGGACATTACAACAGCAAAACGTCATCTCCCGACTTCGCTGACCAGTAAACAACAACTCGAGCGCTCAATGGCTTCTAGAGCTCGAGAATCCAGGAACAACGGGGCCTCAAGCGACAGTGACTTGGACGATGAGTAAGTACCTTGTGAGTATTGAGTTTGCTCAGTATACGACCACTCCTTTCAAAGTAATAACGTTCTGCTACTTCTAGATCCAACGTATGTCCTGCTGTGGCGAGTGAGCTTGGGAGCCCTGCAGTAGTCCCAAAAACGGCATTCTTCAATGTGGCTGAGAGTTTGAACGCACTTGAGAAGTGGCGTGACGAAATCGAGTTGAGGTACGAAAGTACAGCGATTGTGAACTCGATATTTGAAGTCTTTTTCTTCTTCCAGCGTTAACGACTTCGTTGGTACGGCTTTGCTCGAGGTTTTGATTAAGATAGACTAAGTCTCGCATACAGATTCTCTGACCACTGAACATGGTCCAGTCCCCTTTATTAAGAACTAATGCTTTGACAACAAAATCGAACATGACCATCGTGGTCTAAGCAAAGTAAAACTATATATTGCAGCAGAAGTGATAGATCCACTAATTGACTCTTGTATTCCAGCTTGAACACAGAGTTGCTCAGTGTCTTGTTCAAGTATCTCAGTTGTCTGTAACTTTGTCCTTAACCTTCCCTGCGGTATCCTTGACCTTCTCCTTAATCTTTCTTCGATGTTCCCGTAACGAAGTCCGCCTTTTTGAGTAGGTTCACAACACCGTCGGAGACGCCAGGGTTGTCCTTGATATTGATGACGAGGGCTTTCCAGATCTTACTCAACCTTCTCGCTTGTTCTTGTGGGAGACCATCGTCCTGAATACGGAGGTTGCGTGTCTGCTGTGAGGTTCAGCGTTGACTTGGACCATGAGCAGTGCGGCCATGGCGAGGAGCTTGAGGAAGCTTGAGATGGCTATTGTCGCGTTGGCGGTGTGGTCTTGGGTGTTGGAGAGGTTACTTGTGGTGAGGTGGTGAATTTTGGAATGAGCTACGAATGGCAATGACCCAAGTCAGAACGCCACTTGCAGCACGATGCAAGCTCTCTTTTCAAACTCATGATAATACTTTTCGAATTGTTCAACTGTGCACCGGAGCCCTTACAATAACAGGTCACAAGGTCAAGTTAAGCTTGAAGGTGACTACGGTTTCTCGAAAACAACACCGTGTCGTCTGCAAAAAATGCCGTCGTAATTTTTAAACTGTTGTCAACATGGACCCCGTGATTTTGCTGTTCCCGCAGTAAATTTCCAAGTGGCTCCAACGACAACGCAAACAGAAATGGGGAGAGTGGGTCTCCTTGCTTAACCCCCCGAGTAGGTTTCAAAGCTGTTTGAGCCTAGCCATTGATCATCAACGAACATTCGGAGTCCACATACAGCAGGCGAATCCACGAGAGAAATTTAGGGCCAAACTTCTGTTGCTCGAGAACTCGTAGAAGATATGACCTGTTGATCCGATCATAGGCTTTAGCAAAATCTAAAAAGGTAAGAAGAAGACATATATCGAATTTCACTACAGTATTGCTGCATTCCCATAGCTCAGTCTCAGCCTTGTAACTCGTGATGAAAGAAACCAGCCATTAATTGCATTCGGCGTCGCACTTTGTCTTGGCCTTGAAATGTTTGATCCAGAATCCCCTCAAGACGGTCCTTTTCAATCCCACAGAAGTACGAGCGGAAGCCGTCACGGGTTTTCAGCTTACTGTGCCTTTCTTTCAAGAGCTGGACAAGATGCGAGTCGTTCTCAAGGTTTGCCGGACCAAGCTCCACGTGTCGGTTTTGCTGGCGTGTAGGTGGGCTCTGCTGATTACTAGTTGTAGTAAAGTTATTGGCACTTTTTCCCTCGGAAATAGCTACGGTTGAGATTTCCCGAGGTGACAAGCAGCTCTGCTGGAGACTAGCAACGCTCAGAATCTCTGTATCTTCCGCGTCGTACTCCATTTCGTCACGCCACTTCTCAAGTGCGTTCAAACTCTCAGCCACATTGAAGAATGCCGTTTTTGGGACTACTGCAGGGCTCCCAAGCTCACTCGCCACAGCAGGACATACGTTGGATCTAGAAGTAGCAGAACGTTATTACTTTGAAAGGAGTGGTCGTATACTGAGCAAACTCAATACTCACAAGGTACTTACTCATCGTCCAAGTCACTGTCGCTTGAGGCCCCGTTGTTCCTGGATTCTCGAGCTCTAGAAGCCATTGAGCGCTCGAGTTGTTGTTTACTGGTCAGCGAAGTCGGGAGATGACGTTTTGCTGTTGTAATGTCCACTATCGGAGAAAGGACTTCCAGGTTCCAGTCGTGTTGGTGACCCAATGCTTTCTTGGAGCTGGAGATTGTCAAGATACCTCGTGAAGACTTCGTAGGCGAGCAAGAAGGTTTGTTATCGTCACCACCATGTAAGATCAGAATATCTACACCCGAAGTTGAACTCCGTCGTCTTGAAGATCCTCCTCTGGATCTTGGTCTTGGTGTGGAATCACTAGCACTCTCAACAAACGCTTCGCGAACGTTTATACCATTACGTAGTACCCCAGCGGAAGTGTTCGGTCTGCGCTCCAGTCGTGCTCGACACGCAGCATTGACTGCCTCGCTATTGGAGACATCATCGATACTGCCTTTCCTTCGAGAAGAAGTCCGTTTGGATACGTTGTTTTTTTCGTAGAGGGGTTCACGTGGAAACCCAATCTGCGACGTACCAACACTGTCCAGCTGCCAAGTTTTAAGCTCATCAAGTATGGCTTCACGTGACTTGAGCTTGTGAGTGTCGAGCTCCCGAGCTCGGTTCAGTGTATCAGTGATGGAAATCCTTTGTGCTGGGGTCTTCGGACGGTTGGGTAGTCCATGACTTGAAGGAGGTCGAACGATCTTCGTACTCGTTTCGGAAGTGCCAGCCAAGAACATTTGGATCTCCTGAGTTTTCCCGGCTTCTGCTTCGTGACGGTGGCGACGTAAAGCGCTGGAGACGTTCCCTGCGAAGACGATATCTGTCCCATGAGTAAGGCTGCTACCGGAGTCATCGTTACGAGGCGATTCCACTGGAAATCCGTTGAGACTGGCTGTGCTAGACGAGTATGACAGCTGTCGAGGTCTGCTGACCTCGATCTCTCGTAGATTACTTGCAGAGTCACTGGCTGAAATACTGAGTGGAACCTGGTCCTGGTGCTTTTGAATCGCTGTATCAATCTCCACGTCCGAAAGTTTATCCCGTTCGCTAGCGGAGAAACCTCTGCCATCTAAGGACACGAGTTGCGGCACGAAGTTGGCTATAATCTGTCGATAATGCTCGACAGTCTCAACTGGATTTCCAACCAAATTCAACGACATCAGCTGCGGGCAAAACGCTACACATAACGACAAAACTTAGTAGACAAGATCAAAAGTGTAGTTTACACATCAGTTTGTTTTGTACCGAGTTGCTCGAGTTGGCCAATATCAGAAACGCGATTCCCTTCCAAATCTGTGAACCACAGCGATTTTACAGTATGAACACCTGTATACGATCCATATCGACGTTTTGTGCTTACCAATGACTTGGAGTTCCTCATGCATCGTCAATGGACTGATGTCGCTCACGTTGTTGTGCTGTAAGTAGAGTTCTCGTAGATTCGTAAGCGCTCCAATGCCGTCAAGCTCGGAGATCTGGCAATGCGTCGCCCAGAGGATGCGTAAGGAGCGAAGTGAAGTACCTAAGTCACGAAAGCTATTGACACAGCTCTGCTGCAGTCGTAGTTGTTGTAGAGATGGCAAGAGCTCGCCAATCACTTCAACGGATTGTTTAGAGGATCGACCGATATCTGCAGTGAAGTGACTTGCTCTAGGTCTTGACCTCCTGTAAGTTGTTTCTGAACGATACGAAATATTTAATACTAAAATGAAATAATGAATGAAAAATCATTTACCCCACCAGCTTCTCCTGTGTGATGTCGTCGAACGGATTCTCCAACTGCAAGATCTCTAGCTCTGTTTCCTGTCCTCTGAGCTTATTCATCACTGGAGAAAGCAGTCCGGGTGCACTCGTACTTAATCCACCAGAAGGAACTGGCGTCGGGTTGCATTCTTTTGGCAATGTTCGGATCAAGAAGCTCGTCTTGATCTTGCAAGGCTTCATATTCGGTTTTCTCTTCACTGTCGTATCTGATACCACTACACTCTCATCCATTTCGTGGCGTAGATCATCCATCACAACCGAACTCATGGTTCCAAGCTTATCTAGAAGAAAGCTTTCGAGAAACACCTTCGACTAATTTTAAAAATAACGTTTCCATCCTGCTAAAGTTGAAGTCAAGTTTTTTTTAGGTTTCTTTAAGGAAAACAATGTACCATAATAACGGTACATTTTTAAAAACGTCTTTTCATAATCAAATTAGTAAAACAATGGTGGACACTTCGCCAACTTCGACTGCTCGTCCGCTGGGTACGACGCCGTCCCTGGGAGCTGCTAGAACCGCTCGTGCTTCTAAACCTAAGACTGAGTCCAATGCGAAGCCTTCGCTGGTGTTTCTGCGGCTAAAACGCAAGCGCACGGACGATCCGATGGAGTGTTTGGTAGTGCACAGTGAACCGGACTCGAAGCGCTCCAAGGCGTCTACAGACCTGTTACAAGCCTTTACGAAGCTGTCGACCACTGAAAAGCGTTTTGTGTTCAAGCATATTGACACAATGGAGGAACCTATCGCTCCAGGACGTGTTAAGTGGACGGAGAGGCTCAAACGTAAAGCTCGTTCACTTAAAGATGAACGTGCCGACATGTTGGCTAAGAAGCAGATCGCCCCAGTGTTCCAGAAGGACCCTATAGCCTCTAAACAGACGGAAAAACGGGTCCAACAGCAGCATAATCGCTCTAAAGCGAGACGAAAGGAGGAAATGCTAAAGTCTAGAGGTCTCCAGCCAATTGTGGAGATTAAGGAGAAGCAGACGATGGAGCTACACGGTATTCGACTGGTAGATTTACAGGTGTCAACAGCTCCAAGTGTGGAACAAACGAAGAGTGAGAAGGAGGAAGAGGTTCTCGAGAAAAGCAAGGAAGATGTCGTCACTGTCAATGGAGCAAGGTTGAAACCTACGAGAGTCCTGAACCCGCACGAGCGCGAGCTAGATGAGGCCATTTGGACAGCTTTCCGTGCCAATGACTTTGCTCCTTTCTTCCAGATTTACCATGCACGGCGGCCAGAGCTTCGTGCGGACCCAACGACGTTCCAACGACCAGCAGATGGAAGTACCATTCTCATGGCGGGGGCACTGCACGGGCGTAGTGATGTTATCGAGGTGCTACTTCGCGCCGGTACTACGAGTGTACTCCAAAAAGACTGGGAAGGATCTACTGCTGCGATGTTTGCGAAACGTGGTGGACACGCTAATGTGGAGACTGCTCTACTTGCGTGTGAGGAAGCGGAACATGAAAAGGATTACGTTTATGATGTGTACTGCGTCGATATCTCGGCGAGTGAAGGGCAAGACGCCTCCCATGACACCACTACCGGCTCTGAAGATAATTCGGAAGCGAAAACCAGCGTGAACGGTGTACCGGTTGTAAGTGTGAGCTCGGAGGTGCACCGTTGGCTTTCGGAAGATGCAGTGAGCGATGAGGTGGAGGAATATATGCTGGAGTCAGACATCGATAGCAACGATGAAGTTGACGGGTACGGTTGCCTGTATAGATATCCGTGGGACCGCTGAGGCGTGAGCGGAACCGATCTAAAGATCATAATTCTGAGTTGTTTTGACGCTTTCTGTTGCTTGTGGCTTGCCTGCTCTGTAGATTGAGCGAGGACTCCAACGACGAAGACAACGCGGCGAACGACTACCCGGACGAAGAGTCATCGGACGAGTCTCTGGCGGACAGCGATGACCTTGATGAGGTAGACGTTCATTGTGATATCTCGGATTGAATTCACAGGCTAACTGCATGTCATTACGTTCGGCAGATTGGAGCAAGACGTCGCTGGCAAAGTTCCGAGAACGACTACACTGAGAGAGACGACTTCGACTATTAGATGACTGTCATTGACACTGTCAAAGATTGAGCGGGGTACTCGTACTCGTAGTGATTGAGGAATCAGAGCTTCGTCGTCGTAGCTTATGGTACCGGTACGCAAACATAAAGCGTGAATATGAGTAACAAAGTTCTGTACCGAGTGTTACGAGTCGTTGTCATCGATTCAATCCTTTATTGACAGGTCATTTTCACTCCGGCGTCCTCGTATCTACACGAATTGTCGAGTCCATGACAATATTTGGTGCTTTATCTACGAGCGGTAGTCGGCATTGATAGCTACGTACTCGTGCGTCAGGTCGATGCCCAGCACCTGCGTTTCCTCGGATCCGACGCCCAAGTCAATCTCCATCTGTAAGTTGAAAAACAACTTTAGTATGATGCGTCTTGAGTCAGATAACTACTACTACTAAGCATATCACACTTACCTCAACAAACTTTCCATGCGGCGGGTAGTTGTGCGAGCTGGCGTCGAGACCTCCACGCGTGGGCTCGATCAGCATTGCGTCACGCATGTGCGCTACAAGTTTGGCCTCAATCTCGTCGTTGAGCACCATCTCGCCGTTCTCGAAGATGAGAACGCCACCCATCCGGATCTTCATGCGGCGCTGGATGTTCACTTCCTTGTGATGCAGACCCATGTACTTGCCTACAGCCATGACAAGACGGCCCACGTTCGGGTCGTTGCCAGCCACAGCGCACTTCAGTAGCGGCGAGTTGACCACCGACTTGCCCACTCCCTTGGCCATTTCCTTGGACAGAGCACCACTTACACGCACGCGCATGACGTGGTGCGCGCCTTCACCGTTGCGCACAATGTCCTCGCTCAGACCAAGGCACACCTCGTGCAGAGCCTTCTTGAACTCGTCCAGCTGCTTCATGTCAAACGGGATCTGGTCAGACGAAACGAGCGTCACCGTGTCGGACGTGCTTTGGTCAGTGTCCACACTGAGCGAGTTGTACGTGTCTTCCACCACCTCCGTCAGCAGTTGACGCAACACGTCACGCGGAATCGACAGGTCTGCAGGAAAAGTGAAATTTTAGTCGGCTCACTAAAACCTTTACCTTGATCCTCCGTACTTACCCGTAAGAATGTAGGACAGCATCGTAGCCATGTTGGGCTCGATCATACCCGCACCCTTGGCAATACCGACGATGCGACCGCCGCACACGTCCATGGAGCGGATTTTCGGGTACAAGTCTATCATGAACACGATCGTGAGTGCCTTTAATCTTCTTTCACCTATAAACGCAATACAACTCACCAGTAGTCATGATTCCCTCAGCAGCAGGCAGCACTGAGTCCGACTGCAAATTGGTCACGAGTTTGGGCAGGTTTTCGACCATAGCGTCGACAGGGATACGCCAACCGATGACACCAGTAGAGCAAGGTAGCACTTGTGTGCCTCCCTCCAGCCTCAAGTGCTTGGCCAAGTTCTCACAGACCTCCTCTGCATCAGCCACGCCACCACCGCTAGCGCAGACGTTAGAGATCTTGTTGTTAACGAGGATAGCGCCGAGTTTCGGCTCGTTCAAACGCTTGCGACCCACCAGGACAGGGGCACCAGGAAAAGCGTTTTGCGTGAAAACGGCAGCGAACAGCGACGTGGGCTTCACAGGTTTGATCAGAGTCATCGTCATCTTGGCCGGGAGGTGAGGGGCTTCTTGCGGCACAAAGTCGAACTTGGTGGTGGCCACAGCGAAGCCCCAGGGCAGTCGACTCTGATGGGCCTGCAGGTAGTCAAGGTACTCATGGCGAGACTCGAACACGAACGGGTGGCTGTGCGTGGACAGGCAACGCGAATGCAGCAGCAGCGGGCGCGATCGGGTTAGCGTCGACAAGCGCAGGATCGTCATGAAGACTACGGGATTCAAGGGATCTGGAAGATGCCGGTTCAATTGTGAACCAGCAGTACTCCGGATGAGGTGGGTTAACCCTTTAACGTGTAGTAGTATAGTACTACTACCGTGGAAGTACTACTGGTATCTCCGCTGATAGGCCAAAAATCTTATGTCCAATCAACGGCCGTCAAGATCTTGCGTAATCACTGTACCCTCCCTGATCGTCCAGAACCTGCCGTTTCCTTGTGCTTATATCGTGGTGGTGCGATCGCTACACGCGCTCCTTCGCTATGAACGCAACACGGTGTATTTATCAGCACGTCTTGTATATATATAGCAAGTTTCGCCGTCTAATGCGTGCTGGTTGGCGCGCAGGGTGAACGGGGGATTTCCCCCGTTCATCACAGGAGTCAAAATAAATATTATTCCGCTCATACAAAATTGCAGGGACTCTGAAAGGCAATACAACCGTTGCCCATTTCGAGAAAAATGCCGCATGAAGACGGGAACGAGTCGGAGGCGACTTCGGACGCGCCTTTGCCTCCTCCTCCGCCGCCGCCGCCTCCCCCAAAAGATGACCATAAGAAGAAGAAGCCTGTCAACCCCACTCAGCCGCTGAAGCCCAAGAAGAAGAAGGATTTCCGCGAACTTCTGGCACTTTTCCATGAGGAGACCAGTGACCCAGCAAAGACCAAACGTCTGTGGACTTCTCTATGGCAGACGACGTTGACTGAGAGCCAGGAGGAGCACAAGAGGCGTAGACAGCAGGAGCAGCACGGACTGAAGCGGAAGAAGAACGGGGACCACGACCACGGGCCCATGTCGGTTCGAGGTGGTCCTGGATCTCTCTCTCGTCACGGCAGCATCACCCAGGATCATCTCAAGAGAGCACGGCAGGTGCGGTGCTGTTAATATTGTAACTTTGATGGAAATTGTATGCTGGTGATGACTTTTTAACGGTTTGTTTTGGTGATTTTAGGGGTCTACTGCGAGTACGGACTCATCCGAGTCGGGCAAAGGCAATCGACTGGGTGGTCGCTTCGCCAAGAACATCCCGAAGGGATCCAAGCTCATGCAGAAGTTTGGCGGACGCACTTAAGCTCAAAATGTGCGTAATATATACTGTATTGGAGATTTCTAAACGGATAATTCGAATGAAGGTGGACCCTTGACCCTAGGCAATCTAAACTACTGAAGCAAGATATCCAACTCGACGGCGATATCAAAGTCCTCATTAGAGGCGCCTCCAATCAGAGCGTCCAAATCGCAATCCGACCGCACCTCAGTCTTTAAGGCGAAGAGGACAGCCTCTACGTCGCCTTCAGTCAATAGACCAGAAGCAACCGCCGCACTGCCCAGCTCGTCGCCGAAGTTCAACTCCAAGTCAGCCTCCAGGTACATGCTGGCATTAATGTCGACGTCACTGTCGCTACTGTGGTTATTGTAGCCGAGTTCGACAGCAAATTCCTCGAGTGGAGAAGCCGCAGCGGCGTCCCAGTCCAGTGCTGCCAGCTCGACCGAATCGAGCACGTCCAGCAGCAACATATCATCTGAACTGCCGCAGTTGCTGTCATCCTCTAGCAGCCACAGCGAATCAAGGAGTGACATGCAGCTGACGTCCGACAGCTCGTTGACTGCGCACACATCACGCGGGGACAGCTTGTGTCTCTTCACGCCGACTTTGTGCTCAGTTGCGGTTGAGAGAAGACTCCTCGGGCGTTTCGTCGACGTTGCGGAGTTCACTAGTGTCGATCTCGCTGCCTTCTGCTTCAGCTTCATCTGAGCCGCCAAGATGTCGAGTTGCGACAGATGGCACCGGACGAGCACATCGTGGCTGAATGTGGCAACACTGGCACGCGTCTTGGTCCACTTATGGAAGCCGAAGTTGTTGAGCTGGCGCTGGAAGCTGGAGAACTTGCCATGCTTGAAGTACTTGCGCAGCACTTCCGTCTCCAGTCGTGGCACGTCGTAGACCTGGAAGTGCGATCCGTCAGCCGACCATGACAAGATGCGCTGGTCTTCGTTCTGCAGGATCTCGTAGACAGCGCGCACGAAACGAGGTGCACTGGCGAAAATCGCGTTATTAGCGTTTGTTGGCGTGGTATCCATTTTGCTGCTGTAGTTCGGTTAGTAGTCTTTTGCTAGTGTGGTTGGTGTTGTTATTGTGTCTTGAGTGGATCAAGCTCAATTGAGTTGTGACAGGTAGTTGTTGTCAAGTCTCGGTCATGATAACGGTGAGAAATAATCTGTGCGGTATTCACAACGGCTCTACCGCAGAGTATTCTACCAAAGCATGACAAAAGGCCATGCGGTGTCTGTTGAAATTGGCAGATGTAGTGTCGACTAGTGTGCTGAAGCCCTGAAAACCGATGTTGTCTCCGCTAGTCTCGGTTGAAGTGACTTCTTGGTGGTCGCATGTCTGAGTGCAGGTGCCCCGGACAAGATCTGTATTTTCCATCTTCAGGAAACAGCACACCTGCGCCAAGAAGGATATCACATCAGAATTGCTCAGTGAATACAATTGACATCACTGTGTTGACACTACATTTACGTGTTGCACTGTTGGGCTGGATAAGCTGTAGTATCGTCTTTTTGGCAAGGATAGCACCAAACACAAAGCACAAACATGTGCGTGTGAGGAATACACACGCTGGCGCCAGAAGGATATGGTTCATCGCAAAACCAGATACCGCGAAAGAGTTTTTCACCAGTATGTACATTGGTAAGCTGAAAAGCTGCTGTTTGCGCCTTAGGAGTCTACCTGCAGGTAGACTCCTAAGGCGCATGGCCCTGGTAAGACCTTTGCAGCTGCATTTTCTGCGCATTCTACCAAAGCATGACATTTAAAAAAATATTTAGCGCCTACGGCATAAATACGGCTCCATGTACATGCAGCCTTCAACCCTTCACGCATCCAGGATGCGGCATCCTTGATGCTTCGTCGTACCTGCGTCGATCGAGGGGAAATATTGGAGCCACTGAAGCCGATGCAGAGCTACAGCTACCACGTGGAGGAGTACCCAAATTGATGCTGGTTCGACGACGTGGTAAGATGTTCTGGTCGTTGGAGAATCTCGAAAGCCAATGAACTGACGCAGGCGTCCCAGAAGCAGATACGTGAGTGGGCAACGCTAGCATGCACCATGACTCCGAAATCCAGAGCACAGCTCAGAGTCGCTTCGACGATCCCGTCCCTGTTGATTGTCTCCAGTCCCGTCGAGTTGCGGATCAGGCTCTTGGCTCGAACGGGGCAATGCAGCAGCACTTCAAGGTCCGAGCGTTCATACTGAATCTGTTTTTGCGGCAGTTGGCTTCCACTCAGAAGATCTTTAACACTGAGGCTACTTCGTCTGCCACACCACCGCGTACTCCAGACAAACGTGTGGGTGCGAGTCACGTGGCGGGTCAAGTACGCACATTTGATGGCGCTGTATAGCAGCAACGCACCGAAGCTAGCTCCAATGATGCGAAGCAACGGCACATACTGCACCCAGATCACGTCAGTAGGTGTGAGCGTGACAGCATCCAATGCGAGATTAATAGAATTGCTGTGTGCAAGAAACCCGGGGAATGACTAGGAGCGCTGACGCTCCAGGATCCATTTGCTCTCACACATCGAGAAAATGTGATGCCGCATCAGGAATGACACGACGGTCACAATCGACAGTATCTCAATGCTTGTAAGGTACATTCGTCGAGCGATCCGGTAGGCTCGTTCCTCTTGAGCAGCAACGAATAGCCCCATACACTGTTGACGAGCAGCAGTAGTAAGACCCATACACGGATGCTGCTCATGTACGCTTGCAACTTCTGCGTGATGGAGTCACTCCACGTCCAGACGACGGAATTCGGTTGGAAAATTTGCCATGCCGACTATTGGGATATGCACGTTGCCGATAGCACACGCGGATTTCATTACAAAGACCTCAAAAAGAACAAGTCGAAGGACTCATCCGTCAGTAGCTCATTTCGCCCGGGTAGATCGTTGCTATTTCGTGAGTGGGGCCGATGCAATTTTCCTGTGATGCTGCTCTCCCCAAACATTTTTTCTGATAGCCAACGAGCAATTCGAAGATTGTGGAAGCTATGCAGAGACGTTAGTCCACGCTAAAACTTCAAGAGAGCTGAAGAAGTGAAGTAACAGCAGCACGACGTCAATGACGGCTA
This sequence comes from Phytophthora citrophthora, assembly GCA_031305395.1. Classification (NCBI taxonomy): domain Eukaryota; phylum Oomycota; class Peronosporomycetes; order Peronosporales; family Peronosporaceae; genus Phytophthora; species Phytophthora citrophthora. Next base: position 1,489,755 of record JASMQC010000006.1, read on the forward strand.
ACAGGACGTACAACTGACCGAAGGAGCGATTCAGATGTTGACCCCACAACAAAGGAGCTGTAGGTGTTCTGTCGTGGTTGATTCACAACAAGATAGCAACGAAGGCCACCCAGAGACCATTGCTACATTGGCAGAAGCGATGGCTGCTGGTTCAATGGAATCGGTCTGGAGGTAGATGGTACGAATCTGAAGGCCCGATCCATGGCGTCCCGGATGTCGAGGCCAAACACAGCTCTTCATCACTGGTGCAGCACTCTTTATTCGTTGCCAGCGCCAGATCCAAGTACCCTCACTCATCGTCCGACCAGAGCAAAAATAAAAGATAATTGGGGGACATGAGTTACCCTTGTCTGTCAGCCAACACTTGCACGAGGAGGTGGTTTGCGACTTGATCCGTTGAAAAGCCTCGAGTTCTGCAACAGTCGACGAGCTGCAGCTTGAGCCACTGGGCTCGACAGCAAGGACACACCAGCTCCACTGGGACGAAATTCATCCCCGTCACCCGAGCGCAAGTCGTGCAGTAATTCCCCAAACCCACGCCCGTAACTGATGTCACTAGAAAAGATATACGCTCGGCCCTCTCGCTCGAATAGCCTTCCCAACGTAGAATCCACACCTCGAGGCCGTTTGGAGAAGTAAATCGGCACAATGGTCTTGCCTTTATCTTCAGCAAACGCTAACTGGTCACTGACCAGCTCCGTCTTCACACTCCGTTCTGACAGCACCACAAGGAATACTGAGCTCTGCAGAATAGCGTCCTTTGCCGCTAGAATTCGCTCCTTGGTGCTAGACACATTAGTCATCGAATCAACCACGAATGGAAACTGGTGACGCCGAAGCTCGGTGCACAAACTCGTCACGAAGTCACGATGACAGTCGCCGTGCGAAACAAAGATGGAGAACGTCGGCCCTCCTCCAAACGTATTTCTCCTTCCGCTACCACGCACGATCACAGCATTCACGATCTCGTCCAGCCGTCGACGCCTCAGAGTCGCAGCCCTCCCCAAAGGCTGGTGTTTGCTTATAGATGTTTGAGCCAGGTCACGATCACCTTCAAGCCGATGAATCTCCACTTCGTCTCGTAACCCATCAATAAGGCTTCTAAGACTAGCCTGGAACTTGTCCTCATCAATTTCAAACTCCACGTGGTCTACAGCCGACCCTTCCGATACCGTAGAGCCGTCCTCACTGGATTCTGCTGTCTTAAAGTGATGTGATGTCACAGCCTGGCCGAATGGGACAATCTGCCGAGTGAAAACGAAAACTTGCAACTCCTCCGACATTTTGACGGATTCGCAGGATATCGGAACCACTGGCACCTCGTGTTGCTTGGCGAAAGCGAGTTCATCCATGCACAAGACACTTTGAGCGTAGCCATCGCTAAGCATACAGACGATTGCAGAGGCATTTTTCATCACTTCCAGCGACTTTTCGGATGTACCACCACCCTCCCTTCCCACAGTATCATCCTCGTCGCTCCGCATGTACACCGTCATGAAATTCTGCTCAATGCCAGCACGCACACGCTCGGCAAACTTGCGAAACACTGGGTCGAATGAAAGTACAACGTCGACGCAACCACCGGCGACTTTCACTGCGTATTGCAACTCAGCGGATGCACAGCACTCAACCGCACGTCGCCCTTCTCCATTCAAAGCGTACAAATCGGCTTTACCTTGAACGAGCAAGGCTAACGCAGTTTCCTTGTATCCAAGCTGTAACGCGATGTGCAGAGGGGTCTCTTCTACTTCATTGGGAACGATGGCATCGACATCCGCTCCGAAGCGAACAAAGAGCTCCACACAGTCACCTCGTAACAGGCCGCCATCCACTGCAAACGCCAATGGTGTCAAGCCGTCATAATCCAGTTGCAAGTAATCTGCGTCTACAGCAAGAAGCTCTTCGACTGCCCCAGCATAGTTATGACGAGCTGCCCAGTGCAGTGGTGTTCGTCCATGACTGTCCTTTGCGTTGACATCAGCACCGTGTTTAACCAGTTCACTAATCACACGGTGTCTTCCCATCACGGCGGCCCAGTGTAGCGGTGTCCTGCTGTTCGCTCCACGTTGAAACTCGCCCAGAATATCAGCGCTGATGCCCCACGATAGCAAATGTTGCACAGCTGCAAGGTTTCCAGCAGCCGCAGCCTCATGGAGTGGAGTCAGCGCAACATCAGCACCCCATTCTTCAAGTACAGTAGCTAATTCACGGCGACCAGAGAGCTGTGCGCGTTGAAGCACTGTTGTGCTGGCAGCATTGCCACCACCCGGCACTATAAGAATATTAGCTCGGTGTTGTATCAGGCACTCCACAACATCAGCCGAATCTGCGAGGAAGATTGGCGTTACCCGCATGGAGCGCGAGAAAAAACTCGATCGAGCCAAAATGTCCAAATTGGCTCCGTACTTCACCAAGAGATCAATAACCTCTGTGTGGCCATGCAATGCAGCCACATGAAGGGGCGACCCCAAGATATGAGTAACTTTCTTCACGCGTAACTGGCACAGTTCATACAGCAGCTCCAAATTGAAACTAGCGCCAGAGATTTTATCAAGAAAGTTTGGGTTCAAGCCCGCTTCCAGCAACACGGACACAACGCGAAAGTCTCCTGCTCGACACGCTACATGCAGGGGATTGAGCGTCCGGTGTGAAAACATCCTGCAAAAGAGAGATGGCGTCGTGTACATGCGATTGAGCAACATATCGAGCTGCACCTTCGACCCAAGCACGTGCTCTGCTCGCTCCAATAGCTTCTCCACAGCGGCGCAATTTCCACTCGCAGCTGCATCGTAAAGTGCGCCACGCAATTGTCTCTCCACCGTTCGAACTGTACCCTGTGTCGTCGCCCACGGATGCAGCTCCTGGTTCAGCGTCAAGTATGAGTCCACGTGATTCGACTGCAAGATCGGCGTATTTACGCCGCTTGTACCAGCGTTCTTGTTCACAGACGGCTCCGATCCACCAGAATTTGCTGCAGCCAGGGCTGTGGGAGCCACCGCCATCAATTCATCGTCCTCCAGGCCAGCCCCAAGCTGCAACTGCTGGTGTGCACGCAGCTTGTCGAACTGCTGCGTGTGCAAAGCGATCGTGAGGATCGCAAATAGCGTCACGTACGACACGGGGTCGAGCCAAATTTCCCACACTCCGTGCTCCGTAAGTTCTCCGAATGCCCAATAAATACCCAGCATCAGCACCACAATCCACGACAATGACACTGTCTGCACTACTACAATGGCTTCAAATACTGCCAGTGCCATCGTTCGCTCTAAAGTGACGCCAGGCGCGTCAAAAGCTGAGCGGGAGAGCGAGAAGGAGCTCACAGCCCTGGTACCCAGAAGCTGTTCGCTTGTAGTAGCTGCTGTAGTGGACTCTTCGGGATTTGGAGGAGCAACTTCACGCACACGATAAAGAGGAAAGAAGGGTAGAGCTGCTAGTCCCAGCGATACGTTGAGCACTTGCAAAGCGAGCCAAATGTCCAGCACAAAACCTTGAGAACTGGTGAAGAAGAGCAGCAGGAGGGACCCGAGGGAGAGCAGCGACGTGAGCGCCACCCGCCATGTGTAGTACGAGTTGGACCACTGCAGACACGCGTCAGCGCCTCGCCACCGCAGCCGCGAAGAAGACGAGGGCGGCGCGTCCGAGGCGTCCGCAGCCATTTCTGATGTGTCTGCTGGATGTTCCGCCATGAGGATTTTGCACCAATCAGCAATGGCTGTTTTGATTTTTTAGCACGTAGATTATAGTACCACCTTTTTGGTACATGATAAGTAGAACAGCTGGCTTTATGGTCCCACTCGCCCACCGAACATAGTCGGCTTCGTGATACAGACTTCGGCTTTATCCATTCTTATGCAAGCGCTTTGAGCCATCACTATATCTCCTATAGTGATGAAGCAATACATGCACACAGTCTTCACTAAGCTGTACAACTTGTGACTAAGTTATGAGAGAAATTCTAATGCGAATCTATAGTAAACACGTTGAATGAAGACACATGTCGCCGCTCGCTTGCGATTGGCGCAATGTATTACATCCAATCAACGTCGACTGTCTCGTCTGCTAGACAGCCAGCAATTCCGCAACACAAAGAAATCACAGTGTAGCGAACCTTAACAGCAATTTTCCTGCATACAAAAGACGGTCGGTCAACCAATCAACTGAACAACGCGTCGCTTTTCAGAAGGAAGAAACACAGGACAAGGAAGAAGGTCGCACACGTCGCACACGCAGCGCATTCTCTCTCTCCTCTCAAGCAGCCACAAACCACAACACCTACACTACCAGACGCACCGCTCATTCAGCTACTTACCCGAGCCTTTTGCCACCAGAAACAGCCCAGTAGATCATCAGAAAAACAGGTTTACAGTACTCGGACATGGCCAAGCGCATTCGAGTAACGAAGCAGGAATCTCCCGCGGGCCCCATGGACCCAACGCCAGCTCCACCTAATGACGCAATCAAAGGAAAGACAGCTACAACCACGCACGCAGAGGGGAAGCACGTGATGCTGCCCGCGTTTCTATCCAAAACGTACGAAATCTTCAGCATGCCCGAGTTCTCGCACGTGTGTGGCTGGAACGCCAATGGAGACACGATCATCGTGTCACAGCTGGAGGCGTTTGTAGCTATGGTGCTGCCTCGCTTCTTTAAGCACCGCAACTTCCCGTCTTTCGTTCGTCAACTCAACCTCTACGGCTTCCACAAGACGGTGCTAGACTCGAAGCGACTCGAGTTCCAGCACCCGTACTTCAAGCGTGGTCGACCTGATCTTCTGCACCACATTAAGCGCAAGGTCTCGAACAGCAATCACCACAACCAGCAGCTTGTCAGCTCCGCGCAGGTGGGTTTACAGTAGAAATTGGGTTGAGATTGATTTGTACTTATGCTTTGATGTGTGTATAGAACTCTCGTCTTGACGCTCACCGTGAGATTTCCGACACGTTGCTAAGAGAGATGAAGGAGCTCCGGCAACGCAGTGACGCTATGGAGAAACGTCTACGTGAGGTGGAAATTGACAATGCGGTACGAGAATTTATAAACTTTTTTTATGGCGGCTTGTGTATAACAATTATTATTTGTGGTGACAGATCGTCCGGAGTGACAACCTGAAGCTATGGAAGCACTTGGAGCAGGCAAAAGACAAGCAGCTGGTCATGCAGGAGAAGATGAAGAAGATCATGTGGATTTTGTTCCAGATTTACCGTGGAAAACAACAGAATCTACCCAAAATCTCCAGCAATGACGGAGGCGCTGTTGTCACGGAAGAGTACGTGGCGAAGAATTTGTGCTTTTTTTCTACGGCGTCCTCGATGCGTGACTAATCTGTTGTTTTGTTTTTACAATTTATCTAACCTATTGGTAGCTTTAGCAACAACAGTATGCTTGGACCGAAGGAATTCCGTGACGTGCTTCGTTTTCTGGCCATGGACGAACCGCCAATGTTGCCCGGATCAACTGCGAATGTCGCTACTGCAGCACCTGGGTCCAGAAAGCGGAAGTTCGTCGAGGTACCGTCCGATGCCAGTGAAATGCTTTCAACTGAGGGACCTCCTTACAAGCTAGGTAAGCTGTGTATCCTGGATGTCTGCATTGTAGTAGTTTACTAACTCGTTCACTGTGCCGGTAGAAGGAGAACCTTCTTCTGTTGTTGAAGTCCCCAGCGCAGTGGAAGATCCGAACCCCTTTGCGATGACTGTGCCGTCGAACTTGGTACACCCTGATGGTGGACAGAACAACGTGCTCAGCATCTTTTCACCGATCAATGCAGTGAATAACAGCGCTCCTAGCTTGGATCAGACGCTAGCTGGATTCCTTACGAATGGTGTGGATACAACAGCCGACGTATCTGCGCCCGCTATATCAACACCGACTGTATCGTCACCTACGGTATCGTCCCCAATGGTACCACTGCCGATTGCACCTACACCGACTGTATCAACACCGCTATTAAAGCCGAGCGTGAGTGATTTGGGTGAAAATAGTGGGAGCCAAACACCAAACAAGAACGTGAGCGCTTCGAACGGTACCCCTGCTCAAGCGTCAGCAGAAAACCAGCTTGCATTTTTGGACGATGAGCTTCCACTACTGCCCGATTCAGACCATTACAACTTTACTGACGGCGAGCAGGTACTGTAACGCATCCTGTGGCTTTTTATCATTTCGTGTGCTTTTCTTTCTGGATAGTGGTCTAATGGCGTGTCTTTTGGTTCGGCTGTGCATTAGCAGGCAGTAATGAAGAAACTCGAAGATTTTGAGACGTCGCTGCTTGACGAGTACGACGTGAGCTGCCTGGACACGCTGCTTCAGCAACTTAAAAACTCGAACGGGGACAAACCGGCAGGTGTTGCAGTGGCAGACCCGGAAGAGATCGTGGTTGGTCCATCCAACGCATCGACACATGATGCGTAATTCGGCGATTGGAGATCACTACATCGAAGAAGCTACATATCCACGTACATGTCAAGCGAGTTGAAGCGCGATTGCCTTCGTCGATAGGGCTCTTCTATCGATCGATAGGCGACGTATAGTAACTTGTGTCTCGGGTATAGAGACAGATCGAGTGTCCAAAGTCAAGCAAGAGAGATCAAGCGGCGCCTTGGAGGCAGAGGCAAAGCAAAACTAAGAGAGACGGAGACGAAGTTCGTACGAACAAACAGCCAAGAGTTGATGCGATAGGCATTCGACGGCAGCGAACGAGCGCTCCGAAACGATGACGACCACATACACGCGGCTGTTTTTATTTATGCAGGAATGCGAAATTGAGACAACCAACAAGAAAATAAGAAAAAATGGTTTAGTAAATAGTCTTGACGTGTTGTAAGACTTCTCCTTTACCCTCTAGGTGGAACATCTCGTCCTTCTAATTGACTACGCAGTCGTTGGATCTCTTTATCTTTGCGTTTGAGCTCTAGTTGGGCTGTTGCAAAGAGAGTTGAGATGTTGGTCTCCAATTGTTTGTTCGTAGCTCCAAGCTGTCGGTTCTGCTCTTGTAGCTGTGCCAGTTCGTCTTTAAGCCGCTCGTTCTCAGTCTCCACTTTGCTCTTGAGGTCCAGCGCCTCTTTCTTCCCCAAGGCGCTGGTGGACGTGTCCAAGTCGCCATACAGGTCCTCTTCCATTGTCTTCTAGTCGTAGATCAATTTTCGAACTTAAACGGAATTCTAGGCATTACCTACTGCCATTCGCCACAATGGACTCGAGGTGTAACAAGTTCTGGGAAGATGGCCAGGCACTGGTGGCCGCAGTCTCTGGACCAGACAGCTCTGCAAGGATGGAAACGACACAAGGCAAGATTTTCAAGGAACTGCGCACAATGAGTCGATTCCTGCAGCGCAACCAGAGCCAGCGATTCAGTGACGCAGCACAGCAGAAGCTTGTAGATTGTGTAGGGCATTACGTGGGGCTGGGAAAGCAAGGAGGAGCAATGCTGCCAGTAGCTGAAGCTACTTTTCAAACAGTAAAAGACGGACTCGCTATGCCTTTCAATGTGGTCGGCACTAAGCAGAAAAAGCGGTTGCTCAAGTGGTACAACGAGCTCATTGCAATTGTTGGTGGAGATCCGGACGCTTCGATTGCTGGAGATGTTGTCGCTGAGCCGAGTATTGAGTGGAGCGTTATGGATATCGACGAGGACGGATTCTTGTCACTTATGCAGGTGGAAACTGGTGAGACCAATGAGAGTTTTCAGGTCAAGAAGAAGAGCGCAGAGTTCAAACGGATCAAAAAAGCACTTGAGGACAGCGAAGTTACTGTAGTTACCAGTGGGGACGATATTCAGGATATCCGAGTCGACAATGAGTAGATAGAAACCTCCCTTTGCATGATAGATCATAATTAAAAGGTGGCCAAAGCTAACCTTTTCTCGTCAGTTAGAAGGGGCTGGCAGCTCCATTCTTGTCACGACTCTCAGTCCACGCCTTGGCAATCGTACGCTTCATCTCATCGTCGCCATCATCGTACATGTTCTAGAAGAAAAGGAATGCCAGGTTAGTATTTAGAACAACTTCACAAAGAATATGTAACCTTACCTTCATCATGTCCATGATGCCCGCAGACGGGTCGCTCGTGTCGGGCTTGGTGCTCTTCGACGGGTTCTTAGCCGTGAGATTCATCCACGTGTTGTCCTTGTCCGCTTTGTAAAGTGAAATTGTCACACGGTTCTTCTTCACGCGGAACGAGCTCTTTGCCGGGTCGATCTCCTTCTCCAAGTGTTGCTTGAACAATCTGGAAAAAAAAAAAAAAAAAACTAAGTTAGAACTCAACTTAGAATTTTCTCCAGCTATTCAACTCACCTGTAGTTCTTGTTATCCAGCCCAAGAATCTGCCACAGCAATAACAAATACTTAAGCAACGATATATCAACCTAAATTAACATATCCACATACCTTCAGGTCGAACGATGTCTTGGTAAAGTTGCAGGTGACGTTCTCCTTGGGCAAGTTACCGACACCATCGACACCTGACATGATGTAGACCGCCACCTTTTCCTTTCCGTAGCCATCATCCTCCCAGCCGAACCGGCTGATCTCCGTAAACGGCGTCCGGTCACTGGCCACAGGACGGGGAGCAACCTTGACGTGCTCTGGCTTGGGCGTATCCACCACCTTTGCATTCTCCTGCTGCAGCTCAGCGGCCTCCAGAGCCTTCTGCTTGCGCTGCAGCAGCTGCTCCAGATCACGGCGGTTACCAGGCGTCTTGGTCTGCGCCAGTAGCGCCTGCAGCTCCGCGATCTCCGCCGTTAACGTATCCGTGCTTCCTGTCATTTTCAATGATATTAAAATTAAAAATATACTTAATTTATGTTGTAATTATTTTCAAAAAACTATTATATTGTGATTGTAAAACTAATGAAGCAAAATATATATTTTGTAATCTGGTGTTCAATTAACGTTAGGCGCGAACGATGGACGGAAGAGGTCCGGTATCGGTCTCTGCCGGAGCTTCTGAGGAAACGTCAGCAGTAGCTCCTCCATCTACACATGCAGGAGACCCTTCTGCTCCTTCAGGACCCTTGAGCCATACCGAAATGGCGTTCACAGCCAATGTACAGACCTCAATAGCCCAGTCCACAGCGAATACGACGCCTAATGGGTCCCCACCGGCTCCAAATGACCATCACCAACAGAACAGCTCCAGTGAAGTGCTGAGAACACCAGAGACAGCCTTTGTTGATATATCGGAGAGCAATACAGGAGTGATATCTGCAGAGAGTGAAACAGGAGGGAAACAGGACAATGGAGACCAAAGCGGTTCGATGGTAGCTAAAAATGCAACACACAACGGAGACCCTGAGATAATACCGCAGCACAAGAAACAGGTTGATGGTACAGCACAGGTTTCAATTGAGAAGCAGAAGGAAACGAGAAAAATGTGGTTCGAAGTGCTGCCAGTGGTGCTGGAGAACTTCAAGGAGCGAAACCAAGAACAAATCACACGTACGCGAGCGTTGGTATATTTGTTCTTGGGTTGGTCGTAGCTAACGAGGGTTTTTATGTATTGAAACTGCAGAGTTAATGCTACCACCGTGCGAGCTATGCGAGCGTGGAAAGGTCATCAAGAAAGCGCAGGTGAAATGCTGCCAAGAAGGCTGTATACTAAAAGAACGAGCACTGTGTGATGCCTGCTGGGAGTCAACTCATTCGTCAGATGGCGCACGAAGACATCAACGAATTTCAGCTTCAAGTGAGTTTTCGCTGTGAAATTCGAGGCAGAGCGAGTGAAGAGATTTAACCTGTTGATTTGGTCGTATTTGTTTTGCAGTTTGTCGGCAGTGTCAAGAGAAGCGAATCGTTTATTGGTGTGCAGAGTGTGACCTAAAGTTTTGCAGCGAGTGTTTTGAACAAATCCACAGCGTTCCTAGGACAAGAAACCACCGCAGACTAGCTGTAGAAGGTTTGTCTATGCGTTTTGAGGAATATCTTGTTGCTTGCTCATTGTTTTTGTTCTGCTATTGTTGGCAGATGCGCCTGGAACTTGTCTGGTAAAGTCTCACTGGCCTGGCAGCATGGAAAAAGCGATATCTGAGATCATTAAGTCGCGGAAGAACCCACATTCAGCGACTAATGACTCCTCTGGAAGATCAGAAAGCAACATTGGTGAAAAGCGGAAACGTGATGTTGAAGTGATTGTCATTGATGACGAGGAGGGTGACAGCGAAGCAGCCAATGACACTCACACCAGTTCTGGCAGGGTTTCTCAGCAACAAGGCCATAGTAACTCGACGATAAACCAGCCCAACGGAACAGCAGAAGGTATTGAGAGTGGAAATACTCGTCTCCGTGCATTGTTTCCTCGACCGCAGCAGCTCCCTGCTGTTAGTGTGTTCCCAAATGCTCAGGAGTCGATGCTAGAACCTATTGCGTTCCCACCGGATTTGCAGGTGACTTCAATACCGTTGACCTCAGCAGCTCCAGTACAATCCAGCTCAGCCTACAACGCAGCTCCATTGTCAAGTGGAGTCAACACTGTCAACGCTACTTCGAGATTGGATACGTTGCCGTGGAATCAGTTCGGGGCTGTATCCTCGATGGGAAATGGAAGCAGTGTCGATGCTTTTGCGCCGAGTGTCATGACCAATGGGTTGATGCAAACTTCAATGCCGACCACTACGAGCACGGCGGGCGGAATGTGGTCATCAACGTCTGCCATCAGCACAGATTTGGCCACATTATCCAACACCGGCAATCTCTTACCGCTAGGAGGTGCTGTCTTTGCGGAGAACGCACTGGTTGATTCATTGGTGGATCGCTACCATGAGGTAAACCATACCGTGGTGAGCCTGGAGATGCAAACCGAACAGTTGACTGGGCAGATTGCCGTTGCAACTTGCCAAGGACCGTACGCTGCGGCCCCAATAATGGCCAAGCTGAACAAGGTACAGGCTGTTCTCGAGGGGGCAAGGAATCGAAGGGACAAGATGCTGATCGCGATGATAATCCAGTCGAATGATCTCATGGCTGCTGTGCGTCTTCTGCGTATGACGGAGCTTGGCGACGTTCCTCAAGTTCCCATAATCAGTCACCGCAAGTGTCTGCAGATATCGAATGAGATTAACCAGCACAAGAAGGACCTCCTGGGATTGAACCAGCAGTTGATTATGACGCTGAGCCAGTCCCGTGCAGTGAACTCGAGCTGGGAGAACGAGTTGATCCGAACGACCAGCACCAACATCAACATGCACGAGGAAAATATCAAGAAACTAAAGAAAGACCGTGAGGTGGAGTTCGTTCGGATTGTGCAGTTCAGTAACCACATCCGTCAGATGTTAAAGCAAACATTCCAACGAACCTTAGAACTCCAGAGACAGCGACAACAGCAATTTCAGCAGTATGGATAGAGTGACCAAGAGCAGCACGCAGTGTAGGCAAAGTGATTATTTAACGAGGTGGTTTGAGCTGCTACGTCAACCGTGTCGATACACAAGGAAGCCAATCTGACCCAAGAAGAAGTACAGCATTCTGGCAAACACAAGAAAAGAGGTAAGGACGGGTATCGAGGATATCAAAGTATCACGGTTTCTTACTTTTTGACTTCGTGCGAGACAAATGACCCGAAGGATTTGCCTACGATGACATGCCAAGCGCCTTCCTGAGTCTCTTCAAGCTCATGTTTGATCTGCTGTGCAACCTCTGTGAAGTGGTTCTTCTCGCCTTTGTACAACGCTTTGAGTGCATTGGTGGCACTGCTGAGAATCAACTCCTCGAGTTCCTTGGACGTGTCTTGGTACACGATTCGCAAGCCTCCGACAGCTACGTCGTCTTTCTTTTGAGCCTTGGACATTCGGATCTGGTAGATCTTTCGATGCTGGGACGCGTTGACCGACGGTTAAATCTATGATCTATATCCAGAAGCAAGAAGCCGACATGTCGAAGAGCATTTACGAGCAATTGGTTCAGCAAACTGTGCGTGGCGTGCTGTTCTGTGAAGATCCGAAGGACAACGAATTCAATTTGAAAGCGTTTGGCACGGCGACAACCATAATTCGTACAGAAACGAAGGAGAAAACTGCTTTAGGAATCCCGAAAGACTCGCTACTTCATTTCCTGATCAGGTCCGGAAATGAAGATCCTGCTCTAGATGAAAACAACAACGGGGATGCATTTGACCGCTCGTGGGTAATGGACTGTGCTACTTGGACAGTAGAGCAACTCCGACGTGAGAAAAGGACCCTCAAGTGCTACCTCAACGCCCAACGTCAAAACCTTCCTCACAATTATGGAGAAACACTCGGTGATAACTTGATTCTGTTCGAAGCTTACGCATTGATCAAGTTATTTCTTCTGGAAAAGGATCTTGATTACCGGCAGTGTATGCAGCAGTCGATCGGCTGTGAGGACACCTTTATAACGTTGATACAAGTGCTGCTCACACTCTACGCGAGATATTTCGAACGCGTCAATGGAAGACAGGTACTTTTGTGTAATTTTCAGACTTGTATCCACGTTACAACTGAACTCTGTACGCTACAGATCTCAGAGAAGACCGATATCAAGCCGATCGAGACGCTCTATGACTTTTTCCTCACTCACCATGTCAAGTAGCTCAGTAGTTAGGACCCCTTTCGGCAGTAAAACACTCTACACGAATGAACTGTGCGTTGGGATGATATCGTCCTTCTTGGAATCCATGCAGGGAACCGACAGCCACGCGTAGTAGAACGCAGCACCTCCCATCATGTGCATCAATCCCTTGGCGAATCCGAGTGCTGTGTTGTTCTCGTCGTCCTCGAAGAAAATCGCGATAAACCCGACAATAGTCGCGACACCGAGGCAGCCAATAGCGTACATAGCATTCTGTTTGTTCAACGGGGAAATTTCATTTGTCGGAGTGAAGACACGACGGTAGACGACGCCAAGCAGGTAACAAACAACCAACAGCCCCTCATACAGCGTAGAGTCCCATCCGTCCTTGGTTTTGAAGAGCCAGGCACCCGCAAAGGCCACGTAACGCAGTACAATGTTGTGGTTCTCATCCTTGTACCCCATGAGATGCACACAAAGCAACAGGAAGTACGAAATGGACAAAACGTCCGAGATAAAGTGCCATTCGTCCTCTTTAAGGAACAGTTGCGCATCGAAAGCCTCAGCAGCGTTGAAGCTGAAGGCCACTACGAGCTGCAACACGCCCACGAACAGCTCGAAATGGCGGCGATTGCGCTTCATAACGTCTAGTGCCGGCAACATCGCGGCATCCGTCAGCGCGAGGAACACGAAGCGTCCGATCTCCAACAGCATCTTCTTGTGGTCAATTTGCGATCGTCTTGCAATGTCTGACTACCCTTTGAATATTCCACCAATCAGAAATTATGTTGAATTTAGGATTCAACCAATCATCAAACGTCAAGTACGTTGAATGCGAATCCGGTAGTCGAGCAGCTCATTTAGCAATTTGCGCAGTGCTGGACAAGTCAAGACACAAGAAGCTCTTTATTGAAGATGCAAGGGTTCTATACGATGCCTTTAATACTGGACGGTAAAGCTACGAGTGACGCTATTCGTACGCAACAGTTGCAACCTCAATGCGCCTCCTTTAAAGAACGCTACGGCCGTCCAGTGGGCTTGGCAGTTGTCGTTGTGGGATCACGCAAAGACTCGGCCACGTACGTACGTATGAAGCAGAAGGCATGTTCTGCTGCAGGTATTGAATCTTGGAAGATCCAGTTGGCTTGCGATGGAAAGGAGGAGGAGAAGAAGGTGACAAGTGAGCTGTTGGCTACGATCAAGCAGCTCAACGAGCGAGACGATGTGGACGGTATCATTGTGCAGCTCCCACTACCGTCTTTCTGTGACGAAGACGCTATTCTCGCCACGATTGACCCGAAGAAGGATGTAGATGGTCTCCACCCTGAAAACCATGCCAAGCTCTTCCAGTTTGCGACCAAGAAGGCGACCTCACAGCAGGAAGAAGCGCCGTTCGCTCTCCCCTGCACTCCTGCTGGCTGTCTTGCACTGCTGGATCACTACGATATTTCTCTGGAAGGGAAACATGTTGTGGTGCTTGGACGCAGCCAGATTGTTGGTCTCCCAGTGTCGTTGCTGTGTCTGCAGCGCAACGCCACGGTCACCATCTGCCATTCACGTACCCAAGACCTCAAGGCACGTGTGCTTGAGGCCGATATCGTCATCGCTGCAATTGGACGTGCACGTTTCGTGCAAGGAGACTGGCTCAAGGCTGGTGCGACGGTCATTGATGTGGGGATTAATCCAGTCGAAGACGCAACAAAGAAGAGCGGATACCGTCTTGTTGGTGATGTGGATTTTGAAGCAGCAGTGAAGGTCGTGAAAGCTATTACGCCTGTGCCTGGTGGTATCGGTCCAATGACTGTGGCGATGCTGCTGGAGAACACGATTCAATGTGCAACGCGACGTATGCAAGCGTAAAAGAATAGGATCAAGCTACAAGGTCTTTCAGTTGTTTGGAGAATCACCCTGGCCCAGCTAACGCATTTAGCGACTTGCCCGGCATTGGCTGCTTCTCCTAGTTGGTAAGGCGACACTATAAGTACAGCGTTCCCTGACCTCTATGATTCGTGTTATTACTAGTTATCCTGGAGTTAGAAGTCTGGATCATCATCGGTACCAAAGAGAAGACCTTCCTCGTCTTCAGACGAGAACTGTCCGCTCTCTTCCACGAGTTGCACGTCTTGATGTAGTTCCTCCCAGTAGCTTCCGTGTGGTTGCTCAGTAGCTGCATCGTGTTCCTTGGGGGAGCCCCGATCGCCATGCATTGAGTGAGCTGAAGCTTGTTTCTGGTGAAGATGATCTACTGCTTCCGCTAGTCTTTCCAGCGCCGTTTTCTCGCTAGCTGGACGGATCAGCGCTGGTTGTTGCTGGGTTCTTGGTTGAGTTTGTGGCACTCCAAAACGCCGTTGAGCTTGCACAAGAAGCCGCATGCAGTCGAGTTGGCCGTAGGCTGCAGCAATCTGTGCTGGGTTCTCCCAGTCGCTATTGCGTAGTGTTGGGTCTGCTCCAAGCGCCAAGAGGTTTTGCATGACGGCTGCGCGACCTGAGAATGCTGCCCAATGCAACGGAGTGTCACCTCGTTCGTCTGCTACATTCAAGTTTGCTCCATGTTGAATTAGCCGAGAAATGATCGGGAGCGCAGCTGGAGATTCCACTGCGTAATGCAGTGGAGACCTGTGCAGGTCATCGAAAGAGTTGACGTCAGAGCCTCCTCCTGGGATCAACAGGTACGCTGCCATGGCTACGTCATGTGTGAGAACAGCAAGATGCAGTGCTGTTCGACCTTCAGCGTCTCCTTGCGCTTGGAGACTACGGTTCCACTCGAAATTCATCTCAGTCGAGACTAGCAGTTGCTTGGCACACTCGATAAACCCTTTTCCAGCGAGGTAATGCAGCGGATATCGGCCCTCTCTATCTGCTGTATGGAGTGAAAGTGCCACTGGTACAAGGGAAGCGATACTTTCAACTGGAAGAACGATCTCTGCAATAGAGTCTTTCATCATCAACTGCTGCAGAAAGCCACATATCTCCACTTGGTCTGCCTCACAAGCTCGATGCAGTACGTTCTGGCCTTTACTGTTTGTCAATTGGAGATCAGCTCCATGTTCCAGCAGCTTCTTCATGAATTCGAGGTGACCTAGTGACGCATATAACATCAACGGAGTATCGCCATTGCAGTCGACGGCATTCACGTTCAAGTTGGCCACACAATTCAGCAAGAACTCTAGCATTTCAGCGCGAGATCTGTAACTTTCTTTGGAAAACGACAACATGTGAAGAGCATTCCGCTGAGTCTTGGCCTCTAAAGCTCCCAAATCAAACCCTCGTTGCTGAAGGAAAGTCGCGTCTTCAACTGATGCAGATTCTACTGCGGTGAATATCGTCATTTCCTTCTTCACTCGGTGCGAGGGGGATGATGGTGCGGACTTTCCAATCGGAGATGACGGTGCTGACACCGACGGCACAGAAGGCTCATTGGTGCTTGTATCGACTTCTAAGAGCACCTGGCGATTAAGATATGCGCGATGTTTTTCCATTTGACGCAACAGCTTTACAGATAGAGGCAGCTCCATTTCTTCCACGTCGTGATAGCGAAGCTCAGGAATCGGATTCTCATTATCTTCCAAACAAGCTGGGGACTGTAAAATTGGTAGCACATCAACCGCGATCTCTTCCAGAACTTGATGACTCTCCGACGCCATATACTCCTCATTTGGTTCAAAGACTAGCAATAGTTTGCGGGTCATTTGCGAGTCCAAACGAAGTCGAAGCCGGTTCGTTTGAGTCGACTCCCATTCCAGCCAGGCACGAGCTCGTTTGAAGTAGAAATTGAAGTGCTCGATCCTCATACTGTCACTTGTGGTGGAGAGAGAGGGCTGAAAGTAGAAATTCATGTGCCGATGTCTTAGATAACTTCGAATACACTTTTGGATCACAATTGCTGCTTCATGGCAGAACAGGATTTGGTTCACACTACGCGATAGGATATGCGGCAATTGTCGATGTCCCCAATCTTCCACTGTCATTTCCACTGTAGCTCGCATCAACTCTTCCTCTGGCTTTCGCTCTAGGGTATTTGATGCTAATTCTTCATTCTGAGACTGTTGGATTTCGTGTTCTTCTTCATTTACTCCACCAATAGGTTTAATATTATCCACTGGTGTAGTCGTAGCAACTTCTCGGTGGGAAACACCTTTTGTTGCAATCAAACGCCTCCGAGAAGCCAAAGCTCGTTGAATTCGCTTGGCAGCCAACGTACGCTTGGCTGAAAGTAGCTTCTTTTCAAGCGCTCTCGCCTCTTGGATCAAACGTAACTCTTCACTTTTCACAACTGCTCGCTTAGCTTGCCGAATACCCACTTGCCACTGACGCCAACAAATCTGTACTTTTGTTGCGAGAACCGACACCAACAGGCGATATTGCCGAGCTTCCTCGTCATGTTTCATCTTCAGTGTTTCCAGATACTGCACTCGATACAGTTTTCCCTTCCAAATGGCTGCAATTTTCGTTGCCGCACTCTGCTCTCTCTGGCTTTGAAGATATCTCTTAACTGTACGTACGATACATCGCCCATAGGAGCGCTGTGTTATAACCTCCAACTTCTCATCTCGTTCAAGTTGTTCCGGGCTTGCAGTGATGGGAACGACAATGTTGCAATCCGTACGTTGTTCACGACGGAGATTCCGCCATCTCCTCCAGTGCTTTTGTATCTTGAGGGCACTGATGATTTGTTTGTGACGCAAACGCTCCTGTGAAACTCTTCTTCGTTGTTGAGACATCCCCCAGTTCCGCTCAATCTTACAGGAACTTTCATCCTGTTCTTGCCGAATGCGCTCACGTTCCAGTTCTTCTTGTTGTTCGTGGTGCCACTTAAGCCACAGCGTTTGGATCTTTAATGCTGCCATGTGCTGTTCATGTTGAATACGCTGTCGCTCCATTTTACG
Organism: Phytophthora citrophthora; assembly: GCA_031305395.1. Lineage (NCBI taxonomy): Eukaryota > Oomycota > Peronosporomycetes > Peronosporales > Peronosporaceae > Phytophthora > Phytophthora citrophthora. Next base: position 1,507,156 of record JASMQC010000006.1, read on the forward strand.
TCGGTGCTGCCGAATACCCCAATTCCGCTGAATTTTCAATGAGCTTGCGTGTTGAGTCTCCCTCAGGTGGTGTTCTTCACGCTTCTCTTGGTTTGATCGCACTTCTTCACGTTGACAATTATTTCCAGTTTTTTCTTGCAGGACATCCGCATTTCCCAGGCTTCGAATCGAAGCACGATGCGTTTGCCATAGCTTTTGGATTTTCAATGCACACGCATGCTGCTGCACTAAATACCCTGCTGCCTCCATATTTCGCCATTGTTTCTGGATCACCAATGCAGCTTTATTCCTACACTTGTGCTCCTGTTTCAATATACTCTGCCTCTCATTCTCAAGTTGAGTAATTCGCTGCTCGTCCAGAGCTCGTTTACGTTCAGCTTGCTCTTTGTTTCGTCTAAACAGTTTCCCAGTCCAATTCTGCTGGATCTTCAGTGCAACTTGGCGCTCCTCTTCCCGTTCACGCTCAATTTTCTCGAGATATTTATTGTGCCATCGTCTCCACAGTCTTTGGATCTTTTCAACAGCACGAAGCTCTCTCAACTTCTTTTTCTGCCACTTTTCCCAACTTCGCTGTATTCGAACGGCACCTGCCTCTCGCCTACGTTTCCAGTCTCGCCACTGTCGCCAATGCTTCTGTAGTCTCCTAGCACAAAAATCTCGTTGGATTCGAAGACGTCGTCGCCCTTGCTTAGTTGTTTTCCATCGATACCAGCTCTTCCACTTCTTCTGGATCACTTGAGCGCAAGCATTCTGAATTATCCGATCCCGGGTAGCCTTCATTCGCTGCTTCCTTCGCCGTTTCCTCCACCATCTCTGAATGCGGAGAGTGTGGGAGAAAACTAAGCGGTGAACACGCCGTAGATCTTGAACTCGTTTAGTCCGCCGTTTCCAAGCTCCTTGAATCTTACGCGCATTAGCTCGGTCTCGAATCGATTGAATCTGCAGATTATACGCAAGCTGTTGCTACTGCCTTCGTTCACACTCAGCTTTGATCCAGTGTCTCCATACTTTCTGGATCTTACGAATCATAGCTCGCATATGAATAATCTTAAGCTGAGCCTCGAATGCTAAGCGTTGAACATGCTTTCGCACCCGCTCTCCTTGGACCCATAGTCTCCACTCACGTTGAATTTTACGAGCATTAACTCGAAATCGTAATTCTTCGACATGACTCGTGAAAGTTAGTTGTTGTTCGGCCCTTCGTCCCTGTTCACGTAAGCTCCAACGTCTCCAAACTCTTTGAATCCTGCATACATTTGCTCGAGTCCGTATGACTTCCAACCGCGCTTCAGCTGCCAATTTCTGTTCGATTCTTCGTTCTCGCTCTCTTTTGACCCACCTTCTCCATACTCCTTGAATTTTACGTACATTTGCTCGGACTCGTATTTGTTCAAGATGTGCTTCGAACGCGAGCTGTTGCTGTCTCTTTCGATCAATTTCACGTTTCACCCAGCGTCGCCATAACCCTTGGATTCTACGCACGTTCGCACGAACCCGTATCGTGTCCAAGTGTTTGTCAAATGCAAGTCGCTGTTGATGTCTACGCTTTTGCTGTGACTGCACCCATCGTCTCCATACACCTTGAATTCTACGTGCGCTAGCTCTCCTTCGTATCGTGTACAGGTGCTCGTCGAAGATCCGCTTCCGTTCTCGTCGGATTCGCTGCTCTTTGGCCCACTTCCTCCACCATGCTTGAGCTCTTCGTGCTGAGGTTTGTCGTTGCTTACCATCTTCCAACTTGACAAGTGCCAACTGCTGTGCGCTCTCGACTCTTTTCACGTGAATCCACTGACGCCAAATTCGTAAGATCCTCCGAGCGCAGTATTTACTCCGCAACAGCTTCAATCTCGCGAATTTGTAAAGCTGATCTTTGTAGAACTGTGCCACACCTGCAAGAGCTTGACTGATGCCTCTGGTGCTCTCTTGCTCGGTCAGAATTTTGACGTCAATGACAAGCTGTACTAACTGAATTCGAGTACGGGCTGCAATCACCTTTTCCTGTGCCGTTTTCTGCTGATGTTGTATCCGGATTGTCTCCACAGCTTTCTGGTTGCGATGCTGACTAGTGCGTTGGTGGAGTAAGTTTGAAGCCTTTATAGAGGCAATTTCTCGTGTTTTAGCCTCGTTCACTTTCCGATGCTTCTGCTTTTCCTCCTCCAACTCGCGCACTGCCAACGCAGTGATAGCTGCTTGTTCCTTCTTGAGCCTTGAAAGCTGCATCTGTCCTGAAACCCACGACGTTATCTGGAGCATACTGGCCTCAAGTCGACGCTGTTCCAGAGCCTCTGCTGCTTGTCGCCTCTCCTCCGCTTTTTCCAACGCTAATTGATCCTTGGCTGCTCGTAAGTTTTCAGATCGTGCTTCCATATCGTACAGGCGTTGCTGAAGGTCGTAAGCAGTTGATAAAGCGGTTCGACGTTGTTCTCGCTGCTCCTCACTAGACATGAGTTCGATCTCAGCTTTCTCTGCTTGAATACGGACCTGTTCAAGCATCAAATGTCGCCGCTCCGTTTCGGATCTTCTGCGTAGCACTCTGAAATCAATAAAAGCTTTGATCTTCTGTCGTGCATAGCGTTCTTGATCAGTTCTTTCTCGTGCTAAATGATCTTGAATAACTTTACGGTGCGCAGTGTCAGCTTTCACAGCTTGTTCTGCGAGACGATCAAGTTTTTTCTCGAGAACTCGTGCCTGCGTACGGCTTTGGCTGATATGTTTTTGCGTCTCAAAATCTCGAAGTTGCCTCACACGCAGCTCTTCTTGAAGTCTGGTCTGATATTGTTGTTTCTGCACTTCAGCTCTGTGCAGCTTCTTGTGAAGATGACACACTCTAAAGAACATTTGGAGCTTCAGCGCCGCCAATCTACGTCGTCGTACCTCCACTGTCTGCTGCTGCTGTTGAACGACGCGATCATGGTGCGATAATAGTTGCAGCCGTCCGTCTTCTGCCGCCTTCCACTTCTTATCGAGCTCTGCTAACCTTGCGTCCATGTCGGCAATCAGCTCCTTTTTATGCTTTGAATTCAACTTCATACTCTTCTCCACGTCTCGCTTGGCCTTGGTCCACTTCAGCTGCTCCTTGAATAAAATATTCTTCGCCATCTCTTGAGCAGCTTTTAACCTCCGTCGAAGTAAAATTTCTTTCAGGAATTTTTGAATTTCTCTTAGAGCTCGAATTCTTCGCTCGCGTTCTCGAGAAAGTTTGTCCAGTCGCTGCTGTTTCTTTTTGATATGATAGAGTTGCCGTCTCCACCACCTAACAACCTTCTCCTTCGCGTATTCACGTCGCCGTCGTCGTTTCGAAATATTCACGTAGAACTTCGCCCGATAAAACGCCATGTGAACAACACGAAAAGTATCTTTCCGTGCAGAAACACCTCTTCTGTAGCAGTAGATCTTCCAGTTCCGCTGTATTCGAGACGCTGCGTGAAATTGACGATCGCTTTCTTCCTTCATACGGGCTTGAAGACGTCGCCAATGATGATAATTCACAAACTGTCGGACTTTCCGCCTTGCCACTAATCTGCGAACGACCACCTTCGCTCGCTTATGATCCACGACCCAGATCTTCCACCACGCCAAATTTCGGCGCAACATCTTCAACTCGCGCTCCAGATACTTCGGGGCATTATCGCTCTTCACTGGGGAAGTGTAACCCATCAGGGATGAATAAGGCTGAGCAAACGACTGGATCTGGTCCTTGACTTCGCGATGGGAAACCCAATGGCTCATGTCAAATGCAGTCCCTTGAATATCTCGACAGAGCTCGAAGATCCTGCTAAAATCTGATTGTTCACTTTCACCGTCCCCTTGGTAGCTCGTAGCTGCTAAGACGACACTACGTGATGAAGTAGGATCTGATCGCTCCAATTCTCGGTTGAGTACGCTTGGAATTTCGCAAAGTATCCCTTGGTCGCAGTTTTCCACCGAACCATTGGTATGAAAAGAAAGAGGAGGGGGGTTCGCTGGTATCCCGGTGGTATGAGAGGGACCACAGCTAAAAAATGAAGATGACACAGGATATATCTGTTGGTTTGCTAAAACATCGCTTCGTGCTGACACAAGTGGCCCGTAGTCCAATGCCTCCTCCATGAAGAACTCCCCAGCTGCAGCCCTCGTCAGTTCTTGCAATCGAGGGCCTATGGATCGGTAGGTGCTGATTCTAGGAGAATTCGCCTCCAAAGGAATTTCCAACTCACTTTCTACTTCCGGAACAGAGAAAATATCATCTCGCGATGCACCCGGCAACAGACTCAGAGCCATCGCAATGTTTGAAATAGCTGAACTCGAGGAGTAGGAGAACTCATCTTCTAGCGGAGGGGCCTCTTCGCTTTGTTTGACACCTTCAGGTTCAGTTACAACGTGTTCCATCGACATATCATCCTCCAACAGCGTTTGCATAGGAGTACATACTTGAATGTTATCAGTAAGCTCCATCAGAGGTTGTTGCGCCCTGATCGACATGAGACTCGCAGTTTCAATGACAGGAATGGCTTCTTCCGGCTTCAAAACATCGTTAACTAAAGCAGATTCTGGGGCCAACAACGTAAAATTGGGAAGCATTTGCAACGCCATGGCGATACTGGACAATGCTTCATTGGACGAGTATTCAAAGTCGCATTCGTATGTATCCTCGTTGCCTTGTTCGGCCTCCCCACCACTTTGCACAGGGATAGTAACCTGATTCGCTGTTGCTGAAGCATCTAAGTCGCGATTTCCTCCTTCCATAGCAGTACGAGATAGAACCAACGGCTTTACCATGGGGGGCACGAGAAAAACTGGTTCCGTGCTATTCACGACAAGAAGATCATCAGATCCTACAGATGACAGATGCTCAACCAGCTCCAGAGACTCGGAGGCGTTCGGCAATAACGCTGGAGATCTGAGGAAATCACCCGTTGCATCAATTTCAGGTTGAGACAATGAGACAACCAAGCCGCTGGTAGTATCATCACGCTCACGGGTTCCTTCATCTTGTCTTGACCGTGCAGAAATACTATTCGCTGACCTATGCGATGTCTGTGTAGTAGTTGCTGTTGCTGTGCTCAGCTGGCTTACGTGGATTCCAACAGCGATGTCTTCCTCAAAATAATCATGGCGAACGTGAAGTCCTTCGTCGTACAATGATCGTACTGAAGTGCTTATCACCGACCTATTCGTTGTTTGCGTCGTAGCCACTGTCGCTCTATTTCGCTGGGTCATTTGAATTCCAACATCGACAGCTTCTTTTGTAGTACTCCGAACACTCATTTGGACCCCAACATCGACCACCGGGTTGTGCTTCTCCTTGGCACTTCTGTCCTTCTTTTCCGATGCAGTTCCTTCGCTTCTGCTAGATGATTTCGCTGCTGCCATCATGTCCTTCGTAGCCTGTGGCAGCACCAACTGCGCGGATTCTTCATTTCCAACATCAGCTCCTGGTATATTTCTTGCAGTCGATGGTAAAGGTGATCCAGAAGATTTCAAAGACGCATTCGCTCGTACAGACGCAAAATCGATTGAGTTTGTCGGCGGAATCCATGCTTGCGACGGTAACAATGGTTTCACAACTTCATCTTGCGCTGATGGTCCTCTAGATTCTCTGGGTATGCTTAATAATCTTCGAGAGCAATCATCTGTACTTTGAGCCAGCGATGGCTGATTAGATGCCGACTTGCCGCCTGTCGAGGAGTTCGCTGTGGGAGAACCAGCCCACGCTTCTACCACATAGGTGTTGCTTCGTGGTAGATCATGGTCTGAGCGAAATACTTGGTGGTCCTTGTGACCCAATCTTTGTGCAATTCCACCCCCAAAAGTGCCGTAGTTGCCTTCCAGTTCATGGTGTTGATGAATAGGTCGATTTAAGTGTCTCCTGTATCCACTGTGCGACTGGAGATATCTTGGCAGCATTTGCACCGCATTGAACCGAGTCTCAAGATCCATGAGATGAAGTAAAGCCGCTGCCACACGCTCTGCCGGTAAAATTTGCCATCTGGGGAGAAATCGCTGCGCTTGAAGTGAAAAAGTCTCCAGCTTGTGCGTCAACAATCGCAAAAGTGAAGACGACGACGATGAAGCAGAACTAAATAAAACATCGGATGATGCGCTTTGGTGGCAGGAACACAGCAGAACCTCCGACGAGTCCAAGGATAATCCATCCACGAAAGGGTTACGAGTCAAGTTCACTTCAAAGTCCCCGAAGAAGCGTTGCAGTGGTGGTGAACATGCGAGAAAATCTGTATCGGACGAAGCCATTTTCAGTAGGTATCCGTAGAAATCCCGCTCCAGAATATCGTTTTCGACGGTAGCACCAATCAAGTTAGTGCCAAGCTCATTGCTAAGGTACACCACCGCTTCCACCACTGCGAGCGATAGACTACGCATCCTGTTGAGCAGTTTTACCACTCGTTGTGGCACGTTCTTCTCCATATGAGACGCCCGATGCAGTGGCTGCACCCCCATGAGCTCCTGCTGCAAATGAGCCATCACTTGGTCGCGTAAGTGTATATTTTGCTGAACGGACTCGATCACAAGGCCTGCAGGTGTCTGTTGTAACGATGAAGAACGCGACACCCGCTGCAATGAACCCGTGCTGGAGCTGTGTGGAAAGCGCTGATGATGGCGTTGAGATGCCAGGTCGTTTCGCGTGCCTAAGACTTCCTGCTTCAACTTGTACGGGCTTGAAAGGCGTCTGGCGTTTAGCTGCTGCATCTGACGCTCCGTAAGTGGCCGGGTCGTTGTCTCTCGAGGATTTCTTGATGGCAATGGCTGTTTTGGTACAACGGTGTAATGTTGCCCATTGCTGTGATGCCGACTATGACGCGCGTCACCAGCATAAGTTGATCTCCTTTCATCTTGATACAAAGCACTGTTCTCCACACCGAGTCGCTGGGAGTTTTCATACAGCGAGTCGTCCAACTCCAGTTCCACTAGAAGACGTTGTTGGTCATGGCGTCGACGTCCTCCGAGCTCCGTAGCTCGGCGCATCGAAGAGCTTCCACCACCCCAAAGGAAAGTTCGATCAGCCATACCCTTAAAATAAGTCGACACTTGCCAAATGCTCGTTCAAGCTTAACTCCCACCATCTCCTGCGATGTTGCTTGAAAGCGTTTCGCTAGAAAATCTGCTTCTAAACAGACAACAAATAAACGAGAATGCAGCTCTGGCGCTAGAGTAGATGAGTCTTTTAAGATTTTCAATGGTAATCGCAATTTTCCATTTGTACCTAGATCAGCATGTCGTCATCCTCCTCCTCGTCTCCGTTGGTTACCGTGGTGAGGCCCTGTGCTCGATACAGATCGGCGATCTGGGGTTATCAAAGATATTAAGCAATTAGTGAGCCACGATTGTGTTTAATAAGAAGTGCAACACGAGTTCCATTCGCACCTGAGAAGAGTTTGTCGCCTGCGTCGTCTCCTTGTCGTCACGGATGCGAATGAACCGAGGGAATCGAAGTGAAATGCCCTTGTCCTTGGCCACAAGTCCGATAGCTGCCGTGTACTTAGGCGAGATCGAAAGGTCAGCACCTAGAATCTCCCACACACAACTTGCCTCAAACCAAACGTCAGGTTTGATTCCTTCGCCGACGGCATAGTCACTTGGCGGTTTGTCAACAACCTTCTCCTTCAGCTGGTCGTAAAATTGCTTCAGTACCTCATCAGACAGCCCAGTACCGAGCTTCGTAATGGGTTGGTACATCTCTGTGTCCGGGTCGTAACATGCCAGCAAATAGGCTCCGTACACACCCGTGCGCTTGCCGCGGCCATGGAATGCGCCGATCGGAACCAGGTCTGCAGAATCACCAATACCATCCAGGTAGTCCTTCTTCAGCTTCAACCACTTGTGAGATCGGTTGGCTGGCTCATATGTCGCCTCCTTTTCGAGAGTTTTCACCATCAAACCTTCACAGTTTTCGCGTACAGCCTCTTCAAGGAAGTTGCGAACCTTGTCCACAGCTTCTTCCATAGCCTCAGGGTTGTCCTTCACATCAACACCATCCTCAACATCCAATGATGTAGCAAACTCAAAGTTTCCCGGCTTCACTTTGAACATCTCGCGTAACTTTTCACGGCGCTGAGCTAGTGGAGTGCTGAGGAATGACTCGCCATTAAGGAATAGTAAGTCAAATGCATAGATGCATACAGGAACCTTGATATCTTCCACTTTCACATTCTGCAACCAACACAAACACAGGGCCAAGTTAGCACTAAGAAGAACAAATCCCAACTGTCTTGCAACGTACCTTTCGAGAGCGTGTACTTAGAATCTGGAAAGGTAGACGCTTGTTAGTGGCACGATCAACGGCAACCACCTCTGCATCAACAATACAGCTCTGGACAACGCCCTTCTTGGCAGATTGCGAGATGGCTAGCGTTACATCAGGAAATCGCTCAGTAGAGTTTTCGAAATTGCGTGAGAAAATAGCCATTTCTCCGTTCGGAAGGATATGAATCTGAGCGCGCTCGCCATCGTACTTGTACTCGCAGGTAAATGGTTTGCCTTCGAAGCGGTCGAATACCATTGCGTACGCCTTCGTCGGGCGAGCAAGCATAGGAGACACTGGTGTGCCAGGTGTCAGTACACATTTCTCAGCTACCTTCGCGAAATCCTTTACACGGAGGAAAGGAGCACTTGGGACCTCCTTCTGGACTTCATAAAAAGCTGCTACAAGTGCATTGTAGCTGGGGCATTCCGCAAATGCCTTCTTGACAAAGGCGAGCGCCTCCTGTTGTTTTTCCTTGTCCTTATAGTCCTTGTCCGTCATAAACGCGTACGTCAATCCCATCAGGATCGACTTTTCAGCCAGTCCAATTCGAAGCTTACCCTGGAGTCCACGGATGATATACTTGGCTCCTCCAGCAGACTGAGAACCTTTGTCTTTTTTTTCCTTCTCGCACTTCACCAGCAAACCCTTAATAATGGAGCATTTCTGCTGCTGCGAGTTGTTTCCCGTCATCTTGGCAATCTTAACAAACTGGTTGTACACATGCTGCACGGTGAGTCCACTGCCCTTAGAAGTCGCAGGTTTGAGAGACGTGAACGAAAGCGTCTTCTGCTTTGATCGAGCGTTCTGCGCAACCTTGCCGAGATCACCTTCCTTGTGGTACATCTCCTTGATGAACTTAAGGTTTGCTCCTGTAGCTTCACCAATAGCTTTCATCAGAATAGCATCACCAATACCAATCTTCAGGTTCTCGAACGGCGGAGCGAGGTCGACACACACGCAGAGGTAGATGCAGGCCAGCAGATCGTCCGGAGAACGACGAATAACATCCCGAAAGAACGCCGTCAGCAAGTCCTGAATTACCAGACGACCAGTAATCTCTTCAATCTTGGTAAACAAATGTGCCAGATCAAAGTACGGGATTTCCTTAGGTTCGTCACCGTCCTCCTGTTTTTCAGCCGCTTGCTTCGACTCCGACTCCTTTTCAGTCTTGACGTCCGTCTTCTTCTCGTCGGCTGAAGTTGACTTCGTCGTGTACTTTTTACTCAAGACTGGAGAGAAGAAGCCTGTCTTGGATCCAGCAGGAGCTGCAGTCTCTTTCTTCGTGTTCGTCTTCTTAACCTCCGTCTTCTTAACCTCTATCTTCGTCTCCACCTTTGCTTTTGCCTCCTCCTTCGTATCATTTTTGGGTTTAACTTCTTCATTGTCCTCAGCTTCCTCCGTTTCTGACTCCTCCTGCTTTACAGGGCTAGAGTTTTTCTTCACTTGTTTCTTGGGGCTCTTGCTCACCTTTATTGGCGACATGGTCTTCTTCTTGGTGCTCTTGGCCACCTTAATTGACGTCACAGCCTTCTTCTTAGGACTCTTGGCCTTCTCAGGGGTCGAAGCTGGAGATGTCATGTCAATCACATCCTCCTTCTTGCTCATGGGAAGATCCAGATCGCTGTCCTCGTCGTCTTCTTCCACAACTCGTTGGCGCAATCGACGACGACCAGCTGCAGCACAGGACACACAATATCATCAGCCAACGTTGCATCAACTGGTTAAGTAATGACCAATCATCACTTGTAAGGAAAACGTACGCTTCGTCCTGCTCGGGGTCTCTTCTTCTTCTTCTTCTTCTTCTTCCATTTCAACATCCTTTGGTTCTTCCTCCACCTGCTCCTCCTGTTCCTCTTCAACCTCCTTCTCTTTCTTCTCCAATTTAGTTTTCTTCTGTTCTACTTCCTCTACTTTTTCCTCCACTTTAGCTTTCTTCACAGTCTCCGTCTTCTTATCATCATCTGCAGGTTTCCGCTTCTTCAGCGGCTTCGTGCTGAAGAACGACCTGGTCAGTAGCATAGTAAACGTTAAGCTTACATGCAGCTACACTTAGTCGCTATAAGGAGCCTATACATACTGGATGGTGCTCTGCTTGGGCGCCGCTTTCCTCCCCATCGTCAGCAACCCGCAACCGATCAAGTAAATTCACAATTGGAGTCCAAAATAAAAGATTGGCGCCAAACATTTTATTAATTTTCACAAGTTTATTTTGGCGGGAAACCATCACTCTCTCGATCTTCCTGCAACTTTACAATAATGGGTCGCAAGGAGATTGCGCTGGTGCCTTCGGGCCTGCCTTCCTCGAACTTGGGGCGTTTCCACTCGGACGCAACTGATGCTCCTTTCCTCTCTGTCGTGTCGTGGACCTCTCGCTCCATTGAAGAGTCCAAGCGAACGCGACAATTAGCTCTGGACAAGGACAAACGGCAACTATTGGAACTACAGCGGCTACAACCTCAACAAGGCGCACGCAGCTGGTTTGTAGGTAACTGCGTGCTTCAAGATGGAGGAGTGATGGTCTTCTCCCCGATTGACGCACTGTTCGTGCTGCTGGATGCTGCGTGGACTCAACGCACGCGTTTCTCGTCCGTCTACGATCTGCTGGCTAGGGACCAGAACACGTGGCTTTTGCAGCTCTCGACACTCACTCAGGAGAAGATCGAGACTGTTTTTGATGTGCAGGCAGTCGGAGGAGAGGAAGGAGTGGACAATCTCTATGTAAAAGCGAACGAGAGCAAAATTACGCGCTGGTTGAGGACAAAAGTGGAGAAAGTGGCGAATGTACTAGCCCATCAGGAGATTCAAGCTTCGAGGAAAGCTGCAGTGGATGAACAAGTGACACTTCCGGGTGTTAAGCAGACTGATCAGAAGAGCAACGTAGTGACGGACGGAGATGTGGCCAGGCATTATCGAGAGGCTATTGACATTGTGGGGAATTATCTTTCGGACGAGTGGATCGACCTGCTGTGCAATGAGTTTCAGTACGTTCTCCTTTAAAGTGTCCGTATATTTTGTGCTGACGATTGTTTTTTTTTGTCCTTTTAGGGTGAAGAAGGAGGTGGAAGTTGTCAAGGCAGCTAAGGCAGCTGCACCACTGGATACGTTCAAGCGCTTTGACCGTCGACAGGCACCTGAAAACGGCAGTAAGAGACCCACACCGTCTGCTGCAGGTGCTGCAAAAAAGAAGAGCAAACTAGCCAATGTGGATCGCACTGGGATGAAGTCACTCACGTCGTTCTTTGGCAAAAAGTAGAGGCAGAAGTTATTCAAGCGATGTATTGAGCGAAATATATAGAGCTGTCTATCGTCGTGATGTGGAGCCTTCCACGCTGACACGATGCACTATGATGAAGTCGTCCCAGCCGGAGAGAATCTTGAACTTGAGGAAGGATGCATCCGTTGGTTTGACATTCTCACTAACAATCTGAATCTCTCCGTCGGTCTCCTTCAGCTCTGGAGAAAAGATACGCAATGGTTAGTACGAAGCCTACAGATCAATTTGATCAGTGCTACTAACTCGTGTCAAATAGTTTCTCCCATTTTGTAGGTGTTGGGCCACTGCACGACTCAATCAACACCTCTTTCACATTTCGAGTCCACATTTTAGTACGAACGACGGAAGCCGTCGTCGCCAATTGCACCACGATTTCTTGAGGGAAACTACCCGTCGTCACCCATTTGGATGATTGTTCCCTGCTCAATCAACAAACAGGAAAGAAGAGTGAGCGCAGACATGTTTGCAAGTGCATTATTCGTTGATGCTTACCCGTCCAAGATATTAACAGGCGGGAAACTCGGATCGTAAGAAGTCACTGCCGTCACTTGAGCACCTTCTTCATCCAAGGCGAGCTCCATCACGACTACGGCGTCTAAAGGCTGTTGTGAATGTGGCTAGTTCTCAAGTACCCAGCAACTAACTACATGGCTTTACTTAGAAACGACGCACAGAGCTCCCCAATAATAGCTGACGGCACGCACTCATACTTATCATCTTGATTTTGCAAGCACCCTTCCTAGATCCAAATGCCCACCCAGTGAAGTAGCTCGCTAGTTCAAGGTCAACGGCGGCTCAATGGACTCTTTATACAAGCGTTCAAAGCCTGCCGACAGAATGTCCGCCGCACGTGTAATACCCGATCCGTCGTCATTGAAAATCTTGCAGTTCGACCACATCAATCGAATGTCATTGGCAAAGTGCGTGAAATCCAGTTCCTTCACGCCAGACGCCACGGTGTTGCTGTCCACGATGTATGCCCCCTTTTTCAGCTTCGTCTCGATCTTCGACAGATCCATCGGTTGCTTCACCACCTTAGTGTACATAGGCACATTTTCCACCGGCGTCAGGAACGGCTTTGAAAACGGATGAGACTTCAAGCACTCGACAATTTTCAGACACTTGTCTAACAAGCTCTGTTCGGAAGCCACCGCCGTAGAATACGCATCAAACCGCGATGGCTTTCTGCATTCCTTGCACTGCCAGTCACCTTCAGGTAGGTCGTTCTCCGTCATGTGCAAGCACTTCAAGTGGAAGGAACGCGGGCATTTGTCACAGCAAACCAGGTCACCGGCGCCCTGGCATACCTCACAGAAATCTAAATTCGTGTCCAATTCGCTGTCCGAAGCATCTCGTCCGTCGTCTTCATCTTCCTCATCGTCCTCCGCACGATAAGCCTCTTCCTCCGTCTCGTCGTCCTCTTCAATCACCCGTTTGCGACGTTTTGGGGGTCTACCTCTTCCCCTCTTAATAGGTGCGCCAGCTTTCTTCTGGTTAATCTTTGGCGTGTACCCTTCAGGAAGAGGATGCTTCCGTGGACGCCCTGGTCCCCGATGCAGTGGTGACGGCGGTACAGATGGAGCCAGATCCAAAACAGAATGATTTCCTGTCATCTCAGGCTTGGGATCATCCTCCACCTTATCGGTATCGACCTTTGCGCTAAGTGTTGGACTGCCATCCAACTGGTCCTGATGCTTCACCTCATTTGCCTCTTCTCTCGCGGCTCCTTCGGTATCGTTTACAGTACCGGTACGGGCATCATCTAGTGATGACATATCGTCGTCCGAGTCGCGTTGGGCGGGATGTTCCTCTGTTTCGCTTTCACTAGCTGTCTGCGCCGGGTACTTCTCGACAGGCCGTGTGCCAACACTTGGACGCCGCGGACTATCATCCGACTCGTTTGAGCTAGTCGGTGATTGCCCCTGATACGGGCTGCCAGTTTGGCGACGCCGGTCAACAGCACCAGAATACGTCCGAGGGGGAGTTTCCATGTCGACATCACCAGAAGTTTGAGTATTTTCACTTCTCGGGGCAATTCCATTCGAACTTGGACATGATTCACCTTGGACATTATTACTGCCCTTACTCGATTGTCTGCTGGTGGAGGTCGCAGGCTTGTCCCCTTGATTCAACGTACGCAGCAACTTGACGAGAGGATTATCTGATTCGACGCAGTTAATTCCAGTTGCCGATGATGGAGACTCCACTGAGCCTTTGTGGACATGAGACGATGCAGGTCGAACAGCAGCTCCAGGTTCAGTAGCACTATCAGCCACTACAGAGGGCATTTCGGCAGGAGTATCCTTTGCAGCGCGCTTTGGAACTGCAGCGTAGTGAGACGGAGACTTCGGTTGTGTCTGCATGCTAGGGGCATAACCATCACGACTACTCCGTTCATCCGCTTCATATTCAGAGAGTTGGGTCTGCGCTCGTCTGCGTTCTTCATACGTTTCCTTAGCCTCAGCACCCCGAATAGTGAATCCTTCGTGTTGAATAGGAGGTCGTCCTTCTGCTGCTGGGGTGGGTGGGTACTGGGTGAAGCGTCGGCTATTGCTGCCACCCACATTGGGAGCGCTACCATACGTCAATCGGCCTTCTGCGGTCGGAGTAGATACAGCAGTCGTAGCAGAAGCGACGGTAGCACGGTCGTCTTTCACCACAGTCATTATGCCTTGTCCGCTACGGCACAGCGTATCCAGAAGATAGCGCTTGTATTTCTGCACATCCTGCTCCTTTTCCGCTGTGCACCCAGTACACGGACACCCGCGAGTGCAGATCAGGCAACGCAGCAAGCGACGATTCGGTGCAGATCCGTTCCTGCCAACGAATAAAGCTTCCATCCGCACTCTGTAAACACTACGCAGATGCTCACGGCATAGTGAATGGTTCTCATCTGCATGCGGGCAGAAATTTACTACAGGCACATAGTGCTTTTCGTTCACTCCGCACAGGTGACACAGTCCCTTGGCAATGAAGTTGGCTTCCTCTTCTGGAATCAAGTCCTCCATCGCGACAGCAAAGGCATCATGCAGAACGGATTCATCCAAGTTCACCTGTTCTCTCAGCATTTCCTCCACCCTGGGAGGAAGCTTCCTATCCCTCTTGTAGTCCTCAGCCATCTTTCCCGAAGAAGAAGTTGGCACCGGCCTGCTCTGATACATCTTGCTAACAGTAGGTCCGTCCATAACTTTCCCCTGATAAGCAGGAGAGCCTTGAATGAGTCTGCCTTGATAGGGCACAGATCCATCAGCCATTCTCCCCCGATAACCTTCAGGCCCATTGGCCATTCTCTCCTGATATCCAGCTGGAGGATTCACCTGCCTTCCTTGATATCGTGCCGCTCCGTCCATTGGTCTCCCTTGGTATCTTGAAGGCACGTCCATGGTTTTACCTTGATAATCAGTAGAATTACCTACCGTTCTCCCTTGATATGTAGCAGAAGTCATCACTGTTCTCCCCTGATAAGGAGCAGAAGTAGTAGTTGTTGTTCTCCCCTGATACGCAACAGGTCCATCCATTGTTCTCCCTTGGTATCCTGTGTCCATGGGTCTTGTCTGGTAACCTGCTGAATTGTCTGGAGCTCTCCCCTGATAGGAGATAGGTCGTTCTACCTCCCTTCCTTGGAATCTCGAAGCCGAAGCATTTTGCTGGTATTGTGTAGCCCCCGGGGGCATTGAGGACTGGGTAGCTGCCCAATCATTCGATCTCACTCGGTCTTGCCAAGCTCCAGCAGACGATGTGGCCACCCCGCGGGCCGATGCGGCCGAGGCGGGGACATATCCATCTGGGGCTTTGCCCTTGCTCATGATGGCTTCCATCCACACTTCATTGGGCGGGGGCGTAAGGCGCTGACGCTTCTAAAGTAAAGAATTTGTATTAAAAA
The DNA here is from genome assembly GCA_031305395.1 of Phytophthora citrophthora. NCBI lineage: Eukaryota > Oomycota > Peronosporomycetes > Peronosporales > Peronosporaceae > Phytophthora > Phytophthora citrophthora. The sequence goes on from JASMQC010000006.1 coordinate 1,522,555, forward strand.
GAAAAAGAAAAGAGAAGTAACCGTTAGCGAAGGGGGAGAAGAAGGGGAGAACAAGACACGAAGAACAGCACCTTGTCCCCGCGGTCCCGAGCGGCTCCATGGTACATGCTGCTAGCCGCTTCCTCGACGAGGCGTCGGCGGCTTGTGCTGCCCAAGGCTTCTTGAGATTTGTCGTTAGGCACCACAGAGACTGGGGCTTTGGCGCGAGTCAGTGACCGTGAGAATATATATATTGTACAATACAATATAATAATGGTGTTGAGTATGTGTTTATGGAGGTTCATTACGGTTTGGTCACGTCCCAGCCACAGCAGTTGTGGCGCACAAAGTGCCAACTGGCAGCTCTGCTCTTTGAGATCTACAAGCTCGATGACGCATCCATGGTTGATGTTTTCGCATTTAAAACCAAGTTTTGCTGTAGATAAACATTGTACAATTGCTTTCACTCGAAAGTTTTCCGTGCATGTACTCTTCTTGTCCATTGCTTTCTGATAGGTTTCTTCTCAAAATAAAAAAACACCGAACTCGGCATGGACCCGCTAGATTACCCATGCGAAATTGTTAGGGGGCATCATTTTTTGTTGACATCAATTTATTTAAAACGAGAGGCTGGAAACTGCTTACTTTTTCTTGCAGACTTCCGACGCGATTCACGTACATTTCGAAGTACACAGCTAGCTGCATTTCTTTTTGGTTAATCCAATTGTCACAATAAGCGTTAGTTGTTTGAAGCAACACAATGTGCTTTTAAAAAAGAGATAATGATCAACCTCGTCGTGATATACATGCATACATAGTGGACTGGGTATCCGAAAACTCTTTTGGCACTGAAGCTGGAAGCCCCAAGTAAAACTCCTCATAAATTTTAGAGCGGGTTTAATCGGAAACAGAACTTGCACATCTCGTGGTTGATCTTTGATATGCTTTGAGATGTGCACATTAACTTCGAAGGGTAAGTTGTAGTGGCAACTTGCCAGCGGATACGGTACTACATGTACACTTCATTGGGGTTAAAAGCATGCCCGACAAGGAAACCAATAGTTTGCATTCGTATTATATAAATACTTGTATAAATTCAATTGCGAGCTAATTGCTCTATCTTAGTCACCGTGGTTACTCTTTTACATGGCAAGCCACGTGGCTTATTTCGCAACAAAAATACTTGCTCACACAACGTTACCGAAAGCATGGTGCTATTTGCTACCTCCTGATACTACGTCTAGAACTCGCATAGCAGAAGTGTTGCCTTGGTATACCGCTGGAGCTCATTTTTCTTATTACACGTTATCGCCTTAGGAGTCTACCTGGCTACAGCTACGGCTAGCAGATACTCTTGGGCCTTTAACATCCACCAGAAGCTGGTGGATAGGTCTCCGCGACGAAGGCTTCGCTGGCAAATGAGTTCGTGGGACACTATGGAAGCAATGCCACGTTCTTGTGGAAGATGTTTCTCGCTGCGTTCACGTCGCGGTCGTGTCTCGCGTGGCAGGACAAACACCGAAACGCGTCGCTCCCACCAAGGTTTTCTTTGATCTCGCCGCAGCTGGAGCAAGTCGTCGAGGTGTACTCTTCCTCACAAGTGATTAGGCACCCGCCAGCTCGCTCCGTCTTGTACTTCAGCAGCATCTTGAACTTGTAGTGTGCCTTCGCCAGCATTGCCCTCGCGGTGGGGCTCCTTATTTTTCTTCTTTGGATGGTGGCGGGGGTCTCTGGGGTGGCGTCTGATGCCACCTCCAGTTCATACCTGCGCACCATCTCAGATGTCTGGAACGACGGCAGGAGGACATTCTGATATTTTGAGGCCAGCCAACTGGAGAGCCTGTGATGCATGTCGTTCACCACGCGAGTTGCCACTCGAGACGTTTAGCGGATACGTCTGCGCATACGATACCGGAATCGATGCTCTGCTGTCTTGCAGCTCTTTGACTCCTTCTTCGCCTTTGTTCAAACTTTCGTTGGGTGCCTCACTTTGCACGCGTTGTCCTTCGCCTGCAGCTTGAATTTCATCTTGTCCACCAATTCGAACTTCTTCTTCAATACATTGCTCGAGTCCATCACACTGAACGTCCGGTCATTCGGGTCGTACACCGTGATGAAGTTGCGCACGCCGGGATCGATCGCACATAATCTTGTACACTCCGGCTGGGGGAACTCGCGCAACCTGGGACGATGATGTAGAACTCCCCTTCTCGAAGTCGCTGCAGCCGAATGGACGTCGTCAACTCGGGGAGCGTCTCATGCAACACGATGCCCTCGTTCTTCTTAAACCCGAAGAACGTTTTGTGGAATCGCACAAGCTGCTTCCCGTCCCGATCAATTGCCCTAACATGTCGACTCCTGATCTCAATCGTGTTGGACGGAGCGAACTTGCTCTTGAACTTCATGTCCGAGTACTTGGTCTCCTCGCCCTTCGCCTTCATCGTAAAGAACAACGCTCGCGATGACTTCACTGCCTTCTTAAAATCGCGGTACGCCGAGTCGCGTACCTCGTCGTGGACCTGATGATGTCTCGCAAGAGCTTTCTTGTTGTTCTTGAAGTACTTGGACATGCTCGTCAAGACAGCGATCGGCCGATACTTTGTGCACAAGGCTGACAAAGACATCCTCTTCCCTGTTGTGATCCCGAGCCTGTCGTCTTTGGAGCACGCGACCAGCTTGTTGTAGATCGCACGATTCGAAGCGAACATTTGGTCCAGCTTCTCCTTCTGGCTGGAGGTCGGGAATAACCGCAGCTTGAGTATGCTGTTCACTGGCGTTCTGTCTTCTTCCTCTTCGTCATCGGTGTCGGCCATTTCTTCGTCCGGTTCGACGGTGTCAGTAGGAGGCGGCATGTTGTTTGTTCTCCAGTCTCCGTGAATATCATCGTTAGCGAAGTTCTCGATGTCGAACCAGGAAGTAAGCAGAGACTTCACCACACGCAAGTGATCCTGAATGGGGTCGCGGACGAAAGTCGTTGGTCGCTTCGGATAAAGGCCTCTCTTCTGTCGCTTGCGCCGCTTGAGCTTCTTCGGGGTATCTCCGTCTCCGCCGTCTCCTTCCCGCACCCTCAGGGACTTCAGGCATCCAGAGATCGTCTGCGATGGCTCGCTGGAACCACTCGCTGGAGTGTACGAAGTCCTCGCGCTGCCGAGATCGAGACCTCGCCGAAGCCATCGGTTGCTTGTTGGGGACTTGGCAATCCAGAAGTGAGAAGAGCTTTGCTCACTCGAGAGTGAAAATCAACCCACTTGAACGATGCGGTTGTTGCGATAGGTTCGCTTAGAGAACAAGGCTGGAGAAGGGTAGATAACCCTTCCAATGTTCCATTCTACGACATACGCATGGCTTCCACTTCGAAAAGAATTTGCAGTCGAAAAATTGTCGGTACGAACTTTGGACATTGCCTCAAGTTTTGAATTTCCATTGACGATTTTTACTTACATTTCTCCCCAGATCACCATGTCCAGATATTACCGGTTGATCACCATGACCAGATATTACCACAACTTCTGCGGCGGCGGAAGAGCGCGTACTCATTTCTGTGGACCAAATGTTGCAACAGAATGCATGCAACCACGATGGAAAGCTGGCATTCACCTACATCAATCATGGTCTTCTCGACACAAAAAATGCTTCGCAGATGAGTTGGACGACTTTGAAGACGAGGGGCGTAGGCAAATCGAGCTTGTACATGTAGTCTGCATCATGCAGGTGGTCAGCAGGAGACGAGGAGAACGGCAACTCAGTTGAATATCGTCTATAAAATTTACCATGTTTTGTGTCCATGTAGAGTCTACATTGTAGACCAACAGTAGACCACCAGTGTACCAACATGGTGTTGATGTGTACTAACTTGTTTCTTGCGCACTCTGTAAGAAGCACTACGGTATCAATTAATAAGTACTGGAAGTACAGTATCTTGATAGTTGGGATACGTTAAAACATCTTGGTGCACACCAACTCGCCAGAATAATACGCCTGCCAAAGTAGGTGAACTCGATGGTTGACAGTAGGGGGGGGGGTCATTTCTACCACACTGGATCCAACACTCGAGACCGCGTAGATTCGTGAAAACGCCGTCGAGATCGAGGCTGTCACACGACAGTTGCCGTCCTCAGGGCCCACCGCGGACAGGTACGAGTTGATGTCGAAGCTGAGTGTCTACAGGCGACGCTGAGCTCATCAATGTCTCGAATGCGCTAGTTCGTACCATAGTGGATGAGCAGGAAGCATTTTAAAGTAAAACGAAGTCTGTGAAGCTGGAGCAGAATTGTTGTACCAGGTATAGTGAGGTCTCTTCAATGATATCGATTTTACCTCTTATCTTGGCTCAAAATGAACCCCCGCGGAAGTAGTAAATTCTAGTACACACTAACAATGCGTATTCCAACGCGTACTCCAATATACGTAGACGTGTCTACTGCGCACACCAAGCCTTCTTAACTCCTTAAAAGCACTAAATCCTACGGTATCAACTAATTTCTTGTGTTTCACGGCCAGAATCATGGCATCACTTGCTCTTTAGCGCTCAGTGATGCAGTGTTGACTGTTCATCAAAACGGTCGAATGTTATTCGGGGTTAGATGTATCTGAGCAAGCTCAGATTAACTGCGGAATGGAGATGTCTTTGATGGCCGCGATGTTTACTTGTGCCACTACGATCGCTTCGTGTAGATCGATTCGATCCAGTCATCCAGGAATATCCAGGCGTCGAGCTGCAGTCTGCCTGCAGATCGCAGAGCTCTGTCACTGAAGCTTCGTTAAAGACTTCAACTTTAAGTTCAGATGCTATAGTACAAGCTGCATCCTACCTACACCACAGGGTGAGCTTCAACAAGCAAGTTGCTGTCAGCAAAGCAAAGGTCGTTTCGAGTCGACTTCGTAGCATGGAACCGCAAATCCTCTCTGACCAAGCGAAGGTTCCTCGCTACAGTCCTATTGTGGGTATCTCCATGCATCTTCATCGAAGATCCTTCGTTGACCAGCTGGATACTCTGTGTTGATGCCATCAGTGGAAGTGAATGGAAGTGAGCCGAAGAAGCGCGTTTACGGCATGAAGAAGGCCTCAATGTATGGGCAATAAATTACTGTGCTTTTATATGGGGGCTCGCAGCCCAATAGGTGTCCGTAATCACCCGCTGCCTACGAGCCTTCTCTATGGGGGATATGCTGTCGTTCACATGACCCGCTGGCGCTTGAGGGGGCCCCCGCACGGGATCGAAGGGATCACGCACCGCTCGGCCTCTGCGGCCTGGTATTTGGTCCATAAGCGTGTGAGCATTGCCTCCTCCTGCTTCCGACGGATGTAGCTGCTGTTTGCAGGCAGGTTGGCAACTGCCAGGCGCTTTGGGGCGGCACTTGGCGCGCACTCAGCGAATAGACTCGGGTCCAGTTCGTTCAGGTACTCGTCAAGGCCCCGGATAAGCACACGCTCGATAGGTTTCGCTTGCTGTTGCTGCTCGAGCTGGTGCTTCCGCTCGAGGAACTCCTGGATCTCCTCGTAGTAACTGCGTGATCGGCTGTCGTGCACGCCGAGAAGTTGACTGGAGGCTTCGTCTAGCCCACCCACCTGCGCACAGATATACTGCTGCACGTGGTCCATTTCGGCGCGGTACTGCTGCTCCTTGGCGGGGGACGCGAACTGCAGGGGGCGACGTACAATACGCCGCGGAACAGGTGACGACTTCAAACTGCTGCTACTGTTGCTGCAGGACATGGTGCTGGTCTGCAAATAGCGGAATGTCACCGAGCTCCCGCGCCGAAAGCTCCTGTCAGGCCTGAAAGTCCTACGTCTGTTCCTTGCGATGCTTTGCCCCACTGACGACACGACAACGGCCATGACCTAGGTACCCTAGTGGATTCTTTTTTGGTTACCTACACCTGGGATATGCAGGTTTCTACAGACAGCGTTTGTAAGGGTTTTTGGAATAAGATGGAAGTGTTTAAGGACGGGAAATGTTGTTTTACAGGTTGTTGGCGCGTCATCTGGTTCTAAAAAAATCGATAAAAAAGAGACGAATTTTTAAAAAGTGAGCTTCAACTGAATTTTCGAGTAAATCGGTGACATCTTGTTCGTGAGACGGTCTTGGCTGGATTATTATCGCGCCGCCGCAATGGCAGGATTTTGGCTCGTTCGTTGATGCCACGCGGTCGGTCTTGACGCCAACGGTGATCACCGCGACGAACAACGCAACGAATGTGGGTTCAACCAGTGTCCATTTATTATTGTAGCTCCGGCAGATCGGATCTGGGCGCGGTGCCAATGCTGTGCTTCTGCGTGTGACTTGCGATATCAGATGGAGTTGCCCCGCCTGAGCTCCGTTGCAGTCGATTGACAGTCCCCAGTTCGAAGCCCTCGTCCGTTCTGGATTGAATCATTGGTTGATTCGTTTGTTGATTCCTGGCAGGAGACGCGATGGGAACTTTTGACCTTTCAGTTACAGCTTCGGAGCTCGTGGCTGGCATTCAATCACAGACCACACGGCGATAGCCTCGAATCAATCTATAACACCACAAAGCACTTACTACAGTACTGGTACACTCTCCACACTCTGGACAGAAGCAGAGTTACTATTGTATTGCTAGTCGTCGTTCATTTTCCTTTCAAAAATGCTTGAAAGCTGAGACCTCATTTTACTGGTCAAAACCCTTTACATAAATTCCCTTTCATTGGCTGAATATACAAATAGACGGGAGCGGTCCAAGTTCAATCATCTCTACGTCGACCATGACGGCGGACGGAGCGCTGCTGGCCGGTGGCTTCCTGCTCTTCTCCTCGACAGTTGCGCTCATCTGCTTAGAGCGTAAACGTCACCGTCAACGCATCTGGCGCGAGCGTCTCACGTACAAGAAGCTCTCGAAATCGTACGCTTGGATTTTCCCTCTCTGAAATGCTGCAGCCGCTTTCTAACCGTTCAATTCAACGCGTACAGATCCGACTTGGGCGCTTCCTTCGGCTTGGATATTGGTGCGTATGAAAATCCATTGATAGTGTTTTTTTTTCTTCTGATTTCATATTGAACTGATGCTGTGTGTGGCTCTAGGCGGGACATTGGCCAAGATCGTGTACTTTGAGCGTCATGATGCTGGCAATGACACGCGCAAGCGTCCACGTTCAGCGTCACTTGACGTGGCAGCTGGAGAAATGAACAAGTTCCTGCGGGAGAATCACTCGTTTGGCAGTACGGGCGTGCAGGACGTACGGCTGCGGATCCACGCCAAGTCTTTGAACGGGGTGAGCTGCTAGAAATTGTTTTGTGTCGTTGTTGCGCTTTGGATTAATGAACTTGTGTTTATGGTAGGTCTTCCACTTTGTGCGGTTCGAGAGCAACAAAACACGAGACGCTATTGAGTTTATTGCCATCAACGGGATTAATCAATCGCTCAGGATCTTGCCCTGCACGGGTGGAGGAGCTCACAAGGTTTGGCGTGCGAATGGTTTTTGCTATGGGCTCAGACTAACAGGAGCATCTCGATTGCTCACAGTACGGACGTGCGTTTACGGAAATCGCTGGGATTGAGCTGGAGAAATATGACGAGATTGACTGCACCATTCTGGGACTGCATTTGCTGCTCACGACGCTATCCGACGAAGTGTACACTTTCGAGGTAAGTTAGTGCATGCTGCATTGGCCTGCTGTGCTTTGAAGTAACAGTTATGAACTTTTGGTGTGTCGAATAAATACTTAGGTCGTCGATTTCAACTCGTTGGCGGCGTCGCGGGTGAAAACGATCCAAACGGATACCGATGAGGACGTTTACCCGTATCTGGTGGGTCTTAGTGTGATCAGATTTGTTAATGTTGCTGTTGAGGTGACTAACTTTACGCGTTGTGTGTGCATTTGCTCTCTGCTATAGCTTGTTAGCATCGGCTCAGGTGTAAGTGTGCTGTACGTGAAGGGACCTGGGGATTATGAGCGTGTGAGTGGAAGCAGCATCGGCGGGGGCACCTACTGGGGTCTGTGCCGTCTGTTGACCCATTGCGAATCCTACGACGAAGCCTTGGACTTGTGTGTGCATGGATCCAACAAGTCGGTCGATATGAGTGTGGGTGATATCTATGGTGGAGCGTACGATAAGTTCAAGCTTCCGGCCTCAACCGTTGCCAGCAGCTTTGGTAAAATGATTTCTACATCTCGCGAAAGTGTGAGTGACGCGGATCTCGCTCGATCACTTCTGGTGATGATCACGCAAAACATTGGCCAGGTTGCCTTCCTGAACGCAACGCTGTACAAGACCAAGAATATCTTCTTCGTTGGGAATTTCCTTCGACACAACAAGATTTCGTCAAGAACACTGGCCTATGCAATTAATTTTTGGTCCAATGGAGCGATGGAGGCGCGCTTTTGTAAGCACGAAGGATATCTCGGCGCATTAGGTGCGTTCTTGCGTCACGCTGAGGCAACCAATGCCCACGGAGAAGAATTTGTTTCAGCCACACGAGGCTCACGACCGTCGACCTAGATGTTGGAATTTACACGAGTTTTCTGAAAACCAGAAAGTTTCTTTGAATTAGAAACACTTTTGATTGTTTTAAGCTGGAGTTTCTGGTGAAGAATTAAACGCTATCCCGTGAATCGGAGCACCAAACTGAAGGCGGCAAAGCCGGCATTCGGCATTAACCTTTGCCTGTAGCACACCCGAGATGAGTGCCATTCTGGATTATGGGCCACTTCGCGATCCGATTGCGCGTGGAGTCGATTATTGCTGTTTCGCACCGCCATGAAATGCCTTGACCGCCGCCTCTCCAAGTACTCAAAGGCGCAGGAATCTGCATATTGTGCAGGAGCCTGTCACTTCATTCTGCAAGTTCCTATCAAGTGTTCAGACGTTCAGATACCTCAACACCACCTTCCCCAATTTAAGTCGCTATGCCGCTCACCATTCCTGGCTTCCACACCAACACACCACTGGACGTGACCTTCGACAAGGACATCCGCGACCTGCATCTGATCTACGACTACGACGCCGAGTCGGTGGATGGCAAGCCGGAAAAGTGGCGCTACGAGCTGTGGTTCTTCTCGCAGGACCGCGTGGTGTATGCTATCCACGGCGGTCCAATGGCTGGTCGTTCGAACTATCAGATGTGCTCGTACCAATGCATTCGGCCGGGAGAGCTGTGGCAGTGCAACTAGCTGGAGGAGACGGGCACTATCGTGAGTCTAGTGTTCGACATCAAGCAGCAGAAGCTGATGACCATGATCGGTTTCTCCAAGGGCCACTGGGAACACCCCGTAGAGGCCCATGGCGACAAGCGCAATGTCGAGGACTTAGCTCGCTGGCGCAAGCTGGTTGACTACGGTAACCAGAAAGATCGCTTGCTGTTGTGCGAGCAGGCCGGCATCCTCGAGTCGTTCAAGGACAAGGGCAACCTAATACCGATTGCGCCGGATGTTAATACGCTGTAGGTTGCTTTCTGCAACGTAGAACTCAAATGCTTCTTGAGAACGATGCAGCAGTTTGTTTTCGCGGTTTTTGATCAGGAATCCAACGAACAAGATCAGTACCCACCGGTTTTAACTACTTGCAAAAAAGAAGAAAAAAGATGATTATCTTCTTTTTGAGAAATAAAAAGACTTGAAGAAAGTACAACTCTTATGATAAAAGCTTTTCTTGAATGTTCGTGCGATCCTGTTGCAGCAGCAACTTTACTGCAATCTAGGCAAAGTGGAAGTGTTTGGAATTCTTCTTCTTCATTCTCGAATATCAAGGCCGACATTGCCTTCCCGTGTATGAACGACGGGCTTGACGAATATTCCTTTGTGCCGTTCATTGTTCTTACACTGTTGCTTGTGCCCTTCTTCATCTATTGTACGCCCGAGACTTTGGGCAAGACCGGACGAAATCTAGGCTTGGTCCGTGGCGGCAGGAGTGAGATCAGCAGTGAAAAACTGGTCAATACAATTGCATTTGTCGTCACTTTGACCAATCTCTCGTAGTATAATTATATTTCACATTGTCATCGTGAGCGATCCAAAGTGTAAACAAGACCAAAGCCCAAACCTGATGTCTTTCATTGTATTCTTGCTCCTTGTGACGCGTGACAAATATATATCGCGAGCGCACCGCTCCTCCAAATGCCTTTACACGTTTTCGATATGCTTGAAGCCTGCGGCACTGTTTTCCAGATCAGTGCTCAGTCCTGCAGCCTCTGCCATGCCAGTGGCAGTAGGACCCGATCGAAACCACTCTAGTGCATACTCTTTGTTCTTCTGGAAGCACAGAAACGCCTCTACCATAGCCGGGTGTTCGGCCAGCGCAATTTCCCGACCAATACCTTCAGTGCGCTGAAGTACACTGGACACGTTGTTTCGGATAGTTTGGCCACTTGACGAGGCCGCCGGAATCGACAGAATTATCTCAGCATACGGTGCGATCAACGGGAAACGAAGCTGGTTTGTTTTCCACCAGGTGAGTGGGTCAACGTTACGTTCCGAAACAGGAAGACTTAGGAAAGCGCTCAGCTCCTTCTCCCAAGTAGCGACCATCTCGTTAGCACCCTGAAGAGACGACTTGGACGATTCGGACGGAAGGTGCGAAAGCAAATCATCGTCTTCATCGTCAGCAAGACTCTCCGTTGGGCTAGTGGATTCTTTATCCAGCTCAGTATACGTGGAAACTGCCAATCTAGCGGCAGACTCCGCACTAGATTCCGAGAGCCCTGCGGAGCTAGAGGCATTCGTTTGCATCGAGTCACCATCAGTGAACATCTGACGGAGAAAATCTTGGCCAACGTCGCAATCGGTCTTGGGGGCCAAATAACAGTATTCACGGTTCTTATAGCGAGGGTCAAACAGCGTTGCCGCGTAGCAGACCGGTGGCAACGTTGAGAACTGACCACGCAGTTTGCGTGCTAACATCTCGAAGAAACGTTTCCACGCGGCTGGTTCCAAATGTCCCGGAATGCTCTCAACGGCTGATTGTGCTTGCTTCTCCGCATAGGTGACCAAAGCCGCAGCAATGGTCGATACACTCGAAATGCCATTCTTGAACACTTCCTTGTCGCTGCCTGTCTTCTTGTTCTTTTCACCCTGGAGAGCCTCGGAATACCGAGCAAAAGCCCGAAGCTTCTTCACTAGCAGGCCGATGGACTCAACTGCTGACGCAGGCGGATAAGCCACGACATTTGCAGCTGCTATCTGATTCAGTGTAGGCAAATGGTCCTGAAAGTCACGAAGGAATTCGAAGTATGACACCGTCCCGCCATTTTCAGGAGAACGCTCAACGTCGAAGAGAGGGCACTTGCGCCTAATGGAAAGCATTGCACCGTCGCTATTCTTCAGTCGAGTCACAAAGTCCTCGATCTGGCTGATCAGTTCCGGAAATGACTTCTCAAAAACATCTCGAGTCAAGCAGACGCGAAGGTGCTGCACCGCCGATGTCAGTAAGAACGTACTTTGTGCCGCGTCGGGAGAGGTGATCCGCCCGTCAAAGTTAACAGGAACAAAAAGTGACGGAACATCGGCAGCCGTCAAATCACTCTTCGTTGGGAGTTCATCTTTGATGCAGGCAATCACTTTGTCCTTGATGCCCAGACGTTCTAGGTACGAGTCAAGGATAGCCTTGATCGTCTCTACTCCTGCGGATTCCTCGAGCGGAGCAGCCCCCACTGCGATATCGAAGAGTCTGAAGTTTACACTAAATTGGATCTTCACAGCCAGGTATTGGGTCGGCTTGAGTTCCGTCGGACTTGGATGTTGCCACAGCTCCAGCGACACAGCCACACTCTTGGCTCTAGCTAGGACCATCTTTGTGGTCAGGAACACACTTTCCTGCAGCAAGAGGACACTTTTCCCGATGGTATCTTCACTAGGCAGTGGGAGTTTCTTGTCTCCAAGTATCTGGTTCATTACGTAATGGATCCCTGGCTTGGAAGCAAAGTTCAACGGCAAGTTATCCATCAGAGCCATCAGCGCCAAGTCTTGGGTGAACTGGTCTGCATTAACCTGCACAGGCTGGACACCATAAGCAGATCCAATAGCTTCTTTCTGCTCCTTGGTAATGGCCAGAGCCGGCGACGGGAACGCATAGTAAGCAGCAGTTGGATCCCTTTTAAGAGCAGCTGAAAATACTCCCGGAGAGCCTCCAGCCGCGGCCACAGCAGCCGCCAGCGCTTGAGAAGCTCCATGAGGCGGGTACATGGCTGCAGCTACGAGTTCTCCTGCTTGACTGGCCGCAACTGCCTGCAAACCGAGCTTCTGGCGCTTCAAATGGCGCTTCGTCTCTCTGTGCTCCTCGCACACATTATTAGCCTGTTGGTGCGTGGCGTCTGTGCGTCCAGCCGTGCGTAGATGCGAGAGCAGATTGGACGAGTGGTGGCCCTTGATCACTCGCTCGCAGAATTTGCAGACGGAATTGCCCGCGTTGTCCTTCTCAAAGTACGACCATACAGCCGAGACACTGGCCGGTCCGTTCGCGAGCGGCGTCGCTTGGCCTGCAGGTGTGGAAGGCGCCGAGGACGCGACGGACGAAGCAGGCAGGAATTCCGCACTGGCAGCTACGCGCTTCACCATGTTATTGACACACAAAACCGGTATGCGCGGTACTGGTAATGGGGGAGAATGGTGGGAGTGTGGTTCAAAGGCCGTTTGGATACAAAATCAGATGTCGCCCAGAACACGTCATTCCTCCGATTTTAAGGGAATTTTAACCAATCGCAAACGTTTAGGTCTACCTTGAAGTGAATAGTAAGGTATCCGAAGCTTGCTACAGTACTATTCTTCGCCGGTAGTTGAGTAGTATTTCTCCATTGCTGCGCTTGAGGACAACCTGATTCGGACCATGTTGAGTTACATTCGTCTCCGCGCACTGGCATCAATTGGATGTCGAAGCTTCTCGGGTTGGTACTGGATCTTAATTCATTAGTTTCCTATTCCTCATTCTGATGTGTGTATGCAGCTTCGAGAGAGACATCCACTGTCGGCTTCATTGGTCTGGGGAACATGGGGTTCCCTATGGCTCACAACCTACTAAAGGCAGGGGTCGATGTGGTGTGCTTCGACACGAACCGCTCCAACGTTGACCGTCTCGTGCTGCTTGGAGCGAAGCCCGCGACTTCTATCGAGCAGGTCGCTGCAAAGACGAACACGATCTTCTCCGTCCTGCCGAAGGACGAAATAGTCATGGACGTTGCACTTGGAGACGAAGCGAAGCCTGGAACAGGTTTGCTAGCGAACATGCGTCCCGGAGCGTTGCATGTTGGCTGCTCTACCATTCACCCAAGCACATCCCATTCTCTTGATGTCAAGCACCGAGAAATGAAGACGAAATACGTTGCAGCACCGATCTTCGCGCGTCCTGACGGTATGGAGGCTATGCAAGCGAACTTCGTAGTGTCCGGATCAGACACGTCTGCAGTGGACCGGGCGTCTCAATGGCTGCACAAGTGCACGAACGGCCGAGTAGCTCCATTCAGCACGGAAGATCCAGGCGCAGCGAATGCAGTAAAGCTCTGTGGGAATTTCCTCATTGCAACAGCTATCGAATCAATGGCGGAAGCACTATCGCTGCTTGAAGCCAACGGTGTTGATCGAGTGCAGGCTATGCAGTTCTACAGCAACACGTTCATGAACTCGGTGATCCATAAAGGGTACGGCCAACGAGTGTCTGAGCGAGATCATCGTCCAGGAGGCTTCGCACTGGAGCTGGGCTACAAAGATCAGCGTCTAGCTCACCAATTGGCCATGGAGTCTCAAGTACCGATGCCGTTCTTGTCAACACTGATCGACCGGTTCCTGAGCGAACGTGCTAAGGGCCGCAGCGATCTTGACTGGTCAGCTATTGGTCTAGGAGTTTGTGAATCTCGTGGCGTCGATGTTTCTGAAGCTATTGATCGATCTCGCGCGGGCCAGGCGCCACCTCCACACCGAGCCTAAGCTGATGGACAATCAACCGTATTTTCATCAAGTTGAAGCGGTTTCAAATCTCATTTTGAAAATTGTCAATCAAAGTTGTAGCAACCTTCACTCAACATTCTGTTTTAATCCAAAACCATTTTTTGCGGTCCAACATGAAGCTGCTCAAGAAGCAGATCAGCGAGAAAGATGGCGCTGGATCAGTGGTTCTGCGCGCAGAGGAGCCTGAGGATATGTGGCATGTTTACAACCTCATCCATGTGTCTGATTCGGTCAAGACTACGACGATTCGCAAGGTGTGTAGAACGCTCAAGCCCGCGTAATTGATGAACTCGTACTTAACGGGAACGTGTCGTGTTATGGCGTTCTAGGTGGTGAAGGAGGGTGTCACGGGTTCTACCAGCAGCCAACGTGTCCGTATGACACTGCAAATCGAGGTAAGATATATTTTATGAGGGGAAATGCTGTTTTAAATTTAATATTTTGGTTATCTGCAGGTTGAGCAAGTCAATTTTGATCCGGCATTGTGCGTGCTGCGTATCAAGGGCAAGAACGTTATGGAAAGTCAATACGTTCGGGTATGTACTGGCAATGTAGTGTATATTCAGTGGGAGAAAATGGAATGTCTAATGGTGTCTGTGCACGCAGCTGGGAGCTTACCACACCTTGGATCTCGAGATGAACCGTGACTTCACATTGACCAAGAACTGCTGGGACGTCATGTCACTGGAGCGTATCGATATGGCGTGTGATATCACCAAGCAGGCTGAGTTGGCAGCTGTGGTCATGCAGGTCGGACTGGCACACTTGTGCTTGATCAAGGGCGACATGACTGTCATTCGAGCTAAGATCGAGACGAGTGTGCCGAAGAAACGTCCTGGGAGCTCGGCTCATGCCAAGGGAACGGAGAAGTTTTACGAGAACATTGTACGTTCGATTCGCCAGCACATCGATTTCAAGCTAGTCAAGTGCGTGTTGCTTGCAAGTCCGGGTTTCGTCAAGGACGATTTTTTCAAGTTCATGACTGAGCAGGCTGTTCGCCAAGACGACAAGCTTATCCTCGAGAACAGACCCAAGTTCGTATTGTGCCATTCATCATCAGGCCACAAGCATGCCCTTGATGAAGTGCTTAACGATCCGGCAATTCAGTCGCAGGTGGCAGATACAAAGGCCGTTGAAGATGTCAAGTGTTTGGAGCGCTTCTCCAACATGCTGCATATTGACCAGGACCGTGCGTACTATGGCTACAAGCACGTTGTACGTGCTAACGCGAATATGGCGATTGAAACTCTCATGATCACGGACGCTCTTTTCCGGTCGCAGGACATTGCAATTCGTCGCAAGTACGTTGACCTAGTTGAAAGTGTCCGGGATAATGGCGGTACTGTGCGGCTGTTCAGTAGTCTGCATGTGTCAGGCGAAAAGCTCGGCCAAGTGAGTGGTATCGCTGCCATTCTGCGCTTCCCCATGCCTGAAATCGACGAAGAAGACCAAGACGAGGAGTCTGATTCCGAGGATGAAGAAGACAAGGAGGATGAAAGCGGGGTGGGCGACCTGTCTGTCGAAGCTTTGGGTATGTAGTGAGAATTCTTCCAGGAGATAAATGCTTACAAATGCACGAAGCAAAGAGTCAACACTATTCCACCTTAGCTGCTTGTGTTGTGCTGGACGACGAGGTTGGACACACGTTTGTCGAATGTCTGCGACGTGAGACGCTCACCTAATGGCGCGAATGGGTTCGACATGGCGTTCACATACAGGCGATGCACCTCGGAGAAGAACTGGAAGGTAATAGACACAACTAACACGTTAATACCCAGTCTACAGCTCATTGCTTTTTAGGTCTTACCGGTCTCAGTTCAGATTCACGCACAGGTGCGTCCTGCAGCACCACAACGAACTTGACGGACGTGTTGGTGACGTAGCCGTAGACTCGGTAGTCTTCAATTGGGCCTAGAAACCCCAGATACATGTCGTCCTTGGACGTAGTGACGCCAGCGCCACGCAGCTTCTCCTCTATCACGTCCAGAGACACATGCGCAATGTAATGGAAGCCTAAATCTTCTCCTTCCTCGCCGAACGTACGGATATACAGGGGACTGTTCTGCGCAGTAGTAATACAGATTACATCAGTGTTGATCTTCACATACAGAGAGGTTTGGGTGGCGTTGTAGCTTAGCTAGAGAGGCGCCAGGCATGCACTTACAGCCGCGCCGATGACAGCGACGCAGGCGATCATGAGTGAAAATGAAGAAATGTTGTGGGAAGGTTGCTTGAAAAAATGATGGTCATTTTGTTGAAGTTATAGTAACAGTTGAAGCTTAATCATCGTCCCCTGCATCCGAGTCGCGTGCAGTTGAAGGTGGCGTGTATTCTGGAGTGGCATCGTCTTCATACTCACTGGGATACTCGACTGGAGCTTCCGTTCCATCGGCAGGTGTCTCCATTGCGTCCTCTGAACGAGAGCCTTCGAACTGTTCATCTTCTTGGGCTGCTGCAGTCTTAAGCTCAGAGACTGCAACGATTGTAGACGTGTCTGGTGGTCCGCTAGAATCTCCAGTGTGAGGATCCAGATTCCAGACGCTGGTTGTGTTATCTTCTTCGTTGCCACCTTCGCTGTCAAAGTTTGATACTGGCTCTGATGCGCTTGGAGATAGATTCCAAACAGTATTCGTATCTGGATCTCTGTTGGTGTCAGTATGGTCTGCCTTTACTTGGGCACTTTTAGTTCCTGACGACAGCTCATCAGCATCGTTGTGCTGAGGAATTTGCCCCTCTTCAGTGTTACTGCTTGGAGGAGTTGGCACTTTTGGCTCCAAGTTCCAGGGACACTCACCATTTTCTGCGTTTGAGCTTGGGTTGTCAGTAACCAGGTTTGGATTCTTCCCACTGCTTGATTCTGCATGAACGATTTCTTCAGCAGCACTTACAACAGCTTTTTCTAGTGAAATCTCGTCATTGGCGTCATCGTGGTTGTGTTGTATCTCCTCGGAACTTGAGATTGCATCAAGGACTGGTGCAGGCTCAGGATCTAGATTCCAGACTGACTGATTCACCTCCGGTAGGTGTTCTTCATCGTCATTTTCTGCCACGTTTGTAGGCTCAGGATCTAGATTCCAGACAGGCTGATTCACCTCAGTAGGATTTCCATTGGTGGTTTCTGTCATGTTTGTAGCTGCTTGGTATTCTAACGATGTTGGTGTCGGATCAACATTCCAAACTCCTTCCCGACCATTATCATCGTCATTTGAGTTTTCTTGTACCGAATCCGATTCTGCTTTATGTGAAACCACTGGGTCTCCAGACTTTTCTTCCGTATGAAGAGAAGGGCTTGGGGGTAAACTCCATACATTGGCGTTATCGTTTGACACAGTACTATCCTGCTCTCCCGCTGCTTCATGATCGTCGTCTTCATCGTCACTATATGCAACTGGTACATCGTCAACTGGGTCTCCTGGGTTGGGATCTGCATTCCAAATCACTCTATCTGGATCTCCTTCACCTGCCTCAATGTTTGACGGCTCTGGGTCGACATTCCAGGCTGTAGATTTCATGCTGCTTTCGCCATTGTCCTGGGCTGTATCAGCACTTTTGCTTTCATTCGGGTAGGGATCAGACTTTCTCTCTGGATGTGGATCCACATTCCAAATGGTACCGGGGTTTGTGTCGTTGCAGTTATCTGTAGCACTGCCGTTTTCATTCTGGTAAGGACCAGGCTTGTTTTCTGAAATTGGATTCATATTCCAGATTGTACCAGGACGTGTTTCCTTAAAGTCATCGTCTGTAGCATCATTTTGGTAAGGCTCAGGGTCGTAGTGTAGCTTTGGGTCCACATTCCAAGCACTGTCAAAACCTGTTTCCTTACAGTGATCATCTGTAACATCATCGCTTCCATCATCTTCGTAAGTCTTTTTCTCGCTTTTCACCTCCATTACTTCATCGCAGCTTTCGTCATTTTCACTGTTTTTTTCAGGTGCACTTGCCTCTGAATCCTCTGCCACTTGTTTCCCAGAAGATTCATCTGCCTTGTCAACATCTTTGCCCTCTTTATTGGTCGTGACATTACGCTGTACATCTTCCTCACCAGGATCATTGTTTCTTGACGTGGATTGCTGAGATCTTGCACTGTTGATGATAAAATCCGTCCGTCTTTCTTGATACTCAGTGGCTTCGAGTCGCTTAGCCTCCCGAGCTGCTCGAATATGCAAATTCTCCTCCAATTCGCACTCGACTTCTAGCTGAGCTAACCGCACTTGCTTGTAGTATTCAGCTTCGAGAGCTCTTCGACGTGTTTTAGATACAAAACCCTCTCGATGGTCGTATTTCGCCAGCGGTACGACACGGACTTGGCCTGTAGCACTCAGTGTGGAGTTCATTCTGGGGATATCCACATTCTGCCTGCTGTCTGGACTCTCTTGTTCTTGCAGATTTAATGGTTCGAGCTTGTTTTTCTTCACCAGAATACCTTTATAGGTACCAGAAACGTTTGAAGCCAATGGCACAGCTGAAACTTTCAGTTTGCCAGCAATTGCAGTAGGTGATGATGCCGCTGTGGTCTCAAGCTTCGCGCGAAGGCGGTCGATCTCCATATGACATTCTTCAATCTCAACCTCAAGCTCCTGGAATCGAAGAAATTTACTACGTATGTGTGAGTGAGCACCACACCTAATGGATTATTGAGATATTATGTTGTACCTGCTGTACTTTAGGTGGTCAATCTCCTTCCTTCGCTCTTCTGCCAGTGCTTCAGAAGTCGCAGCCTATCTAACCAAAGCAAAAAGGGGGATCACTACCAGTGTTCAGTCAATACTTTTCAAACAGTGTTGTCGTTACCCTCTGCGTACACTCCGACACGAGGCGGTCAATAAGCTCTTGTTTCCGTGTTTTGGTGGTCTTGGCATCTTGTGGAGATCGCAATATAGCAAATGCTGCTTGTAGCTATAACAAAGTTAGATTCCTGTGTCAACTAGCTGGAAGATTAGCCTCATACATCTTTATCCTTCTTTCGCAGTGTTTCCTGCAACCTTCGAGATGCAGTTTTCAGCTGTAAAATCAACGCATCCTACACATACACGATCATTTTAGTTACCTCGTAATAATTAACCAACAATTCTTCGCATTACCTTCTCTGTGAGTTGTCGCTTCACCAGTACGAGCTCCTGCTTAGTGTTTTCCCACTCTCTCCAGCCATCGTCCAGCTACAGCAACACGTAAGTTTGACCATTTTTTCTAAGCAATATTTCTTAACAATGACGAGATTGTGCACCTCATGCTGCTGGTACGGTGTCACTTGTGGTTGACTTGCGCTGTTGCCACGCCTGCTCATTAACCGCCTCGCCATGGTAGAGTGACGTACGTTCAAAATAATCGTTTCGCGTCCCAAAATGATAGAAGCTGCACGGGAAACGTCGCGATCTCATTGATACAAGCGGCCAGTAGGCAAACATCAATGGGGGAGGCACCGAGTTGGCAGCACATGTGGGGCGCTAAGGTCAAGATGCCCTGCGATATGGAGGACGACGTACTGGAAGACGCGATCAAGCACGTGACATCGAGATTGTCCAAGTTTGACACTGAAGAATGGGAGAAGAACGGTTTGGCGGTCAGTACAGAGTTGCTGCGTATCAAACAGTAAAGCAATGGTAGCTAAAGATTGTTTTGCATGGACTGACAGGTGTGTGAAGAGATCAAAGCTCATCTGGATGACGCGTGGGATCCAAATTGGGTTGTTTGTATCGGCAGGAACTTCGGCTCATTTGTGACGCATGTAACGAGAAACTTCGTTTTCTTCTATTACAATGAGAAAGCAGTGATGATCTACAAGGCAGGATGAAGAGAGAACACTACAGACAGCCAAATAGCTAACGTGTACTGACATCATCAAAACGTATTGTGCTTCCACTTCAACTAGTTTCTGATTGGTCTAAAATCGAATTTTCGCGATAGCCAACAGTTTTTGACACATTAGCATTAGAAGCCATGGCAACGCACGTCGCCAAGAAGATGAAGGTGGAGCATGAGCCTCTCAGCTCCAGTGCTGACGCTGACGCATCAATGAAACAGGAAAACAATGTTAGTGAGGATGGAGAAGACTCCGACGATGAGACGGGAGCGTCTGCCATCGCCCAGTTCCAGAGCGAAGACGTGAGTGGATTGACACATTGACATATATTGTTTTGGTAAAATTGGCTCAAATGATGCTAATATCTTCACTTGCTATGTATATATCAGGGTACCAATGTAGGACCACAGCTCGAGATCCCACTGAGCTCCAATGTCCGCCAGATGGAAGAATTAGTCAACGAGCTGCTGCAGAATGGCAAGAACCGTGTCCCATACTCGCTGTTCGTTGGAGAGACGGAGGTGACGACGTCACTCAAGGCTACGGTGGAGGAACTGGTTCGTGGATGCAATATAAACGAGGTGGTTTGTTGAAAATCTGACGTTGTTCTTGATGGTTGTACAGAAATTGTCGACGGAAACGGCGTTGACCATCACGTTCCAGCCGCTGGCAGCGTTCCGGGTGCGTCCAGTAACCCGTTGTAGTGACACATTGCAAGGACATTCGGAGGCTATTTTGCACGTGAGCTTCAGTCCGGACGGGAAGAGACTGGCGAGTGGAGGAGGTGACGCTACTGTCCGCTTCTGGGATACCAACACGTGCATGCCCAAACACACAGGCCGTGGACACAAGAACCACGTGCTTTGTACAGCGTGGTCTCCCGATGGAGCGCGCTTTGCATCGTCGGACCGTAACGGTGAGATTCGTCTGTGGGATCCGCTGACAGGTAAACAGATCGGCCAGCCTATGAAAGGCCACAAGCAGTGGGTGAACTCTTTGACCTGGGAGCCCATGCACCGTAACGCCACTTGCGAGCGATTCGCCAGTTCTTCCAAGGACGGGTCCATCAAGGTGTGGAACGCTCGTACAGGTCGATCTATCGCTTCGTTGTCGGGCCACACAGACTCAGTGGAGTGCATCAAGTGGGGAGGTGAAGGTTTGCTGTACAGTGCGTCCCGTGACCGTACAATTAAAGTTTGGGCGATGGAGGGCGAGCATGTGGGCAAGCTTGTGCGAACGTTGATTGGACATGGTCATCGCATCAACACGTTGGCGTTGAACGTGGACTACGTGTGTCGTTCGGGTCCATTCAGCCACAACACCAAGAGCTTCGCGTCTCGGGAGGAGATGCAACAGGCTGCGCTGAAGCGGTACCAGGAAGTGCGCAAGGGCCAGCCGGAGCGCTTGGTTTCTGGATCGGATGACTTTACACTGTTCTTCTGGGAGCCTTCGGAGAGCAAGAAGCCCCTGTCGCGTCTTACAGGCCACCAACAGCCTGTGAACCACTTGAGCTTCTCGCCGGACGGACGCTACTTCGCTAGCGCCAGTTTTGACAAGAAGGTCAAGATCTGGAACGGTCAGAATGGAAAGTTCATTGCCACGCTCACGGGCCACGTAGGCGCTGTGTATCAGGTTTGCTGGTCCAGTGATTCACGATTGATCGTGACTGCCAGCAAGGACTCGACTGTGAAGGTGTGGGAGCTGAGCGAACCGAAGAACGCCAAGACGACGCTGTCAGGCCATGCCGATGAAGTGTACGCGCTGGATTGGAGCCCGAACGGTGACATGGTGGCCTCAGGCAGCAAGGACCGCACCATCAAGATGTACGTGACCTGTGTTGTTATAGTTGAAGTTGTCCTGTCACTAATTTTCCCTCGTTTCTGTGTCTCAGTTGGAAGCACTAAGTCAAAACTAATAGACCTGATTTTTGTATGCACTGGTAAAGATGAGATTTCGTACTTAAGTGAGTAGGCGCCAAACTCTTCCCGCCAAGCGTCTTCACTTTCCGATTTTGTGCGCGACCAGCAGTTCAAAGTTTTAACGGACTCATTTCGCTGTTTTTACTGTTAAAACCAGTTTCCAGCTGAAATGAAGCGGTCACGAGACGATAGCAACATGGACTGTGACATGGACGCCGTTGGCATGACACCGCCGCCGTCATCTCTTTGGGCCTCTATGTCCCCGTGGAAGCCGCCGCATTCAGCCGCCAAGCGCTGCAGAGACCGCTCTGTTCCTGTTGGTACGTACTTTTCCGCTTATTTGCTCTGTGTTTTAACTTTGAAACTAACTGTTGAAATGCTTTTACAGACGCGCTGAGTCGCATGATGTCCGCTGCTGTCACCAATGCGCGTATCAAGAAGCACAGCAGCATTGGACGGCTGTTCGGGGGAAAGTGCGAGGCTGTTAACGTCTGCTGCGGCGTGTGCGAGAGCCCCAAGCGCCAGTTCGTGGCAAATCAGATGCAACGCTGCAGCCACTGTGAGCGTACAATGGGAGACTGCTGCCGTCGCGAATGTGACTCGTGCAGCTACTCCTTCTGCTCTTCGTGCTCGACACTCAACTGCGACGAGCAGTTTGACCGCGTCTTCTGTCTGCCGTGCAACGAGGTACAGCAAAGTCGTGGCTAGAAGTTGAGTCGGGAAGTTCTAATTAGTAATTCTAAGTGTGTGTTCCTAACTGTACTGCAGGCTTTTGGCTTTGAGTACTAACTGAACATGTTGGAGCCTGGATCATCGTACAGGAAGCTACGAACCATCTCGTACGCGATGCCTGGTTGATCATGAGGAACCATCTAGACAAGAGGCAGATTAGTGGCAAGTACAGAGAAAAAAAGCAACAGGGAGCGTACATGGCCAGCGTTATAGACTCTCATAAAGCTGAGGCCGTGGGAAGTGCGCACTTGGCCGATACATCGGCCATGGAAGGTCTGCTCGGTGAAAGTAGCAGACCTGAAGTCTTCCTGATGCATCCAAGAGAGATCACGAGTCCAGGAATCTTGTGACATCCAGTTGACGACGGTGTCGGCGTCACCTCCGTAGACGAGCACCCGAACGCCGTGCTCTAGGGCTTGAGCGACATTCGACTCGCTCTCTTCTAGCTGGTCCATTGCTACCAGTCGCTCAAGTGCTCCGGATGAGCACAACTTCCACTTGTGAGGAGCTTCGTCGAAGTATGCTGTTGCTGCTGGGGTGTTGACAAATGTCTCGAGACGGGAAAACCGATAGCACAGCTGGAGGGCATCATCTTGATGACATTCGCGACGTACATCGTACACGTTTCGACCAAGATTCAAGACAGCAGATGCTGTACTCCCTTCAATATTGAGGAGACTTTGGAGAGCAGCATCGCAGGCGGGGTTGATGCTGTCAGGATGACGCAAATTGCCACCTCCCACACAGTTTGCGATCGCCAATTGAAATCGATCGCTTATTTCGTGAAACCCGTCTTCATTTGAGCCAAGGAAATCGTATCCGTACGCCCTGGACTGGAAAAATGGGAGCATTGATGTAGCCCAAGCTGTAGTCGACACTACACCATTGCCGATCGCAATTCCTTTCAGCGTCGGGAGTGTGCTGTCCTCATCAAGCATTCTCACCGCTAAATCTGGTACGTAGTGGCCTGCATAGCTCTCACCGAAAATGTAAAAGCCGTTCTCTTTGAGCTCTGGATGCAACAGATAAAACTGCTGCAGGAACTCCTTCATGTCGTCCGCTGCAGTTCCGAGTGACCAAGGGCGAGTGATTCCGTTGTCTCCGTCGCTGTATCCCGTACCTTTGGGCTGATCAAGATAAATGACGTGAGCGAGTCCTGTCCACGAGTACGGGTTGAGCGAGATGGAGTCTGTTTCATCATCAAACGAACAAGGACCATTCTCGAATAGCAACGCGACCAACCCAGAGCACCCAGGACCACCTGACAACCACAAAATTACTGGAGCATCAACTTTCACGGCGGAAGACTGATAAAACACGTAGAAGAGATTGTTGAGCGTGCCGATCTCCTTGGCAAGATTTTCTCCACACAGCGATGTTGTTGTCGGATATTCCTCGATGAGGTCACCTGCCTGGGCAATTAGCTGCTCCCCACCTGAAAACATCCAACTTTGCGCTACTAGCGACACCAAGAGCAACCACCAAGCACGAACCTGCATTTTCGATGGCAAGTAGTAGACGCAAGATCGTGAATGACAAGGTACAACCAGTAGTCGCAACATGCGACGGTTGCAGTGGATATGCCAAGAGTCTTGACCCAAGACGTCATATCGAGACGGTTGAAGAAGACGTTACGTGTACGTTAAGTTATGCTTAAAAGAAGATCGACTCCATGATGTGGACGATATGGTCGTAAGCAGGGACTGCAATTTCCTGCTGTGAAATAGCGTACTGGAGGGTTTCCGACGATATTTCCTCCGGTGGTTGATATTCGAGCTGGTTTGAGGCACTCCACGGATCGTGAGCAGCAGCTTGGGTTGGAACACTGAATGACATGAGCGGGTTCGTCGCTTGCTGCTATCAACCACATCAATTGTAAAATTGTGTGTGAGCCTTTGACGTGTTATACACCCAGGGAAAAGATTGTCCAAACCTGAACCGAAGGCAGCCCTATAGACTCGCGCTTCGACCTTGGCGGTTGAGTAGATTTGGCCACCTTGTTTCCGTTCGAAGCAGCAGGGTATTGGGGCGTCTTGCTTGGAGAGCTGGTTTTGCTGAATCTGAATCGATCAAACGAGTTAATTGTCGTGACCTGCTTCTCACGCTTTGTCTTCTTCCGCTTCTTGTCTCTGAATTGATCCTCTTCATACGGATGTTTCGACTGCAATCTCTTCCTTGGTCCAGTCTCTTTTTCGTGCTCTTTGAGCGCACTTGGTGCTATCGACTTGCTGTTATCCAGCTTTGCATTCTGTTTTGGGATATTTCCCTTTGATAATGTCATAGTCTCCTTCGGCTTCAGCACATTCTGGTGCGATAACCCTGTCGGCATTACATTCTTGATCGAGCTGCGTTTGTTTTTTTGCATGTACCGATCCATCCGCTGCTGCTTAGCGTTCGTTTGGTGGCTTGTCAGCGTCTTGATGTAGCGGAGGATGCTGCTGTCTCCTTCTGTGAGTACTTCATCCTTCATGGGGCCTGAACCTCTCACAGTATGCAAACTCCTTTACAGAGTGATGGTCTTCAACTTCAACACGACTATGAAAAATATCTTGTATCTTTAAAAAAAATTGAAGAAAATTGAACATGCAGTTTCAGTTATCTGTTAAACCAACGTTTCTTCTTGGACTTGTGTCTGCTGTAGACTGCAGCAGCTCGACGGCCTCGTCTGGAAATGGTTAACGTAGTCAATGACGAGTTTGGAGCTGCTGAGGATGGAGCCTTCCACGAGTCCAACAATGAATACCGTCGCTCCGAATTCATACCGCTCACGCCACTCATGCCACTTACTCCGCTTTGGCGACTCAGATACGACGTTGTGTCCGATGGGATCTCAGCTGTTGCTTGATTACGACGACGTGTAGTTGGCGCTTGCGAGATAAAGTTGCTGACGTTGATATTGCTCATGGGAATGTCACCAGCTGCAGTGGATGTGATCCTGTTGCCGTTGACCATCTTAACGTCAACGTCGTCTGGTTTCAATGGCAAACTACCACGACGAGGTCGCGTAGCAAAGATGTCTTCGTCGTCTTCGTGATCGTCGTATTCAGCTGCCTTTCTGGAATGATACTGCGAATCGATAGGCTCGTATCGAGCTCCTAATGTCGAGTAGCGGATTGATGTGGGAGACGGCAGTGGGGAATTGCGAACATCTTCTCCCTTGTACCGAAAACTTCGAGGAGCAACAGCATCTGTTAACTCGACAGCCCCATCAGTGAATTTGATACTCTTTGGAGGTGCTTGTATAAATGTGCCGTCAATATCAACCTCACGATCAGGAGGAATGCTCTTGACATCGACCCGAATGGAAGGTTCTCGCTCTCCATCCACATCAAAGCTCTCGACACTTGCAGGGATCCCTCGTGCTCCGTCCACATCGAAACTCTGAGTGCTCATAATGTTTGGATCTGCTGATTCGATATTTGTAGCCCCAGTGCCCACAGGTGGTTTCGCTTCCGATTGACCAGTCTTAATCGAGTTACGGAGCATCGAAGGACGGCTTTCCAGTGTGAAGTTGTGCCAGCGTCCCATGAAACTGCGTGATATCTGCTTCAAATGCGTTTCTTTCGGTTCTTCAGCATGAATGATACGCAAGACACGATTCACGTTCGAAAGGAGGGGGGCCTCGAGTTGCTCCTTGTTTTCCACTAATCCTTCCAGGAAGGCCAACATCTGAGGGTAATACTTGAGATCTTTCAACCAGTACTCGGGATCATCTTTCGTTCCATTCTCTGTCAATGTCGTGCTGCGAGCCTCTAATACACGACGTAGTACCTTCAGCAAAGACGGGATATCAGGGTGTTGCATGGTAATTCGACAAATAAGCAACTCCACGAATTCTTTCGACGTGATCTCTGGGAACTGCACCAAACGTCGAGCGATACGCAAAATACAGCGGTACGGGAAGCCTGTGATTAAATGCTGGTTGCAGTTCCGTACAAGCTTTACGATTTGGTCAGGTATACGGTTGTCAGCAATGGTTTCGTCGACATCAAGCGATGCTCTCAAAATGTGCGTCATAGCCATCGTATACTTGTCAATTTCGTCGGCAATTGCTTTGAGATTGTCTGGAGGATTTTGAAGATCGAAACGCATCAGTTGGTCGAGTTGGGTTCTCCATTGCTGAAAAAGCAACTCCAGATTGTACGATGGGTTTGTCAGCTTTTCTGGATCTGGTCGAGACAAGAATCGCTCAATGTACAGTCCTGCCACAAAGTTGTCAGGGGCCGGGATAAAATCTGTCTTATCATCAAGCAGAACAGAGTCTCGTTTACCAAGTGATCGTTCTACTCGGTTTCGACAAATAATTTGGTCAAGCTTTTTTCGTACTTCTGTTCGCCGGTGAGAATTCCAAATCAAATCACTCTTTTGGTGGTTGTCATCAAAGAACCGCGTCGCCTTGTTCGGATCCAGGTGAATTTGATACACGATCGGGTATGGGAGAAATCGACAGAGTCCGCTGTACATCTTCTCGCGTAATTCCATATCTTTCATCAGCAACGCGTACAAAACTTCAAATGCAGGTTCTCGCAGTGCTTCAGCTCGGAGAAAATGCTCGTGAAGGACGTGTTGTCTTGATTGGAGCGCGATACCCAGAATTTCAACCCAAAGACCACAATCTTGCACGTACTCGGCGATGACTAGACAAGTATCGCACAGCTCAGCCAAGCAAGACAAGGCGTAATATGCTTGTTCGAAACCAAGATGATCTGTGATAACCTGAAGACACCACGTGAACTGGCAAAAAGGTTCCAGCATCCGTTCCAAGTTACACTCGAAACCACATATTTTGTTCAGGATAAGCAGCGCCATTTCTTGTCGAGCCAAATAATCCACATTCCCAAATTCGGTTTCCATAGCAGTTGGAGCATCGCCTGCTTCGTCCTTAGCTTTAAATCCATACGTCGATAGCGACCGACGCGATGATATCGATACCCCCGCCTTGGTTTTGTCATCACCATCAAATGGAAGTAAGTATCTACCAAGTGTAGCAACAGATATTGACGCGTTCACTGCATCCTCATCATCAATATGCTGTTCCAAGCACTCCACAATGGCAGGTCGGAAGGCTGGCAAGTCACATAAAAGACTTAAGCAGTCCAACGCAGGCATTGTATCCGAATAAATCCCAAGCTTTGGGTCTCTGTTTTCGTTCAAAAAGCAGAAGAGAGACTCAACGAAATCCACAGCAGTAGTTGGGAACAGCGTATCTTCGGTAATCACGTGGGGATTTTCCTCCGACTTTTCGAGCAAAAGCAGCAAGTAGATACCTCCAACATACGGCTCTGAGCTGAGGCAATCGTACATATAATTGGTAGCGCTTTCTAGAAATGATACTCCATCGTCATTAGGGTCCGTGCAAAACTCTTCCGTCAATTGAGATAATTCGTTGCGCGTGCTTTCATTCCAGATGCAAGTCGGTTCCCGAATATCTGACAATAAAATTGTACAGAAGTCATACCCATTTGGCTTTTCCAGGCGATCCAAAAAGTCCATCGGAAGGAGATTAGCTAGAGCCTCAAGTCCTGCAGATCGGCTGTTGCCATCCGGTCCCAAAGCGAGCGAACGAAGAGCCCCAAAAGCGCTTTCCAACATATCTCGCTCTTGTTTTTCTAACGCAGTGATACTTTCTTGGGTGTTATTAACCCCGGACGAGCTTTCGGCGGAAGCCAAGATCAAATAGAGACCCTTCCAAAACACACGTGTGGAAGTCATAATTTGCTGTTGTAGCTCATGACTTCGACATAGGGAGGATGCAATTTCAAACGACATCTTCTGGATATGCCACGGTTGGATGTTCTCGAACGAAAGAATGACATCATCCAGCAATGAATACACGCGCTGCGCATATCTAGACTTCCCAGCTCCATTTTGTGAGGTGTACTCTGTCGCGGTAAAGAATGACGTGTTGTCATCATCTCCGAAAGTGTTAAAGTCGAATGTCTTCGATGGTGGAATTGAAATCGAGCCATTTTTATCGCCTTCTACCTGTAGTAGCGAATGCACCCCTTCTTCAGACGTCAGAATCAATTTTAAGATCGAAAACATCGTCTCCTTCGCTGCTACATCATGGCCATACGCACAACTTTCCACCAGGTCGAGAACGGCATCCCAGCTACCTTCGATTAAAACCATAAGAGGGCCATTTTGAGGCGCGACAGATAAAAGGCGTTCAAGAAACTGCATGGCTAGGAACCGAACTTTAGCCTCCTTAGCCGTTCGAGAAGCCAACACACGGACAAGCAGGTCAAGTGTTGAAGACTCATATGAGAAAAACTGAAAGCCGTATTTGTCCAATAACTGCATCTGTGACTTCAAAATACGCTCGATAACATCATCCGATGATTTTCCACCACCAGCCTCGTTCTTCCGCTCAAGCGCACTGCAGAGAGAATCAAATGCTTGACGAACTGTTGACAATTCAACTTGTTGCTGACATAATTCCCGATAGCGTGAACGCAAATCTGATGACGAAAATGAAATGTCTTCGCTCCAGCCAAATAACTTGTATGCATCTGAATGATCCACATTGTCCTCCATACCATCCGCTTTACGACGGGCCAGGTACCGCCATTTCTCCTCGATACTTTTCATCGTAAAAACAGGGTCTTCCACCTCCTCAGCATCTGAATTAGACTGGTTAAAAGTTGAAAGATAGAATCCACTGCAGTACACGTCCCCAGACAACTCCAGATAGGAAATCGGAGGGATAGGGGTGTAGCTGTACCTCGCTGTGACGTTCGTCTTCAAGTTTTCCTTAAACTCTCGTAGATGTTCATCCATCATCTCTTGCAAGTGCAACCTCATCGCCGACGACCACAAAACACGCTTATCACGCTTTCGCCCACTATACACGTCAGCAAATGCCTCAGGAGTCTCTGAGTCCAGAAGTCCAATGAGCGACTCGGGTAGAATATCAGTCAGATAGCTCTGACCTACATACCGGTCCAATGGTCGCTGACTTCGGTGGATTCTTTTCAGTAAGGTTGCTTCTGGAACAAAGGCAGACAACTTGTCGGCCCCTCCCAGATTCGCAGCCGTAGCCAAAATGAAATAGAAGGCTCCGTATTTGTACAACTCATCCAGTTCTTCATCGTTTAGATACATCAGCATCTCACAGACGTATCTCCGCACGTTTGAGTTGTTTACGAGAAGAAGCTGGACCAATAAAGCTAGGGACGACGTATTCGCCACCACGATATTCACCAATGGTGGAGGCCACAAATGTTTGTTCCCAGCTGATGCTTTCCGTTGGTCTTTAATCATAAAGTTTCTCAGCGATTTCAAGGCGAACATGGCACAATTTGTGTCATTTGGTTCGTCTGTCAACTCCATCCAACGCAGCTCTGGGTACTCAAATATCGACTTCCATATGTGATCTTCCCCGTCAGAATGCGTCGAGCAGCAGCAAACATACAGAGCATCAATCTGGCGATGCCGAATGAAAGGGTCAGCGTCTAAATACTCTTTCAGGTCGTTTGCTGAAAAAGGACCTTTGAGCGTTGTGGCGTCACCTGCCTCTCCGAAAGCTTTAAGCTTTATGCTCCATCTGAGTGAATACCTTGACTCTTCGTAAAAGGAAAGCTCTGCAATCGGAACTGATGAGGTCTCATTTGCTTCGGACACGAACGAATCCATCATTGGTATGTCACCGAGATCGTTCGTCATCTCACTGCCTAGTTGGGGTACTTGGCGTCTGTGTGAGAGTAAGGACATGTATAGCAGCACTTGGATGTGGTTCTTCGTACATAACTCGGCACAGGTATCTCCAGACAGACTCAATCCAGACAGCAACTCCACAATATCTTGGATTTCACTTGCCAAATATGAGTTCCGCAATAACTCTGTGAGGAAGCGAGCTCTGTGTTTGGTAATCGGTCGTGTTTCAGGGAAAACATTGGCAAGTTCGATCAAGATTTTCAGCATTGAGTGACCATGCTGTTCACTTCCGATTGCTCCAGTAAATTGAGGAAATCCATTGCTCCCACTTGCAGACCAATCGCTCGTTCCTGATAACGGAATATTGTTCAAGTGAAGATGCTCCAACCAACACTGATACACCTCATTAAAAAACTTCGCTGGGTCTTTCGCGATATCCATGCTGGCGAAAAAGAGGCTACTTGAATTTTTCAGCTTTCCTCGATGTGTTCCCGCTTCCATCGATCGAACAACTTTGGCCACTTCTGCCAACTGCAACGATCCGTCACTTATTCTTTCTGTAATCACGCGTAGATAAAACCGGTCAACCTGAAGCTCCTGGGCAATGGTTTCGTATCTCACTGAAAACTGGGCATGATTCCACTTGAGCTCATTATTTCCTTTTCGAGAAGCAACTAACGTCAGCGCAACTGCTTGGTTAGCTTTAAATTGTTCAAATTCTTCAATCGCTGAAGTGAGTGCAACTTTCAGTTCACCTCGCGTAGCCTCATTCCAAATCAAGTCCGGGAGCATAAAATCTTTGCTTACCATACTTGACAATAACGCCATGTCTGTTGATGATTCACCAGGATAATTCATTCGCGATGGGTCCTCTTTGACTCGAGCTTCTTTCGCTGATTCGCTAGCGAACAGCGTTCCAATCTGGAGTTGCATGCGACGAATAAACCACGCTGAGCCATCAACATGGCTCTGTAACTGATGCTTACTTTTCCGGCGGGTAGACTCAGTTTGTCGAGCTCGCTGCTTCTTCAACAGTTTTCTAACCATTGGGCTCGAAATCATCCGAATAAATCCATGCGGAAGAATCCTCACCAGCATTTCATGGGAAGCCTTGTGATGAGTCACCCAGATGCTAGCAATGTACTGATACGTCTCCTTTGCGTTATCTGAGGGGTGGAAAAATGCTTTGCGCAGGTGCTGGAGAGTTAGACCGGAATCTAAGGCAGCATCGCAAATTCGCTTCCGTATTTTATGATCACCGTGGTCTACAATCACTTTTAAGACGCAAATGACAGCTGCAGTCAATCCAGCATTCACACCTTGAGATGCTAGCTCCAGCAACAGTGTGTACTTGCCTCCAAGATCTTTCACGATGGCATCAAAGTGGTTGTTATCGGTACTGTGACGAGAAACCACCAGTACATCCAGGACCAATTGCAGCAGTACTAGCGTGGAGCTTGAATTGCGCTGTTCCAGAAGGCCAGTTAATAGCGAAATAATCTTGCTATGCTCGAATACCTGAAAGCGAATAGCCTTCTCAGCTGCACGATGAGCATTTGATCTCGACTTATCAGCAATGAGCGAGTGAAGTGAATTTACTGCCCAAACAGTAGCAATCGAATCCCCAGATACCAATATCTGCGCAAGAGTAGGAACAAGTACCATTGCGCCACCATTTGACTGTTCCATCGCAAGCCGATAACAACCATCGTTGATCCGGCAAAAGGTTTCGAGAATGACACAAATCTCGTTTGCACGAATAGATGGCTTACAGGAATGCTCGAGCTATCAACGCAAAATGTCAGAAAGAAGACGTTAGTTTATACATCTCAAGCATATTTTTATCCGTGTTCCTTACCATGTTGTTAATTCCCCGAAGCAAAGAACTGAAAGATAATTTTTCCAACCGCCCACGCATCGACTTTCCCGCAAAATCCTCAATCTCAACATTCATATTCAGGCTCTCCAGGGCAAAAGTGACTCTGTTTGTTGCGGATGTGATACTGACATCTTCTCCACTCATCATGTCAATCTCTTTCTCCAGAATTACATGTGCTGGAATGTAAAGGCCGTCGTGGTTAAGATAGAGAAACCGTTCGTGTTCATCCTTCAGCAGTGCTCGAGGAGACATTCTCGGGTTCAAATTTGAAAATTCTCGACTTAGCGATACATCGTAGTTTCCGACGTAGCGGTATCCATCATACAGAGCTGCAAGAAACTTTTCGATATCGTAGGGAACGTAAACAACTCGGCTGCTATCCACAAATTCCAAGGCCACCATATTTTGGCTTTCGTCATTCTCCAACCCAGGAACCACTACACGTCGCAAATTCTTTAGATCGTAAGTCTTCTTTGAACAATTTGAAAACTCTTCAATAGTTCCGTCAACGAAACACAGCTTCTTCTTCCGTAAGTGTGTGGATCCGTGCCTTCCAGTCCGCCGCTGCACATCAAATAAGTCGTTAGATTGGAAAGCCGATTGATCAAGAGGCCTTTCTGCTTGTTGTTTTGGAAGCTTATCCCGGGTCTTGAATCGAAGGTGGATCCCAATAACTCCAGCCAAGGACTTCATTTTTTCAACAATGTCATTGCTTTGGTCGGAGTAAATGAACTTCAATTTGTTCTTCACTGTGAGGATGAACGCGTCTGGGATCGAAGTCGCTTGAGTAACCTCTTCAATTGAGCGAAACTCAAATTCATGAGTATGTTTTGTCAAGATTCTCACGGCAATCAGTGCTCGCGGGGTCAGATACAACTTGGTCTTTTCTCGCTGCCCATCCGCTGTTCCGACAAAACCGTTAAAATGACTGCAATCAACGCTGTATACGCGCTTGAACTCCTCGAAATTACCCACCAAATGACTCATAAGCTCCTGCAAGAAGATGTTGCGACACCTGTAGCGAAGACGCAAGAAGACCGAGTCGTCGTACTGATCAATCCCCATCTTTAAAGAGCCACATGCTGCCTCAAGAAATTGCCGGTATTGCCGTAGGAGAACTTCAGGATTCTGAACGACCACCACACTAGCGGGAAGGCTGGATCCACCACTAGAAGATGCTTCTGATGACGAGAATGTGTTGTTTCGACTGAGGGCGTAATTATTTCTCCTGGAAGAAAACAATGGAGGCCGAGATAGTGGAGCCATCGGTGCTCCACGTTGACTGCCTGGCCCAAAATTCAAAGTTTCGCCAAAGCTAAGTGATTGCCGAGGTATTTTTCCATCATTAGATCTCAGCGGAGATCCCATGTTGCCAAAGTGCAGGAACGCCGGGTTTTTCGTCATTCGGCTAAGAATGCCCACACACGCCTCCACGGTAGCCAAAGCAGGAAAACTAAAAAGAATTCGCAGCATCATGCGGTATTTTGTCGCCAGGTGTTGATACAGCGTTTCTGATAGTTTCCGCTGCTTCTCGACATTTGCCTTCACCAGTAACAGGATAAACTGGCACAGTTTCATCGTTGGCAGATCTGACAAGAATGCACCAGTCTAGAATTCACAAGCAGTCGTGTAAGAGTGCAATCATGATTTCAACGGAACGCCTTTGGGTGGACTTACATGTGTATCTTCGTCAAGTAGTGACAGAAGTGTCATCATAAAGACACCATTCGACAGCAGTAGTTGCCGACATTGAAGCTTATGCGCTTTCGACTCCATCAACCGGCTCAACAACATGAATATCCAGTAGATAGCAACCGAGTTCTTGCTCACCAGAATCTTGGATATTGTGCCTATGTACTCTTCCCCACGCTAAAGCAACACAAGTACACAGACTCATTAAACTCAATACCATTTGAGCATGATAAAGTAGTGTAATATACCTCTGTCAGAATTTTCATGAATTCGTTGATAGCAGGGGGCGCCAACGTCAAGCGGTAAAGCGATTGAAGATACGTAGTCACAAAATCATGCGTTGCGCCATGACGGCCAACAATATCGTGTAGCTCACGTGCCAAGACGTACAACACCTTATCGAAAGGCTTGTTTGGCTGTGCAATCACACCAGAGGTAGGCGTATTGACGTTCAGTTCTAGCGATAGAGAGTGCATCTCTTCGTCAAGGCCACGAGGAAGTTGCCGTTGAGTGCGTGCTGTCTTGCGATAGCCATGTACTGCAAGCAGTTGTAAAACATTTGCTTGCGCGACACGGAGTTCACGATCCATCACGTTCACGTTCGGCACCGTGTTTGCAATCTTATTACCTTCTTGCAAAATGATCTTGCGCGGGATCATACGAACCGAGTCCGCTACTTCAGTCATCTCCACACCAACCTGGTAGTTTCCCAGTGCATGGCATGACGCCAGTAATTCACACACGATCTTCTCGCGCTGCGCAGAATAGTACTTGCGCTTGACGCCGTCCGCGTACACGACTTCAAATGCTTGCAAGGTATCTTGATGCATGACCAAAGTGTAGATTCTCGACAATGGTCGACTGGAAATAACTGTCTTGGCATCTGCATATTCCGTAATATACTTTTCCGATACGGAAAGTGTGCGTGGAACAGCACTGGACTCGTTTGACTGCGACACCTTCAATACTTGATACTCAAACGACACGCTGGTACCCAAGGACGCTTTCCCATCATCTTTCAAAGCCGCCTCCATGGTTTTCTTGCGATATTCGTTGATCTGCATGCCGTATGCTTTCATAACTCTGCTAATAGCTTGTGCCAGCTCTGTGCGTCTTGGCACAATGAACAAACTGGAATTGTCCGAGTGGTTCAACGCAATAGCTTCATGGTCGTCGCAGATGACGTCAATGGAGACCAAACTCGTGTACGGGATATGACTCATGAGATCTCCCTCATTGTCTCGCTGATAAATGCCGTCAGGACGGATCTCCACAACACAAGTAGACTGCACGCCGTTCTTGTGGTACTTGAGACTCTGAAATGCATGCGTCTGCAGCTCAGTGGGCGGCGGCTGCGGTGCATCTGGCATCTTGGCGTAGTGTTGACTGCGTAGACGCATCAGACACACTAATACTTCCATACGGAAGTGGCAGCGGTAGACAGTCTTCTTGATGCGGTGACGTGGCGTGTGAATGACGAAATCTGTCTCGCCTTCAAGCACGTTAGCGCCATCCACATCTTCATATGGCCACGTGTTGGTGACTTGCTGATTCTCTCTGTCCAATGTCGAGAACGAGTATTCTCCGAAGCAGAGCACACGCTCTTTCACCACGAAGCTGCCCACTTTGTGCACCATGAAGCGCGCCACCACGCGCTTCATCTCCATGGTGTGTGGGCAGGTGCTTGTTCTTCTCGGCTGCTTTTTTCTTTCTGTTAGTTTACTCCTACGCTTTTGGCTTCTACTGGATTCTCTTCTCTCACTTCAAGTGGATCACTACGCAGCAATTCCTGAGCGATCTTCTCAATTGCTGGCCTTATTCGCGAATGGCAGAGAGCGCGAAAGGTCGTGTTGACTTAAGTGCGAGACAATCACTCCTGAATCCACTTCAACTTTAGAAGTAACATTTTGTGATTTGTCAAAAATGGGTGAATTTCCACCAATTACATGCATCCCCATCGTGTGAGGCCCACATGCGCCGCCTCACCACCAGAAGCACAAAAACGCACCTGCACCCCCAGCACTCCATTTGTCCCTCTAGATCCCAGCCGAGATGCTTGCGTCGTCCTCCTCCAAGCTCGCGGCCCGCGCCTCGCGCTCGCTGTTCACCAAGGCCAGTGCCATGCCCAGTGTGGCTCTGAGTGAGGAGTTTCCCTCGGTCCCCAAGACGCAGCCGCAGGCCGCCGCCGCCCCCAAGGTCACCACTTCGACGACCTCGTCGGGCCTGAAGCTGAGCTCGGACAACCGCGCTGCCACTGTGGCCACCATTGGCGTGCAGCTTGATGCTGGTGTGCGTGATGAGACTGAGGAGACTGCGGGTATCTCGCAGCTGTTCGCCAAGATGGCCTTCCGCGCCACGGCGAACCGTTCGGACCTGCGTTTGTACCGCGACATTGAGGCCATTGGCGGCGTGGTGAACGCCCAGGCCGGTCGCGACTTTGTGCGCTACAGCGTCAGCGTGCTGCCTGATCAGCTGGATGCCGCTGCTGAGATTCTGGCGGAGACTACGCTGGCTCCTAAGTTCGCCCTCTACGACGTGGACGAGCAGAAGAAGATTGTGCAGGCTGAACTGGAGAAGATCGCTGGAGACGCTTCGGCTTCGTTGATCGAGAACGTGCACTCTGCTGCCTTTTACGATGACTCGACTCTTGGTCGCTCGCTGGCCACTGCTGAGAACCTGAAGTCCCTCAGCCCTGAGGCTCTGTGGGCCTACTACGAGAAGTACGTCAACACGTCCAACGCTGCTCTGGTCGGCGCTGGCGTGGCCCACAACACGCTGACTGACCTGGCTAACGAGTACTTCGGCTCTTTCGCTAAGGGCATCAAGGCTTCCAGCACCACTGCTAAGTACGTCGGTGGTGAGACCCGTGTCAAGAAGGCGGGCAAGTTCACGCACGTTGCTGTGGCTCTGCCTACGGTGGGCCGTGAGTCCGCTGACTTCGGTGCTTCTCAGGTCCTCCGTGCTCTGCTGAGCCTGCGTCTGAACAACAAGAAGGCATCGGCTTTCCTGTCAAGCTACAGCGACGTTGGTCTCTTCGGTCTGTCGGGCTACGCTGCTTCCTCGGAGGCTGGACTTCTGGTGGACTCATTCGCTGCTGAGCTGAAGAAGGCTGCTTCGGCCCCTGCTTCTAAGGAGGAACTGGCTGCTGCTAAGAACACGGCCGCTTTCGAGGCTCTCGAGCAGTACAGCACCCAGGCTGGTGCTCTGGGCCGTCTGGGTCTCATTGCCACCACTGGCGTCGTGTCCAAGTCGCCGTCGGAGCTTGTTGAGGGTGTGACCGCCGCCAAGCTGCAGGAGTTGGCTCAGAAGGCACTGAAGGCTACCCCTTCGGTGGCTGCCGTTGGCAAGCTGTCGACTGTTCCCCACGTGGACGTTGTTGCTAGCAAGCTGCAGTAAACGACGAAGGCGATCGATCAAGAGTGAGGTAAATACATTAGCAACCCGAGCTTTTGGTGAAGCATGTTGAAGTGACTTTGGAATTGCGTGCGGATGAACAGGAGGGCGTCAGTGTGGATGTAGCGCTGTGACGTGATAAACCCTCGGGTTAGGAAGGGAAAAGACCTCGCTAGCGAGGTGGCGAATGGACTGCAGACACACGCGCAGCTTGCCTAGCGTCAAGGTCACAAGGCGTGCGACGAACGCATTAAATACAAGAAAAAAGACCCAACTTTTTAACGATAATGGTCGGCGATAGGAAGCCGCTGTCTTGTGTCGCATTCAGGTGATTTCTACTCTCAAATGGCTGGACGAACAGGTTGTGGCTCAGCCTTCATTACGAGGTTCCCAGACATCGAGTTGTGGAACAGCGCACCACAGGCTCATTTGAATTTGTTGTGCATAGCAAGATTCATGACGGACATTGTTGTGTCATGATACAAGCTGCTGTGTCCAAGGTAGAGTTTGCATGCCAAAAAATCTGACGGCCATTTCAATTTTCTTTGAAGCCCCAATTCATTCTCACGCCTGGCGTGAAGAGCTTCGTGGACTCCAGGAAACGCTAAATATTCTTGCATGGATATGGTCTTCATAACACCACCAACATGCGGTGACAGTAGTCTGTTCTTCGGCTTTTTGACTAGTTTTTTCGCCCTGCACAGTCCGTTGTCTCCTATTCGGCCGCTGCATAAATCTCCATATTCAACCTCTTTCCCCCGCGACACGTCCCAGGTTCCTGGTCACCTTCATTGGGCTCATCGTCGCTGCTAAAAGTAAGGTCGATGAGTTTTGCATCATTGTTGCTGCGCTGCTGCTCTGCTGTTGGCAGATCTTCTGGTTTACCGGTGACTGCCGCCACCTCTGCGTCGAACAACTCGTCACTGCTGCTGCTGCTGCTCACGAGGCCTATAGCTTCCTCCTTGGTAGCCATTCTGCAAATGACCCAGTAGTTGCTACTTGCTTTATCAAACTTGGTTCCATCCAGTCTACACAGGTTGTGTACACGAATCAACCATCCATTCGTGTTATACCATTGTGCTTCTCTATCTGCATCACCTACTTGTCCTTCTGATAACTGGTCTCGTCAGAAGGCCACAACGCCCCCCAATCTGCTTTACACGATGCACGATACACCTCACGAACCGCCTTACCCTTCGTCACACTACGACGTTCCAGCTTTCCCTACAAAAGATCAAAATATCAAGTACGTCAGCAATTGCAATGGAGCACATGCTCATCAACCCATAAACTTACGTCAGGAGTGCACAAGTCAAGATGTACGTGACGGGTAGCAAGTAAGGGAGCTCTAAGCATTCGCGCCACTGGTTTCTTCGACTTCGCAGCTGCATCTTCCTCGCTGTCCTTGCGCGTCTTCTGCATAATCATGTAAGAAAACTTGGAGCCCTTCTGCCCGTGCCAGCGCTTGGTGGTGGCTTCACGGGGACGGTTTACTACTGGTGAGCGCTGTACAAAGTGGCACCAAGTGCTTCCTGCTGCAGGACACTGTTCAACATTGCAAAAATACGTTATTTCGTTGACCACAACAACATTTCAGTAAGAAACATACCTCAAAGTGATGCGGACACGGGGCCACAATACGGACACCTTCCTTGCTCTCTTCATCTTCCGCGACAGAATCCATCACAAATTGACGGGCCGACCGCACGTTGTGCGATCCCCACGGGCTTCCACGATCCACAACGACCAGACATCCGTTCTCGCTCAGCAGCTCCCACAGAGCTGAAGTCGTGGCCACTCGCTCGAAATCATTGGTGATGTCCGATAGCACGTAGCTCACCACAATGAGGTCGTACTTGTTTCCAGCATTAATGTCCCTTGACATGTCGGCGATGCTGCGACGCACACTGAGACCCGGAAAGTCCTCAAGCAGCACTTCAGCAGCATCCACCATGGACTGACTGGGTTCCACAACGCGAAACTTGTCGATGGCCTCACTGTAGAAGTCTTTGGCAACCCAAGACGCCGTACCAGGTCCTGCACCAAAGTCAAGTACAGATTTAGGCTTGAAGCCTGGCAACCGCTTCTGCAGTTCGGTGAACACGGCGTGCGTACAGGCGTAAGTGGCCTCCATCTCGAAAGCTAAGTAGGCCAATGTCTCAGCCGGTCCGTAAGCAAAAGGTGGAATCTGCTGGCTGCGGTCCATAGTCCATCCCAACGGCGTCTTGCTCATGTCCAGTGGTAGTTGACGCGTATTCCGGCGGTCTCCCACATGCTTCTGACGCAGTGTCTCGAACTGTGAGTGCGTACGACTGCGAACGACGGAGGTTAAACGATCCAGCATCTCCTTCGGCATTTCCACGCGCTGTACTAAGCCATTGCGCGAAAGCTGGTCAATGTCTGCGAGAATGGACGGTGTACGCGGGTCTGCCGTGTCAACTGCCTTAGCTTTGGCTCTGCGAAGACGTCGAGCACGACGGTTGGCTGCAGGTGAAGAGAAAGACGCGCACAACACTGGAGCAGCCTTGGAAGGCACTAGGAGGCCTGCACACGCGCCGTTCACTGCGCGTAGAGTGCGCAGCATCATCAGGTCTTTGGACTGGTGGTGACGGCTGACAGTACCAAATGTGATTTGAATACGTAAATGTGATTTGGATCGGACCAAAAACTCATCTTGGTCGGCATATGATAATGGCTCGAATCTGTGCGGAACCTGATTGTACGCGGCTCGTGCGCTCTCGAGGCCGATGCAAAGCTCATGGTGGAGGCCGTCGATGCTCTGTGGAAGGTTGCAACCGCGGTAGTCAGACCCAGGGGCTTTGTATCCGCCACGGTGGTGGCCATCGTTGCACAAGTCCTGGATGTACCAAATCGTCACAGTCGAACGGACTGTGTAAAGCTCATGGCGGAGGTGCTCGTTGCCAATACCCAGAATGTACGAAGAGCAGCCAAGGTGGCGGCTATTGCCGTGCTCATGGAGGCGGTCAACACTGTAAAACAGAAGGATGCATGAAAGGAGCTCAACGTGAAGGCTTATGCGCGAGTCATGGTGGCACTAAATTCTGCCAGCATCCCGGCTGCTCCAAGAACGACCGAGGCGGAGGATTGTGTGCTAAGCATGGAGGCAAAGTTCGATGCAGTAATGGAGGCTGCAAGAAACTGGCAAGGATGGCTGGTCAATGCTGGGAGCACTGGGATGCAACTAAGGGCGAACTTCCGGATAATCAAGTGATGGCATCGACAAGTAGTAGCAAGGAAGAACTGCAAAATGCACCCTCAGTGACTACAGAAGAGATACAACTTAAAATCAAGAGTTGTGGATCAAAGGACAAAGACAACGCCGTTGCTGCTGTTGATCCCGCTGTTCCGGGTTTATCAAAGGAAAACGTATCTCGGCAGCTGGGCCATGTAGGAGAGGAAATTTTGAATGGAGCACAGACATGATACTATCGTTAGTTTAATACCATTTTTGTCTGATTTTTCTTTGAATTAAACGAGAGGTCCTCGAAATGGCGAAGGAGGTTGCTGCTGACGATCTCTTCTTCTGCACGCAAGTGGCGTCCGTCGTCAAAGTGGCTGTGGCTGACGACCCGAGTAAAATAACGCAGATCCGACAGATTGCAGATGTCGTTTGTGGGGCAATGCCCAGCGACAACGAGGCGAGTTGACTTTACAACTCCTAATTGACTATTACATGCAGTAATTGTTCTTGGTCTTGCCGGTGCTTGCTCTGTAGTGTCATTCATTCGTGAAGCGCTTCGATGGTGTTGTTGATTCTATCCGGAAAGGGGAAGAGCCGAAATCTATTTGCAATAACCTGCAGAAGTACTCGGTGGACGGCAATCCTGCTAAGCCAGAGCTTACAGAACCCGATATGATCGCTTTTCATAGCAGAAACAAAGATGGTAACTTCTCTGCCTACTGCAGTGGCGTCGCTACTGTCCTCAAGCACGCGTTGGCTCAAAAACCGGAGCGCGTTAAGGAAATGCGTGAATCTGCAGGCCTCGCCTGTGGGAAGCTTCCTGCTGATGATACGGTATGGACAAGGTGCTTTACTCTTTTCGATGATGAACGACTGATGTGTATTTGCTGATGATTATAGTGCCACGACGATCTCCGGTTGTATGATGAAGCAGTGGCCAACCTTCAAGTTGGGAAAGATCCTCAGGACATTTGCGAAAGTTAGTTTGAACGGTGGGTCATAACGACGCGGATGACAGGAATAACGACGATTCCACGGTGGAAAACCTTGGTCGGAACTGGACAAGCCTGTACATGTACTTGAACTCACACAGCAGTTCAAAATATATCGAGCGTCGTCGACCTTGTGACGCACGTTGCGCGGCGCGAAGTTGCTCGCGCAAGGATAGCAGGAAGCGCTTTGATCTCCCGTCTTCTACGTTAAACCTCCTCGATGAGAAACTCTTGCTTTTTTTCGCCTCAGATTTTAGCTTCTCATCGAGGTCTTTTTGCCAAGACTTCCAACAGTCTACACTGTAGACTGTAGACTGTTGGTAGACTCTACAGCTCTGTTGCCCAGCTGCGAAACGATATCTATTGGGACGATAACTTCAACTTGCACATGCTGGTCTGCTGCTGTTGCTGCAACAGGAGAGATCCCTCCAGGTTGTCGCCAATAGCGCAGGGAGTACCGAAATGAAGTCATGCGCCCCTCACACACGTAGCGCGCATAAGGCGGGCCGGGACTCTTCTTCGAGTTCTCATGTGCGCGACCATCCAAATGGCCTTCCAGCAGAAAAGGGCAAAGGGCTCTGTACTGGTACCTAGGCTATGGCCTATAGCGCCAAACGCACGGCCGGCGTGGCGGGGCGAGCCTGCGGTGAGCTCCAGAACAAGAGCGCGGCCACGGAGATGGAGGGCGGCGTAGTTGATTGAGTGGCACCGCGCGAACGAAGGCGGCGCGGGCCTCAAGCACGCAGTTCCGGCAGCCGAGATGCTGGCATCGACGCGCGTGCACAAAGCGGACGCCGCCACTACAGTACGTTGGCTCGGTCCGCCCCACCGGCGCTTTCTGCACGCCAAAGCCCTTCTCTTGCATTGCGGAGCTCGTCACCAAGATCGCGGGGCGATAACGGAAGACCGCCAAGCAGCAAAAAGTCACTTGTCCAGCATGACGCCGGCACTTGCCGCCGCCCCGACCATCGCAGTTGTACTCCTCGTAAAGCTCTCTATCTTCGCGCGTGCAGTTCGGAGCCGGCATGTACGGATCAGCGGATCCCGAGTTCGGATCCTACGAGTTGGCGCCGCCGCCTTCGCGCTCCACCCACCTCAGCGTCGTCGTCGACAGCGTTCGGAGCTGACGAAATCGGGCGTGCTTTGCAATCGTCCTGGAAACCAGTTGCCTTGGGGAGCGCCAGGCGCTCTGCGATACGCGAAGAGCCGGGCCTTTGCCAGTCACCTCATCTCGCCTGGATCAAGTGACCGAGCTGCTGTTTACCACGTGCAGTTGTTGCCGTCGTTACTTCAAAGCTCCAGCCCCCAGCAAGCGATGATGACCCAGATGAGCTGCAGCGCAATGTCCGCAGGTTGAGCGAAGCTCACGGTCACTGGGTAGCTCCAGCCTGGAGTCCAGGTGCAGCCGAAAATGCTGGCCTCGAACTAATGAAATGTAGCCACGTCCGTGTACGGCGTTAATCTCGCCGCCGCGGTTTCGTAGCGGCATTGGCGACGGCGGCCGTGGCTCTTCTCTTTATGTCGGCGCGCCCTTGCAATTCTGAAGTGTAAGGCAAGGCCTCCGCCACGCGCGACCGACCACCTTCTTTGGGCTCCAAATTGGGGGCCAGCGTTTGAAATGCGCACCAAAGCGGCCATGCCGGCGGACGAAAGGAGAGACCGGCCACTGCCGGCATTGTCGAATTGACATGACCGTTATGGGTCGCCGCGGCGAAAAGGGCCACGCAGTCACTAAGATCCGTAGAGGGCCTGTTGCATTGCACTTTCACAGCGAAGCGAGCACGTTGAAGAGCTCTGCAGTGGACCAGCATCTCGCAGTGCAACCACAGCAAGTTGTTGCTGCCGAAGGCGTCCAAACGCGGTTGAAAGAGGGCAACGCACATCGCGCAGGAGCTCGCTGCTGTTCTCGCGGAGCCGTGACTTTTCACATCGCCGTTGATGAAATCTTGGCGGCATACAGTTTGACT
Source organism: Phytophthora citrophthora (assembly GCA_031305395.1). NCBI lineage: Eukaryota > Oomycota > Peronosporomycetes > Peronosporales > Peronosporaceae > Phytophthora > Phytophthora citrophthora. Next base: position 1,565,661 of record JASMQC010000006.1, read on the forward strand.
TGCATGTTGGCGACCAGCACGCGCATGCCTATGACACGACGTTAAATCGTTTGAACCACGTTTGAATTCCGCCAATCACAGTGTGTGCAGCTCCGTTTAAATCGCGCGCGAACCGCGGCGATTGGTTCATCTTGCGCTGGGTGCCTTCTCTCTTGTCACGCATCACGCGTCAGAAAACGTCCGGGAAGATGGGCTGGGACACGCGAAGGGATCTGGACCGGCTTTGAGCGAAAAGGGTTGTACCTTTGCGACCGCGTCGTTAGCCGTGATGGGATGGCCACACTGTACCATGAAGCGAGATGGTTTCTTGTAACAGCCTGTAGGCAAGTTTAGCCAAGCTATCTCCGTCTCTGCAGCAGCGAGCTATTTTGCATTTGTCAAAAGTGCCAACCGCCGAATCAGTTTGACACACGTGTCTCAAGAGAACAGCCACAACGCTGCGATTCATATTATTTGAATCGCAGCTGCTCCCCTAGCCTCCGCGGCTGCCCCTTCTTTCCCGTCTGTGCATAGCCAGATCTCGAGGGGGGGGGGGGAGGGGGCGCCTGCTTCCGAGCTCTAAGTGAGTGGTCGTCCTGCGCTTACCATTGTGTTTCCTACCAGGCCGTTGGTACTCGCTTCGTCTTCGCTCTCGCGGTGCCCGTCTCCGAGGCCGCAAGTATTTTTTCTGCCGGAGCAGGGGCAGCTAGTTTTATGGCCTCCACGTCCGCGTCCTCGGTGTCCCAGTCCACATCCACCAGTAGCGCCATGCAGCCACAAGATCCCAGCGCCGCCGCCGTCGCACTCGACGCCTCGGCCTCTCAGTCCTTCAATTACGACGCAGCTTCCTACCAGCAGTACGCACAGGAGCGAGCGCTGCACGACCAGGCCGTACACAACTCCATGGCGGCTGTAAGCGGCTCGGCCGGTGTAACTACCAAGAACGTAACCAGTTCTGCTCCTTCCCAGACCAAGGAGTCCACACGCCCGAAGGTGGAGGCTCCGTCCGCCAGTGCATCCCCCACTAGTGTCACCAAGGTTGAGCCTGTCCCGGCATCCAGTGCTACGACGGCAGCAAAGACTGCAGCTACCACGCCAGTTCGCAATGAGTCGCTCAAGTCCAACCGTCTCTGTACGATGCCAGGCTGCACCAAGCGTGTGCGCTCCAAGGGTCTGTGCAAGGCTCACGGAGGAGGCCGTCGCTGTATGGTTGACGGCTGTGAACGTAGCAGTCAGGGTCAAGGTCTGTGCATCCGTCACGGTGGTGGCAAGCGCTGCACGCAGCCTGGCTGCACGAAGGCGTCCCAGTCCAACGGTCTCTGCAAGGCTCACGGTGGTGGTCTTCGTTGCCAGAGTCCTGGTTGCACTAAGAGCAGCCAAGGTGGAGGCTTCTGCCGTGCCCATGGAGGTGGCCAGCGTTGCGAGAAGGAAGGATGCAACAAGGGAGCTCAACGCGGCGGCTTCTGTGCTGGCCACGGTGGCAGCCGTTTCTGCCAGCACCCGGACTGCACCAAGAATGACCGTGGTGGCGGTTTCTGTGCCGAACACGGCGGTGGCAAGCGTTGCGACCACCCTGGATGCAACAAGCCCGCGCGCAAGAAAGGCAAATGCTCCTACCATGCTAACGCTGCCAAGGGCAAGCTCCCCAAGGACCAGCTTGCTACGGCTGGAGTGGCGGCCTCTTTGCCGCAGCACATGATGGATATGCGACAGATTACTACGCCGACATTTGCGATGGGTGTGAAGGATTTGCGTGACCCTCACCTTGCTAACCAGGTTGATGCCCAGCGTGCTGCGTACGTGCAGCAGCGTGTGGAGATGGACATGCGTTACAAGGCCTATGAAGCTCCTGGCAATGCCGGACAGTACCTTCAGATTCACGCGGACCAGCGATCGTATGAGCCTATTAGTCTGCAGGCTGGCAGTGCTGCTCGCTACCACATGCCTGACGGAAGCGCACTTCCTCCTGTGTCTGGAAGCATGTACAAACCTCCCGCCTCCATGGATCGTCAGGCGTACGTCGCACGTGCAGCTTCGGAGCAAATGAAGAACCCGTACACGCAGCACTGGGCGGCCAAGCCGGAGATGCCACAGCACCACCCGGATGGAAGGGTTGACTATTTCGATGTGAACAAGGAGCAGCAGCAACAGCAGCAGCCTGGACACCACCTGCCGTACCCTACTCAGTCATCCCAGTACCACCACCATCTTAATGCAGCAGACTCGGCTGCCGCTGCCGCAGCGTACGGCCAGCAGCAGGCTCCACGCGGATACTACAGCCAGCAGCCCCAGCAAGCCCCCGCATCCGGTGATCAGTCGGCTCCTCAGCAGCAGCAACAACAGCAGCAGCAACAGCCGAACATGATGTATTACTCGAGTAACGGGTACCCTCAGCACCAGATGCACAACTTGCAGCAACAGCAACAGCAGCAGATGCAAATGTTATAAGCCAGCAATACCAAGTGCAGTCGCCGAACGAGTCTGCTTGCGTGCACGTCGTGCTATTTGAGACGATGACAAACCGAGTGCAAGCGCGAGGGACGAAGTGAACCGACAGCACTGCTGTAATAGAGATAGAAACAACCCCCCCGCAATGGATCGGAGCTCCTCGAGCACGAGGCAGCGGCAGACAAGTGTTTTATGCCGTCGGCTTGGGAACGTAACCTTCCTCCCAGCCAGTTTTGATCGAGCTAAAAGGAAGGATTGAGCAAAATCATTTCCCCCATGACCATCTTTTTGTCGTTGTGTCTTCCTTGCTTTCCTGTTGGTCCATGTACAGCGGCACCACCAACATCTTGGTGTCTTGTGCGCGCAGAAGTCTGCAACCAGCATCACCTCGCCCTTCTCTTGCTTGTACAAGCTCAGTCGCTTTCGGTGTGGGGCCAAGTGCCTCGACGGGGCAATGCAATGCAACGTCAAAGGCCGCAGCCACCTGGTTCAAAGGCTCAACATGTTACAGTTCATCAAAGTCCAGACTACACTGCTCTAATAACGGTTAAATCCTATGAGCTGTTCCGACTCAACTCTGTCGGGTTGGACGCTCGTCGAGCCAGTAAAGCAGCCTCGTCCTCATCTTCATAGCTGCTTAAAGCACCAGCTTCACGCTGTAGTCTGGCTGTGAAACTGGTGGCTCGTCGACGAGGTGCAACGGCCGCGGGGCGTCTTCTACTGGGACTGTCAGCGGCTGTAGGGCCGCGCACATCTTCAAGCTTAGCATTATGAGCCGCACCTGCTCGTTTCGACTGTAGCTTGGCCTGCAGATAGGTACCAATGGCGGACGTGGGTATATGCAGCGGCCCAGGGGATGATACGCGCGGCGAGCCGGCGTCTTGGTTATCGTCCAGAGCGACACGGAAGCTGCCTTTGCCTGCGTAATATTGGCGATAACATTCAACCAGTTCATGTTCCAAGCCCGCGTACGTCTCCAACAGCTGCGCGGCTGAGGCCTCATTTCCGGGCTCGTAGACATGCAGCAGACGCTCAAGTTCCGCTCGGTAGTCGTCGGTACCTCGCTGGTTGTCGCTTGCCCTGGGGCTGCCTTGGCTCGAGCTCTGCGGACGCATTGAGGTGGAGTTGGTATCTCGAAGAAGTGGAAATGGACTGGAGCTCCTCGCTGCGCAATTCTATATTATATGTTTTTGAAACGGTTTTTTTCCATTCTTTGGCTTCAACTAGACCATGAGCTCAAGAAGTCTTAGAACAAAGTCTTCGAACTTTGGACAGAAGGAGCTTTTCGGCAGCGTTTGCTGGTAAAACGGACGGAACAGCTTTTTTCTAGGACTCATAACCTGCTGGTTAATTGTCTGGATCAACGATCTTTTACTCAGCCTGAACTTCAGTTAGGATAGTCTGGAAGCACTGGATCAAAGTGGCAATACCAGTCCGGAGTCCTTCGTCACGTTTGGGAGAAACACACTGAGTTACATGAGCAAAGTCAATGAGGCGGATGTCGGGTGCGTAGATCTCTGCCACACCCTTGTCGTCCTTGGCCGACTTTTCGCCGTCATATAGGAACAGGAAGGAGCTGGCGATAAACTCCGTCCCTTGTTGGTCATTGAACCACGTCTTCAACTGGTCCAGACGCTGTAAAAACTATCAAAGAAGAACGTCAGGTTTGGTTAGATTACAGATTAACAAAAAAGACATTTGAAGAAAAACCAACCGCTTCCAACAACTTGATGGTCTTGGTCTTGCCTTCCAGTGGGAAATACTTGCGCAAGGCGGGTGCGAGCTCATTTGCAGATGTGATAGCACGCCCAAAGTGCTTGTCAAACTCGACATATTGCTTCTTCTTCGGGTCGAACACCTTAATGCCTTGAATACGGAATCCCACCTTCTCCTGTAAGGGGAACTTGGACTTTTCGTACGCGATCTTCTCTGGTGTCGCGTCTTCCTCGTAGGACTTGGTGCCCATTTTCACGTCCATAATGCAGGGCCATTGTCTCCCCCATGTCAAGTCCTCCAGCATTAAATACTCTGCAGTCAAGCAACACCATCCGTAAGTTTAATTTTAAAAAAAAAAAACAACAATTAAAATGCGTTCGTACTTCCAGACTTCAGCTCATCAGATTCTTTGCCTTCTTCCACCTCCACTGTGCCGTAATATCCTGGCAGAAACTTCCTCAGCTCTACAAACTCGGACAAATCTTTCTCTGACACGAAAACGCGATTGTAGAAATCCGCTTCACGTTGGCCACGCTGTTTGCTCTGGAAAGGCTTCAAGATACGCCCATTGTGAGATTTTAAACCTGCCAGACACAGTGAAAAGGATATATCTTAGATGTGAACAACGAGGCAATGCAGACTATCTATTGTATTTGTCCATACTCGTGGCGTGGCCGCCCACTTGGTGTGCCATCTCCGTGAACCCCTCCATCTTTTTTCTTCAGTATTAATTGTGAATATAGTCCTTTTTGGATTATTTTGTGACGACTCTGATTGAAAAATATGGCACGTGTGCTGGTGCTTGGGGGATCGAGTTATGTGGCGCAGTTCGTGCTACAACGTCTGCAACAGGACAAGACACTTCGAGTAGTCAATGGAGATGCATTGGAAGAAATTGACGCGGTGGCGTGCACGATGCGCAGTGAACCGTTTGCTCTCCCTGAAGGTTTTTCATCGCAGTCTTCAGTACAGTCGAAACGAGGTGTCTGTGTGTATTGGCAAGTGGATTTGATGGCTCTGGAAGCTCAAGAAGAGTGTGTTAAAGACTTCCACCCGACAGTGATCATCAATTGCACAGGTATGTTATGGTGGGGCATTTATCGTACGAGCCAGCATCTCAAAATTATATTTGTGATATGTTCAGCGGTATCGTCGCCTGCAGTTTGTCAGAAGGAACCGGAGAAGGCACAAGTCATCAATGAGGTAACGAAGAGAGAAAAGGTTACTATACTGCTTGGTACTCATGTCAAGTTGTAAAATGTTCTTGGTAGCCTGAAGATTTGGTGAGATTTTTGGAGAAGTTGCCGTGGCGAATTCGTTTCGTGCACTTGTCGACGGACTTCGTGTATGAAGGAACGCAACCTTGTGACGGGAGTTATGCTGAAGAAGATGCCGTCCTATCGTCAAAATTATCGGTGTATGGAGCTGGGAAATTACGCTTCGACCAATTCCTGCAAAACCGCAACAGTCTGACATCCTCGTTACAAGTGCTGATCCTCCGAATTGCCAACGTCATTGGTCCGACAGCTCCTATTTTTCCAGACAGGAGTGCATCAAAGTTTATGCAGTGGCTGCATCATCAACTCTTCCAGCCTGAAAATGCTGATGAACCTTTGAAACTGTGGAGCGACGAGTTTCGCTCGTACCTGTACGTCTCCGACTTAATCGAGATCATGTTCCGGTTGCTAGCTGTGAATGCCAAGGAACAAACCACTCTTGTCAACGTCGGTACGTCAGCAAAACATACATACGATCAATACTTTGTGCGCTAAACAATGTTTCGTGCAGGAGGGGCTGAGGCACTCTCGCGTGTTGAGATCGCACAGAAATATCTTGCTGCCAGCATGAAGCACAACCCGAAAGCTGTTGCTGGAGTAACAAGAGAGATTGTGCCCACATCGCGAGCTCAAATCGATTTGGGATACCCGTCACCTCTCAACACGAAGCTGAACACTGCACACCTCGCTAAGCTGCTGCCTAGCTTCACGTGGACACCAACAGCTACAATTCTGAACGAGATCAGTCGTAGTTTTATGGCTTGAGAATGTTATTCATTCAGGCATTATTCCTTTGCATTCATTAAGTGGGGCGGGCGGTATGCAGAACACAGTCACCAAGTAGTCGAACCTACCATACAAGAGAAAGCGCCCCATTCGCGGTGATAAACAAAAGCTCTCCGGCTGCAGTTACTGGATCTCCATCAAGTTGCCCATGCTCTGCCGCCCGTTCTCGAAAGCTTGCAAGATAGGATCATCCGCTCGACTTCTGGAGAAGACGAAATCCGCGTCGCACAGAGCGATGGCGTGACAGGCTTCGCTGGGACTCTTCCCCTGACGCATGAGCGCCACCAGCTCATCAAACTTGGAGGAAAGCACATCACAGCGCGCACGCGGAGGCAACACCGAGCACATAGTCTCCAGCGTCATCTTAGCCTCGCGCAAGACCTTCTCATCGTCCTTGGCGTGCTCCAAGAGGTCGGCTGTGTACTCACAGAACAAGCAGCCCACCGACATCGATTTTTCCTCCTCCACCTTCTTCTCCGTAGCCTCAGGCTCACACTCTGCAATACGGCTACAGATAGTATCCACGTCTTCGTTCTTCTTCAGCGAGTCAATGATTACATCTTGATGCTTCATGAGTAGCTCGCACTATTCCATACAATAGCATATCGAGTTAGACACGTGCTTAATTCAAATGCCGAATGTAGTCAGCACACTCACCTCGCTAGATTCCGGGATCAATCGACAGATCGAGTTGATCTCGCGCTCAAACGTGACTAAGCTGTCCGGGCGTGTGATCAACGAAGCGAGCAGCAGTGTGTTCTGCTGGCAAGTCGCGCACCTCGAAGGAAGGAAGTCCTTGCCTGTGAAGTCGAGCAAACCTGACACTAGCCCGCTGGGATTTTCCATAGCAGCGCAGAATTTCAGCGTCTGGCAAATTTCTTGGGGCTCCTTTCCAGCTTGTAGGTCGGTTACTGCTTCGTCAAACATCTTTAAGTCGTTGTGGCACTGGCCAAATGCACAAATGGAATGCACATCAGTTCCTAACGTCATCGGAGAGCATTTAATTCACAGGAGTACGTACCGTATCATCAGTAGGAAGCAATTGGCACACAATGCCAGCAGCTTCACGCATTTCCTTAACTTGTTCCGGCTTTTGGGCAAGCGCATACTTGAGAACAGTGACAACGCCACTGCAGTAGGCGCACGAGTTGCTTCCCTTGTCACTGTTCTGAACAGCGATCATTTCAGGTACCGCAAGCTTTGCCATGGCCGGATTGGTGTCCACCGAGCAGTACTTCAGGTCATGGCAGATTGCCTTCGGTTGCTCGCCCTTCTGGAGAGAATCAAGAACAGCGTCAAACTGCTTGACAAACGAGTGACACTACAATATTCCACAGAGCAACTGTCAGCACGATTTCAAATCCAATATGGAGTTATGAATCAACGTACCTGGTTGTCGCTCGGCATCATTCCACAAACAACGTCCGCAATCTGTCGAATCTGCGCAATCTTGCTCGGGTCTTCAGCCACAGCCACCTCGATAATAGATGCCACTTGAGTGCAGAAGAAGCATCCGTCCACAGACACTTCCATCGAATCTTTCACCATTTGCACCAAAATCGGGTCATAGGCGGACAAATCACTGTGGTGATGTTCTTCCGAGGTCACAGCCACACTATTGGCTTCGCTATCAGCGATGGCGAGGCGCTCTTCCGTAGTTGTACAGAACTGAAGTTCAGTGCAAATAGCCTTGGCACTCATACCCTTGGTGATAGAATCAATCACGAAGTCAAAGTCCTTCACATACACGTGGCATGGGTTGTCCGTGCCCAGCATATCACAAATCATGTCTGCGTACGCCCGAATTTGACGAATGTCAGTACCATACTGCTGGAGTGCGATCTTGGCCACTGTGGTTGCAAATTGGCAATACGTGCACTGAGTCGCGTTTCCAGGAGGCCATTGAGAAACCACAACCACGCCCTTCATTTCATCGGCAATGGAAGGTTTATCGTCACCCAAGTCTTGCGTCTTGTTACAAACCCCGAGAGACTTGCAGATTTCGTGAGGGTGCTTGCCTTCCTTCTCCATTTCAACGATTTTGTCGAAGTTCTTGTCTACGACATCGCACTTGCACTTCGACGGCACTAATTGGCATACGTTTGTCAAAATAGTCTTCACAATTGGCAGCTTTTCCGGCGACGTGTGGTTAACGTGGTGGATAACCATTGCAACACGAGAGCAGAAGAAGCAACTGCCGTGGGGACGTGGGCGAGGAGGGTGCGGTGGGTGTTCATCATCTTCCGAGTCTCCATGCGGGGCATGCTTGTGGTGCCCATGGCGACCTCCGGGACCCACCATACCCACGCGGTGATGCATGCCACCAGGGCCATTTCTCATCATACCGACACGAGGGTTGTCCTCCAGCTCAGGAGGGCTGTCCATTCGCTCCGCCGAGCAGTATTTCAGGGTCTTGCAAATGTCACGAGGGTGCACTCCCTTCTTCAAGGAGTCAACCACGATATCCAACTGGTTCACATACTCGTGGCACGGACTGTCATCCCCCAACATACCGCAAATCATGTCAGCGTAGTCCCGGATTTGATCGATCTGCTCAGGAGCTTCCTGTAGAATAACCTCCACAACAGTAGTAGCTGCGTCGCAGTACACACACGTCTTGTCACCACGGATCGAGTGCGAGGGTGCCATCTCACTCTCGGATTTTGCAGGGCAAAAATCAGCACTAGCACACACCTCACGTGGGTGCTGACCTTGCTGCACCAATTCCACAATGCGGTCAAAGTTGGCCTCCACTTCTTGACACTTGGATTCTGGTGAAGCCATCTCGCATACCGTTCCCAAGACCGACTTCAGCATCGGAAGCTGTTCGGGGAACAGCTCGTTCACTTGGTAAACGACACCAGCCACGTGACTGCAGAAAAAGCACGCTTGGTCGTTCGCAGCAAAGTCAGCGGTAACCAGAGCCGTATCTTCCATCGTCTTGGGCTCTTTAGGAGTCCACGGGAGATCAGACAATTGGCTTTCACTGCTGCTGTCCGGAGTGCACATAGCGATCCGGGAGCAGATCACCAACGGGTCAGTGCCGTGCTTGAGCCAATCCACAATAGCATCAAAGTTCTTGAGGAACGTGTGACACATCGAATCCGTCGACATGGCATCACACAGGTCTCCGATGATGGCTCGAACCTGCTGCACTTGCTGCATTTGATCGGCCAGTGCTTGGTCCACCATCTGCACGAATCTCTGACACAACTTGCACGACAAATTGTCTGTCCCCTCCAGGTCCGTGACGGTGGACATGATGTCGCACACTTGGTCATCCGTCTTGCCCTCCAGTAAGAACTCCCTCACGACATTCTCCGACTCCAGTACAATATTGCACTGCCATCCAATAAACAGTTAAATTAGTACACTGTTCTCTCACTTCAACATCAATCTCCAATTCCTTACCTGTTTAATCAGATCAGGCTGTTCAAGGTCTTCACACGACGTCTCCCCCCAAACCTGCAATGAGACCATGTCAAAGGCCGAGCGGAAGTACTTGATGAGCGTTTCCGCCTCCGCCTGCAGCTCGTCCTGCTCGTGGAGTCGCTCCAGCGCCTTCAAACACGCGCGCTTCCTTTCCTGCGCCGGATCTTCCTCCACTTCCAGCACTACAATGCGTACGACATCGTTCTGGGGCTCTTCCACGCGGAAGAAGCTCTGGAGCAGCTCACTGGAGCGCTGAAACTGTTCGTTCAACGCATTCATGAGTCCCATAGCAAAGTCTTCGTCCTCGCTCTTCTGTTCGTTGTGGCACGGCATCTCCGCGTCTTCTGGCTGGTTTAAACCGTGACGCACGCCGTGCAGGTGCTCGGCGCTCGCGACGGCCGCCAGACTCAGCAGCAGCGCGTACACAGGCCGCATCGTTCGATCCAAAGTCCTTCCTTCTTCAAGCTCAAATCCAATTTGAAGGGGACCGGCGTTAGACTTCAGAGTCAGGATGGGTGACATTTAGAGAGATGGGATGCACGTCTCTATGTTTTGATTTCTTTGAAAAAACAAATGTAAAAGGGATTTCGTTGGGGGGCGGAAAAAGTGTCTGAGTCGAGTGACAACTTATTAGGATCAGGTTGATAGACGGGGTGTCAACTATAGGAACTTCGTCGTGGAAGAATGATGGTTGAAGTGGACTAGCCAATCAGATTGTGCGGATCTTATGATCAACGGATATATGATCAACGATATGATCAACTTACGTTGAGCCTTGCAGTGAGCTCAAGGTGGCCACCCTCAGTAGACCGAGGTACCCACAGTAGTAATGAACCCCCACCAGTACCAGGGACTCCGAGGAACCCTGGACGCCATCTGTCTAGATACAGTGTTTTGCCTCCTAGAGCTGCTACGTTTGAAGTCCACCTAATGGTCTTTCCGGCTGGAACTCTCACCTTGTCGAACTTATATCCGCTGGACTTGATATTAACTGTCACATCTTCCGTATCAACGCTCTGGAAATGAATGACAACAGAGCCATCGCCAGACTTTGTCCAGTTGCCACTACTGCCCTCGAAAGCGTCGTCAACTGTCTTCAAACCTAGAGCGTCTTTTGCACTCCCATCGTCAATTTCTCCCGTGAATTTTGTGGGACCACAAATTGTTTGAAAGTACTCGGAGATGACACCAGCGATGTTGGTCAGATCCCACACTGCGTAGAAAGTAAGTGCTTTGTCTGCGATCTTGTAGGCGTATTTTTCAGCTGTGAGGAAGGTTCCATTATTGCTGCTACCGGAGCGAATCAAGTCTTCCATGATGGCACCGAAGCTCTTACGGAGATTATCCCGCGTCATGTAAGCTGTTTTTTCGTTGGATTCGTCGGTCAACTCCCCCATGCAGTTGTTGGTTACCGTGGGGATCTCGTTCAGGACAAGATTCGACTTGCTCATTTCCACGCGGATATCATCCTCTGAGATGATGGGGTTATCCTTTCGAAGGTTTGCCACGGTCATCCAGGTGCGATCCAGAAGACGCTTCATGTTGTATCCACATGTGGAGTGTGATTTCAGCGTCGACTGCAGCGAAGCGATGTCCGAGTCTTCTAACTCCTCCATCGGTTCGTCGAGGGCGATTCGCTTCATGAACGCTAAGAAAGCAGCCCAGTTAGCGAGGATCGCGTCATTATTGGTCACTATTTCCTTCACGAAGAGTTCTACCGTGTTAGTTATCCTGTCGGCTGTCCTGACACTCTCCGATACGGGTAGACCCAGACATGAACAAATCGTGATGGGTAAGTCGAAGACGACATTGTCGGTCTGATAGAGCACCATTTCAAGGTATTTCTCCGTGCTGTGGGGATGAGAAACTTTGACCGATCGAAGAAACCTGGTCAAGTGCTTCACCAGATTCATCGTCTCTTTGCCACACCTGTACGCGATTTTCACGCCATTCGCCATCAACTTGAACTCGCCATACAAGCCAAACGTGGCAAGGGAAAACGCCGAATGAGCGATGGCGGACACTTTGGAAACGACTTCGAGCCCGCAGTCATCGTTCTGACGAATGCACTCCATGCCACATTTCACAGGATATGATAGAGGACATTCAGCCCAGCAAACGCCGTGGTAATTGTCGAATTCAAGAGGACATACCTTCGCAATGTGGGCTTCACGGTAGCACGCTGTATCGGGGGCGCCACCAAGCGAAGGCCCCACCCAATTCTTATGTTTTGACTCAATAGTGGATATGACAGCTCCATCAGTTGATCCCATGAGTGCGCTAGCTCCATCGTCACTGTCTGAATCCTCGTCGTCGTCATGAGTATTGAAGATTTCGTCATGGCTATCATCACTTGAATCGTCGTCTCTTTCTGAAGGATTTACGTGGCTTAATGGCTCCGAGATCGTAGTCTCCGTGGCAGCCAACGAATTGGTTGGCGTGGTATCGCGGAAATTGTACGCTTGGACACCCGGTACGTTGAGCACAATCCCTGCTGCGTTCAACAGAGCGAAAATGTGAATTAACTTGAGCATCTCGATTGTTTTGTGGAAGGGATCGCAAAAGGAAAAATGAGTGAATGTACTTTAGAGGATATTGCCCTGGTTACAAAAGTTTGCTGCAGTACTAGCTGTTCGTAAAACGACTTCCCTCCTCAGCTCGTCGTCGGCTAAGCTCGTTGTACAAATCTGTATGTATGCAGAGCTGTAGAGTTGTGTCTATGATCAACAGCCTGGAACGGGAAGCTTCGAACTCTTCGAGGTCGTCGATTCCGGTGCAGAACCCAACCTTGCAAGATTGTTCCCTTGGATCAGCGGGCTCAGATGATCTTCGCTTGGTTGTACAAGACAAATATACTAGGGACGGTTGATACACGTTCGACCAAACTACCTGCGCCACAGCAACGGAAGGGCACCCTGGCTGGATCGAGATAGCGATTACTTGTTGTCTGGCAACGGAAGTCCGTCTCAAGGAGCAAAAAGACGCAAACTTCAGGATTGGATATATAGATCTGCTAAACGACCGGTTGCTAGTCGCTCCATCGCAGTACCCGTCTCATGGTGTGTGCGTGTACCATATACTGTATCGACTCGATACCAATGCTACATCAGCAAGGTGTGTCTTCGTACTGAGCTTATAGATCAACCCATATACTACCTTTTACTCATATGTGGTGTGCTTTTCAAAGTCTGTGCCGTACTTTCAAAATCCACATCGTTTTCTAATCGACAGGCAGCACTTCGAGGTAGGCAACTCAACGGGAAGGTTAGTTGGATTACCCCTTCTGCATTTTATCACAGCGTCGTCTGCGTTTCGGTACAATTCAAATGAGACGTGCTCCATGCCCCCTCCTTGTCAGCATTGTTAGTGTTCCAGCGCCAATAATGGCCACAAATTAAGCAAGAAGAGATGTGCAAGCAAAATTAAACACCGGACGATATCACGTTCATGCGTCGCATCAGAGCACAATATGACGCACCGCATGCACCTTACTCGAGTAGACAACCCCTGTGTTGGGTACTACTTGGTCGATCTTCGTGATCACTCTTTCAGTGGTGATCCGGTATTTTTTTTTTTACATGCTTGAAAAGAAAGGAAATTGATAGACTAGCTCACTTGTAGCTTTCTATGCCGACACTTCAGGGGTTCATTCCCAGTGGCAACTTCATGGTAAATACGGTTGCTTACAGTTAAGCGAGCTAGATGAACCGTATTCACAGTTAATTGCAAATATTAATAATAGTTATCTATTCCTCTATCACATAATTTTACTAAACTAATTCCACTCAGCTCACATTCAGCCTCACATTGAGCTCTAGGCGACCACCTTTTCTGGATCGCGGCACCCAGAGCAACAACGAGCCTCCACCCGTACCAGGAAGTCCCAAGAAGCCAGGACGCCACCGATCCAGGTACAGTGTTTTGCCCCCCAACATCGTCACATTTGATTTCCACGTGACAGTCTTTCCGGCGGGGATGGCCACTTCGGCGATCTTGTTACCGCCAGATTTAATATTCACAGAGACGTCCTTAGTATCGGCACTTGTGAAGATGACACTGACGGTGCCGTCACCGACCTTCGTCCAGTTGCCAGCGCTGTTGTTGAAAGCCCTTTTCACCGTCTTCAACCCCAGTGCTTCTTTCGCAGTACCGTCGTCGATTTCACCCACGAACTCCGTCGGACCGCAAATGGTCTGGAAAAACTCGGAGATGGCACCACCGAGGTTCGTTCTATCCCAAACAGCGTAGAAAGTTGCTGCTTTATCCGCGATCTTGTACGCGTATTGACCAGCAGTCAGAAGAGAACCATTGCTGCTCGTTCCAGAGCTGATCAGATCGTCCATAATGCCCCTCATACCTTTGCGCAACGCTTCTCGAGTGGTGTACGCCGTCGACTCGCTGGACTCAGCAATTAGCTCCTCCATGCAGTTGTTGGTCACCGTTGGGATTTCATACAACGCGAGGTTCGATTTGCTCATCGCAACACGAATGTCGTCTTCAGAGATACTTGGATTTTGTCGACGGAGTTCTGCTACGATCATCCACGTTCGGTCCAGCAGACGCTTCATATCGTAACCGCAAGTCGAGTTCGATTTAAGAGCAGTCTCCAAATCCGTGATTTCCGACGGCTTCAACGAGCTAATCGACTCTCCAAGGGTGATATTCTTCATGAAACTCGTGAAAGCGCTCCAACTGGACACAATAGCAGCTCCGTTGGCGAGAATATCTTTGAGCGCAAGCTGAATGGTGTTGGTGAGTCTGTCTGCGAACTTGAACTGATCTTCCACTTTGATCCCGAGGCATGACATGATAGTGATCGGGATATCGAAGACGACGTTGTCGGTCTGGTACAGTATCGTCAGAAGTTTGTCTTGCGAAGTTTGCGGATCAGACACTTCGACGGTTCTCACGTACTTGGACAGGGCCTTGACCAGTCCCATCATCTCCTTACTACACTTGAACGCGATCTGGAGTCCCTTAGCCATGAGCTTGAACTGACCGTATAAATTGTACGAAGCGAGAGAAAAAGCTGCCTGGGCCACGGAGGAAACTTTACTGACGACCTCTAGCGCGCAGTCGTCGTTTTGTCGGATACACTCGACCCCACACTCCACCGGATAGGAGAACGGACATTGAGCCCAACACGTTCCAAGCTTACCATCGAAGCCCAACGGACATGTTTTGGCTATGTGAGCCTCACGATAACACGCAGTGTCCTTTGCAGTTCCGAGAGCAGAGCCTACCCAGTTCTTGTACGTGGACTTTATCGTACTGGTAGCATTGAGCGGATTACCAATTTTGAAGTCGATGCTCGAGTCACTGTCGTCGTCGCTATCTGACGAATCGTTGTCCGACTTGTCGTCGTCGCTATCTGGTGAACCGCTGCCCGACTTGTGATCTTCAGACTCATCGTCGCTGTCGTCCTCTATGGCCGACCTGAAGGAGATCCAGGCATCGGGGACCGTCGCGGTATCATTTACCTTGAAATTAGCAGTTGCCACAGTTGCAATTGGCACTGATGCAGCGCTTGCATTGAATGTGTAGGACTGTGCCGAAGCTTGAACACCGAAGACGACGACGAGTATAAAGGAAAATACCAGTAACCTGGTCATTCTTACGAAGCGATGCAAAAATTAGAATGCCATTCCGTTTAATCAAACCGCCAAAACTACAAGCTGTACGCCGCGTCTATCTTGGCATGTGGTTACCGTCTCAACACTGGCAGATTCATATCGGTGTTGTAACGTAAACTTCAGCCTGTATCGAATCTACTGGCGGCGCGACGACGAACCTTATTAGGCAACAGATCACCACTGATCGCGCTTTCCGAGCCTTTTGGTGGTCTAAACAGCACATTCGGAGGATTTCACATTGCCGGATGGCCAATACATTTTATTGTGAGAGCCGGGATGCATGACTTGAGCCGACTCCAGGATTCAGTTGGCTAGCACTAAAGCTCGAGGAGAATCTATAACCACCAAATCCCATGACGTGGAGAGACACAATAGGATTGGGTAGATCATAGATGAGACTGCGGCCATGGCTCGGGACGAACGGGTGCAAGTGTGCAATGCAATGTGAGCACAGTAGCGAGGTGTCAAGGAGATTTGCAAAACTGCAGATTCGAGGTCGAAGTTACCAGGTGAAAGCTTCAATCTCCAGTGCTGGAGGCTGCTTCGCGCAGTTGCGGTATCACGTGCCTCGGTGAGGCGGGTAAAAGTCTCGACAGACCGTCTCAAACTCAGCAATCGACCTTACAAATTTGCGCTAAGACTGGACAAACAGCGAATCTTTCAGTGAATGATCTTCCGTTTCGCTAGCGGTAGCTCCTGAATCCTGAACTGCTGGGCGGAGAGCAAGTTCTGGACCACCACACAAGACGATGTGATCCTTGTACCTTGCCACGTTGCCTGAACATCATTGATTTTGACCTGGTAGAATCTACCAGGATGCTAAACTCTCCTACAACGCCACACTGTTGAGGTAGTTTTCATGGCAGCGCGTTGCTGGCTCAAACACACCACAAGCACGAGCACGTGTACTGTTTACTGAATCAGTAACTGAAGTTTATTCAAAACTTTGTTTGGACGCAGTCCGAGCCCTTAGCTTTCGTAAAAACTCTTGCCGAGACTCCTGGTCATTGTAGTGAATCGACCCTTCTTCTTCGTTTTGATGGTCTCCATACACAGCAGGTGCTGGTGACATCTTGACGTCCGTGGTTCCACTTCCATTGCCGTCGTCATTTTGGTGTTCATACGAAAGCGCACCCATTTCATGAGCCAACAGGAAATCCCGAATCTTAGCGATCTGTCGTCGTTCCTGTGTGAACCCTGTGTTCGTGTGCTCTGCTCGCTCAAATGCGCGCTGAAACTTCTTCGATGCGCGTGGCAACGGCGGTACACAGGGTATCTCATCCGTCGAAGCAACACTTGCCGCTGTTGCTGGATCCACTACCGTGATCACCGGCACCAACGCAGTCTTGTGTGGGAAGTAATTGCAGTGATCTGGAACATCAACTTGCGTTCTGGAGACAGCAACTTCACATCCGGGGCGACGTAAATCCAGCTCTCGCGCTAGATACCCAGATATCCTCGCCCCAGCCGCACAGTGCTTCAGAGCGACGTCCATAAAGTCATGCCACCGCGACCTACCAAGAATCAATTAGTAACCCCCTCAGTGACGTATATCCCCCCTTTGGACTGTCCATCTAGTTGACCGACTCACCGCTGCCCACCGCCTGCTCTATCTCCTACAGGAGGGATACGATTTTCCAGTTCTGGAAGCGGATAGTCGTCGAAAAAGACGCAGTCGAATTGGCCCAACACCGGTAGCTGCTGCTGCCACGTCCCGACCACAATCTTCACGCCACTGTGCTGTTCTGCAAACTGCTGGGCACGTTGCAACGTCTCCTGGTCGCATTCGATTATGGTGTGACTCTTTGGGTGGAATGTCTGGATGTGAGACGCTGAATAGGCCAAACCAAAGCCGATTTCAAGCACGTGATCGGTTGGCTGAATGGTGAGAGCGTCCACACACGTCTCCATGTATTGCTTCTCCCATTGCATCATGACCTGCTGGCCACGAGAGCTCCAGAGCGCCTCATGCCCGAGCTCGTCCAGTCCCTTCCTGTTGCCTTGCGTTGTCATTAGGTAGGATCAATTTTTGTGAGTGATCTATTTTAGCTAACCAGAATGGTGCTATCCAATATATTGGATTTGGATTACATTGAATTTGTAGTTATTTAGGATTATTGAAAAATTCGAGCTTCAGTAAATTGTGCTACCAAAATAAATTAAGATTTTCAATCATTTCAACACAATAAATGCGACTCAGTTCACAATTAGCCATTCACTTTTAAAAAAAATCTTTTGCATTTTTATTTTATTTTGTACAGAGCAACTCAAATAATTTACTGCTTATTATTTTCGCAAACTATACCAGCTCAGCTCGCATTGAGCACCGCAGTAAGATCGAGACTTCCTTTTGTAGATTGGGGGATCCACAGCAACAACGAGCCACCTCCAGTCCCAGGGAGGCCCAGAAAACCCGGTCGCCATCGATCCAGATACAACGTCTTCCCCGCTAGATCCGTCACATTTGTTGTCCAAGTTCTGCTTTTACCAGCTCGAACTAACACCTCAGCGATTTTATCTCCACCAGACTTGATATTGACGCTCACATCCTTTGTATCGACGCTCTTGAAGTTGATAGTGACGATCCCATTGCCATTCTTGATCCACATGCCACTACTGTGGTTGAAAGCATCCTGTACAATGGACATCCCTAAGGACTTGTCCACAGAACCGTCGTCAATTTCTCCGATAAGCTGTGTTGGTCCACAAATGGGCTGGAAATACTCTGACACAATGCCACCGACCGCCCACATATCCCAAATGGCATACAAACCCATGACCTTGTCAGCAATGAGGAACGTGTACTCCTTGGTCGTGAGGAACGTGCCGTTGCTACTGGTTCCGGAGCTGATCAAGTCATCCACAATACCTGCGAACGACTTGCGCAGCGTATCCCGCCTCTTGTAGGCCGTCTCCTCGTCCGTTTGGGCCAGCAACTCGTTCATACAGTTGTTCGTCGCGATAGGGATGTCATTCAACACGAGGTTGGACTTGCTGAACGCCACGCGAATGTCATCCTCTGGCATCTCCGGGTTGTGTTTGCGGAACTCCGCTACTGTCATCCACGTGCGATCCAGCAGTCGCTTCATATCGTAGCCGCAGGTGGAGTTCGACTCCATGGCGGACTTCAAAGATGTGATCTCCTTCTCACTCAGCGACTTGACCGTCTCACCGAACGAAATGTTTTTCATATATCCAGTGAATTTCTCCCAACTGGAGACGATCGCGTCGGGGTTTCGCATCACTTCTCGTAGGACCAGCTCAGCTGTTGTAACTATTCTGTCAGCGAGTTTGATATCGTCTGAGACCTTTTTACCCATACAATACATGACTGCTACTGGGATGTCAATCACCACGTTGTCCGTTTGATACAAGATCGCAAGCAGTTTTTCTTGTGGCGTCTCGGGGTCTTTTGTCTTGACGTAGCGAACGTACTTGATCAACGACTTGGTGAGACTCAGCATGCTCTTGAAGCACTTGGTGGCTCGCACGATACCTTTGCCCAGTTTGTAGAAGTTGCCAAACACGTTCATTGTAGCGAAGGAGAGTGTAGTCTGGACCACAGTGATCACTTTCACTGCCACTTCCAACGCACAGTCATCGTTCTGACGGATACATTCCAATCCGCACTCGATAGGGTACGCGTACGGACACTGTGCCCAACATGTCTTGGTCTTTGGATGACTAACAAACCCGACAGGACAAGTGTTCATGATGTGAGCTTCCCGGTAGCAAGCGGAGGCAATGGACGTATCCAATGCTGTGCCAATCCAATTGACGTACGTAGGTTCGATCGTACTGATAGCACCTGCAACGCTACCGATCTTGAAAGCTGCATCCAGAGACCCCGAAGTGTCCAAAGATTCACTGGAATCGTCATCGCTGTCACCACTGCCATCACTGTCATCAATGCTGTCGGAAGAATCATCCTCACTGTCGTCGCTATCAGAAGAATCCGACTCGCTTTCGTGTCTGGTGATATCTCGGTCACCATCGTTCGCCAATAACGAGGTTTGGAACACGCTATCAGCTGTGCCTTCAGAGTCGACATCTTGGCTATCGGACGAACCGTCTGCCCGTCTTGGAGCTCTGGTCGTTCTCAGTATACCTCCTTCCGTGAAATTGTCGTTCGCCGGCACTACCGTAGCCGCTGGACTTGATGTCCTTGTCCAAGCATTAAAAGTAAGGATCTTTGCGGAAGATCCAGCAAGGATCACCACGATGATGGCGAGCAGCAGAGCCACCTTGTTCATGTTGAGGAGGTCTCGCCTCAGCGAGGAAACTTGTTGAGCTCTAGTACGGCAAAACGAGGAATGAAGGGCAGCGAGAACTGTCGAAACTCTGCTCGCGAATCGAGTTTTTTTGTCGCGAGGGCTGTTTTGGTTGGATGGGCTTGGCTAACTAATAACTACGGGTCGGTTGGCAGGAACGGGGTGGCGATTTCGCCAGATGAGCATACCGTGTTGTAAATCAATTCCGGTGGACAGGTACCACCGATACATGTCTTCAATCGAATTCGTCCAATCACTGTGGTAAGGATCGACTGTGCTCGTCGACGAATGGCACACGATCTTCCGCATGGCCATCTGGGGGCAGGACAAGTGCGACCACGCCGCGAGCGTCACCAACGCAACAGCATCACTTCCTGCAGTCGCCTGGATGCTGCACGTTGCTTGAAATATCTTGTAGAAAGCGAGAGACACCGCGTCTTGTGTTGAGATCCGGAGGGAGATTGGTGTTGGCCGTTCTCATCAAAAGGTGAGACGCGAACGTAGAGTAGATTCGCTTTGGACCGCAATTTACGACTCGCGGTGCGCTGATTGCCAGTGGTTTGGCAAACTGCAACCGTTGCAGCAACGCGACTGCAGCAAAGTTACGTGGTGTGGTTGTGAGATCATGTCGGCGATTTGCATTGACCTTTCCGCTGTTCGATAGCCGGCTCAAGGCAAGTTACTGCAGTGACCAACAAGCGATTGCATTTTGCAATTGCTAGCACGCGTATTGCTGCCTACAGCGCATCCCTGACATCTTGTGACGCGTATCGCGTCGTTACGAGGTGTCTGTGTCGAGAGTCTCGAGACTTGATATGCGAGACTTGATGAGTTCAAAGTAGAGGTGCGGTCTTGACTCAAGGCTCTTGAGCAGGTCCACGCCCTCGACTTGAGTGCCCAGTCTGTCCTTGTGACGGACGTTCCTCCACCCAACAATACGGCTTGTAGCCCTCTGTACCCCCATGAATACAGTTCGCCACGTTGAAACAAAAGTGCACGGCATTTCCAATGAAGGTTCGCACCAACGGGCCAAATTTCCTCTTTTATGACGCTTCATGCCTTCTCATTTGCTCTGTAACTTCAAGTGCAGCATGTACGCAGTGCGCACCAACCACTTGATCATCAAGGAGCTTTCAAATCAAGCCATAACGTACATGTTTGAACCACAAACAAGTACAAGTGTACTAGTACCCGTAACCCGAAAAAGTAAAGCAAAACGGTGTCTGTCAAGAATTATCATCCAGAAACGTAAGTCTCACCAATTTGTGCGCCCCTCTTACTTTAATTCTACGATCTAAACGCTTAGCGGTCCTAAATTAATACGATTCGTTCTACCCAGTATCACGTTGCGTGATATACTATTGCAGGGTGAGTTCCCCACAGTTCTGTATCAACAAGTTATCGTACTTGTCTCTCCATCATTTGACAGCATCTCTATTGCCCAAGAAACACAAATGACAGGGAGTTGTGACTCGTTACGTACTTTACAACAGAGTGTCGACAAGTTCGGGTGGAGTGAATATCGTGAAGAAAGGCTTAGCCACGCAGTCACGGGCGGATGACGGGATCGGGGTCCCTGTACTCGCAACAATTATCCAGAGACAGAGATTGCTGCTATTTCAGCAAATCATCCAAATGCTAAGTACGCACAAGGACGACAGTGACTCAGTTTGGTACAGACCAATTGCTGCACTATTGCGACGACGATATGGGGCATACTCAATACAATGGTCAGGGGACTTCCTGCTACAGAATCCCCCAAAACCTCCGGGATGGCGGGAAACCATGCTGCCATTGTGGTGGCGCAAGTTGTTGAAATACTGGAAACGAATTCACTGGCCACGGAAATTGTCTTTGACGTACACAAGAGCAAAGGCCGTTCAGTACGCGTTGTACTCTCCGATCTGGTGGAGCACGTCATCCTCCTTCCAAGTGTGAGGCTTGGCTCGACAGCCAGTGGGGGTTGGAACCAACTCTTTCAGAAGACTTTGCCGACAACTAGCAACCGAAGAGATATGGTGTTTAGCCGACCTGCTGGGCACCTCTCATCAGTGGCCCGCATCTTTCAATTTCTTCTGCAAGATTCGCAGTCTGGTGATACCGTTGCTTGGATCGCAGATCAAAGTGAATGACATATTTAGGTTGTACCGGCAACTGACTCAAGTGTTTCGACGTGTGTTGCCTTACCCAGAGGCAGGAGGTGTAAGAGCTTCAACACGAGGACCTTTCCCTCCTTCATGCGGAGTGCAAACAGACAAAGGCGCGATTTTCTTCCCGGGTCTTCGGCGGAATGACTGGAATGAACTACTACAACCGACTTGAGCAGTAGCTTCTCACCCGATGAGTGAACTTGGATGCCCTCCAATGCGCATTCATGCTACATTATCCCAATATCTATCATACGGAGATGTCTCGTTCCAGTGGTGCACGATGTCCTATTGCGATTTTTCTTTTTTTGGAGACCTTATTGTTGGGTCGCGGCTATATTTCCTGAAAACACTAAACCCAACGATTCAGCAGTTCGTTCGAGAGTCGTGTGTAGCGATTGAAACGCTGGAACACTGTTTCTTCTCATGCCCAGGATTACAAGAAATGTGGCAGTCACTGTGGGTGCCATGGAGCAAAATTTTCACAGTCGACTTAAGTTGGCGATTGCTACTTTTCCCGCAGTCAGGAGATGTCAATGCAGACCGGAAACAACACTACAAACTACTGTTGCTGTTGTGGAGAGTACACACAGCAATTGTTTTTCATGCTACTTGGCGGCTACGCAACAAGATTCACTTCAAGGAGACGGAAAAAGAAAAATTGAGCACTCAAAGTGTGATAAATTCGTTTCATCGACACTACCAACATATCTATCTGCATTGCGAGGATCTGGAGCTGAATGGCGAGGCAGTGATTTCAGTTCTTCAGGGAATGGGTTTCGATCCTCCCAAACCAAGAAACTTACCCGAACCAAGTGGCCGAATATGGACTCCCCGGACGTAAACTAAGTTGACGTAAGTAGATATTACATCACTAGTGAAACGAAATGTCCACTAAGTAGTTAATCTTCTTCTTCTCTTCTTCTTGCCCAAGAAACACAGAAGTTACCCCTCCAAGATGCTTTGAAATGCCACTCAACATTGACTCACGTTATTTTGCTATATTTACGTTAGCAGCGGACAAGTGAGAAAACAATGGTCCAATGTTCGATTGAATCACAACCTTCCCGGACACATGGATTTGGATTGCTAGCTTGCATGAAGAAGATCCTGAAGAATATCTTCAGCGATTAGTCATCGTCGAGGTTAAAATGTTTGAATGAGCCTTTGATGCACACGCCCTCAGAAAATCCATTTTGCCGCTATTACAAAGTATCGCTCGAAGAACTGCTGGCCTCTTCCAAGTTGAGTACAGTATTTGCCTGAGACTCCAATCATATCTGCTAAAAAAGAGTTTTCGAATAAAAAAAGCTTACTCCAGCCAAGTGATCAATTTCGGGCATACAATAGCTGACGAACGACGTGTCCGTTAACTATTTTGAAGGACTTGAAGTAGTTTATCACTGTCTTCCTCGCCTTCTACCGTGACGTTATGTTCTCGAATTTCCATGTCAGATCCGCTTTCTTTTTCGGACGGAAACGACACAGATAGATGACCTCAAAGTTTGCGACACAAGGAAATCATAACCTTTGATAAATTATCTCTATGATGCTGCACAGCACATTTACTTCTTTACAACAAACTTAACTAACATTCAGCTTTGCAGTAAGCTCCAGATTCCCACCTTGACTTGATCGAGGAACCCACAACAGCAAAGATCCACCTCCTGTTCCTGGAAGACCAAGTAATCCAGGCCGCCATCGATCCAAATACAAAGTTTTCCCTCCCAACGTCGTCACATTTGATACCCATGTCACAGTCTTCCC
The DNA here is from genome assembly GCA_031305395.1 of Phytophthora citrophthora. NCBI lineage: Eukaryota > Oomycota > Peronosporomycetes > Peronosporales > Peronosporaceae > Phytophthora > Phytophthora citrophthora. The sequence goes on from JASMQC010000006.1 coordinate 1,589,117, forward strand.
CGCACGGACGGTCACTTCGTCTATCTTGTGTCCACCAGACTTAATATTCACAGCCACGTCCTTCGTGTCGGCACTTTCAAACGTGATTTTAACGCTTCCGTCACCTTTCTTCTTCCAAAACCCCTCACTTTTGTTGAAAGCTCGTTGGACAGTGGACAGCCCCAGCGCCTTCTTGGCATCTCCATCGTCGATTTCACCAATATATTCCGTCGGTCCACAAATTGGCTGAAAGTATTCGGAAATCGCTCCTGTAGCAGACCACGGATCCCAAATCGCCCAGAAGCTGAAGGCCTTGTCTGCAATGGTAAAGGCGTATTCCTCAGCCTTGAGGTACGATCCATTACTGCTCGTTCCCGACTTGATCAAGTCGTCTACGATGCCTCCAAACGTCTTTCGAAGCGTGTCACGAGTGGCGAAAGCTTTCGTCTCGTCTGTTTGTTCCAGTAATTCACTCATACAATTATTCGTTGCGATAGGGATGTCGTTTAGCACGAGATTTGACTTGCTAACTGCAACTCGAATGTCGTCCTCGGACATTTGAGGATTCTGCGTTCGGTATTCCGCAACAGTCATCCACGTTCGATCCAGAATCCGCTTCATGTCGTATCCGCAAGTGGAGTTGGATTTTAACGCCGACTTCAGAGAGGAAATATCCGTCGAGCGTAGCGAGTTCAGTGAACCCCCCAGCGTGCTGTTCTTCATGAATGCGGTGAATTTCTCCCAACTTGAAAGGATAACAGCTCCGTTGGCCACCACCTCCTTCAAAACGTACTCGGAAGTCATGATTACACTGTCTACAAACTTGATCTCGTCCGACGCTGATCTCCCGATACAATAGGACACGGCAATTGGGATATCGACCACGACATTGTCTGTCTGATAAAGCATTGCCAATATTTTATCTTGTGGAGTCTGCGGATCTGTAACTTGAATATTACGGACATATTTCGCCAGTGCTTTGATCAATCCCATTGTGTATTTAGCACACTTGATAGCCACTTGGACAGCTCGTGCCAGCTTCGACAGCTTCCCAAATACGTCGTACGTTATGAAAGACAACGTTGTTTGTGCCAGAGCGGAGACTTTGGTCACAATTTCCAGCGCACAGTCATCATTCTGACGGATGCATTCCATTCCACACTGGACAGGGTAGGCATAGGGACATTGTGCCCAACACGTCCCGAGTTTGCGGTTGTAGCCTACCGGACACGTCTTAGCGATATGAGTCTTCCGATAACACGCGGTAACTTTCGAAGTATCCAGCGCCGTACCAACCCAGTTAACGTAGGAGGATTCGATCGTGCTGGTAGCATTGAGCACACCACCGAACTTTAAAGCAGCCACCATAGCGTTAGATAGCGCGTTTGATGTCTCGTCACTGCTGTCATCTATTTCGGAGGCGTCTGCTGCACTGGCTGAACGCCCAAAGGAGTGAATCAGATCGATGCTGTCGTTGGAATCGCTACTATCCGCCAAGTCGCTATCGTCACTATCCAATGAGTCGAGAGAGTCATCACTGCTGCTTGATCCTGTCGCTGTTGGTCTGTTATTCGTTCTCCAATTGATTGAAGGAGGTTCTGATAATCCGGTCGTGGGGGCTCTGTTTAACGCGTAAGTACTCGACGCTGTTTGACCACGAGAAACTGTGGTGACCAATAGTACGGCTAATAACCTGAGTATCATCTCGAGGTTGTTCTGAACACGGCAAAACGAAAAATGCTGAACAAGTCGAACCTCAGAAAAGGCAAATCTTCATTCTAGTCGCAGACAGATCATCGGAATGGGGCTAGAAGGGGACTTTTCTCCGTTTAGTGTTGAACACGGCTCAAGTCTTTCCCGTGTTTTAGCCATCTGGTCGCCCCCAAATATCATTTGTCGTGGCGTGGATGACGCCTCCGCCATTCAATTCGCTGTTGGGATGAATCTCCTGAATGCCAGAGACACCGCAGTCTGTGGCGTTGTATCAATCGAGATGCGCTGGAGGATAAGCAGTTTTGAGAAACACAACAGTCTTGATTTGTTCTTCTAAAATAAATTGGCCTCGACAATGAGACTCTCGCTTTAGTTGAATCTTGTTCTTAAGTTTGTGAGTCAGCAGAGCTTTGGCGATTAATTGCAGCGTTGGAACATGACTGAAGCTCGCAAATTGCGATCATTCGTTAAAGGATTTGAGGAATTCGAGATTCAATGATCGTAGTTTTGGTTTGCGTGGTGTCGAATCTACCGGCATGCCTACGCTCGCTCTATCTGCCTCATGCAGTTTACGATCAGAATCGCGTGCATGTATCTGCATTTTATTTCGTTCTACGTTATTTCTTAAACTAGGTAGGTGACTTCAGCTCACATTGAGCACCGCAGTAAGGTCGAGGCTTCCTTTTGTAGATTGGGGAATCCACAGCAACAACGAGCCTCCTCCTGACCCAGGGAGGCCCAGAAAACCCGGTCGCCATCGATCCAGATACAACGTCTTCCCCGCTAGATCCGTCACATTTGTTGTCCAAGTTCTGCTTTTACCGGCTCGAACTAACACCTCAGCGATTTTATCTCCACCAGACTTGATATTGACGCTCACATCCTTTGTATCGACGCTCTTGAAGTTGATGGTGACGATCCCATTGCCATTCTTGGTCCACATGCCGTCACTATTGTTGAAAGCTCCCTGGACAGTCTTCATCCCCAACGCTTTCTTAACATTTCCGTCGTCAATTTCTCCGATGAGCTGAGTGGGGCCGCAAATGGACTGCACAAACTCAGAGATGACCGACGAGACGTAAAAAGGATCCCAAATGGACCAGAACCCGATCGCTCTATCTGCGATCTTGAAAGCGTATTCTCCAAAACGAAGGAACGTGCCGTTGTTGCTCGTCCCTGCACTGACTAAGTCGTCCACAATGGCTGCGAAAGTCTTGCGAAGCGTATCTCGCGTGGCGTACGCAGTCAATTCATCCGATTGCGCCAGTAATTCGTTCATGCAGTTGTTTGTCGCGATGGGAATGTCGTTCAACACGAGATTCGAATGACTCATTACCACTCGAATGTCATCTTCGGAGATTTCGGGGTTGAGTCGACGAAGTTCTGCCACTGTCATCCACGTTCGATCCAGTAGGCGCTTCATGTCGTAGCCACAAGTTGTGTTAGACTTCAATGCTGACTTCAAAGAGGTGATATCTGCTTCACCTAACGAGGAAATGGAGCCTCCTAGTGTGATATTCTTCATGAAATTCGTAAACGTGCTCCAGCTGGAAACAATGGCAGCTCCGTTGCTGATGATCTCTCGTAGCGCGTACTCTGCAGTCGTGAGGACACTGTCAGCGAATTTCACGTTGTCAGAAGCTTTGTTCCCGATGCAGTACGAGATCGTCACTGGGATGTCAATGATTACGTTGTCAATCTGGTACAAAATGGCGAGAAGCTTGTCTTGCGTCGTTTCTGGATCGTGCACTTTGATGTAGCGAATGTATCGGACCAGAGACTTGGTGATACTGATCATGTACTTGGTGCATTTGATTGCCACTTGAACACTACGTGCCCACTTGGTCATGTCTCCGTACACACTCCAAGCTGAGAGCGAGAGAGCATTCTGCACTACAACAGCGACTTTATAGAAAACTTCCGCCCCACAGTCGTCGTTCTGCCGGATACACTCGAGTCCACAGGCAACCGGATACGAATACGGACACTCCGTCCAGCACATTCCTAGCATGTCTTCATACCCCAGAGAACACTTTTTGGCGATGTAAGCTTTGCGCCAACAAGCACGGGAATACGAGTCGTCGAGAGCCGTTCCAACCCAATTCACGTACGTCTGCTCGATCGTGCTGGTCGCATTGAGCACACTGCCGAGCTTCAACGCTGCGTTTAAGACGTCCAGTGCGGATACCGAGCTGTGCGCGTCCTCACTGTCACTTGAAACATCGTCGCTGCTGTCGTCGGAGTCGTCTGCGTCTCGCTCGGATGTGTCTTCGCTATAGTTATATGGTACCGAGCTCCGTTCACTTCCAGGTACATCTCCTTGATTACTTTCAGCAGTCAAAAGACCAGCAGGAACCACTGTTGAGAGAGGTGTTGTCTTTGATCCAGTACTGAACGTGTAGACCTTTGCCATTGCTGATCCTCTGAATGCAGCAGAAACAGCTACGAGTATCAGAGTCTTAAACACTTTGCTGGAAACCATGAGGTGTGCAGTCTGCAGGTAAAATCAAAAATGACGAGACCCACAAGCTCCGTATCTTCTCAGTGTCACCAGCAGAGAATCTTCATGGTCTAACGAGCGACGTGCCGCAGTGAATGGACCGTCGGGACATACTGAGAAGGCACTGCTTCCAATCACTTGTATGATTATTTTTTTACTGTCTCGTTGAGCAACAAGTGGGGCAGCACCCGACAAACGTCGTGACGTAAGATTTTAAGATCCAAACAGGGATTGGGCGGCTGGTCAACCACTGCCACAGGTTGCTTGTTTACACGGTACTGTAGTCGACCCTGGCACGTTCGGAGCTCCAGTCAATTTCCTGTAGCGTTATCGGTACTCTAGTACGCTAATACCTGTAGCAAAACCTATAAAGTACTATAACTAAATAATGTTCAAACAAAATGATGGTGTGGTGCACATAATACGTCAAAGCATTATCGTCGCCACACATATCTGCTGCATAGATAGAGGAGCATTATGGTGCAGGTTTTGCTCGGGGCTCTCCGTGCTGCAGGCCGTCGCGCCGCCGTCTCTAGGTTCCTGTCCAGCAACAGTGTACTGCGAACTGCTTCCTTCGCTACTCAGTCCAGTGGTACGTCCACCTAAACTTGTGTTGTTTAGATTTTAATGGCTTGGTTTCCTATTTCTAATTTTTTTTTTAATTTTTTTTTACTGTGTAGTGTACACATGGGGCAATGGTACATTGGGCCAATTGGGCCATGGACCGGTAGTAAAATCCGGTATCCGTAATGCATACGAAGAGCTGACTCCTAAGTTGGTGGAAGCATTCGAGGGCAAAGACATTACCCATGTCGAGTTCGGAGCTAGCCATAGTGCTGCCAGTACGTCAATTCTCAATTGTTTTTATAATTAACATTAGACTGACCTGGTATTTTGCTTATTTCTTTCAGTTGACGAAGAAGGACGGTTGTACGTATGGGGCAGCAACGAGTACAGCAAGTTGGGTCTTGGAGAGACCAGCGACGTGGAGGAACTCCCACGTGAAGTGGAAGCGCTGAAAGGCATTAAAATTGTGGATGTTTCCTGTGGTGATTACTTTACTGCGGCTGTAGATGAGGAAGGCAAAATGTACTCGTGGGGTTGGGGAGGCTCCACTATGAAAGGTGCTGGAGGTCTTGGTCATGCTGGTGGAAAAGATGAGCCTACGCCTCGACTACTGACCACTTTGGTGGACCAAGGAGTGCCTATTGCCACAGTCGAGTGTGGCGAGTTCCACACGGTGGCACTCACCAAGGACGGCGAGATCTGGGCCTGGGGTAATGGCGAGTACGGACGACTGGGCAACGGCGAGTCTGACACGTGCGAGGTGCCTGAACCCATCGAATTTTTCTCCAAGGACAACGTTGTGTCGATCGCTGCTGGACGTGACTTCTCCTTTGCTTTGACGGACAATGGAGAGCTGTACAGTTGGGGAGGCAACAGCCGTAAGTTGGTTTCAGTTTTCTTGATGAAATTTGGGGTGACGCTGATAGCTTTTAATCGATACAGAGAACCAGTTGGGTATTGGAGGAGGTCTGGCCATGGACGTGTACAACATCGAATCGATTCCTGTACTAGTGGAGGCCTTCAGCGGTCTATCTGTGAAGCAGATTGCAGCAGGATATGACCACGCCGCTGCTGTGACGGAGGACGGACGTCTGTACATGTGGGGCGCCAAGATCTGGATCGAGCCGCACGAGATGACAGCCGTGAATGAGCACAAGGTGGTGCAAGTGGCTTGCGGACGGCAGTACACTGTCGCCTTGACGGACGACGGCAAAGTGTTTACATTTGGCAAGGGCAGTTCCAATTGTTTGGGTCATGGTGATCGCAAGAACCAGTTGCAGCCGGTTCAAATCGAGGCTCTGGCCGATGTTAACATCACTTCGTACGTAAATTTGCAATTGAAAAGGTGGGCTGGTAATGCTGACTTGTCTACTGTTTATTGTGACACAGAGTTTCGTGCGGTGACTACCACATGGGCGCCATCGCGACACCCCACTCCGAGGCCGCCGACAAAGATTTTTCCTTCCGGGAGTAGGAGGCGAGATCCAGTAGCTCCAATGTAAGCCATGCCGGATAATGGTAAAAGCTGATGTTGTCGCTTGAACCTGTTTACACAACTCCGGTCTCCAATCGTGTAATCCGTCGCTTCCGATCTTTTCGCGTCCCATTTGCATGACCTTCCAATCTTTCAATGATTCGCTTCGTGTTGCTGTTGTTTGTGGCAGTTCTGCCGTGGTTGCTGCTGTGTGAGACTCCGTCTGAGTGGAAATCGCTGAGCTGGTGGAAAGGAAGACAACTCGCCATTAGCCTGGATACGTGGCCGGAGCCAGACATCGACACGGATGAGTGTATGACACGTTACCGAGACGCAAAACACAACGAGATCTGCGTCATCAGCCGCTAGTACAGAACCCGTAGCTGACATCAAGTGAACAGTAAGAAATTATCGTTTTTACTTGCCATCGCGCTTGCGTTTAAGGTTGTTGCGACTCTGCATGACAGCAGAACCGGTGCCGTCCGATGCTACAACGTCTGTGACTACGTATGGAGCTTGAACAGGCTCCTGCGCAGATAAAAGGATGCTATCGAGTGGCATACTACTGCGTACCAATAAGTTCACACGTTTCAACACGGAGAGAGGTAGCGGGCTTAAGATGAACAACTGGCGTCTCTCTGCATCCACACCTCGAACAATTCCCACACCAAGACACGGAGCGTGCACAGGCTGCAGAACAATCCGTGGTGGGCCTTCGGCTTCGTCTTCGTCTTCACCTCTCGGTTTGTACTGAGGATTGATACAAAGACCCACGACACAGGCGTTGAGAGAAAAGAGGAGCTGACTGGGAGCCACAGACGCGCCGGCGAACGCAACATCCACGTGATCGAAGGACACGGTGAAAGGAACGAGTTGGGCATACGCGCGGTAGATGTCGCCATCCAGACGGTTCTTTTCCGACAGGACTTGGAGATTCTGGAGCTGGACCCGCGGAAGAGCGCAACGAGAGCGAGACAGGAAGTACGAGTGGAAGCGGTAGGTCCGCAACTCCTTGGAGCTTCGAGGAGGTTGCGTCACGCCAACGGGATCCCAAGGTGGCACGGCATGAAGACGCCATTTGCCTTCTGTGGGGACGTCAAATTGTTTGTTCTTGGTGGCAGCCAGCAGTTGAACGACGTGATCCGGGTTTGTCTCCTGGATGACGTTACACAGCAGGTCGTGACCCATGCTCTTGATCCATCCGTCGGTGTTGATAACCAGCGGTACGTTCGAGTCTTGAGCCCCCCATTTGACTTGGTACAGGCGAAGGAGACTTTTAACCGCCTTCATGTAGTACAAAGGATCATTTCCTGGGTTTGCATTGCCGCAGAAGAACGACCGGATCGGATTCTTCATGTGCGAGAAGCCTGGACCGAGCAGCGGCGTCGTCAACGCGTGAAGCGCCACCAGTCCAGACGGCGTAAGCTCACTCTGCCCCAAGTCTGTATCCAGGAAAGCCACAGTGCCGAACTTGGCCAGCAACCGGTTCACTAGAAACCTGCAGAACGTTGACTTGCCCACGCCTTTGCCTCCACACACGACGATCTTCTGCGGTGTCACATTCTCTAACAGACTCGACTGCAGTCTGTCGACTGTCGCTTGCCAATGTTCAGTGAAACTCAACGTCTTGAAGGAATCCACAACCACAAGCTCAGCAAGAACTCGTTCCGGAGTCTTCCATTCATGATGCGATGGATCTGTATCCAATGGAGCAGCACTTGTGCAGTCGAATCCGCCTGTAAGCGCACTCAAGACGGTCTGGTTATGCTTTGAGATGATCATCTTGAAACCTGGAAGTACAGTCGAAAGCTTCTCAGGCCGTGAATTCTCATAGAAACTCATAATATTCCCGTACGTCACAGGGATGGCCCGTAGGACCAATACAATGGGGAAGTCGTTCACAAGTTGCATGGCCAATTTGTCCGCAGCGATCTCCTCGTCCTCATTCACCGCTTCTACCGGTAAATTCGGCTCCATAGCTTGCAACAGACTGGCGTTCGTAGGTCCGAAAGGTGACTGAGTGTCTTCATTCCCAGGTCGTCCTTCAATTACAAGTAAACTGCTCCATTTAGGCGAATGCAAGGAGAAATACACCCCCAGAGGAGGTCGAAATCCCAACACGTCTACGTTCCCCTGGAAGACCCGGAAGAGCGTCATACCGGCGCAATTGATAGAAGCAGAGCGCTGCATCCCCAGCGCAACTACATTGCCTGAACGTACGCTTAATGCACGGAACAACGGCGAAGACACCGCGTCTCCAGCCGCAGGTCCGTAATGCGCGATGTCCGCCATCCCAATGATTGGCCAGTTAATTTAGGTATTTCTCACACGTTAGTTTGAGAAAGTATTTCTCACACGTCACATAAAGTTAAATGAGGAAAGTGTTTCTCACACGTCACATAAATTTAAATGGGGGCGTGCTAGAGCGAAGCTGCTAAATGCAGCCAACAGGACGTGAAAGTTATTTTCGAGGGGGTCTTCTTCTGATGATAACAGCCGACTATCGACTGTATAGCTTCACCACAGGCTAAAAGCCCCAAGAATTGACCTCGCGACCAACGCATGTTACCGGCGCTCACCACCAAGCCCAAGCAGGCGGTGCGCCAAGTTAAAGGCTTGACAAATGACTCGATCGATTCGTATGCGAATACGCCACTGGGTGGTGGATCTGGTTTGGCAGCAACGTATGTGGATAATACCGAGTTGGGCAACGGAACAGCACGGTCGCCACTAGCTTCAAGCAGAGCGACAGTTAATTCTGGACAAGCGAAAGCTACGACTGAGGAAGGAGTGACAATGGCTCGCGTTGTGAGGGACCGGAAGGCATCAGGTGAAGAGGAATTAACACTACGTACAGGTGACATTGTCAGAGTTCTGTCTTCCAAGCGTACAGGATACCTGAAATGTGAAGCTGGAGACGAAGTGGGCTACGTACCGTCGTCCTATTTGGAGTTCCTAGACAGCGTCGAAGAGAATGGCAATGGTAACGTTGTGGGTGACGAAAGTCAACGAGCAGGAGAAAAACTACGCAAGAAGAAAAAGGAAAAGCGGAAAAAGGAGAAACGGGAGATCAATGACGCTAGTGACCCCGAGGAAGCGGCTTCTCTGACTGCCCGCTCACCTCGTAAAGAAGTCGCAAACACTGAAGAGGACGGTATTGAGTCACCCCGTAAGAGGAAGAAGAAAGAGCGCAAACATCGCGATCGGGACGCAGGTGAAGAAACAGCAAGAGGAGCAGTAATGGAAGAACCTCCTAGCTCCAGATCTCGAAATGCACACGAAGACACGGAACGAACTCGTAGTAAAAGTAAACACTCGAAGAAGAAGCGCCACCGTGATGTAGATAGCAGTGCTTCGAGTGAGAGTGATGGAGGGAAACGCAGTGCTCGTCATAGCCGACGTCGCCGTCATCGACGCGGATCAAGTGCGAGTGACTCGGATTCAACATCTTCAGATGACTCGGACGGGAGCTACAGACGGAGACGACGTCGACGACGCCATAGACACCGACACAACTCCAGTGAGGACGAAGATGAAGATGATAGCGATTACAAACGCCGCTCTCGACGAAGTAGAAAGCGTCGTGATAGAGCTAACGGCGATTCGGAGACTGAAGAAAGCTCTCGAAAGGCTGAGAAGAAAAATATGTCAGCAACTGTGCAAGAAGTTGAGAAAGGAGTGAGCAAACTCGAAGTCAAGGCCGAAGAAAAGGCGTCGGAAGCAAAACCTATCACTTCGTCACGAAAGAAAGAGGAGCCAAGTCAAGACAGAGGCAAGAAGGATGAGACGGAACGTAGTGAAGGTTCCTCGGAAGGACGCGCAACTAACATGTCATCTAGTCGGAAGGATGATGAAGGACGAACAAGTACCGGCACATCGTCCTCAAACAAGCAAAACAGTAACAAGTCTGGTCTTGGCAGGCAAATCGGTGAAAAAATGCGATCATTCTTGGGCGGTGGCAGCAAGAAGCAGAACAGTAGCAAAGGTTCAAGTGGAATTCTGAACGCTTGTCCAGGTACTGTGCAGGGTGAAGAAGGATGGTACGAGCATGGCGAGAATGAGCGATACTACTTCGTCCTTGTGGATGGGAAGTGGAGTCTTCTGTACGGACCCATGACAGAGGACGACTTCGAAGTATATTCCAGCCGGGTATGTGGAACAAAATGTCTGGATAAAATCGCCGTGCTAACTTTTACTTGCAGGTGTCCGAACAAAGTCGCCCTATCGAGCTGCCGCCGACGTATCTGCACAAGGCAGGATACTATCTCAACCGGGAATTGCGTGTGCAGAAAGAGCAGTAACAAAACTATCCTTACGAGCGCTACAACTTCATCAAATATCAACACGTACACAACACTTCCCTCCCTCGTGAATGTCGGTAGTTCGTACCAACAAACGCGCGTATTGAGCGTATCGAACCTCTGCATTTTCAATACAGTAGCGAACATGTTGGCTTCAGTCCTCTTGTTCTCTTCAGCGAAAGCGTGGGGCTATAAGAGCTTCATGTAGCAAGTTTTTTTTCGTAGAGCCTTGCTTCAATTCATAGGTCGACAATTCCTAGTCCAGTGGTTAGAGTCGAGGCAAAGACTGGAGCTAGACTGATCCTTTCTGGAAGAAAAGTGGAGGTGGTAATTCTCGAGGTAAGAGAAGACCTCTCTTGATGGCAGCGACCGGTACATATAAATTTTGAGAGCTGTGCCTTGAAGGAATGCGCCGCGGACTCGATACACTCTTGTGCGTTGCGCTGCTCTTATGGTAAAGCGCATGACCTTCGACGTTAGAATGCTTGAACTTAGTCTCGATCGACTGCTCGGCTGAAATGCCCTTACTGTTACTGCAATACCCTTGCCGTGGCAGCTCCAACTCAGCCATATCCTCAATAAGTTGGTCTTTATCACATTGAACACCTGCGTCGATCTTCTCCAGCTTCTTAGTGCTCTCCCCCAGAGTGACTTCTTCGGGTGTCTCAATTGGTGCTTTGTGTTGCTCCTTCAGATCGACAGCACCTGTATCAACAGTAGCCGTGGGCTGCACAATTGACTCCTTCTCGGCACGTGGGCTCGATGACTGTGACTTGCTCACCTGCACGCCCAACGTCTGCTTCAAATGCGGTGCTAGTGTTTTTCCCAGGCACGACAACGTCACGGCTCCCGTGACTCTCCCAACGATTGCGTTGTGGTGATCTCGGAGTTCCCATGAGCCGTTCTGACTTGCCCATTCACAGATACGAAGCAGAATACTGCAATTCGGCAGTTCGTCGTCCAGTAGTCCTACGTGAAGATACAAAGGCACAGAGGCAAAGGCTCGAAGCCGCGCTCTACCATGTTCTTTAGCAAGTAAAAGCAGAGTTAATGGGAGCTCCACGTCCCTCTGCAATTCGCGTACCAGCTCATTCGGCTCCGATTCGAAAAGACAGGATTTGCCATGACGAAACCTCGTCACTACAGCTTCAGATGGAGGTGTACAGGCTTCAGGACAGGTCAATGCGGCGTCAAACACGACAATCTCATACTCTAGTAGCTGGAAAGCAAGGAGAAGCGAGTTCGAAGCTGCTGAAGACGTCACTGGGGCTTCTAACGCGACATGGTCGATGTACAATTGAAGGGAGAACAGCAGAGACGTACTAAGTGGCGTTAAAGACGCCTCAGAGTCGCAGGATGCCACGGACACCAAGTGCACGTTGCGGTCCGCGTCCTCCATATTCTAACACTTCAAGTTTCAAAATTACCATCACTCTTTGATTTCAGTTTAATGACACTTGTATAAATCGATTATCTCTACATTTTACAGAAATCCATTTGCAATAATATCAATGTTTAGAGTGAAAATCGCTTTGGATATCATACGTGCGTCACTCACTACCCCACATATACTGGAACAATGCTCCGTCGCTTCTTCAGCTCTTCATCGTCTTCGGCCGCACACCGTATGGTGCAGCAGCGCGTCCAAGGCCAAGTGTCGCTGCTCTCCAAGGACTTGTCAACGCCTAGTACCCGCGTGGTGTTTGTGTCGCGTTCAGCTGCTTCGGATCTGCAGAATTCGCTCCCATTTCCTGTGTCTGCCGCCGCTCTACGCGACTTCAAGGCTAAACCACAGGAAAAGCTTTACCTGTACCCAAGTGTAGATGCTGCTGCTGTTAAGGACCAGCGTGTGCTGCTCGTGGGGTTGGGAGATGCCGATAAAGTGACGCCCAATGTGCTGCGTGACGCTACGCACGGAGCTCTGAGCGCGCTTAAGGCCAAACGCGCCAGGGACGTCGTGGTGCAGGTGCCTAACCTTGAAGGATGCAAGATGGATACCTCCCGTGTGGTGCAGCTGCTGTCTCAGGCCTCTATGCTGTCCAATTATCAGTTCGACCAATATCTGACCGACTCGAAGGACTCCTACGGAGACAGCAAATTACGTTTGCCCCTCGAACAGATCTATTTGGACGCATCAGCAGAGTTCCAGAAGGTAAGAAAGTAAGCTGGCTAGAAGATGATAGCAGACACTGACATGTACTTGCTGTAGAACGTGGAGGAGCAAGCGACAGTGGGTGAAGAAACGATTTTCGCACGTAACCTCGGTAAGCAGCTGTAGTAGCACTACGATGAGTACGTATAGTTGAGTATTGACGGTTTCTTGTTGTTTTGTAGGCAATGAACGCTCGCACATCGCGAACCCAGCCTTTATGGAGGAAGTGGCACGTGCATCCGCTGACCTTCCGAACATGTCTGTCCGGGTGCTGCAGCAAGAAGACCTGGAGAAGGAGGGTATGAACATGTTCCTGAGTGTCGGTCAAGCTGGAGTGTGCCCTCCTCGTCTTGTGATTCTTGAATACCGTGGCAACCCGGACTCGGACGAGAAGGTCGCGCTGGTTGGCAAGGGTATCACTTTTGACACTGGCGGCTTGAACCTCAAGCCGACGGGCTCCATTGAAGACATGCATACGGACATGTGCGGTTCTGCTGCTGTGCTTGGCGCTGTTCGTGCCGCTTCCCGCCAGGGCCTCAAGGTGAACATTGTCTGTGCCCTCGCCCTGGCTGAGAACGCGATCGGATCCAAGGCCGTCAAGCCACTGACGATCGTTAAGTCGCATAAGGGCATCACTGTGGAGAACAACAACACGGATGCTGAGGGCCGTCTGGTGCTTGGCGACGCAATGTCGTACGTCCAGAAGGAGTACAAGCCCAAGAAGATTATTGATGTCGCTACTCTTACTGGTGCGTGCATGATCGCTCTGGGAGAACACTGCGCTGGTGTGTTCTCGAACTCAGATGAGTTTGCCAAGAAGCTGCAGCAGACTGGAACGGATTGCCACGAGCGCTGCTGGCACCTGCCGATTCTTCCCGAGCACACTGCTGCTCTCAAGGGCTCGCAGTCGGACTCCCGCAGCACTGGTCGCGGTCGCTATGGTGGTGCGTCTACGGCTGCAGCTTTCCTGCAGCAGTTTGTGTATGAGGGTGTGGACTGGGCCCACATCGACATTGCAGGACCCTCGAACTACAGCGCTCCGAAGTCCTATTTCCCTAAGGGTGCCACAGGCTTTGGTGTCCAGCTGCTTTACACGTACCTGAAGGAGCACGAGCAGCACTAGAGGATCGATATGTCCTGCTACTGAGCGCAGTAACTGGAACAGTGTGGATATATCCACGTCCTGTTTGTTGATACTCAATAGAATGGCAAATATGAAAGGTATGTTGAAGTTATCGGCTGACTACTGCTCCGTGTACAGGTTCCAGACGAAGACACAGCCATCGTCGCCTACTGAGATTAATTGTCGATCATCCGGACTGAACGCTAGACCACGTACATTTCCAGAGTGCCCTACGCCGTCCATGATTAACTGGTTGGTGCTGTAGTCCCAGAGTTTCACGAGTCTGTCGTTTCCACCTGTGGCGAATACTTCTAGATTGTGTGCCACCGCGATGCACGTGGCTTCTTCCTCGTGAGCCTTCTGGATCACAGTCACTGGAGTGTCAATGCGCAGATCCCAATACGATATGCGTTTCTCCTGGCCGGCGCTCAGAACAAGACGTTGATCTGAAGACAGCGCCACAGTGTTGATCCCGCCCATACGCTGGATATGACTCGAAACCCTGCGCTCATTGCGTAAGTCCCAGCACAATAGACTTCGATCTCGGCTGCAAGAAATGACATGCAGATCATCACGATACAGCGCCAGACTCGTGACTGCCATTGAGTGCTCCTTCAGGTGCGAAACCAAGTCGCGTTTGCGAATATCCCACACACGTACCTCTCCTCCAGCTCCAGCTGACACTATGAAGCGCTGGTTATGGCTCAGAGCAAGTGCCGTGACCCCGCCAGCGTGGGCATTATCAATGGACCAGGCCAATTCGCCAGAATCACTGCTATGAGAGCGCACACATCCATCCGTCCAACCAGATATAAGCACGTCCAGCGAGTACTGGAGGGATGTAGGAGCACCAGCATCTCCAACGAAGCAGCGAGTCGCAACGGTGTAATCTGAGGCATCCCAGATGCGAATTGTGCAGTCCCGAGAGATGGTAGCGAATCGATCCGACGCTTCCGAGGCGTAAGCTATCTGCACGACAGCATTCGAGTGGTTTTCAGACAGCAAAATCGCCTTCATTGTGCGTTGTGACATTCCAAAGTTTAGCCGCACCGAGAAGATACTCCCAGTTTGAGTACCAGCAACTGCCTCATTCTGAGCTGCATTGAGTGTCAAGCCGACGACCCCACTGTTGAGACCTACATGACAGGTATCAACGAAGTCATGCCCATAGTGCAGGACGCTTCCATCACCTCCACCCACTAGAATGCCACCATTGAAGTATAAAATTGAGCTGACACCGCAGGAACACGCTGGAACCACCTTGAAGAGCTGTCGAGTCTTGACGTTGACAACGCTGAAATCGCCACTTGAACTACCAGCCACCAGAAACTCCCGGTCAGGAGAAAACTGTACACAAGTGTAATCGCGAATGAGTGTTTGCTCGATCTTGTGCTGCGTGAGCTCTCCGATGGATGGATTGAGGATCCAAAGCTGCAGCAATCGATGCCCAACCGTTGCAAACTGGTAGTTGGCTGTGTCTCGGCGCTTTACGTCACGCGCCATCCCTCCAAACGCAACCGCTGTAACGATGTTTGCCATCTTCTGGTGTGTGGCACAGATATTCCCTGTCAGAACATCCCAAATGTACAACCTTGGTCCGTCTTCTGGTACCCCCACAGAGCACAGCAATCGTTCGTCATCTGAAAATGCAAGAGCTGCAACGCCTGCGTCATGTTCAGACAGGCGAAAAACGAGTCTTCGAGCAGAATAATCCCACACGAGGACATCCGCATGTCTGCCGCGCTCACCTGAGGCTAACATTCTCCCAGAAGGTGACATAGTGATGCACGATACATTGCCCTCATGACCTCGCAGGAAAAGCTGATTGTGCGCGTCTTGAAACGAAGTGAGCAGCACGGATCCGCCGGCAGGATACACATACTCTCGTCCTGATGGGTGATAATGAATGGCGTTCGGCACTGCTGAGAATCCAATAGTGTGCTCCAGTTCAATTACCGTGGTGGGCTGCGGCTGCTTGTCGAGTTGTTGCTGCGGAGAACTCGATGTTGCTGCGAATCCTCTCGGCGTGGTCTTGCCATCTATGATCGGAAAGTCTTCATAACCACCACGAGCATTGTTACCACCGTCGAACTGCATTGTCGATAGCACAGGATCACGAGCGCTCCCGGACAATCTAAAGAGGCTACAACAAAAACGAAACCACAGACTATAAACACATAACGTTTTTCCAAAGTTACCTACTCAAGGGCTGCTCCAGTCTCAAGAAGCCCCGTAACGCCAACATAGCTCAAGCACGTGTAGTACGGTGGAAGATTATTCTCCTGCATCCACCGGGCGACGTCAACGCCGATATCTTCCTGTCGCTCAAACAAATTCAACCTCAACACGCCTCGAGAGAGAAAAATCCGACATGGGAGCTCGAATGTCTGCATCTAATCACGCAGATATAATGCAACACACCACACAGCATTAGTTTGGCTGCAGTTAAAAACTTGTAGGCACGTCAAGCCATGTTACCTTCATATCCTTGACAATACTGAACTCCATCGACTCGTAGACGAGCATTCCGGTCTCCCCATCATCCCTAAGCTCATAGAGCGAAAAGGATACTCTCTTTGGAGAGTACGTGGGACTACCAGGGTACCAGAAAACCCGGTAGGGCACAACCTGCACACTGTTCACGAGACAGTTCTCCAACAAATTGTAGTCCAGATGATCCATCGTCGAATGTCCCCATGTCGACGCACTGTAGATCACCAAAATGTCAATCTCTCTCCAAAAATCCTTCCTCAACACCTTCAGTACCTGCTCCAATAGCACGGCCGGCCTCTAGCACAGCCGCATTCCTGCTGTAGTCTCTTGGCGATGGCCTCAAAGGCGAGTGGGTCGTCCGCCACCACTGTATTGGTCAGTAATGCCACTCCAATGCCGCAATGTGACCGAGTCAACGTGTTTTCCGCTGACTCGTTCGTGTGATCTACTGACGAGCACTCTGCAATAAAAAAAATATTAGAAAATAATAATAAAAAAGAATATTTTGCATTGGTTTTCTACCTCGAACTTGACGTAACATGGAGAGTTCCTCGCTCACTGGACTATGAGCCAATAGC
Organism: Phytophthora citrophthora; assembly: GCA_031305395.1. Lineage (NCBI taxonomy): Eukaryota > Oomycota > Peronosporomycetes > Peronosporales > Peronosporaceae > Phytophthora > Phytophthora citrophthora. Next base: position 1,605,997 of record JASMQC010000006.1, read on the forward strand.
GCTAGACGTTTCCATCCAGTAGAGCTGCGTCTGAGACTGGAGGCCGCATACAGAGCGGCACGCTGGGCAAGGGTACGCCACGAGTCTTAGGAGAAAGAGAGGAATCAGATTAAATGTAGACGACAAGAGCTGCTCAGAGACGTACCGCAATGGACGATGGTGTCACGGATGTGGCGGTTGGTGGCCTCCAATTGCAACAGACTCGCGTGGTCTGAGAACTGCAGCGTCGCCGCTAACAGGTCGCTGGGCAGCTCGCACAGCCCCATTAACTTCTGATGCTCAGGTGTAGCTTCTGGGCGACAAAAGTTGAACTTGCAAAGTGGGAATAGGCACATAGATCTCCTAAGACAAAGTATCAGTTTTAATCGACAACTTAGGACATATACTTTACGTTGCGACGAGTACGTCAGCAAAGTGTCATGCGTACACTGCAATGGAGGCACTGCAGTCTTTAGTCATTCCAGCGGTTCAGAGCCTGACGGAGCATGCGCTGGAACTGCGACGTAGCGGCACGTTCCTTCTCGATCTCCACTCGAAGACGCTTCATTTCACCCACTGCCTTGTACTTCTGCACTGTAGTAACCTCTCCAAAGCTCCGTCGTACACTCCTCATTGAAACCTGCACAGGCCGCTGCTTCACTTCAGCGGGCTCTTGCTTCATACTCTGATTCAAGGTCAAGAGCTGCTTTGGCGTCGAGTTATGTACAGCATCCAGAAATCTCGACACATTCGATCCGAAGGTACGCCAGTCCACTGGGTAGTAGATCGTGATGTCGTTCAGCGTCTCAAAGAACGTCTCGTAGATCTCCTCGAAGATCTTCTTCCATGGTAGCATTGTATTGGCCTCTTGCGGCGTCACCTGGTCAGTCCTGTTGTCTTGAATTAATCCCTCGTGGATTGGAAGAAGAGTGCAGTAAATTCGTTTCTTGACTTCGTACGTCGATACAGCAGTGGCGGCCGGATACAGCAGGAACAAACGGTCGATAAAGTCCTCCACCTTCTTGAAGTAGACATCGCATGTTTGGTCACGGTCCGTCGGGGAGGTCTCAACAGCGATTCGAGTGACTTCAAGCGCCGTGAGAATCGTCCTGATCTCGTGTCGTCGCTTCTGGGAATTCCAGCCACGCGGAGGATCCACAACGGCAAACTGCAGCTCCGGGGGTGGGTACGTCAGATCCATTACACCCGAGGACAAAATGTCTTGACTCACACGCGGAAACACAGCACAGATTTTGTCCTGGATATCAAGCGACGATTCGAACTGGTTCATCATGGACTTGACACTTCCCTCAAGGAGCTCCTTCAGTCCGACGCTCTTGAGGTGGCGAACAGGAAGAGACAGAGCAGCAGCCTTCTTCAGCACTTGACTGAACTTTTGAGGCAAAAGATTACCAGCATCAAGGATCTCAGTGTCGACGTAGGCAATCTGCGTAGCGAATTGGCTTTGCGCCCGTTCCATACAGCTTTCAAGTGTGTGCACTAGGGATGCCCGTGAGCTTGCCATATCCGCAGAAGCGAAGCCGAGTGCAAGCAACGTCACACGGCATCCTGCATTCAGTGACGACAGCAGACCATCAAGTCGTCGCTCGAGTATTCTACAGCTGCCCGCTTGACCCAGTTTACTGATGTCAACTGGCAGTAGAATCACCGTAGTAGCAGCCAGCTTGTTCTGCTGAGCCTCAGCCGTGTTCCGACGAAAAAACTTCGAATCCAGATAACGAGTGCACACAGCAACACCTTGTGAAATCCCGTTACACGATTGAAAGGTACGATGGCAGTCGTTCTCAGGCTTAGAGACGTCCTGGGATCCGGCCCTAACAGCGCACCACAAACCAAACGACGAGGAAGCTCCATCTAGTAGATCTGCTATCACCAGTTTCCACGCGATTGACGGTTCGTTGGGGTTTTGCTGGCGAAGAGGTCCACCAACCACATCCAGGATGTCTTCAGAGCTCCAGAGTGATAGCAGTTCTTCATCCGAAGGCGACACAGCTTCTTCTGACCTAGGCAGTTGCTTTGATCGCCTCATACCAATCGATGAACCAGAGCCCCCATTCGTCCCTCTGAAAAGCCACCGCAAACTGTCCTTTGCCTTTTGATGAGATTGATCCAGTCGAAGCTTGGAGGCGATTGAAACTGGCCCAGGACCATTGCGAGACATCTTAACATACTTCTTCCACATGTGGAGTTTCAGCTTCAGAACAGCGAGTCGTTGTTTTTCAATGCGGCGTACCCTCTTTCTCTCCGCTCGCTCCCTTGCCAATTGTGCTTGTCGTTGCGCTTCGAGAGCAGCTTCACGAGCTTGTCGTGCTCGCTCCTCTGCCAACTTTTGCTGTCGCTGTCGCTCAAGCTCTTCTGCCTGTTTCCGTCGAAGTTCTTCCTGTCGTTTTTCTTCTTGTCGAAGTCTTTCTTCTTCAGCAGCCTTTATCCTCATAACTTCGGCTTGCTGCAGTGCGACTAGTCTCTGCCTCTCTGCTTCACGAGCGGCTTCTTCAGCCTTCCTACGTTGCTCTTCCAGTTCACGCTGCTTCTTCTGCTCGCGAAGCTGTTCTTCCAGCGCCTCCTGTTGCCGCTTAGACTCAGCGGCTTCATTTTCAGCTTGAACTCGAGCAAGAGCCTCTTTCTTCGCTTGTTCTTCACGTTGAGCAGCCTGCTCATCGGAAACCTTCTTAGCCTGCTCATGCCGATTCTTCTCCTCCTTTGCTCTTTCCAGCTCCCGCATTCGCTCTAGCATCACCTGTTTTTTCCGCTCTATTTCCCTTTTCCTCTGCGCAATCGCATCCAGCTCGTGAATCTTCTGATCCGTACTAGCTACTTGTTGTTGGGTCGAAAAATTATTCGCATGGATCGCTTGGGCATCCGCTGGAAGCGCCGCGGGTACTCCGTCGTTGTAGTCAACAAAATACGAATAATCGTCCTCGTACGGAGGCCTGTCAGGGTACAGTCTAGTCTGTTCCTCTTGTTCAGAATCCTGAATCAGCTTGCTAAGGGCTGGGTATTCATCTCGAGCATATTCGGTCACGCCGCGACAGATATCTCGTCGTAAATAGTTGCTGTACGCATCAACAAGATCGGTTAGAACTACTAAGTTTACACAATTGCATAATGGTCTAGACATACCCTTGTTTCATCCCCACGTAAATCTTGGAACTGTGAATCTTCAATGGCGTGTTGTTCCGTCGTAGCTGGACATCTGCAACGTAGTCAACACATAACCGTCACAATGTGCGTCACTACATGTAACGCAGATTCCAAACAGATTCGTACCAGTTTCAAAGTCACCACCGAACTTCACAATAATTGAACTGTCGTCACCAGTGCCAGGACTACCAGATATCCTGAGTTGGTGCTCTTGGCATACGGAGTAGGCATGTTCAATGTCATCAAAGCATAGCAGCTCAACCAAGTCTTCTAGCGGATAAATCTGGCTGCGGTATGCACGATTCATACGAAGCAAAGCTGATGACCGGACGTTCGGGATATACCGGAAGAGCAAACATGACTGCAGGTATGTCGCTTGGCGGAGCAACGAGAAGAACTGGAAATAATCACCGGTATGGCGAGCTACAAACACACGCATCGCAAACTTCATGTGCGGGCTTTCCAGAATGTGGCGCGGGAGATCCTTCACATACTTCAAGACGTCCATGCCCCGACCATTATCCAGTGTACAAAGGATAAAATACGCCCGACATTCAGCCTCAAATGGGCTCATATATGCGGGATCTCCCACTTTGTTACTTTCATCATACAGTTCGTTCAGCGACTTGAGAGTTTGACCAAGTTGCTCCATGTTCTGCTGAGCCACGAAGCTTGGAGTCTCGATGAGTTCGTGCTCACTGAGAACGTGATAGCGTGCAATGCGCTCGTGAATGTCAAGGGCGATGGGGTGCACTCGGCCGCCAGCGCCACGGTAATTCTGGAGCACAAAGTCTTTCCGGATCATTCGGAACCTGTCCCAACAGAAGTTGTACAGCTCAATAGGTTCTGGCACTCGAGGTGTCTGGAATCGAGGATCTGGGCCACACTGGTCAAGATCCATGATGGCCTGCTCGATATACAGCTGAGTACGCCGAAGAACGCCAGGAGGTCGGATCTCTTCTGCGATATCTAGCTTGTGATCAGCCGAACTACGCTGGAAACGCTTGATAATCATGTCACGCTCACTTCCTGGGCGGTCAGGAAAACATTTTTCGAAGACGCTTAACTCATCCACCCGGATATGCAGCTCTCGTTCTGCTGGGCTACACATATCAGCGCAAAGACCATCCAGGTTCGTAGCTGCAGACAACTGAGCCTTGCTGTTCTCATCTCGCGACGAGGAGACAGCAGGCAGCGTGGGAACAAACGAAGTCTCTTCGTCACTTGTGCTTGGTGACTTTTTCTTCTGTCGACCTTGGCGATGTTTTCCAGGCTTTTCATGTGTTGGGCTTGTCTTCGGTGCCGCTCCAAACGCATCTCCACCTGGAGGAAACTTGTTTCTAGGGATAATTTGCTCTCCAAAGGGATTTCCATCTTGTTCTGTAAACCCTTGATTTTGTTTTCCTTTCCCAAACGATTTCTTCGAGCCACTCATCCGCGCCTCCATTGATGCCATTTTGTCCGAGTTACCGAATCCTCCTGAATTGTCGAAACCAGACTTTGGTGCAGATTGTCTTCGTTTGTTTGCACTCCCAAACGTAGTGGCAGGGGCTCCACCGCCGGGAGGTGAAGGCTTTCCAAATGACGTAAAAGCATTAGAATTGCCACCCGATGAACTGCCAAAGGTTGTGTGGCTAGTTGAACTGCTTGAAAACGCACCACTACCAGTTCCTGAAGCAGTAAAAGGATTATCTGCACGTCCAGAAGAAGCAGATTTTGGGGTGATTTGTTTCTTCCGCACCTTCACACCTGACGTCTGGGATCCAAATGCTGCGCCTTTTGATGACACTCCAGCACTGCCGGTCCCAAAACCGTTAGAATCTTGTGGGAAAGAGCTCTGCCCACGCTTTGAAGTAGGGCCTCCAAAGGCAGTCTGGCCGCCACCGAATCCAGAGCTTTGATTCTTGGGATTTCCACCAGTGCTAGACGCAGATCCAAACGTTGTGTGTCCACTGTTTCCCGTTGAAGAAGGAGGTGCTCCATTCTGTCCGAAAGGAGTCGATCCGAAGGTCGTATTCTTGTTCTGCTGTGTCTTCTTCTTGCCACCGTTTTTCTGTCCGAATGGATTCCCACTGGATGAAGCTCCATTAAACCCTCCTGATTGCATTGGAGGTGCCCCAGCCAAGCCTCCAGGAGGAAGAGGTGGTTGGCTACCAAAGCCTCCCACTGGAGCGCCAGCCATGCCGCCCGGAGGCAGTGGAGGCTGACTACCGAAGCCAGAACTCTGTCCGAACGTAGTCTTGGACGCTGGGCCGCTGCTACCAGTCTGAAACGGGCTCATGGTCGACGTGGATCCTGAACAATGCGAAGGCACCGATCAATATGTGCAGAATGGAGCGCTAATAGTCGCAAGCAAGAGAGAGTCGACGTCCCGTCCACCTGCACTGCATGCCCCCATAGCAAAATAAAGTAATTGTAACCCATGTAACCTTTCTTACCTTGATTTTGTCCGAATGGGTTTCCGCCTTGTGCCCCGAAGCCTCCGAAGCCGCCACCTCGATCTGTACGTGATAGCAAAGATGTATCAGTTCATAACTCAGCCAATACGAGACCACCAGAAGAGCAAGAAGGTTAAATAGAAAGCTAATGACATGTAGAACGCACTCCCGGAGCTGAACATGGCAACCAAGTCCTCAGGATCTCTATACGTCGACGGAGAAGAAGTCGTCCTTTGTTCGGGTCACGTAGCCGTTGGGGAAAGCTGGAGAGCTGGCTGTACCGGTACCCGTTTGAAGCGGTATACCGGTACAAAACAGATCGTCGAAATTAAGGTCAACACCATCATTTCGGAATTTTCCTAATTTAGGTCAAATTCTACAATATGATTGGCTGTTACAAATGAGCATAGTGAGTCCAAGTGAAATCGAGGACTGGAGACCGCTGCGCGTTGGGGAACCACCAATTCTCTCGACCCTTGTCCGCTGGCTGTTTGTTGGCTCCAAGTTCCAAATTGCCCGCAACTTTCTGAGTAACTTCGCGCGAAGGTAAATGCTCGGGGCGTTAGCCTAATGACTGCAGTTAAGACACCAAGACTTACTTGCTGCCTCTGTGTCTCTATGTAGTTGAAAGATGGTGAAGCACAACAACGTCATCCCCAACGGCCACTTCCACAAGTACTGGGAGTCCCGAATCAAGACTTGGTTCGACCAGGTACGATCCAATACAGAGAACTAGCCAGGCAGCCACACAGCAAACGCGTTTGGTCTCTCCATTTCGAGGCATTACAGGTCGACTAGAACCAGGGAAAACAGACAGTAAAACGTTGAGCTTCATCAGGTTGTCAAGACTGGAGAGACCTACAGGACCATTTTGGCTGGCTGGCTGATTCCAGATACTACATTTTTGAGAATAGGACGCTGATGTCCCTTGTTGTACTGAATAAATACAGGCTTCCAAGAAGAAGACCCGTCGTCTGAGACGTAAGGCTAAGGCCGCTGCCATCGCCCCGCGTCCGGCTGCTGGTCTGCTGCGCCCCGCTGTGCACTGCCCCACGATCAAGTACGGCTCCAAGGTCCGTGCTGGCAAGGGCTTCACGCTGGAGGAGCTGAAGGAGGCTGGCATTAACCGCAAGCAGGCCATCAGCATTGGCATTGCCGTGGACTTCCGCCGCACCAACAAGTCGGTCGAGTCGCTTCAGGCAAACGTGCACCGCCTCAAGGCCTACAAGGCTAAGCTCGTGGTGTTCCCGCGCAAGAGCAACAAGGCCAAGAACGGCGACGCCGCCGCTGAAGACGTGAAGAACGCCGTGCAGCACACTGGCCCGATCCTCCCGATCACCCGCTCGAGCATCAAGTCGACCACGGCTGTCATCACGCCCGAGATGAAGGAGAAGAGCGTCTTCACGCAGCTGCGTGTGGCTCGCGCCGACAAGCGCATCTTCGGCAAGCAGGCCAAGCGTCTGGCTGACAAGAAGAACGAGAAGAAGTAAGCGTCGTCTGCGTCGACATCTTCTGGCCAGGTCTCCTGAACGACTCGCTTCAGGAGGAACGGCTCTTCTTAAGGTCATTTGCGGAAAATTGGAACACAATACATCGCGCTTCAAAACAAACATCTCTTCATGGCTTGCCTGCGTGCATGTAGCTGTAGAGATACAATGTAGGAGCCTCGTAGATGTTCTAGGTGTGTATTCACGTTTCCTGTTCACTTTAATTTTGGTACTTCTATGCGGTTTGAGCCTTCTATCTATCTCACACTCGCACGTCTGCATAAGCTTCAGGCTCTGACAGCAATGGCTGCTTTTCTGGTTCATCCGGAGTCATCGAAATCGACTTTAGCTTGACGCGACCTCCTCCGACACTTGGATTTTCGGACGTGTCAACCTTTTCCGGTAACACATACAGGAAGACCAAGACGAGCAACTGGCCAACCGAAGAAATCACTACAACCAGCCAGAGATTCCTCCAATCCACAACCTTCGTAGTCGAGTCAGGTATAATCCCCAGCATTGACACCACGAAGGACGTGAGCACTCCAGACACGACACCACCAAAATCCATAAACGAAAGATACAACGCGTACGTGAGACCTTGAACTTCTGGATTGGCTGGACAATAGTAAGTGGCTACGACCAGCAATTGCAGCAGCGCGAACTCCGAGGTAAAAGACGTGATAAACGATTCAGCTGTGCCGAACGTGCACACCGAGACCGGGAGATCAACGACAGGAGGAGCCAACAACAGTCGAGGCAGACCAGCAGCAACAGAAGACACTGTTGACAGCAGGAAAACACTTCGAACGCTCTTGTTGGCACACCACTTGGCGTACGACAGACACGAGAGGAAGCGTCCGATCATGCCTGCCAGGTACATGTACTGCAAGCACTCATGCTCGTCATTGAGAAGCGAATATGTGTACTGGTACCATACCATTCCATCATTAGGAAGTGCATTGCACAGGAAGAAGAAGACCATGGGTGGGAGAACGGGCTTGATCAGCTCCATTTTGTGCTGCAGATCTCGCTGGAACGGCAACCACCACGACAATACCGTGTTTCTCCATGATGCTGCTGCAATCACGTCACCAAACTCATCAGAGCGCTCACTTTCACTGCTTGCAAATTCAAATACTGGCATCTCCTTCAGTCCAAAGAGACAAACACCCGCTGCTGTAAGTGGGAAGAAGCTGCTCCAGCCGATGACTTGCTGTGGTGTGATGTTCTTGTCCAAGTATACTGGAATGCCCAGCACTAAGGCCATAATAGAAGCCGCATTCTTCGTTCCATTAGCAAATGATTGCACACGAGCACTACTTCTGCTTGTAGCGTCTCCCGTCGTGAGATTCACTAGAAAAATCCCAAGCATCATCTGTGCGAAAGCTTCAGCCACTGCGTCTACGAGCTTCACGATGAAAGCTCCAGCGATAGAGTGCACATACGTAGCAGTAACAACCAGTGACGTAGCTGCACATACTTCACAGATGATAATGTACGACTTGCGGCGGTATCCGAAGAGCGGGAAGCTGTCGGACAGAAGACCGTAAAGAGGTTTGAGGTTCCATGGGAAGAAAGTGACCGAATAGTACAGTGTTGTCGTGGCTGGTGGCATGTGGATGACATCAAAGAGCCACGTACCATATGCCGTCGTTGGGAACGTCATGCAGAAGGCGTGGAGGAAGTACAGCGCCAGCAGCGCCAGTGGCATCGGAGCTGAAGCCATCGCCATTATTGCTCTGCCGTCTGATTCTGATCCATCAAAGACATAATACCAGGTATTCAACACTGTTATATACTGTACGATGTCGGATTTTGATTGGCGAGGAAAGATATCATCGCTGATTCGCTGAAAATACCCAACATCAATTGCTACGGACACTTGACCATCGCCTGGTGCAGGACGCACGAAGACTTGAGGCCATGGCACGCGACGAGTTCAACATCGACGAGGCGGAGGACTTTGACGACGGAACACGTGCTGTTCTTCACGATGACGCGTCAGATTCAGCTGAAGAGACTCAAGACTCGACGCGTCTGCGCTCGTCCCGTAAGCAGCGACTTCAGGCTGAACGCAAAAGTGGCAAACAACGTGAACAGGCGTCAGCTCTGCGTGTTAAGAACTGGGATGCTGGGTTAATGGAGTCTGAAGAATATGCTGGTAAAGTGGTGAAGCGTAAGGATTTGAGCGACGGCATGGAGTCGCCTGATGAGGACGCAATGGCTCAATGGTCGGATGCTGAGCCCTTTGGAGCTTCGGATGAAGAGGAAGGAGAGGAGAATATTGAAGAAGAAGAAGAAGAGAGCGAAGAGGAAAGTGATGAAGAGGACAAGAGTGCTGAGATGCTGATCCGAGGTTTCCAGAAGGAGGACTCGGCGAGACTCATGGGAGCTCAGGACAGTGAGAAGGTTGTGGAGAAGGCCAAGCACGTACGAAACCAGAAGCTCGTCTGGGAGCGCTGTTTGGAAGTGCAGATCTACACCAAGAGATTGTTGACGACGGCTAAGGATGCAGCAAATGAGACGGATGGAGAGACGACTGACGAAGACACAGCTACGAGCACCAAGGAGAAGGTGGTGGCTGAGCTCTACAAGAGCATCGATGCTGTTTCCGCGCTACAGGAGAAGCTGTGCAATGTTCCGGAGCTGAATGCCTTTGACAGTCCGACGAAGAAGCGTAAGCGAACGTGTGACGAGCTGTGGCAGGAGATTTCTACCAGTAACCGTGCTATGCTCCCTCAGTACAACGACATTCTCAACACATACACGCGCAAAACTGATCTGGCAGCGGGAGGCAAGAACAACCAAGCAAAGAAGTTCAAAGCTGTGAACCAGGACATCCTGGCGCAGGTCGAGTCAGTTCTGGTCGACCCCCAGCGAGTGAAACGAAAGGCACACGCTCCATTGGACGTTCCGGAGGCCGAGGCAACAGAAGGATCGGAAGATCTGCTGGACGAGCTCATGTACGACGACTCCGACTTCTACCAGCAGCTTCTGAAGGAGTTTATTGAGAGTGGAGGAGGTGGCGCTGGTCAGGAAGCAATGGTGCGACGCACTCACCGCAAGAAGAAGAAACTCGTTAACCGCAAAGCCAGCAAGGGCCGCCAACTGCGGTACACAGTACACCCCAAGCTGGAGAACTTTATGTTCCCGGAGCCTTACCCACAGCCGGAGATGGACGTGACAGAGCTCTTCCGCTCACTCTTTGGCCAAGTCCGGCAGTAGGCAGCTTTAATTTGACACGGGAGATGAAGAATAGACTGATGATTTGATCGTAAAGAGCTACACGTATTCCTTCTTCTCTACAGAAGATGTAACGCCAGACGTAGTGCCACGTTTACCTTAGAGCACATCGTCTTCTTCTTCCTCTTCCTTTTCACCTGATAGATACATGTCCTTGATCTTTGCTAAAGTAGCTTCAACTTCTCGCAGCCGCACCTCATTCACTCCCTGTGTACCGATCTTCTTCACAATACCGACCAGTGTCACCGCCTTCTCAGCAGCATGAACCACAGCCAGCGCTCGGATCTTCTTGGCTCGAGTTGCGTTCTCGAGCGCTCGGAATTCTTCTTCAGCTAAATCCATAGAGGCGTCAGCTAAGACCACAGCTGAGTCGATGAGTTCTGTGCCTCGCTCCTCAAAACGCTCTGGGATGTTGAATGTATGCAGTTGTCGCACTTCCGCCGCATATGACCCGCTTTTAAATACTTTGTGTTTGAGCTTAACCGTGTCCTTCAAGAGTTGCGTGAACTTGTCGATCAATTCCGGTTTCCCCTTCGCAATCGCACGCATTGTGGCAGGTGCGTTTAGAATCTGAGCACGCTTAGCGATCAATTGCCCAGCATCACGTTCCAAGAACGAGAGCCCCCACAGCCGCCCGTACGCTTTACCCGCATCCAGTCGTTCTTGCTCCGAAAAATACCAGTCTCGTGTATCCTTGTTCTTGATTAGGAGACGCGAAGACCAGGTCTGAACCGAGTCTGTGCCAAGTGCAAGCCCAAACTCCTCCAGTTTGGGAGCAATCGTTTTGTAAAACGAGATCGCTTCTTCGTCGGTAGGCAATGCTGTAGTCAGGAGCTCTGCTACTAAACGATTTACTTCGTCACGGTTCTCCACAAGTTTCTTGTTACTATCCTTTCGCGCCTTCTTTTCCAGCTGCTCGATCATATTCATACCACCGGGACCTTTCGACTGCTGTGATTCATCACCAAAAATGTCGTCGATGGCACTTTCGGCTGCAGCTAGCTCCTGAGCCATTTGATCCTCAACGGATCGTGGCGGCATTCCTGCAGCTCCTCCACCTCCACTACTGCCACGACCACGAGCACCACTTATGCTTCCACCATTTGATACTGTACAAATCGAGAACAAGGAAATAGTTAGTTCAAGTTCACATTGCTGCAGCGTTACAGGCACCGCATTACCTTGCTGGATAATCTGCTGGTGTTGCATAAGGATGCTGAAAAGCTGTTCCATTGAGACTGGACCTGTAGGTGACGCTGGGGCTTGAACTGGCGGCTAGTAAGCGCATCAGATGTTTCAATGTCAGCAAAATACCAGTATGACAAAAGTCGATCGCAACTTACACCAGGGTCATTAGGAGACACATCGTCTGGACGATCAAGCAGGTCCGGGTCTACTTCTTCTGCCTTCATCTTCAGTTTGATCTGTTCATCAAGCATTCCCATTTGACGCAGCTTGAAATACTTCTGGAATTTCGGATCATCTTTAACATAAAGTGGGTCGTACGGAACGACAGGGGCAGCAGTAGGCATTGAGGTCCAGCTGAATCCCCCACTCGATCCTTGCAGCGGAGATGCCATTCCGTTGGACGGATATCCGGACATGACTTGCGGCTTCACATCATATACAAACTTAATACACACTCGTTTGAATTTTCAACGTCATCTCAAAAACTTACACCAGGGTCGTTTGGCGACACACTGTTCGGGTTGTCGAGGAGGTCGGGGTCCACGCCTTCAGTCTTCATTTTCGTCTTGATCTGGTCGATTGGCATGTCGATACCCTTCAACTTGAAGTATTTTTTGAACGCTGGATCTTCCGCCACCGTCATCGGGACGTAAGCGCCCTTCTCCGGCTACAGTCAATAGCAAACAGCCTATGAATCACCACACCAACAACTTTTAGAACCTTTGTCTACGTACACCTGGGTCGTTCGGGGATATCGCGTCGGGAGTGTCCAGTAAATCGGCACTAACTCCGTCTGCCTTCATCTTGATCTTGATCTGCTCTATGGGCATATCCATACTCTTCAACTTGAAGTATTTTGCCATAGCTGGGTCATCTTTCACCCGCAAAGCTGTGTAGATACTTGTGCGTGCCATCATGTTTCCACTTTGAGGCGCGTACGCCACATTTTGCGTCTTCTTCTCCAGTTCACTGAGTTTCTCCTGTAGAGCCTTAATCTCCTTCAAACTGGCTCCGGAGGATCTCCTCTCTCCTGCGGCCCCGCTCTTCTTGTCTGCCATCAACTGGGAGATCTGTTTCTGTAGCTTATCAATAGAAGAACTTGTGCTAGCAGCATCAGATTTGGATGCCAGATCCAGCAGCTTCTTAATCTGAATAGGAGTCAGTCCAGGGATAGCGATGCCTGATCCTCCTCGACCTGCAGACAGTGGAGCATGGGCCACATCTTCACTCTCTGAGTCGCTTTCATCTTCTTCTTCCTCCGAATCTTCTTCCTCTTCTTGCTCCGCCGCCTCCTTCTCCATCCGCGTCTTGATACAGAAGTTGCGGTGGGCTCGAGCATGTCTCCTCTTGCAAGTCTATAGCAAGAATTGTTAATTATTACGGTCGTTCTGCTATTTCTTAGTCTTATTCTTTCGACGCACCTCACTGCAGTAGACTGCCTGGTTACAGATAGTACAGGCCAAAGAGGCATTGGGCGTCGCACAATAGTCGCAGTCCTCGCCCGAGGCGGCCGCGATGCCCATGCCCATGCTCGTGAGGCGACTCATGAGCTCATCGTCGCTGTCGCTGTCTGCCATCGTCACTGGATGTGATTAACGCGACGCTTCTTGGGGTCTGAGCGCCGTTTTCTCATGTTGAATTCGACAAAAATACTACCAGAGACGGGACGAAGATGGCACAAGCAATTTTGGCAACGGGATTTTGATGGACTGGGAAAGCTCATGGAATTGCACAGATTTTTATGTCTTACGACTGCTTCGTGCAAAAGCATTCTTTTGCATTCGGCATATGAAGAAGCAAAGTCTGTAACTTCGAGTTGGCATCTGGCAGATGTTGCTTGCCACTTCAACTTGCTTCATGAGATTTAAGATAAGTTTTGTAAAACGATGTCCGATGTATTACACAAGGAATAAATATCTTGTCAGGAGCTCCGTATCCTCACTCTTCAACCGAGTGTGGCTGCTGCTGCTTATATAGATAGAAGTTGTTGCCAGAGAAACTGCGCTTTGTCCTCCTCTAGGAAGTGGCGCGGGACAATCGGCGCTGCGAGAGCATGCGCACCATGTCTGGAGACTTGCCGGTTTCACTAATGTTGAGCAAGTAGTCTGATCCCACTTGATCGTTCGTGGCGATACCTGAGAAGCGTTGAAACAGCTCGCAGATAGTGGCGTGGCCATTGGCCTCAGCGATCATCATCGCATCGCTGTCGTTCTTGGTACGCTTTTCCGGATCGGCGTCATGCCGCAGTAGGTACTCAGAGATGGCCAACGATCCCAGCTTAGCTGCGAAATGGAGCGGGGTGATGCCACTAGCGGTCATGACATTCACGTTGGCACCATGTTCAACAAGCATCGATACGATCTCGATGTTTTGAGAGACAATGGCGGCGTGGAGAGGATACGTGCCGCGGTTGCTGCACGCAGAGATCTTGGCCCCGGTATCAACGAGTAGTTTCACGACATCGACGCAGCCGTTGCGGCACGCCGCGATCAAAGGAGTTACACCGGCGTCATTGGCCTTGTTAACGTCGGCACCTTCATCCAGCAGGAGTCCCACAATATCGGTGCGTCCCATGCGAGCAGCAATGTGCAGACACGAGGATCCGTCAGCCATCGCCGTGTTGGCATCAGCGTAGTTGAACAGGATGAGCTGTACAGCGTATGCGTGGCCGATGCGGCATGCCACGTAGAGGCAGATCTCCCAGCGTCGAGCCTGTGTGAGTTCGGGCGAGTTCAGCTCGTCGATATCGCTAGCAAACTGGCTCAGTACGTGCTCGCAGAACTCCTCCATGAACGTGTGCATTGTGTGGACGCGAACAGTCTTGACCTGGAGAGATGGAAGAGTAACGCGCTCAGGTTCTGTGCACTCCTCTTCAGTTCGAGAAGTCGCCGAAACCTCTTCCATTCGAGGCTCGACAGCACGTGGGGCAGTGAGGTGAACGTCGCTAAGCTCTGGGGTGTTCTCCTTGAAGTAGGCATCACTTTCCTCTTCGTCTTGACCTAACATTTGCTCAGCGCATTGTTGTCTCCAGCCAATCAAGACCAGCGGGCGATGCAATACGGCTGATGCGTCAGTCGGGAAAAGCTCGGCAGCTCCCAGGAAGTTTGCGTACGTCTTGAGCACTAAACAGCCGTCATCCTGTAGTCTTTCACGCAAAGTCGCGCTGGCAAAAGTGCCGAAGAACTCGTGTAAAAGCGCAACGAAAGCGGCGAGTGCGTCGCGGCGTTCGTTGACGGCGCTGTGGTCGAGTCCTGTGAACTTGGAGCGAAGTGACCGGCGCGACGGGAACGGGAACGACTGCAGCATCGGGTACAGTGCGTCGAATTCGCATCGGTTGTTGGCACAGCGGCACTTGTGCGCCAAACTAAATTCCAGGTGGCGGTGGTGTCGCGTAGCTTCGGACGGATCGCTCACGCGGTCGCGAAGCGTCTTCCAAAGGCGGCGGAACTGGGAATAGGACCGCAGTGTCGTGCAGACACCGTTGGGTGCTGCTGAAGCTGGAACTTGTGCTCGAGCGTCGTTCTTAGTGAGTTTGATGACGAAGAAGACTTTACCGTCCGTGACCTGGTAGGAGGGCACTGCCACGTCGTACTTGTCGATCCAGCTCATGAGCTCGATACGTATGCGTCGTGTTGGCAAGTGGTGGGTGATCGGAGCTCTGTTGGGCTTTCTGGCTTCTGTCGCAAAGTAGATGGATGACGGTGACAAGTTTCTCGGCAATCAGATTGGGATCTCCGGAGCGAGAAAGCTAGTTATAGATGATACCAGTGAACGGAAGACAGTTATAGGCTGTGAATTCCGCTAGTGGTTTGACTTGCGATTTGGTACGAGTCCACTGCAAGCAGCAAGAACTACGTGGGTATTTTACCTCGTTGGCAAAATGGAAATTGGAGCTTTCGCTCGGCTGCTCCAAGCACATGATGTGGCGTGAGCCGGCAGACCATCGTCGTAATGTGGACCGAACATCTCCAAGTCACACCCCTTGAAGTCATCTGATCTACCAATCGAGGGCGATGAAATGCTATTTTGACCAATAAGCAGTAAGTCCCCCCTTCACGATTGAACGCAAAAAATACGCAGTAGAAAAGTCGCACGGCTCTGGCGAAGCGATAGCGTGGCTGGCAATTGTCCACAGGACCAGCAAAGCGGTCTCCGTTGTTACTGCGGGGCACAAACTTGGAGGGGCGATGACCAGGGCGTCTCGGCGCCACTAGGCAGATCTGGCCATGGAATTGACGTTGACCTTGGAACGACGTGTGCAATGGAGAAGGCTACTGCAAACTGGCCGTTCGTTTAGGCGCTGGGCTGTCCTGCAGCTGCAGCAATTGCAGCCGCTCATTGCAACCTCCTCTTAATAAAATTAAGTTAATACAAAAGCTCTCGGTGGCGGTACCATCGCGCAGACCACAGCCCTGAAGGAACGTACACTCTGAAGCAAAGTTCTAGGACTCGTTACAAGCTTTCGGGGAGGAAAAGACGATGTTGCTTGGAATGCGACGCGCTGCAACCTCTTGACAGCCGATGGATTTTCGCAGCGTACCACTCGCGAGCTGTGCATTGCCCAGCCGGTGGGCCTGTCAAGCGTAAGGTCAGCTGGCTTGAACGCCATGGTCAGTGAAGTTGAGGAGCTTCAGAGCCGCAAGTCCAGTGGAGCGGCGAGCAAGTCTGTCCGATGCACGGTGTTGAGTTCCGGAGCTGTGAATTGAGACTGTAGCAGTTGAAGTGGGTCGAATTTCTTCTCGACGCGATGTTGCCGGTGTTCACTCCACGGATGGTCGCAGTTGCAAACCCACGGACTGCATGGCAGCAAAAACAGCGGCAAACCGGATCATCAGCGGTGGATTTTTGATGAATAACATCCCGAATTGTAGAATCGCAAGCAACTTGAAAAAAATTGGGGGATACGCACCTGTCAAATCCTTGACAGCAACACTTGTGCTTTTTGCAGACAAATGGTTTGCTGCCTGGGTCGTGATCTGTGTGCCTATGTTTGCAGCGGCATCGTAGGATCCAGGCACCTTCTGCTACAACGTAAAAGAAAGCTCTGCACGAACACTTGCTCGACGTGCAGGCGAAAGCGCGAAATCCCACTGGGGATTTCACGCGAGGATCGTCAACGCTGCTCGGATGCTCCTTGTATCGATGGCCACTAAAAGCGTTAGCATGCATTAGTTTTTAGTACCGATATGAAATGTGCCACCAAAAAATGTACCAAAGACATCGACTCTCCTCGCGAACAGGAATACACTCGCGGTTGCATTTGTCACATGACCACTGAATCACCATCTTGGTGTAGCTCTTCATCTTCATGGTTGTGGTAGGATCAGGCAACGTAGAAAGCTCGTTGAGCTGGGGCAGAATTGGTAACGTTGACTTTCTCTTCAACTCCGAGAACTGTTGTTTCAGTTCCGCCACCGAAACTTCGTCCTGGTTGCAACTTGTCTCTGTTGTTGAAGTGAATTCAGCTGATAACTTCACATCTTGAGCTGCTTCCGGTGGTAATATCCTTGAAGTACTCTTCACCTGCAAATCCTTAATCCTCTCCTTTTGCTGTTCCGGTACTCGTTCAGCTTCCTCTTGCTGTTGGTTCGGTGTCAGATCTTCTAGAGTTGCTGCGATACGGCGGTTTAACTTCGATCGCCTTGCATGCAGCTTGCTCTTCAGAAGCTGTAAGGACCGGGCTCGCTCGACAGAACTCTGCTCCATTCTGCTAAACACGAACTTAAGCGTCCCTTTACAGTCACTGGGAAATTCCTAGTGGGAATCCATATAAAATCGTTTAAAACGTTTAATTGGTAATTTAGAATAGTTTAACTGCTCTAAACACGAACAAGTTCCATTTGCAATGGGGAAGGTGCTCCATGCAGTATTGTACGCCATTGCTACGGCAACAGGAATGCACACAACCGAAGCGCTGGTTTGCAACGCTGGCACATATTTTGACGGAACCAAGTGCTTGCGCTGTCCTGGAGGTACATTCGGCGTTGTACCTGGTCTCACTTCTCCGTTGTGCTCTGGCTTGTGTACGGCCGGTTTTTACTGCCCGGAAGGCTCGACATCCTCTCGGGAAAAGTCGTGCGGTCATTCTATCTACTATTGCCCAGCAGGCAGCGCAGCACGTCGTCGAGTAGATTCGGGATACTACACGGTCACTTTTCCAACCAATTCGACTAACCTCCCCATGATTGACAGCTCACAAGGAGGGTTCGGACAGCAAAAACGCTGTGAGAAAGGATTCTACTGCGTCTTTGGCATCCGGCGAGTTTGTCCTGCTGGTGTATTCGGAGACTCGACAAGGGTTACAACACCAGAGTGTTCGGATCTGTGCCCGAAAGGTTCATACTGTCCTGAAGCTACAAACGTACCGGTTCCTTGTCCACCTGGCACTTTTGGCAGTGACTTTGGACTAACTAATGCTCGGTGCAGTGGACTTTGTCCAATCGGAAGTTACTGGTGCAGCTTCTTCGATAACTTGATGCTGTATCACTTGAATCTCATTTACGTTTTGTGTTTTCGCCAACAGTGTGCTTGGAACAATCACACCGGTGCCGTGTCCTGCAGGAACGTACGGGGCAACACCAGGTCTTATCAGCTCAGCGTGCTCGAGTTCGTGCTCTACCGTCAATGGAGTGCTTTCCTGCCTTCCATCTCCCTGTCATGCAGGGTATTACTGTCCGATCGGGGCACAGGTGTATGAGTGTGGAGCAGTAGGTGTGTTCTGCCCTGAAGGCTCAGGTTCACCAACTACTGCATCACCAGGTTACTACACAACGTGGAAAGTGTCCATAACAGCATTGCAGTACGTCGAGGGCAATCGGCTTGCCATACAAAACCAAACAACGCGATCCGATCAGCACATTTGCGAGAAAGGGGCATATTGTACTGGAGGCGTCAAACGACTTTGCCCTTCGGGTACCTACGGTGCAACTGAAGGGTTATCGACTGCAGCGTGTACTGCACCTTGCCCTGCTGGTTTCTACTGGTACTGTGACTCACTCAATATTATCTACACGCATTTTGGCTAACAAAACATTTTAATCGTTTACAGCCCGATCGGAACAGCAGACTACAGTCAATACACGTGTACATTGAGGACAGAATTTTGTCGCCGAGGCTCTTCCGTTCCAACGCCTGTAGATCTCGGATACTTTACCGTCGTGACGTCAGGACGTCGTACAGATGAGATAATTTGTCCACCTGGGAGCTACTGCGTTGGAGGAATTCAATACCAATGTCCAGAAGGGACGTACGGAGCTGCTTCCGGTCTGGCGTCTAAAACCTGTTCAGGAAAATGTCGAGATGGATACGTGTGTCCACCAGGATCTTCGTCAGCCCAGGCATCACCCTGCCCAGCAGGATCATACTCACAAAATGGCAAGTTTTGCGCACCTTGTTCTCCCGGATACTGGTGCGACGCTGGATCCCCAGACCCTAAACAGCACAAGTGTGGCGCCAACAATATGTACTGCCCACTTGGATCTTCAGCAGCGCAAAACGTTCGGGATGGCTACTACGGAGTGGGACAGCAGCCCGACACGCACACGGCCGAAGCATTTTGCGTCATTCGGAACGCCCCTCATCTTCCTGGGTGTCCTTCTTGAACGGCAGGCGTGAATAAAACATGTAAACAAAAACAACTTACCATTATCATAGATACAATTCGGCAGTCAATTTAGCTTGTCATTGTACTGCGATAGCGTGCACATTCTCTCGAAATCTGACTGTGTGCTGGGTCAGCACTTGTGACCTGGTAGAGTGTTACATGCTTGAATTAAGGTTAATGGGGATTGGGCTGCGAGCAAACTTCTTGTTGCGTGAGCCTTCAATGCGAGGGTGCATGGGTGGTCTAGCGGCGTCTCCACCAAGCCCAGCCCCAAAGCCTGCTGCAGCGCCCAAGCGAGGCGTGTTCGGCGTTTTCTACGAACAGTAATTGAACAGCGTTAGGCTTGAAGTCCAAGATCGTCACAGTTCCACCGTTTTATCAACCTACCGGATCCTGTCGTTCGCTCTCCTTTGTCATCAGTTGGTACTGCATCGGAGGAAGCCTCACGCCATACTCGTTCGAGATCAATGGTAGGGGAATGCTATTGCGCTTTTCTGCCAATTCCATCATCAGCTACAATGTAAAACATAGTGTCAGTTTCTAGTTACTTCTTGCAGAGCAACAACAATTGCCTATTTACCTCACGAGGCGGCACTTGGGCATAGTGGTGGTTCAATCTCGATGAAATGGCAAGCCGGATGTCATCCGGGTCAATTGTCTACACCAAAAGACAAAACGATAGCGTTACTCCTCGTCTTCCATCTAATAGCCCCCAAATCTCGTATCGTATACCTGTTTATCCGCGTACATGGAGTACTCTTGAGCATCTGAGAGGATTTCAGTCACGTAGCCTACATGTCATGATGTAAATCATTAGACAGCAATATTTGTAACAAGTGGTTTGTGGCAATGCCTTACGGTGCACAAACTCTTGGAGCTGCGCCACGACACGCGGCTCGTATTTGTCTGCACCCATGGACTCCAGCAGCTGACGCATCGAAACAGAGTCAAGTGGCTCCATATTGGCCCCTTCTTCGCGCTCGTTGGCGTCACCGTCGTCCTCGTGGAGGCGCTTCATGCCCTTGCTGACTTTAGTGTCGCTGACCATTTTGCAAATCTTTGATGGCAACTATTTGTGGAAGCAACCACCCACATTCTATCCGATATAACAGGTACGGGTTCTGATTGGCCCTGCAAACGCAATATTTCGCTTTGGGCTCGGTATTGCTCCGTCTCAAACAATTATTGCCAACGCGCATTCACATTTCCTTTGAGCCGGGGACCACCTTTGACCCCGATTTACGTTTATTCGGGGTGTAAAAATGCCAATTTTTAAAATGCGTTAAGCCGGGGACCAGTGGCAATGGTGCCCGGCTCAATAGTTGGTAACAAAACATGAACATGGTATACCGGTATTACCAATCATACCGAAGTGGTTGACTGGTCTACTAACACAGTGCAGTTGCTGGAGTGGCTGGGCGGTGGCAATGAGTTGCTGGGCAGCCTGTATGAGATGACCTCGGAGGATTCTGCGCCTGTTAACCTCTCGTGTACGCGTTGCGACCTCAGCAATCTCAGCTAGCTGCAGCCCCCTTATCCGTTCCACAACCGCTCTAGGAGGTTCTTCCCGTCGACGATGATACCACGAACGCACACGACTGAGATCGCGGCGGTGCCCCCTGACGAAGTCTCCTGCGTTGCACTTGGATATGACGTCGGCGAATTTGGACTGCCGCTGAAACAGCATCCCTTGCTCCTAAGCTCCCGGCTTCAAGTGCATCCGTGAGTTCCTGGAACACTCCCGCAAGCTCGTTCCCCGTTTCATCGGTGCACACGAGCTCGAACTGCTCAGCAAAGGCGTTCACCTCAAGCGGCTCGTCACTCTGCGGGTCGTCACCCTCGTCATCCATGGCGGCAACTTCAAGATGGATTTGTGTTAACTATTCACCTGGAATCGCTGTGGGGCTTGAAGTCACGGTTGAGCTTGAGCCGGAGCTAGAAACTCCTCGTGGATGAGACGGAGACTCTTCTCAGTAAAGGCAAACGTCTCCTGCGTCCGGCCACTAGTTTCCGTCACAATAGGCCAGAAGAAACCCAGCTCGGTCAGTTTCACAAGGATCATACGTTCTGCTTCACGGATGTCCTTCGGCGGAATCTCCAGCCCGAAAATGAAATCCAACACACCACCTGCATGGTAGATAGCATTGGGAGACGCATGCTAGTCAAAACGCTGGTCCATGTCGACAGATTTCCCAACCTTCATTATGAAGTATGGGCCACTGAACAGATCATTGGTGAGAGCACTCGCTGGTCCACAGAGAAGGAGGTACACCCCTGATGTTCCTTGCGGTGGTCTCTCATACAACACGCCTGAAACAAAAGGACCTCTGTACACTCTGTAGACGGGGTTGATAACGGGGCCAGCCACGTTTGGAGCCTCAGTGAGGGGAGAATGGTCGTCGTAGCCATGAGTGCGAACTCGAGTCTGAGGGTCAACGCGGATTAGCTCGGTTAGGTCTTCTATATACCTGGGTGGAGACTTTCTCATCTCCACGATTCTCTCTCTACCTACGTCCACGCGAAGGGCTCCATCCGTCCAGCAAACCTTCTGCACTTCGGCTCGGTTGCGGGGGGAGCACCACTCCTTTGCATTTTCGACGCTTGAGCAGCTTCATGTGTACGGCGTACCGGATGGGCAACAAAGACTGGTGGTAACATCGAGCAGAGCTTGCTCGTCCTGGACTCCGTCCATGAAGACACACCGTTACGCGCATGCGCAGCTCCTTCAAACCGTTCACCGGACTCGGCGCGTGGCCCTTGATGCGATCGATACATGGGTCTTCTTCGGCGGACTGCAGGTAGAGGATCTCGTCGGGCGGGCGGAACTCCGTGCTGGAATGGGGTGTTTCCATTGTGGCAATTGCGGATTGGCAGGATGGCATCAAGGCACCAAGGCCCTCCACCTGCAGTGCTTGGAATCGAAGCTTTCGATATTACATGCAGCTGTGATCAGCCAGCCAAGTTGATTCACGGCGTGGTGACAAGTGGCGTTGGCCTCCCACCCCCGGAGGGGCCCCTGCAATAGCGACATCACTTAGTGATTCACTAGGGATCTTCTTGATGACGCTAGACCAAAGCGGTGAGCAACATTGAACTCTGGACCGAGGACCAATGGCTGAGTACGTACCAAACTTGACATCAGCATACTATTCTCTTCCAACAAACCTCCTTTCACTTCCATAAATCCTCCTTCCCTTAGGTACCAAACCAGACCGAGCACGAGCGCATTGAAGGCGTAGAGAGGCGATTAACTCTTGTCTACACAAAATAAGAACACAGTGAGAATTCATTTAAAATCACGACTCCCGTACTTTATCAGTCACGTAGGCGGAGGTCGGTTTGTCGGCCATTGAGCTCTGTTGGTTACAACCAACCGCCGATGGAACTTCGACAAGATCTTTTGCTAAAAGCTTTTGAACGTGTGCTCTTGCGGTTTAATGCGCCATGTTGTGTACTGCTGCAACTCGTGGATAAAAGCTTCAGAAGGTTGCACTTTGGGCTTAGGCATTGCAGCAAGATCGAATTCAGAGAGCTCTCCAATGTAGAATTGTTTGAGGTAGCGGAACGACTGGCGACTGGCATGGTAGATCTCAAACATGACAGTCGAATCCACGTTCATAGCTTCCTGGGCGATTAGCTCGGAACCACCAGGGTGTTCAGGGATCCACCGCGTAATGTCCAGCACCATTCCTTGCATAACGAGCCACACTTCGCCCGATTGGTTTCGACGAACGACTTCCTCCCAACGAATAGCCTCCTTCCGAACACGCGTCTCAAACTCTCCGAATCGCCGTTGACAAACCTCCTGCAGACCAATGCATCCGACAGTGATAGCTGCTGCTAGCAGATCATCAGTCACTGAAGGGTCAAACTGAAATTCAGTGCCATCATTTCGTGCTTCATGCTCGAGATACAATAGCACCCGATCGAATTTACAGCAATCCACGTCCACATCGATAGTAGAAGATGCGTCTTTGTGAACGCCTTTGCCTGACAACACAGCCGACGACAGTTTAATGCACGGGAAAAGTAGTTTCTTCTTGACAGGAAACTCCTCTTCGTCATTCGTGAGAACAGTGACGACATCTGAGCGCATCGACGCCAAACCAGCAGAGTCAATTGGTGTAACGTTCAGCAGTTCAAACGCTAGAGACTGCGCCCCTTCCGACGATACAAACACTTGCACGTCTTCATCAACCCGACCACGATATGAATCGGGCATTGTGAATTCCGTCTCGTCTTCATCTTGGGCATCAATCTCCAGCACGCGGATGAAATAGTCCCGGCCATCCTTATACGGCATTACAATCCTCTCGTGCTCTGTTAGCACTCGTTGCCACGTGTATTTGGCAAACGCCGCTGCGAATTCCTTTGCATCCGTCACTATCGGAGCAACAGGTGGTTGTGGCGTTTCCGTTTCCACCGCTTCTTCATCACTTTCTCCATATTTTTCTAGCAGTGGGCGGATCTCAATTGCCACTGCATTGACAATAGGCACCCGCTCCGTGAACAACGTCCATTTCTCCGTTTGGAACCTGCAGAGCTCTAAGTTGATCATCTGCGGGTGTGTTAACGCGATGGATCCAGACGGAACCGCCTCATGAGGACGAGCAGCCACTACAAACTGCGCATGCAGTCTCGGATGAATTAGAGCTGAACCATCAGGCCCCGCTGCGTCGACGGGGAAGTCATCTGGATGCAGCAGTGCACAATGACGCAGCGCTGCCAACTGCTCGGAAGCGACTTCAAGCTCGTCCAGCTCCTCCACACGTAGAGACCGCGTCCAGACGAGAGTATTGGTCCCTTGCTGCTGCTGTTTAAGACGGAGTGCCGCCGCCATGGCGGGCGCGCGGATATCACCCGCCGGATTATTGTTGGCGTTCCACGGCATCTTTGCTTTTGGTGGTCAGGTTATAGGACTTGTGTGTAGGTTGTGTACAGCAGACCCCAAATCTGCGACTTGTGCAAATGAATCGAACTGTGAAGACAACTGGCGTCGTTTATTTCCCACGCAGACATCGCTGTCGGTCGCAAGAGTGTCTTCCTTGGTTGGACTGCTGGACGATCACAAGTTGTGGCCCACAACACGTTGGCGAACCAGGCAACAGGAGACTTCAAGGACATTGACAATGACTTGAAGACGGCGCGGGTAGCTAAGCGCAGTATTTTACTTTATTAAATACTTCGACGAATGGAGTTGGCAAAGGCCGAGAACCTGGTTGTAGTGTCACGATCGCTTTAAACATCGGCTTGTGACAGGGAGCAGAGGGTTCATCAATGTTGCACTGTTGCTTCAGTCGCAAGAAAAATACTGCAACAAGTATAAAGCAGCCACGATCCAATTTGGCATCAGAAATTCGTTGGCCTGACCTCGTCGGATAGGAAGATAGCTTCAACTACCTTCCAAAGGCAATGTTCTCGCCGCGAACAGGCCATGAAAACCCGAGACGGAGCAGACTGCACATCTTCCCGACCCTGTAGACGAAAATGCCCGCAGTGACAATTTGATTGGCAACATCTTTCCA
The DNA here is from genome assembly GCA_031305395.1 of Phytophthora citrophthora. Taxonomy (NCBI): domain Eukaryota; phylum Oomycota; class Peronosporomycetes; order Peronosporales; family Peronosporaceae; genus Phytophthora; species Phytophthora citrophthora. The sequence continues at coordinate 1,630,625 of JASMQC010000006.1, forward strand.
GTTGCTTTTCCATCCAATTCATGCACTACAAGTAGCAATAACGATCCGAGCTCTGTCTTGGCAATTATCGTCCGTTAGACCTGTGGTCAACCGGACATTAAATGTCCATTTGTTTAGCGCATTGTCAAGTCAAGACTCACTTAGTGAAATCAAGTCACGCAGTTGAAGTTCGCGCAAACTGCGTCTCAGCACATCATCGACTTTCGCAGGGCAAAAGTGCGACTATTGAGCCTTCGTCATCACTTTCGGATCCGACCAACAGTAGACAAACCACCCCGTGTCAACTCGAATGCTGAGCCGCTCCTCCTCCTCTCTGCTCCGTCGCATACAGCAGCGCGGCATCTCCAGCTCGTCCAGTCGCCACTGGGACCAAGTGCGTCCTCATATCCACGCTGGGGGCCACCGTAATGCGATGCTGAAAATGCCACAAACTGTGTCAATCATTGGCGCCCCCATGACCTGTACGTTAAACACCTTAACAACACTTTGAACATATTAAATCTCTAACTTTTGCTGTGTTATCGATACAGACGGCCAGCCTTTGCTAGGTACGGATGGGGGTCCGGATCTACTGCGTGAGGCTGGACTGCACAAGACTTTGGTGGATTTGGGCTGGTCTGTGGAGGAAAATGGCAACCTCAACTTTGTGGCTCCGACGATGAACGACCCGGTGCTGGACCCTCGCTACGGCAAGGCTAAGCAGTGCTTCCCAGGTTTGTATACATCTGGAGAGTTAATATACTGGTGACATTTGGATACTGACAATGCTGTTTCTGCTTTTATACACTCAGTTGGCAACGGAACGCAGCAGTTGTACAACATCTTCAAGGAAAAGTCTGGAGAGGGCAAGTTCTGCTTGGTGCTAGGTGGGGATCACACCATCGGAGCTGGATCTCTGGCTGGTTTGCTGTCGGTGCACCCGGACGCGGGTGTGATCTGGGTGGACGCTCACGCTGACATCAACACGCCTGCGGACTCTGACTCCGGAAACATGCATGGCATGCCGATCTCCTTCCTCATGGATGGTATGGTGGACAGCTCTAAGATCCCGGGCTTCGAGTGGCTAGTCAACGGACCCACGATGAAACCGGAGCAGCTCGTGTACGTCGGTCTGCGCGACGTCGATAATTTCGAGCGTCGCGTCATTCACGAGAAGGGCATCAAGGCCTTCAGCATGCAGGATGTGGACCGCTATGGCATTGGTAAGACGATGGAAATGGCTCTGGACCACCTCTGCGGCAAGAAGCAACGACCGCTGCATATGAGCTACGACATTGACGCAGTGGATCCGCTTATTGCCCCTTCGACGGGAACGCGTGTGCGTGGAGGACTCACCTGGCGTGAGGCCCACTACGTCGCTGAAGCTGTGGCTGAAACGAACCTGATGGTCGGTCTGGACATGGTGGAAGTGAACCCGACGCTGGCGCCTGGTGATGGAGCTCAGATCACGGTGGACATGGCATTGATGCTTATCTCATCGGCTCTAGGCAACCGCATCTTGTAAGACAACGTTGTGGTTCCTAGCCAAATTTCTTGGTAGATATCTTTGACAGGAGAGATTTGCATCACTGATTGAGCGCTGGAAGTAGAGAAAAATGTTGAGATTTCCACAGAATTGGTTTCTATCTCCAGCTTTTGACTACATCACCGCTTGCCTTTCTTCTTGGAACCGTGGTGGAGGTTTGCCTCGTCCAGGAAGCCATTGTCTTCCAGCACTTGTCGCGCGCATGCATTAATGTGCTTGAACCTGTCCGGACCAAGCTTGATACCGCCGTACCATCGGGTGACGACGACAGCTACGTTTTCAGCTTTGAGAAGCTCAAGTAGGTTCGACAACTTGCTGCCAGCCCCGTGTTCTCCGTCTTCATCATTGTCTTTGACAGTAAACTCGCCGATGATTCGATATGCCAGCATGTTATGGATGGCTCGTTCAATTTTGCGATCATCCAGCAACAGCGCGAGGAAAGAGCGCACATCCTCGACGCTTTTAACAGGGCACGCATGAGCAATGAAGGTGCTCTTCCGGTCAACGACCACCGTACCATGGACAATCAGCGGTGCAATCACAGCTTCACGCTCGACGTCGCGCACCAATTGTGCCGTCCGAACACGGGGTCGAAGCGTTTGCGAATCCGAATTAAAGTATTCGACCGCATCATGCTGGACTTTAGCTGCGACTCCCTCCTCATCGCTGTCTTCGTCCACAGCACCAACTTCCAGCTCTGCGTTGGCATATTTCTCCCTCACATCTTCAATCCACTCGTAGAGACACACTTGGCCGCTCGATCGCTCGAAAATCGCCGCCTAGAACGGAATTTAGTGTTAACGATGGCATAAGGAGTAAATAAAATTGGTTACGTACCAAACTCTCTAGAATCTCCTCCCTTTGAGCATTTGTCAGACCAAAAGACTCGTAGACTTCAGCGATGGGAGAGTCGTTGGACGGATATCCCCGTGGTAAATGGACCAGGAGAACGATAGCATGAGGGCCAGGAATGGAGATCGTGAAGGATCTAGCAACTCCTGGCTGGTCCAGATCACTTTTCAGTTGGAACTCGTCCTCAAAGATGGACTGCGATAGTAACAAATGTCGTTAGATAAAAGTACTAAACTTTTTTTCATTTCGAGGAATGTACCTGTAACACCTCAATCTCTTCACTCTAAAAGGAATAAAAAAACGAGAACAAACCACAAGGTCAGATGAAGAAACTTAATATACTGGAGAGTAATGATTTATTCTCTTCAGTCACTGGAGTGGTTTAGTGCTGTCCTGGAGCGGGTTATTCCTACCTGGAGCTCTGCGTTGTCCTCCATGATAAGCAAATGTGCAATAATTGTGTTTAAAATTTAGTTTTGTCCAATCACCAATCGCGACAAACCATTTGAGCAGCTCCAGTCAACAACTGACAATGGAGACCAAGCGCAGCGCCGAGCAGCTCTCCCGGGACGCCCAGCGCAAGCGTCGCAAGCAGGTGAAGGCGGAAGCTAAAGACGGAGGCCAATGGGACCGCTGCATGTTTAAAATTGTGCGCAAGAACCGCTTCTGTAACATTTCCAGGTAAGGAAGTGATTTTAGCACATTGATTTTGAATGATTGCAAACTTTGACAGTATAACAGAGTGCCAGGTTCTCTCTTTTGCGGCAACCATTTGCCTGCCGATGATGCAGCTGTAAGCAAGAAGTCGCAGAAGTTTAAGGCTGCTACGCGTCGTCGTGTTCCGTGTCCTATTGATGCTTCGCACACTGTCTACGAGTACGATTTGGCCAAGCACGTGCTGGTTTGCAATCGAGTCAAAGACGCCGACACGATGAAGAAACTACCTTACTATAGCCACAACATCAACTCTGGTACACATTGTACTGTTCAAGAAGGTGGTGATGATTCTGGTACTGAAGAACCTGTTGTTGAGAAGGAGGGTGAGAATGAACACTCGGCACCATCAGCTCAGGAGCAACAAGGGATCATTGACAAGTTGCAAGCGATAGACTTTGCGGATCTGCGTACACGCATTGAGAAAGCGTATGATGTTTGTGTTGGTGAACTGTCACAAGAGAAACTGCACCACAAATGCTGTGAGCAACTTTTTGAAGAAAAGAAGAAGGCTGGTGCGTCACAGAGCGTGCTGCGTCACATTGAGCAACAAGCATCAATTATCGGTCACATGGAGAAGGCTAAACTGCTGCAAGACTCAAAGGCAGCGTTTGTAGAGCTTGGTGCTGGAAGGGGAATGCTTTCGTTGGCACTGGCACAGACGTACCCGGATAGTCTGTACGTTCTGATTGATCGAGCACACACTCGAGGCAAGGCTGATCGCTTTATTGGCGGAGATGTTAAGGATGTTGCAGCTTCGAAGGAAAGTTCTACTGCATTGCGTGCGAAAATCGACATTCGCCACCTGAACTTTGCTGGTATGCAAGAGATTCAGAACAAGCCCGTTGTTTGCATGTCCAAGCATTTGTGCGGTGTAGCAACGGATCTATCGCTACGCGCCGTCGCTCAAACGCTGCCTGATCCCAACTCCAGTAATGCAGTTTCATCCACTGCTGTCAGCTCAAATTTCCAAGGACTAGCGATTGCGCTTTGCTGCCATCACGTTTGCAAGTGGGAGGACTATGTGAATCCAGATTTCTTTGAGGCGAACGGGTTCAAGCCCGAGGAGTTTGAACTGCTAACCAGTATGACATCCTGGACGACGTGTGGTATGGGGCTCGAAGGTGACGCGGTGCAACACATTCTTGGCATCAGGTACGGAATTATTTTGCTGTCTTTCGGATGAGTTAGCTTCTGCTAACTTTTTGTGCAATTGTTGAAAATCTACAGCAAAGATGACCGTGCTGTGCTGGGACGTAAGTGCAAGCGCATTATAGACGCAGGGCGCGTGGAATATTTGAAGCAACTTCAGCTGAAGGCTCGTCTTATGCACTATTGCGATACCAGTGACAGTCTTGAGAACTGCCTGCTACTTGCATGGCGATAGAGATGAATGAAAAATGACTCAGTTTTGAGTTAAAATGAGCCGTAAGCCGCACTACTCTTCCTTTTTGGAGTCCGCTTCCCCGGATTTTAAAGCTTCTACGATGGGTATTCCATCCTCAATATGCTTTTTCGTGGCATTAAATCCCTCCACTGTCAGTTGAAGATCTCTACCAGGAAATAGTGAGTTTAGCGAATCCATCGTAAATACAGTGGATGAAGCAGCCGGTTGCTCTCTGAGTCTTCTCCTCAAAGCTCGTGCTAATAAGCGTGGCCTGATCTTGCCATGACAAAGTACAGCTCGCGGCTTGAGCATGAGGTATATCTCGCAGGCCATATCCCAGGTCATCGACGCGATGCGGTTGGCGAGATCCTTGTTCGATGATTTGTTGTAGCTTGCTTTGCTGACTTCTCCATAGGCGTCTAGTACGATACCTAGCATCATGTTCATCAGAACGATGCTGACTACGATCATGTAGATCCAGAAGAAAGCCACGGAAAACTGGAGATCCTTGATTGCGTCGAAATCAAACTCTCCGAAGAGCATATTAATGCAGGACGCCATCGAGTTCTCCAGTGACGAGAACTCCTCAGCACGATCTCCAAAAATCATGCATCCAATGATCGTGAACGTTGCAAAGATTACAATAAAGACAACGAAGAAGGCTCCGAACTGCTTTAGTGCATTTCCAACTGTACGGGTGAGAATGTTTAGCTGAGGATGGAATCGAAATCGATTCAAAATTTGAAGTCCGATCAAAGCAATCACTATGGCCCCAACCACTCGGAGTGCGACTGTGCGATCAGCGATCCACATTAGATAGCCGATGACATTGCGAATATCTTCTTCATCGATATCGATGGCTTTCGGGTCGGCGATGTTCCAGAGGGAGTCTTGGAAGAATTCATCATTCAAAAGACTCACGATGGTAGCCCAAATCGAGTAGAACACACATACGACTGCTTCAACGCTGAAAAGATTAAACAATCTTAAGAATATTTCTTGTCGTGAAGGGCGCTTCTCTTTCTTCCATAGCTTATAGAGACTGGGGAGCGCCCACATTACCGCAATTGTCCACCAGATCCAAACGAAAATATCGGCCGCATAAGAACTCTGCTTTCCGTACGCGATGGAAATCATTGGTCTTGTCGATAAGTCTGGTTTAATAAAACCGCCAAGTTGGAATTGCAGCGTGAGCAGCGTGTACACATATCCTTCGAGCTCCCCGTTATAAGTCAGCACTGTGATGAACACTGTGTCCGTCGAATTGTCGATCATGTTCATTTCTTTCCACCTAGAGACTCTATTGGATGCCTCCGTAGCGTTGAGACTGAAAAGTAGCAAGTCCTCTTTGTATTCGGATTCGTAAAAATTGTCATATACGAACTGATGACAATTCGGGTAAAGCTTATAAAGAGATCCCTCTGTTGTACAGTTCACAACAGATTTCCGAAAACCTGAATCAACACACCGCCCAGCCCTTTGTTGAACAAACCGATGCGAGCGTAGTCCTCCGATGCCAATTCGTATCCGTTCTGGTCTTGGGTCACAAATACAGCCGGAACGAAGGAATTGTTGAGCCAGTCGTAGACATCGCCGAGTTGAGCGATGTTAAAGAATTTCATGGGGGAATTGGGCGTAACTGTATCACTTCCTGATGTTGCCAGTATTGACGAGACTGCATAAGCTTGTTCGTACATCCGAGCTGTTGGGATGTGGGTGAACAGCACGCCGGTAAAGAACACGAAGTAGATTACCGAGAAGACAATTCGTCCCACAGAACGCATGATCGTTAGGTCGTTGTCTAGAACTTCTTTAGCATCTTTGAAAGTGATTGGATTTTTTTCTTTCTTCTCTCGTTCGCCGTCATCAGGCGTGATCTCACTAACGACGACATCCAAGGGTTGTAAAGTCTCCACCATAGTGATATCTTGTAAATTTCAAGTGCTGGGAAATAGAGAAGTGTCCATGCACAAGATCAACGCACTCCTGTAGTTACATTGGCAGCCGGTTCATCCGTTTCTGCTCGGTCGCAGCTACACCTTCAGTCTCTAGTTTTACTTTCAGCACTCGAATTTAGGAATAGGAAAGACGCCCACCTCATTGAACCAAGAAATGAAACTGCACCAAATATTTGCCAAAAGAACTCAATTTAATGAAGCCGAAACCAAAGTCAACTAACTAAGGATTAGGATTCGTGTTGACCGATGTGCAGTGTAGGGTGTAGTTGTATTAACGCACGGAAAAAAATGCGTACAATTCGTTCGCATTATGGTGGAAATGGTTCCTCATTAGATATGTACGTTCCGATCCATTGCTGTGTACTTCAAACTTTGGAGTCCAGGGATTCTCCTGAGGGCAGGATACCTAACGAATCCATTCTACCAGCCTTGAAACTCATAGCTTTTATGATGGATATTCCTTGTTCGATGTGTTTGAGCGTGGTTTGAAACTCCGACTCGGACAATTGCAGATCAGCATCAGGAAAAAGTGATTTGAGCGTCTCCAGCGTAAGTACGGTCGATGAAGCGTTCGGGTTATGCTTGAGCTTTTTCCTGAGTGCCCGTTGTAATAGACTCGGCCTGATCTTTCCGTGACAAAGTACAGATCGTGTCTTGAACGTCAGGGATAGCTCACAGATCATCTCCCAGGTCATCTGTGCTATGTGGTTGGCGAGATCCCTGTTCGATGTTTCGTTGTAGCTGGCTTTCCTGACCTCATCATAGGCATCTAACACGATAGCTAGCATCATGTTCATCAGGACAATACTCACTACGAGCATGTAGATCCAATCGAAGGCGAAAGCAAACTGAAAATCATTCACTATGCCGTAATCAAACTGGCCGAAGAGCATGTTAAGGCAGGAAGTAATGGAGTAGTACAGTGACGAAAACTCTTCAACTCGATCTCCGAATATCATGCACCCGATTGAGGTAAAGGTTGCAAATATCGCAACGAAGACGACGAAGAAGGCTCGGAATTGCTTCAACGCATTTCCAAGCGTGCGTGTAAGGATGTTGAGCTGTGGGTGGAAAGTGAAGCTTCCCAGTATCTGGATACCGAACAAAAAAAGTATTGCGGCTCCAAGCACTCGCAGAACAACCGTGTAATAACCTATCCACAATAGGTAGTCGATGGCCTTGAGGACATCTTTATAGCCTTCCGCTCCCTTAATGTCAATTGTCCTTTGGGTCTGCGATTTTCCAAAGAGATTTCTGAAACTCACCAGCAATTAGCCATTTCGCGATGAGACTCCAAAAAACGTAGAAGATAACCACACCGGATGAGTGACAAAAATCAAGGAGATGAAGAGCAAGCGTGCTAATAACTGCCTTTGGCTTTTTCTTCCAAACTTTGTAACCACGGACAAACATCCATGTCATTGCCATTCCCCACCATATCCCAACGAAAACATCAGCTGCGATAGAGTGCCTCTTTCCGTACGGAACGGAAATCATTGGTCTTGCAGATAGGTCTGGTTTGATGAAGCCTCCGAGCTGGAAGTGTAGCGAGAGCTGTGTGCAGACGTATCCTTCAAGCTCTCCGTTGTAAGTCAGCACTGAGATGAGCACTCTGTCCGTCGAGCTATTGATCACATTGTCTGCTTTCCACCCAGTGATGTTCTTTGATGCCTCAGTAATGTTCAAGCTGAAAGGGAGCAAGAGCTCGTTGGATTCCGCTTCGGTGTGAAGGCACTCATGACAACGTGGATAGAGTTTGAAAAGAGACCCCTCTGTTGTACAGTTCACAACAGATTTCCGAAAAACCTGAATCAACACACCGCCCAGCCCTTTGTTGAACAAACCGATGCGAGCGTAGTCCTCCGATGCCAATTCGTATCCGTTCTGGTCTTGGGTCACAAATACAGCCGGAACGAAGGAATTGTTGAGCCAGTCGTAGACATCGCCGAGTTGAGCGATGTTAAAGAATTTCATGGGGGAATTGGGCGTGACTGTATCACCTCCTGATGTTGCCAGTATTGACGAGACTGCATAAGCTTGTTCGTACATCCGAGCTGTTGGGATGTGAGTGAACAGCATATTTACGAACAACGAGAAGTAGATTGTCAAATAGATAATTCGCCCCACTGAGCTCATAATTATGAAATCGTGGTCGAGAGCAACTTTAGCGGCTTGGAAAGTGATAGTGGGAGTTGAGACGTCAGCTTTCGTTCCTCGTTCACTGTCGGGTGTAGTCTCACTCACGACGATGTCTAACGGTTGTAAACTTTCCATTTCAAGTAGGCTGGTAATTCCCGTGTGATAAAGTGCTGGAGAATCGAGAAGTGAGGTGGCACAAGGGCCATGGACAACACGTTTGTGTAGTTACATTTGTTGGTTATCCGTTTCAGCTCGGTCGCATCAATAAGTGGATAGCACTGCAGCACTTTATTGCGGTTAAAAACATTTAAGTAGAACCAGGAACGGAACTTTGTTTAGCGATGTAGCAGGGGCTAGTGCAAATTTATCCTAAATAAATTGACTATTTTTCCGAGAAAGCATTAGTATTCGTTCGAGATCAGTGGTTATATTCATTCGAGATCGGTGGTTTGCGTTTCCCCGTCAGCTGCAATGTAAAATAAAACGTCGGTTTTCAAGAACCTGCAGTCCCTGTCAACAGTTAGAAATAACGTAAACTTACACGTGAATCACTGTCCGTTATAAAACAAAACAGCGTTGTTGCCTTCATCGCATCGAACTCCGATAACTGTTAATCAACTAATTTCTTCTTCATCGCATCGAATGTGAACCACCACTGTGCTCAAGGCATACAATCATGAAGCGCACTCAACCGATGCGACCGAGCTAAAACAGATGGAGCAACTGCAACTACTTCAGCCGAAGAGTGCAACTTGTGCAACTTCATGAACGTGATGTCCATTTGCAGCTTCAGTTCTCGATTTCCCCCTTGTCAAGCAGGAAACCAAAACATTTTTTTTTTTTTCTGTGGAAGTACGGTGCACTGTTGTCACTCAACTCTAGTTAACAGAACCTGGACCATTGCCAGCGACTCGTAATGGAAAGTTTACAGCCTTTAGAAATCGTCGTGAGTGAGACCACGCCTGGTGACGATGAGCAAGGGAAGAAAGCTGACAATCTGACCCCTACAATTACCTTTAAAGCTGCTAAACAAGCCCTTTTTCACGACACATCCATCATGCGTTCCGTGGCAGGAATTATCCACATGATTCTTTACTTCGCGATTTTCACCGCCGCGTTGTTTACCCACATCCCAACAGCTCGGATGTACGAACAAGCTTATGCAGTCTCGTCAATACTGGCAACATCAGGAAGTGATACAGTCACGCCCAGTTCCCCCCATGAAATTCTTTAACATCGCTCAACTCGGCGATGTCTACGACTGGCTCAACAATTCCTTCGTTCCGGCTGTATTTGTGACCCAAGACCAGAACGGATACGAATTGCATCGGAGGACTACGCTCGCATCGGCTTGTTCAACAAAGGGTTGGGCGGTGTAGTGATTGAGGTGTACAGGAAATCACTCGTGGTGTGTGGTAAAGAGGGATGGCTCGACCGGTATTGTCACAAGTACGAATCTGATGATGGTTACACTTCTGAGGAATGGAGCAAAGAGCTTCTCCCTTTCAGCCTAAACGCAACTGAGGCGTCCAATAAAGTTGCCGAGTGGAAACAGTTCAATTTGATTGATAATTCGACGGACAAAGTGACCATCTCAGTGCTGACTTACAATGGGGACCTCGACGGATACGTCTATACTCAACTCACGTTGCAATTCCAACTTGGCGGATTCGTAACACCGAAAGTATCAGCAAGACCTACAATTTCTATCTCGTTCGGAAAGCAGGGATTTTTTTGTAATTGATATTCCCGTTTGGTTCTTCTGGATGAACACAGCAGCAATGATGATGACTCGCTTTCGTGGGATCTGTACTGCATACACATGTGTGAAGGCAAAGAAAGCGTTTAAAGCGATTGGCTTTCCTTATATTACTGTGGGGGTGTTTATTTTCCACCTCATTTGGGCATTTGGGTTATCATTGTGAGTAAACTAATTGATTTAGACCTCCAATATTCTCTCGGGAAACTCGACGACCCAAAAGCTATTGAGGGAAACGATATACTCACTGGCATCGAATATTTGGTAGAGATCGCTCGTTATACGTCAACACTCCGAGTGGTTGGAGTCGGATTATACTTTACGTTCGGTCTCCAAATCTTGAATCGATTTCAATTTCACCCGCAGTTAAACATTCTTACACGAACGCTTGGAAATGCGCTAAAGCAGTTCGGAGCCTTCTTCGTTGTCTTTATTGTAATCTTTGCAACGTTCACGATCATTGGATGCATGATTTTTGGAGATCGTGCTGAGGAGTTCTCGTCACTGGAGAACTCGATGGCGTCCTGCATTAATATGCTCTTCGGAGAGTTTGATTTCGACGCAATCAAGGATCTCCAGTTTTCCGTGGCTTTCTTCTGGATCTACATGATCGTAGTCAGCATCGTTCTGATGAACATGATGCTAGGTATCGTACTAGACGCCTATGGAGAAGTCAGCAAAGCAAGCTACAACAAGTCATCGAACAGGGATCTCGCCAACCACATCGCATCACTGACCTGGGATTTGATCTGCGAATCTCAATTTTACATGAGCTGCCGTCAAGGCAGTCACGTTTCTCGTGGCAAAATCAGACCTCCTCTACTTGTAGTGGCCCTGTATAAAAAAATCATAGATAATCCGGACGCTTCATCGACCGTACTTACCCTGAAGACACTCGAGTCACCCTTTCCAGATGCTGATCTGCAATTATCCGAGTCGGAGTTTCAAGCCTCGCTGAAGCATATCGAACAAGGAATATCCATCGTAAAAGCTATGAATTTCAAGGCTGGTACCATGGATAGCACCCAACCAGTGGAGTCGACATCGCCGGACTCCAAAGTTTGAAATACCCTGCATTTCAATGAATACATTTCTTTGTTTTTTATTTCCGTATTGATACCAAATCGTCAGAACATTGATTAGGATTTTTTCCTATCATGATCCTGAGTTCGTCATACCTCCAGTGTTTCAATCATGCTAGTTGTTCGCTCTCCTTTGTTATCGGTTGGTTTTCTATCGATAAAAGGCTAATACCAAAATTAGTACTTCACCGACAACCTTCTGCGTACAAGTTAGCAATCTATTGCGATGACGATCCCCCGCTCCGCTTCCATGATGCCGTCTCTGCGAAGATCACGTTCAGCGTCGATGAGTTCACTTGCTCAAGTGGATTTGAACACCCTTGACCCCGACATTGTCCTGGTCAGTACAGCGAAGTTTGTGTGAATTATTCTTTCGGAAAACCATTAAATGTAAATATGCCTGCAGGATTATGCGAAAAAAGTGATGCAGCTTCAACTGCAGCCAGCAACATCAGGAGTAAGAAGTCGGCAACATTGTCATGCAACTACAGCGTGGCGATCAAAACTCATTTTGCGAATATTCTTTTTAGGAAAAGCTGCAAATGCTCTTTGCTTTATCACAAAAGCTGATGAAGTAAGGACGACCAAAGTATGTGTGGAATTCTTTCATTAAAACTGAAGCTTCCTATTGCAGATGGCTTCTCGAAGACCGTGAGCGACTCCAAAACCGTTAGTATGATCTAGCTGAACTGAGCGTTCAGTTTCTGACACTTGTTGCTGCAGGGTTGAAAGTAGCGAGTACTTTAGAGAAAACTGAATCATCGCTGTACGAAACTTGCGCTGAATGTAGATAACATTTCATCCATACTACAATTTTAACCAAACGCTGTGTTCAATACAGACTCGTCGACCAAGTGGAACCACTAAGTCTTGAAGCCCATGAATCCAAAGAACCTGAAAAGCCCAGCGTTGCTTCTCGGATACTGGCATCAGTTGCCCCAATAACAGCTTCTGGCATCAAATTAGCTCATAAACAAGAAACAAAGGACCCCATAGTCCACACCCAAAGTTTGCCTACCCGACCAGCAGAAAGCTCAACAATTCCGAGCCGCTCGGACGAGATGCTCGACCATCAGTGCCAGAAAACCGCCAAAGAGAACGAACCACTAGTGCCAACTTCACTACCACAAGATATGATACCTAACAATCCTCCGAAAACTGATGCGCTCCAGGTTTACATGCAAGTTCAGCGCTCAGTTATTTGCATGCAGAAATACGTCCGAGGATTCACGGTAGGCTATTCACTTTTTTTTTCCCCATTATTCTGTTATCTAACCTACGACGTAGGCGAGACGAAGATTCTTTAAAGCGCTTGAAGAATTATTGCGAGGTCGTGCGTAGTTCCCCCGCATAAGCACTTATGTTTCACGAAAAAAATAAAAACACGTTTCTCAAAAAATGCGCACAACTACAGGATCACAGCAAAAACTGAACTCGAGCCAAAATCTCATCCGTGTCGCGAGGTGTTTGCATGGACTCGAAGTCCCCACGAGCCACAGCAGCTGCGACTGCTGAACGATCAATATTCTCGTCAGCCACTAAGCTCACTAGCAAGAGATCGTCGTCAGGGGACCACATGCCCGCAGGTGATGCTCCCTTCAGGAAAGCCTGCGCCATATTCATGTCGCCGCTGCAGTAATACAGAGCCTGTACAACACAACTCGTGTCCTGGTTCGTCTCGAGCTGGAGTTGACAAATGAATTTCTCCGTTTCCGTCTCCGTAGCAAACTGCGCGTTCACCTCCCTCACCGGCTGTTCTTCACCATTACTATCCGTGTTGTCTTCGAGTTCTGGAACTTCTGTCAAGGGTTCATTGTTTTCAACTGGCTCACCAGTGTCTGGTACGTTTTCACGGAAACCTTTTTCCCTTGAATCCTGAAAAAGGGGTAGCAGATATTTTCTTCTACGTGGATCCAGCGCCACCTCCGTCCATGCGCTTCTAAAATTGATCCCTGGGACTTGAAGAGCATCATCATCAATCCTTTCCATCTCCTCTTCATCATCGGGACTGGATTCTACCGCTCGTTTACGTTTCTGTCGTGCCTTTTTTCCGTTGTGGTTCCGTGGTGGGGAGCTCGTAGCCGGTGTAGGTGGCACCTCACGAGCAATTTCAGCTGGTGTCGGACTGGCAGCTTCTGCTGGTACATCTTCTTGTTTCTCCTCTTCCACAGCTTCTTGGCTCCGGAGTCTTGTCCGAATAATAACCACGGCTTTAGCCATGATAGCACGTTGCTCCTTGGGTGTTTTACTCTGCAATTTCTTCTTAAAGTGCTCGTACATGCTCTGCCACGAGTGGTTGGTCACTTGTTCACTCTCTGCATCTTTCCAAGTGCTCGGTGGCATTGAATTCATTGACTTCCAGCCACGAAGTTTGGCGAAATGTAGCAGTCGAGCGTCATCCTCAGATGAGTATTGAACCCGTGCTTTGGTTTTCAACTGGATGGGTTTGCTATTGAAGACGAGACCCGAGTACTTTTTCGGGTCCTGCAGTGTTCCAGAAGCGACTGATTCCTCGATGAAGTCGATAGAGACCCATTCGGGACGTCTTGAGTCCAGTTTTTCATAGTCCACGAGCTGCATGGCGCCTACAGGTGAAGCAGACACGACCCCGCCATGTTTCTCAATGATATCCTGCACTTTGTCAGCTGTATCACGCTCGAGCGTCCGCGTAAGGTAGAACTTGAGACCGCGGAAGAGCGCCGCCATGTTCAAACCTTAATTCAAACGAAAGATGAATTTCAAGTTAAGTACATGACGTTAAGGAGGATTATTTTAATGATACTAAGGTTAAATTCATGTGGGGTAGGGGCTAACTGCCGCGCGTGCGGAAGCGATAACGTGGCAGCTGTTTCCTTACACTTATATCCTGGTCGTGTGTGTCGTACACGGCAGGTAAAGCCTTGCAAATTCGGCTCAAGCTGTAGCGAATGGTTCTCCATGCTTGTACCAAGCTTCATCCGCGCAAGTGGTCTGTGTGGAGCGCTACAGTGCTTCCTCCCGTGCGGCAAAAATCTGCACAGTGAGCGACATATATTAATGAGGTTTCACATTAATATATGTCGCTCACTGTGCAGATATTTATGTGGATCCACATTAATATATGTCGCTCACTGTGCTCCTTATCTCGGAAGGGCACGCAAAATAATGTGGGCAAGTTACGATACACCGCCAGCTAAGGTTGGGCTCTTCGTGTCGTGAGAGTATAATGCTGCACTAAATTCACTGCATTACAGTCCTTTCACGTGGACTTTCTGGCGGAAGCGATCTTCCAGCCGCGAGACGCTTTCGTGTACGCTGCTTCACTCAACCAAGTTGAAGTGGTAAAACGTTGGTAAGAGTATTTTTTCAGCACGGCACTGTAGATATCAAAGTTTTCAGCGTATTGTTTTTCAGGATCGACAGAAAGCTAAACATCGACGAGCTGGATAAAGATGGAATTCATGCGCTTTATATGGCAGCTCAAAACGAAAGTCTTGAAGTGCTGGAGCTGCTGCTAACCAATGGGGCAAATGTAGATCAGCAGCAAGAAAATGTACGTCTAATACGCGCTATTGATGAATTGGTTATCTGAGAATATTGTTTAGGGAAAAACTGCACTGCATGCTGCTAGCACCTGGGGTAGAGTTGAAGCTGCACGGCTACTCCTGGTCCATCAGGCGAGCATTGGATCACGTGATAATGAGGTACTATATTGCAATACAGGATAATGAAGATGCTTTCCACTAATAATGCGATGCTGTTCTTTATACTGTTTAGGGTCAAACTCCACTTCACTGCGCTTGCCGCAATGGTCATGACGATATTGTTCAACTGCTGCTTGGTTCAAATGTCGGTCTCTTCGTGGCTGACGATCTTGGAGCGACTCCAATCGATGTAGCTCGAGATTGGCAGCGCTTAGACATTCTCAACATGCTCACAGGTAAGCAAGAAGAAGGTCATTCATATATTTCGAGGTTTAACGCCTAGTGATGAACAGCTTACCGATCCACTGAATTCTTTGAAGCCAATCGAGAACGCGTTGAGTTAGTAGCGAACGGAATCAGCAACCAGGTCGAACTTCCTCCAGGTATCCAGGAACTTATCATTGCGTGCTTGTGTTAGTGATTAAATCGATACCAAGCAATGACCGCTTTACACGTACAGTAAACAACATTTCTTCTTCATCAAATCTACTGCGTGTTCACCACAAGCCACTCAAGTCTTACTGTCCGCGTACACCACTCTCCTAGCCCTTTTCATGTGGTCCTTAAGATTCGTCCATCGGACAGTATAAGCAAGGTTGCCTACGAAGATGCGGGGGCCGTATGCTTTTGGTCTGATACGGACTCGCCTTGGCAATACGCTCCGCACGTTTCCTGCTCAACAGCACATTGTCCATCAGTCCTCACAACTCGCTGTCTAAACACAGCTATTCCTTCCTTCACTCACTTAGTGGTTAACCCTTAAATCAATTACTTCAAGTAACTAGTTACTAGCTCAATTTCAGTGCAACCTGCCCTTCACAGCCGATTGCAGAGCCCCGATAAGCTCCTGGATTTCCAGAAGTTTTGGATCTACAGTTCCGTTAATCAATTAGCTACTTCAACGCCGAGAATTTGAATAAAGTACTATTACCTGCTTCAGCTGCGAGGTTAGATAGCAATTCGTCCAGTGCAGTCGCAGCGTCCTCCAGTGGCCGGCTCAATCCACTGCGAAACCAAGTCGTCAGTTTACACTTGTTGTCATAACGATACCAGAACCGTGACGTACCTTATTGCGTCCAATGCAACTGCTTCCAGGTTAGTTGCTGTTTGAGCGACAAAAGCAAATTTAGTAGAGTTGTGCCTTCGTTTCTAAAGAAGTCGTACCTTTTGTTGACTTGGAAGATGTTGGATTATTGTCTGGGGCATCAAGGGGACTAGGTGGCTGGATGTCGACGCTCTTGCTAGTTGTTGTCTTCCCGATTGACATTGGAGATACGACAGCGCCGTAACCAGAAGTAAAAGTAGAAAGTGAAGCTTTCGTAACAGGAAGTGGTTTGGGCCCTTCGACATTGGATTTCGAATGTACATCAACTTCAAGCTTGCCAGTTTCGTATCCGCTGGTGAAGCTGCTCAGTGAGATGTCCACAGGGACTTGTTGAGGAATCTTTGCCGGGTCTTCGCACCTTGCTGTGCTGTAACCTGAAGTAAAGGTGCTTATTGATTCAGCCACTGCACTACCCGCTGCAGTTACGACAATCGATTCGTTTGGGCTTCGTTTATGATCTTGTCCGGTGTAACCAGCCGTGAAGACGCTGAGTGATGAAGCGACCGTCTCCACACTCCGCTGTACATTTTCTTCTCTTCCCAGAGTTGGTTGAGTAAACCCACTTGTGAAATTGCTAAGAGAGACTTCCACCTCCAGAGGAGAATGGCTATGACTGTCAGTCGAGGTTGCGATACTTGGGGCTTGTGGGCCATACCCACTGGTATGAATACTCAAGGAATCTGCTACGTTTACCATTGGGGGTGACTTCGGTGGTTCCACGCTATTCAGTGTACGGAGTGCTTGGCTCACTAAGTCCTCAGTAGCTTGGTGAGCACCTCCATCACGGCCGTTAGGTGGCAAATTGGTATCCATATTCTTCACAACTCCAGTACTAGCTTGGGTTTTCTCCATGCATTCATTTTCCACCGGAGATGACACCATTTCAAATGACTCGCCAAGTGATTCATCCAGTGCTTTATCAAGGACATTGGGAAGTCGATCTTCGGCAGGTAATTCAATGGCCACCTCAGTAGGAGCTGTGATGGAGCTCTTTGGGGGGCTTTGTCGTACGGATTGTACCTTGGGCGAAGGCAACATCGTAGCACTAGTAATGGTGTTGGTCGGAGGAGCTTTGACTTTCTTGGGTGGGGACTGTGTCGTGCTACCTGTCTGTCTTGGCTGTGCGGTGGGTGTTGTTTTTTGCTGCTTAATCAATCCCAGTTGACTTAGTCGAGTATTCATAGCGAAAACGGCATTGGCTGTATCGATTTGCTTCTTCCGCTTCTCCAACTGTTCCCGTTCAAGCGCTAGAGAGGATGACATCACCGACTTCGTGGTTGAGGACACTTCAACTGACAAAGCCGTCAAGTCATCCTTCTCTGCTTTTGGTGTAGGGGCACTGCATTTTCCTTGGGTATTTGCTTCTTGGTGAAAGTTCAAATCGGTCAACTCCAAGCCTTTCTCTTCAGAGACATCATTTTTAGAAGGTAGCGAAGCAGCAACTTGGTTCCCCCATTTACCATGAGGAGGTGCTTCGTGACTCATAACTTGTACTTCTGAACAGGAACCTGTTCCAGGTTGCATTTCAGTTAAAGCGGTCTTTGCCCAGTCTGGTGTTTGCAATCGATCAATCACAAGAGCGCCATCGTTACTTGGAGTCTTCAGCCTTGCCTTCAATTCTGTACTTGTACCGTTGTCGTCAATTACATGGATAGTTGGTTTTGCCGTGGTCCTCGTCTTCATCCAATCCTCCATCGGAATTCCTGCCATTGGCCCAGGCACAGCTATTCCATTTCCTTTCCACTTGGGAGGGGATCTCTTTGAAGCACGTTTTGGAGTAGTTTTTTCTGGGACAATCGGAACTGGTAAACGAGTGTCTTTCGGTGGCAGTAGATCAGGAGAACTGGGATCTCTTGTATGACCAGCAATTTTCAGTGGAGGTGCTGGCGGCGGAAGAACCGGTTCCTGGTGATCAGTACTCGTGGAATAAGGCGGAGCTGGTATTGGATGTTGCACCTCAATCACACGTGGTAGTTTTGCCTTGATTTCTGCTTGGATGTCATCGCCAAGTCTCCACACAAAGATGCAGCCGTCACTGCTGGCAGACAGTAATCGACGACAATCTGGTGTGAATTTCAGAGCAGTAACTGCTTCACCGTGTCCAGTACCCGTAGCTAGTGTGTCCCCAGTTTTCAAATCCATGACGTGGATAGTTTTCTCCGCGAAAGATCCACTCATAGCAACGCAGTAGTTAGCGGGGCATACTGCTACGTGATGCTGTTCTCCAACCAGATGGGCTAACCGCAGCTTTCCAGTAGAAACACTAAGAACTTCAAGCTTGTTACTGCCACACGCCACAACAATATCACTATCAGGAAGCAGAACAGTGTTAAAAACTTTCCCACCAGTACAAGGCACCACTTTCGATTCGGTTGCTTCGCCTTTCACATCAATAGAAGAAACCGTAACAGAATTGTCGGCCCCACAGCTCAGCAATGTTTTTCCATCATGAGATAATGATACGTTCTTTACAGCAGCCGAGTGTTTCTCCAATGTGCTTAGCACGGCATGCCCCCTTTGGCAATCATACAGATGAATTAATCTATCTTTTCCTCCCGAAGCCATGAATACAGGTCTATCATCGTTCAGGCTACTGTAAGTCAAACAATTCACCTTGGAGTTGTGTGCACTAATTCGTATTGCAGGTTTATCCAGGGGTACAGCCATAACAACAACGTTGCCTTCGTGATCTCCAGCAGCAATCTCCTTTTGATCTGGACGAACGGACACTACTGTCAATCCTTTGTTCCGACCATGGTCTTTTGGTGGCGAGTGCACAGTACTGCAAGAGTTGTGGGAGCATGTCCCTCCGAGTACGACGCAGTGCTCATCTTCAAAGTCACGATCATGGTCATTATAAATTACCCTGAGCATTTCCTGACTGTAAGGATTTCTCCAGAACTCGTGTTCAAACCTGCCATCGGTGGGCTCAAATCGATTGGCCTTTGATGGTCTTCGATGCAACTCTAAGTTCCAAAGACGAATAGTGTTATCATCCGAGCAAGTAACAAATGTACCGTTTGGGATAATAGCCACGGATGTTCCTCCATTCTCACCGTAAACCAGTTTTCCTTTAGCATTGGTGCCACGCACCAGTCCAACTACCTGCAAGTCGCAAACACCTCCGCTGTGATACAAGAACGAGCGTTCGATAGTTACCACATCTGGCTTCGCCGTGCTGTAGATAAAAATGCTTCGATCGCTGTAAAACACGATGACGTGAGAGCCCGTGATACGAGTGGCAATTACTGCAGGATACCGAAATGGATCACTCGGATATAAAATGCTTGGTAACGATGGCGTGAGTTTCAAATTGGCAGCACCAAATGCCGGGGGGAATGGCAATGTTATCCGATATTCGAGTGTCGAAGGATCAAAAAGCCTTACGACTCCACTTGATCCTCCAACAGCCACGTACGATTCTGTAACGGAGATGGCATTCCCACAGTTTGCTTCTAGTGAAACCAGTCTTTCCAGGATACCTGAGGCCCCAAAGCAACACAGAGTCCCGTCCAAAGTGACCGCAAACGTCTTCAACTCACAGCTTCCATACCCACACCCCACACCTGTAAATGTTGCCGATGATTTTGCATTTACGGTTGCTTCTCGATGTTGTAGCTCCGGCAGTTCGTTCACAGATTGTCCAGTCACTAAAAACGATCCATTATCATCCAGGAACCAGTACTAACGTAACAGAAATAAGTGTTAATCATATCAATAACCTTTATAATCCTATCCTTTGCTTACCTTGAAGTGCTTTACCCCAACTGTAACGAAAAAGTTTCCAGCTTGACAGTAATCTGCGTCTAGAATCTTGTCTTCGACAAAAGCACATCCCACAGCTGTAACTTCAAGCCTTCGTGCTGAATCCCTTCTCTTAAGTTCCCAGGCATAGAGGTGCTGGTCATGCACGAGTCCTGCAGACAAAAGGAAGCGTCCATCTTGACTGAAAGACATGCAGGCTACACCGTACTGGTGGCGCTGTAGTTCAGCACACAACGTGCCGTCGGTGCCATCCCATATTGTAATAGCTGGTAAATAACCCTTCTCTCCAATAGCAAGAAACTGGCCGTTGGGCGAGAAGCACAAACACGCCACATTCTTGTCCACGCGATAATATCGCACTTGTTTGTTACGCCGCAGGTTGTAGACCACCACAATGCATCCTGCCGCGTACGCCAACTCACCTGACACAGGGTTCACCGCCACCTGCGCGTTACTAAGCGCTGTGAGGCCCAGTACGCGCTCCAAGATGAGCCGCGAGCGCGGCGGTGGCAGTGCGGAATCGGCCATTTCCGGAGTGAAGGTCACATGGCGTCGTTTCACACTCTCCGTTCCTGATTGGTTGAAATAGTTGATGTCACTTTCGCGAGGTGTCACGAACTGCCCATCTCGTCCTCGTGCGTAAAACGACAACAACACGGGGCACAAACATTTCGACGTTATGCTGCCGCTCTACAAGCGCGCCATGCGCCACGCGTGGGTGCCGTATCGCCGACTACGGCGTGGCGCTGTGGTAGGCGGAGTGGTGTTACTACTGCTACTGTTTTTGCTGTTCTCTCACCTGTCTCCAGAGACGCCAGCGCCTTCTATTGCCAATAGACCAGTCGAAGAAATAGTCCAACCTCGACCTGTAGACGTTCCAGCGCCAGTTACAGCCGATGGAGGCGTTGATATGGACGACGAAGCAGCTGCAGATGGAGAGAACACAGATGAAGAGAATGAAGTGGTGGAACCTACAGTTGTACCGGAGAACGCTACCCAGGCCCCGTTAGTTTTGCGGCTATTGCTGCCGTTGATCGCTGGTTTCTGCTTTGGCTTCTTGGGATCTGTACCTATTGCAGGACCTACGTCTGCCATGGTGCTTAAGCTAGGTATTCAGGGGAAATACAGTGCTGCACTCACAATTGCAGTGGGTGGAGCTATCTCAGAAGCGGTACGGACGGAGTGTGTGTTGTCAGGGTGACGGCTGACTTACTTCTTTTTTTTTTCTTGATACATGTAGACGTATGCTGGGATTGCGTTTTGGGGCTTTGGTAGCTTCCTGGCGGGTGCAAAATTCCTGTTGCCAGTTTCTAAGTATGTGGATGGTTTTGGTGTATGTAGATTTGAAGATATTTCTAACTGGAGAGTATTGTGGTGTTTCTAGGGTGCTGGGAGCGATAATGTTCACGTTAATTGGCTTGGTTTTCCTGAAGGCAGATATGAAGCCATCATTAGACCCTGATGTTGAAGCCTCTCATGGGAAGGGGGTACGACGACCGCAAGGCGAGGTGCTTAAGAACATCCTTATGGGTCTTACGATGTCTGGAATTAACCCAGCTCTGCTTGCGTCCTACACCGGTGCTATTGCGTCAGGTAAGTCAGATATGTGTAAAAGTACTGAAGTGGCCGGAACTAACAGTGATTGCTTATATAGTGTACGGCACCGGAGTGCTCGAATTCACACTCTTCCTTGCAGTCGTATTTGCAATGGGTGTTTGTTGCGGCGTTTCGACATGGTTCTATTTGCTCCTTTCACTATTGAAGAAGTACAAGCAGGTTCGTACTATTTTCCAAATGTTGATAACTTATGAGTTGAATTAACACATGCTTGTGTTGCTTGAGTAGCGTCTGCAAAATCACACCATCGATATGATTATGCGCGGATTGGGCTGCTTTCTGCTGACACTAGGCCTATTATGTGCAAAATCATCGCTCGAGTATTTCCTGTCAGCATCACCGGAGACAAAGTAGGCAAGCGAATGCCGTAGCATTTGTCTTCAAACTTCTGCATCCTTAATTTACAAAGACGATTGCCGTGTTGAGTGAAAGTGAGGTTTAAATGCATGAGTGTATCAAGCCTATGCTAACCTAGCCGTAGTTTACACTTGAGGCTGCTTAACGTCTCGAGTTCTTGCTCATGTAAATCCTCGGTGGCTTCTACTAACTGAAAAAACTCCCGCATCTTTTCCGTTTGATGATCCTCAAAAAAGTCCAGAATAAGCGACAAACGAGCCGTTTGGGACAGAGCCATCATGATCGCTAGAGCAAATGTTGCCTGAGCTGGTTCCCCTGGGCTCGTATCCACAGCTTTCTCGTGCCAAGAGGACACCAGAACTTCAACAATCTCCGCATGAGGTCGGAATCGATATCTGCTTTAAACATGTCAGCGAGTCGCTCGGGTGTGGTAAGTTCCAGATATCTAAACAAACAAGAGTCAAAATCACTTTCAAAAGCTAAGGCAGAATCAACACCGCACCTATACTTTGCATTGGTCGTCTTGAGGTATCGCTTCCAATTGCGGCAGAAATCCACTGCAGTAGCTGGTGGTACATCTAATGCTGGAGCTGCTGGCTGGAACCGACGTTCGTTGGCAGCTTTCTTTCGTGACGTTTTCTTCTTGAACGGGATGTTGGTCTGCCTATCAGCTTGAGAGAAATCACGCAGCTCTTTTTGCGAAATAGGCTTCAGATCTGCACACGCCACGAGGTTCTAACAGAACATTCAGTAAACTATACAAATGAGAAAAAGATCACAGTGATCATCACCTTGAACTCGTCGTAATTAGCAGCCGTGTGGATCGCACGCTTCTTCATGTTGTCAGTGAGTTTGTAGATTCGATCATCCTCAAGAGCTTGGGCCAGTTCTTGCTGCAATGCTGCAGTATCGAATGCACCGTGTGCAATGGACGTGAGTTGCTCCTCTGACTTCTTCACCATATCCAAATGACGCTTCACCAAAGTATCTTTGTCATCCGATATGGCTACATTTGTGCGCACGAAAAGGCGTCATAAGAGTGCTCTTATGACAGGCTAATCCTGGTCGCAATTGCATATTACCAGTAGCTACTGCAGAAATAGTCGCTGATCTGGGCTAGATGCCATCGCAGGCATCTGTTCTCCACATTCACATCAACGCGCTGCCCGATAACTACTAACAATGGACCGCGGACGCAAGGCAATCCCCACACTAAACAAGCACACAGACTCCAAGTATTACCAACGATGCCAGGAAATCCATCGAACCAAGCTATACGCCATCAAGAGTGCCATCGATAACAGTGAACCGCATCGTCCGACCCATCTGCGCAAGAACCTTAAAAAGGAACAAATGAAGGAGGAGCGCTATGCTGAGATTGAGCGTGAAAACCGAATTCTGCTGGAGAAGATGTCGACAATCATGCAAGGAGAGACGCTCGACAACAAAAACCAGTCTATTGCGTACTCGCACAGTCTAAACAAGGGTCAGCGCAAACGGGAGTTGCAGAAAATCACGTCTGAGAACCAGGCTATCCTGCGTCGAATTCAAATGCGTGAGCCCACATACGACCACATCCAGTGGGAGGAGGATGCCAAGAAAAATGAACGATACGCTGCAAACATCCGTGAATTCCCCTCGAACGCAAGCCAGGAGCAGCTTGTAGAAATGCGAACAATGTCAGCATACTCGATGGGGGGAACAGGCAAGGATTACTACTAGGTAGTGGCACTCGTAATGTTCAAGCTCAAGAATATATGACAAAACTATCATATTTACCATTTTACACTACAGAAGATCGACAACCACTTGCAAGATGGCCGAAATTTGGCACGTCGCCTTGCTCTCTCCGAACACAGCTAGTAGCTTATCTCCCCATAGCTCCATCGCCTCATATTCACTCTCAATCTCAGCAAGTTGCGATCGCGTATCCATAAGAAAGCGGTGGAGAATATCTCTAGCTTTGCCGTCACGTTCTTCGGATTGACCCGAAGTTGAAGTCGGACTTCTGTTGACAAACGACTGGATCGGCCTCATGCCAGCAACCAAACGATTCAACTGCAGCTGCAACTCCACTAGCTCCACGTTCATCGCCTTTTCAATATCTCCACGAAATGAGCTCAACTTCTCGTCCACTTCTGATAAATATTCGGATTTGAACTGCACTTTGTCGGCTTCAAATGCTGAAAATGAAGTCAAGCGTTTCTTGAAAAACTGGTTATATTCAACAAAGAGAAGAGTTAGAGCAAAACATTAATGAGGCAGTCGCAACTCTTACCTTTTCCAGTGCTTGGATAAACGAAAAATTCTCCACTAGATCTCTACACGCCCGTCTCACGACCAGAATTCGCGACAGCAAGGTGGACTGGATACGAGCGAACTCCATCTTGTACAGGAACATATCGATTCTCTCCTGCATCCCCGGGACTTGAAACAGCAAGCAGAAAAAGCGTTCTGCCTTGCCCAGGGTGCTAACAGATCCTTTGAAGCTTTGAAGAGCTTGTTTTTCCTGTGTAGTAGGGAAAAATCGCTGGAGACAACCCAATAGAGCTGGGTTAACTACGCGTTCATCCATAGTAACAATGTCATTCACTATCTGCTCATAGTGATCGTGAATCTTGAAGCTGGCAAGTGCGAGAGCTAAATTGTTTGCGCGTTTCAACTCAATCAGCTGAATATTCTTGGATCGACCTCGAGGGGAAGAAGCTCGAGACTACAGACCGAAAGAAGTTAGCGTTTGACTTCGTTGCTCAATAAAATTCAACAGCTTACCTTTTCAAACGAGCCACTAGTAGCACATTCATCAGCTTCTTCCAGAAACTTCTTGATTGGGCTCTTTGATCGAGGTGACGGAAGGAAAACAGGTCGAGCCACTTGTGTAACAAGAGGTTAGCTCAAATCAAAAAGCTTCACAAACTACAGTCACGTACCATCCGTCGCTGGGGGAGCAGCAATGTCAACAGAGAGTTTGAGTCCTGTGCGAGATTCATACTTCGATGGCTCGGAAATTGTTACAGATTGAACAGGAACAGGTGCAACACTTGCAGGTGTTTCGGGTGAACACGGTGTGGCCAAAGGCTGATTTGCTACTGTTGGTGTTGAGCAAGAAGTGATCTGCGAACTGACAGGAGATACAAGAGCTACTTGGGATTTCTGCTTCCGGACTTCCGCCAACCGCAATCGAATAATTGCATCAGGAGATAGTGCTTCTGTCCTCGTATCCGCTTGCACTTCCTGGACATCTGCGTCTTCTTCAACAGGTTTCTCCCATTGCGAGACACCGGTACGTCGATTCACATAGTACGGGTAACCATCTTCAGTGTAAAGTGTATCCCATTGCGTGTCCGGTTTTGGTTGGGAAACTGCTTGAGGATAGGAAGTAGTGTTTACCGGATTGTACTCACCCCAAGCCATTGGAGGAGTTGACGTCACAACCGAAGAATTAGTTGCTGGTTGAGCTCCTGCCCAATAACTTTGTGATGGTTGTGTGTATTCCACAGCAGCTTGTCTTGCATAGTGAAGAGGGTAACTGTTTTCTTGTTGATAATAATCCCAGGATTGTCTGGGAGGGTAGTGTGAGTCATTTTCTCGGGCTGAATACTGCTGGTAAGGGCGGATATGGTCGCGGTCAAGTCGTTCTGTCGCCACGAGTCGCTCGTTGGACTGAGGATATACCCCGTAGCTGGGTAATTCCCGTGCAGAATGGTATGAAGTACCAGTCCATTCTGGTGTATACCCTCTGGGTGATAAAGAGCTTGCTCGATGTTTCTTTAGAGCGTCTCGAACCTGTTCAGTTGGAGACAAAGCCAACCGGCCAGTAGAACTCCCACTAGCCGCATAACTCGATGCCCGATGTCTAGTTTCATAGCCAATTTCTTCGTAGTCAATTGTTTTAGCATTCACCACTGGTTTCCACACTTCAGGATGGACAAATGCCGACGGATGTGGTTCCTCAAAATCTTTTTCAATCACTTTGCCATTGTCACGAAAGATTATCCCTGGGTGGTTTTGTTTTGACCTTCCAAGCAGTGTGGAAGCAGGTTCATTCCGTGTGACTGATGCGCAAGCTTCTTTCTCGTTCGTTAAAAAATACTTCGAAATGAATTCGGCACACCGCTGATGCTGTTCCCGGACAGCCAAATCATAGGCAGTTTCCTTGTGAATATTCGTTGCGAACACATCAGCTGCACTCTCCAGTAGTAATTTCACAATAGCTTCGTTGCCTGATAATGCTGCGTAATGAAGTGCAGTATCACCATCATGATCACCTGAGTTGAGCACCGAGTCTCCACCAACGTCCAGTAAATACGCTATACAATCGAGATTTCCATTATTCACTGCACAATGCAAAGGTGTTCGACCAAACTCCTCTACAACACAAATATCGGCACCGTGGTGAAGAAGAAGCTGTAAACATGCCAAGTCGCCGTGACGGGCGGCTACGTGTAGTGGAGCGTCATTGTTGGGATCAATATGGTTGACAATTTCCGAATCCATGTCACTCTTTGCGGCTGTCGAAAGCAGCAACCCCACACAGTGCGCATGAGAGGAATTAACGGCAACTTGCAGTGCCGTCTCTCCAAACTCTGGGTGAGGATCATTCTTCGCCCTTCGTGAGAGGCATAACTCCACCAACTCAGCGTTTCCCAGGCGACACGCTAACATTAACAACGTATCGCCAGTTCCGCTCTCGAGCAAGTCAATTGGACATCCATCTTCTAAGCATTCCAAGATATCGTCAATTCTGTCGTGCCGAGCTAGGTTGAAAATGCGATTTCTCCACACTGCTAACATTCGTTTAGTTGGAGCGACAGCAGTTGGTTTCCCACTTACGTTACTACTGTCTTGGTCTCGAGGTGAAAGCGCTGACTGCTTAAATTCTTCAATTGTACGAGCTGACATTAAACTAGCATCCATTGACAGTTCCGACGCGAAAAGCAGCTCACGAAGGTTGTTGGCCCAAATCTGAGCCTCCTCTTTACTAGCAGCGACAAGATCCAACGTCCTCGTTCGAGTCACAAGGGAAAAACACTTTTCTTTCTCCTTCACCACGTTACTATCTGTTTGAGCTGCAAATGCAGCGGTACCGTGGCCTTCGCGGATTTCTGTCACAAGAGCTAAGTCAAGTGAGCTCAAACTCTTCCTCTCGGCGCTCCCCGAAAGTGTTGGATCTCCCCAGGTAATTTGCAAGTGTGTCGGGTCGTTTACTCTCCTGACTGCTACCCATTGACGTCGAGGTCCAGATGTTCGTCCAACAAGGTTGTGGGTGTGATAGGGGATCTTGAAAAATAGGCCCCCATTCAAAAGAACAGCGGGAATCGACCTGTTAAGGGGACTTTTGATATTTGACGGTGCAGATTTCTGACTGGAAGAGTTAGGCAATTGTAGAGGAGGAATCACCGCAGAAGGTAGTGGTGTCAGCGCTGTATCCACAATCTTCAACTGCAGATGAACTTGTCCAGCCGACAGAACCACTGGATCATTTCCGTTCTCATTATTATCCTCCGTCCGAAACAAAGGATAATGTTGATCATAGAATAAATCCCCAACTTTCTCCAGAGTAACGTTAGCTTCACCCACAAGAATCTTACTGCTAGTCTTAATTTCCACGTGAAGAAATTGGGTCTCCTTGGACCGCAACGTCGTCGTAAACTGCTGATTCCATTGTGCTTCACTTCCACCTTTCTTGTGCAACTCCGTCCGCATTAAGCAGGACGACCAACTACCAGGCGAATTAATATTGTTGTCGCTTGAATTATCAATCAACCTCATCTCCAGTCCGCACGATTGGGTTCCAAACTTTTCGGCCTTCGGTAGACCCGTCGCGCCCAATGCATTAATGATCAGTAGTAGTCGATCTCGACT
This sequence comes from Phytophthora citrophthora, assembly GCA_031305395.1. NCBI lineage: Eukaryota > Oomycota > Peronosporomycetes > Peronosporales > Peronosporaceae > Phytophthora > Phytophthora citrophthora. The sequence goes on from JASMQC010000006.1 coordinate 1,658,433, forward strand.
TTGCTCAGCAACAGGAATCTCCAGAAGAATAGGAGTAGCCTTCGCGACAGGAATCCCCGAGGATTTAGTCATCGCGGGTGCAACAAAAGCCCCATGACTCGGCACATTTCGCTGTGTGCTGCTAATTATCGGGTTAAGAGTGGCGAATCCAGCTTCATTATCTCCTGAGTGGATGATGACTTCAGATGGGCCTCCCATCGCTGCGTCTTCAGCATTTAAGCGTCGTTCTTGACGAATTGCTCCAGTTCTATGATGTGCCTTCGCCGACCGATCAATCGACACTTCAATGCCCTCATTCTCTTCGACCGCTGGACCCACTGCCTCAATCTCCTTCGTTTTGGGGGAAAGGTTTGCAGTTTCTTCTTCATCGCCAGAGGTAATCCCCGTAATTTCACTGACAGTATATTTCTGCTTGGTGGATGCAATTGGGGCTCCTCCCGTTAAGCGACTGAGAAAGCCCTTACGATGGGGCTTGTAGATGGACTTCTTCACAATCTGGTAGTTCCCTTCTCCATCACCATCGTCTTCAATGTCATTCGCTGGCAGCGCGTGGAACTCATCTTGAATTTTAATCTCCGCTATCGATCGAGATGATATCGCAGCATCCGGTTTCAAACTGCTTCCACTACTTTTAACCGTCTCCTCTTCGCTTTGTACATCACTCTCTTCTTGCTCTTGTATTTTCTCTCTATAACGTCGAGACTTGACGTCGCTATCGTCTTCCTCCTCGCTTGCAGCAATATTGGATTTGGCCTCAAGCTCGTCAAAGTGCTCGTCGTCACTCTCTTTCATCATTTTTATCGTCTCGAGATAGAGTCCTTATCCAGCACAAGCAGGCGTGGGAGCCAGGCACAAGCAAAGGAGAAAACGACCGCGATCTCAGCTCCTACAACACAAATAGCTACAGTCCAAAGGAGCTCCATCGCATTCCTTCAACATAACGACCGACAAGTTGAAGTGATCACTTTCGACAGGTTCGTATTTAAATGCAATACCTATGGCCTTCTTCGACCACTTCCTCCAAGAAGAAATACTGCATAGAAAGACAAGTGCGTTTGTGGTAGGAAAAAAACAGCAAGGTATTCATTCAAACTCCCTCCCTCGATGTGCGGAATATATCTTTGTCTATGTAAAACAACCTCGCCATTTCCTCCTGGGTTGGTGTTGGTCTTGATTTTCACAACCATAAGTGGTTGATCCTTCACGAGCAACAAGATGCTTAGTTGATCAGCTTCTTGAACTCGTCGTACAGCACCAGCACAATAGCACCGCCCGTGCCACGCAGGATGTTGGAGCCAGCACCCTTGAAGAAGGCGCCCGAACCCTCGTTCTTGGCGATCTTCATGGCGCAGTCAAGCGTGGACGTGTACAGAATGTCCTTGCGGCCAGCCTGCATCATCATGCGACGACGCACAGTGTCGAAGGGGTACGAGATCATACCGGCCAGGGAGGTCACAGTCTGGGCCACCAGCCACTTCTGCCACACGGGGGCGTTCTTGGGGTCCTTCAGGGCAATGTCACGAAGGGTGTCGTAACCGCCGAAGAAAGCGGCACGGTACACGATGATACCGCCGACCGACACGCCGAAGCCCTGGTACAGGCCGGAGAGACCGTCCGACTTGTAGATGGTGGTCAGGCAGTTCATCAGACCAGTGTACATTCGGGACTTGCCCTTGCCAACATCGGCACCCAGACGGGTACGGGCGAAGTCAAGCGGGTACACGAAGAGCAGCGAGGTGGCACCAGCAGCACCGCCCGAAGCCAGGTTGCCCATGAAGAAACGCCAGAACTGTTCCTTGGTGACACCGTCCATGAAGATCTTTTTGAACTTGTCCTTGAAGGCAAAGTTCAGGGCCTGGGTGGGGAAGTAACGGATGACGTTGGCCAGGTTACCACGCCACAGGGAGCTCACGCCCTGCTCCTTGGACACGCGCACGAAGCAGTCCACGATGCCCTTGTACTGGTCCTCAGGCTTGATCTGCGACGAAGCAGCCTGCACCTGCAGAAGCAGCTTGACACGCTCGATGGGGGCCACGACGGTCTTGGAGATACCGCCGGCAACACCGCCGGCAGCCAGGTCCATGAGGAACGTCACGGCGCCGCTCTTCTTCTCCGAAGTGGCGACGGGCTTGTACTGGGTCAGGGCGCTCATCTTGAGTTAAGGGGGGAGGCTTTAAGAGTCTTCAGCGAAACGGAGAAAAATCCTAAATGATCAAGGGGACGGCCCCTCGGCAGGCAGGAGGCGACGTGTGCGGCTATGGGGGGCTCTGCTCCGCCACACACTGGCCGTTTGACGTTGGATACTCATCCATTGGCCAATCGCAGTGCGAAGATAGAAAATACTGATTCTCAGTGGCCGAAAATGGCTTTGAACGAGTGGCTGGCTCTCCTCCACGCACTTCTATTCTGGGCAGACCCGAGATGAGTACCACTAATATAAAATAGCAGGTGCATTACTTGTAAAAGGCAGAGTGTAGAGCCATTTTCTAAATTTACGAAGTCTCAACATCACATTAATTATGAAAGGTGATTCAGGAAACTTTTGACGAGTGCGGCCGTTACGATTCTGCCAAATCGGGTCAGCAAATCGAGGCGGGCTTTATTTAGCCCGATAGAAATAGAGGTAGTTGCTTGCTGCCACGACACGAACTCGTGCGACTCAGCGTAACAGCATAAGACTTCCGTTTTGCGGTGTGTCGGCGGGCCATGCTGCGTCAACCTCGCCATCAACTGCGCGCGCCAAGCTGATCAGCCGACGCTCTGAGAATGTTGTCAGCTCGTGATAACCACGTGCAGAGGCAGTACGTCTTTTCAGTATTGAAAATAGAAGGGTTTTCATTAATTACTGCAGAGAAACCTTCGACACTTGATGTATTAACTTGCGCTTCAGCCGCTTGCACCACGGCACTGACGTGTTCACGGTGCTTGGTCTTCGACCTTAAGTACGTGCAGTGATGGCAATAAAATTTTTTAAAAGTTTTTATCTAAAATAAAAAAGTTGAAAAAAAAGTTTTATCTAAAGTAAAAAAGTTGAAAAAAAAGTTTTTATCTAAAAAAAAAAGTTGGAAAAAAAAGTTTTCTTTTTTCAATTAAGTGCGATTTTACGTATCTGTAAATTTGTATTGCCAAAAAAATCATATTACAAGGCAAAGCGCTCTATTCAGCCATATTGTGTAGTACAATGCTGAGTTTACATACAACACAGATCTCGCCTAGAGCCATCCCGTTCACAGGGCTAGGACCAGGATTTCAATATGGGGAGAAAGCGAGATCCAGTGCGCGCAAACTTCCGGAATACAAGAGAGCCATGCAACCAGCACGGGTCGTACTATCATCATTGTCTACACTGCGTCCATGAGAAAGAAATTGTAACTAAGAGAGATGCGGAGGCAGGTGCCGCTTTTGCGCTAAAGAAGATTTACGATAATGTTGACGCAATGCGAAAGCATATTGCGAGTTGCCCATTCACCCCAGAAGCGCGCATGACACGAAATGCTTCGGTTGCTCCAGACGAGATCTTTCAAACCTCTCAAACGGCTTCCTCGGCTCATCCTGAAGTCCCGTTGACGCGATCGGAAATTGACCGCAAGCTGAGACTGCTCCTTGAGCTTCAAGCTGAAAACAATATTGCGGATTCATTTATTGAGAACGACTCTACTCTGCGACTTAATAAAGACTTTGAGCCCCGACTTCTTGGCCACTTGCCGTCATGACGGACGTTTGGCGGACCCTTCCTAAAACAGTATGCTGAGAAGGTGATCGAGGCTGAATCTGAAAAGATTATGGATATTCAGCACAAATCAGGAGGACGAATGAATTTGCTGAGTGATGTGTGGCAAAACATTGCCAAGAAGCATTTGCTAGGGGCACAGCTTGGGCTTTTTGGATCCGTCGCTACGCTTGGTATATTTCCTACGAGTTCTCGCCACGATGGATTGGAGTTAGCATCTCAAATGGAAAATTTAATGGAGAATGCTGAGCTAAAAGGGTGGTGCATCGGTGGGGTAGTCACAGACGACGCTGGTCAATGTCGCCGATGCCGAAAATTTTTGGCACCGCGATGGCCAAAAGTTGTATTCCTGAAGTGCTTTGCGCATGCTTTGAACAATCTGATAAAAATTATTCTCAGAATTGATTCATTTCGGCAGGTTTCTGCAATTCCTAAATGCTTCCTTCATCAAAATGGCTGCCCCGTGTACAAGCAGAAATGGAACAGACATATGGAGGGTCGTGGCAATTTAAGACGCTATTCCCAACGCGGTGGAACTCAATGCAAGGGTGCTTCGCTTCTCTTTCTTCGAGTGAAAACTGCAATGCAAGTCTTCGCGGTTAAGTATCGTGACGCTCTTGATTTCAATTCGACTCTACGTCTACCACGAGATGCCACAAAACAGGGTCATTAAGGCGAACAGCATCGCTCTGCTGACAGTTGATCAGTAAGCGAAGGATTGAAGCCGCCTCGGATTCCACCAGCTTGACGTGGTTCATCCTCGTACAAGCCAAATTGTACACATCTCGACTCAAATGTATCGCGGTCACGTGCGTCTTTTTCATGCTCTGCCAAGGCATGAGCTGCGTCATACGGTCAAGGGTACGCAGTCTAGCGCCTTCTCCTTGATAGAGCCGCCCTCACTTCTATCTTCTATCGTAAGGTTTGCCAGAATTGCTACAGCAACAGCTTTTCATGCGTACGTGCGGGTGAAAGAGGTGTTGTGAGCTAGAAGAATGGCTTGACCTTCAGGCAGTCAGCATAACTTCACAAACTGGCTGTGTCCTTGAAGCGACAGAGATTCATCACACTTGGCACCATATTGGGCCCCACTAACGCCGCATGAAGTGAGTAATTAGCTGCTTTCTCCTTTAGGGCCAAACAAATTCGTGCTGCCGCTTCTGGTTGCTCTTGGGCTTAGATTTATTGTTGTTTTTGCCTCCCCAGCCCCCAATACCACCTCGAAAAATCCCACAGGAACACTTGCTTCCAAGTACTCCTCCGCCACTTTCAGAGCTGGGCGTGTCGTTTCTGTCGAGGTTTGGAACACCATGAAGTTTCTGAAAGTCAAATCTGATGCTGATTTCCACGCAAAACTCCCAAGTGAGAATACCGAATAATGCTGCTTCTGTGTGCTTCTGAAGATATGGCAAACCTGCGACGGAGCAGCAGCAATAGTCGAGACGGCTAAAAGTATCTTCAGCCAATGCAGTGTACCAGGTTTAACGGCGGAGACGGGTTCATTCAACAAACTAGTCGCAGCCCTAAGATACACAAGTCGTTAAGCCAACGACTGCGTGTCTATGCAGAACACTGGTATCGCCGGACTGGGTTTCGACACTCAAAGATCGCTGCAATCTTCGCTGCTTGGGCGTGGACACTCCCCGTCGCCATTGCTTTGCGATCTCAACGGTTATTTATTTGCCTCGTCCTTGGGTCCTGGTGTCCATCAGCTAAAAGTTGCTGGGCTATCCACACCCTTGGCCCCCGGCAATGATTAAGCACGAGGTGGAGCTGTGGATCGCGAGTATGTTGGTCGTAGTAGCCCACGTCAACGTCGCCATGATTCCAATTATCGAAACACGTGCAGCGATACGGCTCGACCCTCCACGCCGCTTCAAATCCTGCGCTTGCTGCTTCTGGTCGGGTAGCAGTACCAGTGTAACCAGCCCCAGCAGTTGCACACTTCCAGCAATGAAGAGGCAATACGCCACTTGCCAGCGCACGTGCATTGTGTCCGAGGCGATATCTGTGTCCGACACGTCGAAAGCGGCATCCACAACATTGGTCACGCTCTGTGCGAAAGGCCAAGCCAAATTGTGCACAGTTGTCAGTAGTGCATACGTCGCGCCTTCGAAGCCCTGCTCTGCGATCTCCACCGTCACGAAACCCGCCACGACGCTGCGCATACCCTCCGGAATGGCGGCCAGTTGAGGACCGCCAAGGTAGAACCACTGACTGCGCAGGATGTCGAATGTTGTCACGAGGTTGACGCCTATAAAGACGACAGTGGTGAAGAACGAACATGTGAGCATGATCCTGCGCCAACTAGCGTTGAGGAAGTACTCCCGCATCAAGAACGTCGCGAAAACGACCAATGCTGTCGAGACGCAGCCCGCCAGACTGCTGTTGAGAGGCGTGACACCCACCCAGAACTCCTGTATCGCTGCGAGGTCCGAGAAGCTGATGGAAGTGAGAAACGAGTGCCAGAAGTGGAACGCTACTAGCTGCCAGATTGCGCGCTGCTGCAGAATGCGCCACATTTCGTGCATCGGTGTAATAGGGACGGACTTACGCTTACTGGCATCGCTGGAGCCTGCGCGCGTCTCGTCGAAGAAGAGTATCGTACCGCAGCAACCAAGCAAAGCCACCGCTGCGCAGCCCCAAAAGACGCTATTTGGTGCTACAGTCCAGGAGAATGTGCCTCCGTAGACCTGTCCGTTGAAGCACAAGGCCGCGACAAGACCTGCTACCAAGCTGGCACTGTATCGCACCATATAAATCGTTGCTTGCGCTTGGCCACGCCTCTCGATCGGCTCCAGTTGCGCCATCTCCACCATGACGCCATCGCAAGCAACGTCTGTCATGACATATCCGGCGCAAACAACGAGAAGCCGAAGCAGGTACCGCCCACCGGAGTCTGCAGCATTCTTGTTCTCCACGACACGCAAGTTCACAACTCGAGTGCGTTGGATCTCACCGGCTTTGTAGTATGGCGCTTCAACCGGATTATACGCCAGTACTGCGAGTGCTACAATGGTGATGATCCAGCCGATCAGCATGTACGGTTTTCTCCGATACCCGGCAATGGGGACGTGGTCCGACAGCAGCCCGAAGAGCGTCTTGTATGACCAGGGCAGCCTCACTACTGTAGCTGCTGCTGAGACCTGGAAACCGTCCATGTTGAGGTACAGCTTGAAGAACGGGTACACTAGCGCAGGCAGAAGCCCGTTCAGGAAGCCAATGCAAGCGTAGTTTACGAGCAGTCCGAAGCGAGCCGCGTCGAGCAGGTCCACGCTACCGTCGTCACTGTATGGCTCAGACCAACGTCTTGCTAATGTTTTACGAATTTGGCGCTGCTCCTCATCACTTGGTTTCTTGTCTAGAGTTTTCTTTTGATACTTTCCAGATTCCAGTATGGATGTGGGCACGAAAGAGTCTGGCACAGCTATAGTCGAGCCCACGAAAGAAGGACCAGAGCCTGCAAGAAGCGCATTGGCCTCACCTTCGCTTCGTCCTTTGGTCGACATTCGCTCGCATCAAACAGTGGGAAAGCAGCCCCTGCGAGCCGTCGGATACCTAAGATGCACACGACATACATTTGATCTGCGTGAATTAGAGGGGTTAACCTTCTATAGATTAGGGTAATTAGTGTGTGCGACACCAATAATCACATTGGTCTTTTTTTTCATAACGTTTCCTGGATCTGAAAAAATGCTGCACTCGCTGTACATCATCAACAAGGCTGGGGGCCTCATCTACCAGCAAGACCTGAGCCCCGCGGCGCCCAAGCTGAGCTCTAATGACCATCTACGCTTAGGCTCTACCTTCCACAGTATGCACGCCATCGCAGCACTAGCAGCGCCCACGAATTCAGGCGGCATCGACAGTCTAGAGACTGGAACCTTTCGGTTGCAGTGTCTGCAGACTCCGACGGGTATTAAATTCTTCATCACGGCGGCATTGGGCACACCCGACCTGGATGTGGCACTGCAGACGGTCTACGAGCTCTACGTGGACTACGTTCTCAAGGTAGAGTGACTCATTCAATTGGGAGGGACACTTTCCTTCTCTAACTACCTACTTCAATTACTTACAGAACCCGTTCTACGAGCTGGAGATGCCCATTCGCTGCAGCCTCTTCAACACTGGACTCAAGTCGTTCGTGGACAAATTCAATCTTGACAGTGGTCGACGTCGCCCTCAGACCAGCAGCGGCGACGTGTTCTACTGAAAAGAGGTATCAACCTTTCTAACAGTCAACGTCATGTATTCTCTTCCATCGCTGTTAGCTAAAGCTGAAATCTGGATATTTATTCTTTCTGTCGGGCAGTGAAGTCGTTGTCCTCAATGTTCAGCATAAAAGACCCGTCGCCGCAGAACTGGTCGTTGAGCCACGCGCCCTCATAACACGAGCCATCCGTAAAAGTGTAGCGGCCGGTGCCATGACGTACATCGTTTACCCAGTCACCTTCGTACATGCATTTATTGGCGTATTTACACACGCCTCGTCCACAGCGCACGCCACCAACCCACTTGCCGTCATATCGAGCTCGAGTCCGAACATCGTCGAACACTCCGTGGCCATTTCGTCGACCATTGCGCCATTCACCACGGTACACAGAACCATCACGCAATGTAGCAAGGCCATGTCCGGAGCGACGACCCGTTATCCAACCACCCTCGTACACCTCACCAGAAGCTGCATGGTGGCTTTCACCTTGGCCATGGGGGACGCCATCGCACACTTCTCCAACGTATCGGCAAACTCCGTTCTGTCCATCATCATAACCTTCAAGACAGCTTCTTTCGCGCGTATCCAGGACATCGTCGACCCATAAGCCTACGAGCTTTGTACCATCGGAGAACGTAAGAGTCCCTTGCCCATGCTTTCGATCGCAAATCCACTGTCCTTCATATTTCATCGACTGTCGAACTGCATTCCCGCCGTTAGAAGACTCTGGCACGGGATATTCGTAGATTCCAAAGCCATGGCGACAGTCTTCCTCCCACTCACCGGCATAAACACCTTGATTGCTGTTATAGCGCATTACACCTTGACCAGAACGTTGATCGCCACGCCAATCACCCTCGTACTCGTCTCCATTCGCATACATACACTTCCCTTTGCCATGGCGTTGCGTCCGATCTGCATTCATTTCTCCAACATATACATCTCCGCTACTCAAGGTCTTCGTTTTAACCGGGTTCGCACCAGCTTGGCGCTGGGCTTCTTCTTCCGCTTCGCTAGGGAAACTTGCAGGTGTTTCCCAGAAATCCAACGCTGTTGTGGAATCCAGAAATGGCTGTGGTTGGCCAGGAGGAAGTTCTTCTGGGATCGGAGCGCCACCAAACAGGATGAATCCACGTCTATCAGGACGTACAGCTGTGGCATGGCCCATGTAGCTCTTGATTCGAGCCATTGGTATTTGAATTTCACGGATTCGAGCTTGTTGAGGCTCAAGAATGATCATTGTCGATGCACTCATAGCTGGTTCGTATTCTGAAAACCCACCAAATATCACAATAGCTTCCTGTGGATCGCAAGGCTTTTCACCGATTTCACCGACCTTGAGTCGACGAATCATTCCTGTTGCCTCGTCGATCGGGAGTTGCAAGGCCAATGCCGTAGCACAGCATCGTGCAGTGAAAACGCGTGGTATGGGGCTGGTCTCAACGTGTCCACTACCTGTTGTGACTACTGCCCACGTGTTGGTGACTAAATCCAAGACATGGATGGATGAATTGATTGTCGACTGCAATCTGCCTCCGAGAACTACGACCTTATCGCCTTCACCAATTGCAACAGCGTTATGGTATGCCAACGGAAGTGGGCTGTTACCTGTGGGCTGCATTAATACATTCGTCAGACAGAGAACCCCTTTGAAAATCGAGTAAAGTAACATACCGTGAGCTGTTGCCAGTGGGGTTTCTGCGCTGGAACATTGGCAACCAGTATCCAAACATCCGATAAAGTTGAGCCTTTAGGAGTTTTTCCTCCGAGAACCAACATTCCATGAGTGGGTGAGCTTTCTGGGTCGCTTGTAGCCTCCCGATAGATTACTGCAGCACTGGCATGCCACGCTCGTTCAACAGGAAGGGGCATGATTGGGATATTAGGATCTGAACCATCACCTCTGATCGGGGAGATATCTGTACAGTATAGAACATCGTTCTCCAAGCTGATCTCGTGCACGCCACCTATGAATTGCTCGTGTAAAGTACCAAAGGAATCGAGACTTTCTCCTCCAAAGGTATAGACGTTTTGACCCAACGTAACAACGGAATGTCCAATACGATGAGTAAGTTCACCTTGAACATCGTAACCGGTAAGCCATTTGGTGGTGTTCATGTCGAATAAGTCGAGTCTTGATACGCTCGTGAAGTTCTCGCTGGGTAGACCTTCCTTGCCACCAACAATCACAGCGCTAACAAACTCGAAAACTAATGTTAATATACTTTTTGCTAAGAATTCTCTTATAAACACAAAATATTCTCACATGTGGCCATTCAGAGTCCCTGTGCAGGCTCCAGACAAACTATAAACCTCTTGTGGCCCAGGTTTCTTCCTCTCCAGTGTTCGTGATACGTGAGCCCCCCACGCAGTGAACTCATGCGACTACAGATCGGTAACACACATCAAACAACAAAATATCCACTTGGTAACTCAAGGATATCCTCACCTCAAGCCACTTCAGCTCTTGTCCATCCAGCTCCATTTTGGAGTGAAAAGCCGTCGAAGAAACAACGAAAATGATGTCGAATTTATCGCGACTGACTATTCTGGGGCATTTCTCAACACTTGCACTATAATGCTCGGTGGTATCATCGCTAAGATAGGGACCAATGCAAATGCTGGAACAGCTCCAGAATCTCCAGCACCAGACGCACCTTCTCCTTCCGTACAAGTTCCGCATAAACAACGACCCAATGAAGCCATCTTCAACACTCAGTTTACGACGGCCGGGAAACGATTCCTAACAAAAGTAAAAAAGAATCGCGCCATGCAGGTTGATCGACGGACGCGTGGATTTCAGGCCGGTCTGGAACAGAGGACGGTGGTTCTCGACCCTTTCACAGGAACTCACTACCGGGTAATGCTGGTGGACCCCGAAATGCTTCGACGTGAAAACCTTGCTGATGACCTGGAACAGCGTTTCGAGATCTTCGTAGCTCCCAGCAATGAACGCGCCTTCACTTTACTTGGCCTTTTCCCAGTGAATTTCATCCTGCTGCGTCTAGACATTGGCCACGACCAAACTGCCGCCACTAGTTCAGCACTCGCCTTTTTGAGAGAAATGAAGCGTAGCTGTTTCAAGACACCCGTTGCAGCGCTCGTGGATGCTTCTTTCAATACAGATCGTGAAGCACAGAAGCTTCTGGCACGTGCATTACAGCAGGGAGGAGTCTGTGGATACTTTGAAGAAGGAATAGCTCCAAACGTCATGATCGAGCGCATTGCCAAACTGTTGAAATCACTTTCTGTAGCTCAAAATGAGCTTAACCGATGCCGTACTACGACTCAATCACAAGATTCCACCAACAAACGGCACTCATCCCCAACGCAACCACACCAAGACAATCAACTTGCTAATAAAACACGAGCGACTCCACCAAGCTCAGCCACTGGACCAAAGCGACTGCCAGCTACGGAAGTCCCAAACACCCGACCAAGCTCCGTCCAGTTTGACCGACCAGGGATGCTACTCGAGCTCAGTCTAAACCAACGCAAGCAGTGTCTTCGTCAACGCGAAGCTCTACAAGCGACTCTCGCATCAGCTCCACATTCTGTTCTTGGAGTTGATATCGACGCTAGTCCAGCCTCTCCAGGAAAACCAGCCTCATCATTAAGCACGTGTATTTCTCCGCTATCTCCATCCCTTGGTTCCACTGGGAGACAAACGCAAGTGAAGAAGAAGATCCCTCCACTGCCATCTCCAAAGCAAGTGAGTCAATTGATCTACACGCGACCTCAAGAGCTGCAGACAAAAATCGGTCGACACTTGTACGAACGTTTGCATATTGCAGGACCACCAGGACCTGTACCTCAAGATCCGCTAATGAACCATTGTGTGGTGATTGATCCGCGTCCACAAGGCCGAGATCTTGTCGTAGGGAAGGCCTACATGTTGTACTGTGAGCAACGTCTGGATGAAGCACTGGTACACTGTGACCGAGCGTTGAAGACGCCCAATTCAACGCTTGAGAAGCTGACGCGTTTACTACGAGGAGCTCTTTACGACGCTCGAGGAGAGCATTCCCGTGCTGAAACTGAATTCCTCGCGTGTCTTGCACTCGACCCATCGATGCACGAAGCACATTTCAATTTGAGTGTGGCTCGACTGAAGCTTGGCAAAGATTCCCTTGCACTCCAAGCACTCTCACAGGCATTGGTACTTGATCCCCAGAATGACAGATACTTGCAGAATCGAGGACTCATGTACCGTCGGATGGGACACTTTGTGCAAGCACAGAGTGAATACAGCAAGCGCGAGGTCACTTCCAATGGTCGAAGCACACTCACTAAGCGGGGGACAAATTCGGTTGGAATTTCTGCACAGCAGACAACAAGAAGTAAACTGAGCAATTGCGAATTGGAAGACGGTTTGTTCGCTCACCTGTTTGGTAAACCGACGCCCGACAAATTGGCTTTAGCATGTCCATCCGCTCAGCGGACACCAGAGATGCTCGGTGCCATCATTGCTAGACTGCAAACGCTGTTGTTTTTCCAGGATTTTTCACGCGAAATGCTCACCCAAGTAGCTCAAGCTCTCGACTATGACGTTGTCGCTTGTGGAAAGAACTTTGCGCTTGGAGAAACTCACTCACAAAACTTTTATGTGCTGCTTGGAGGGAGACTTAGTATCCGACGACGTGTTGGAACAACAGACTTGGGGTTGGTCGTGACGACGCACCATTTAGGTGTTGGCTCAGTCTTTGGCTGTTCAGGCTTTACTATCTCAGCTCAGGCGTCATTGATCGCAGACGAATGTGCTGAGATTGGTATCTTGTGGCCTGATGACTACGCGTCAACGATTCGTGCTGTGACGTCTCAAACGAATCAAGATGTCTTTGCCTTCCTGCAGCAATTGCGAGGATTCCGTCTACTATCCACAAGCGAATTGGGGCATGTCGTGGGAATTTCAGAGCGCAAGCGATTTCGCAAAGGTGATGTTCTACTTGAACAGAATGAGCAACCTCGATATCTTGTGGTTCTCTGGAAGGGAAGCTGTTCAGTTTACCAGGACTTCGACAGCGCTCCTTTAAGCCGTCGAAAGATCAGACGAAGTGCCAATTTCGACGGCTTTGACGACGATGACGACGACAGCGATTCTGATGATTCCGATTCAAACGACGAGGGGGTTACTGGTAGGAAAACTCGTCGCCGTGATCGACATGGAGATGAAGACGACAAGGGACCGAGGCCATTCCATCGTCTTATAGCAAAGGCTGACTGGCCGTTGGGCTTCCAGGCTCGTACACGAGCTCGCAAGTATCGTCGTGGTCGTCGCGACGGCTTGATGCTGTCCCAGACTCCAGCCATTGTCGGTTCGTTAAGCAAAGCCCCGCCACTTACAATGTCGCTGCCCATGCGTAAATTGAAAGACAAACTTTCATCCAACGACAAGAATGCGCTGGTCCAGAAATGCGTCGCCCCTGCAGTGTTTGGTGAGTCACGATTCCTCAATCCAACCCACGCTCCATCCAAGTGCTGCGTTGTGGCGGAGTCGTTAGTTGAAGTGCTTCTGTTTGACCACATGCGGCTACAGGAGATGGATCTGCAGCCAGAAGTGATCAGTGAACTATTTGACGCTGCTCCCAAGTACTTGAGCGAGAAGGAAATCGCTCAGAAGCAGGCAGATGTGGTACGTATTGTCCAATTGTTTGGCTTTAACCCTTTGTTTACCATTCTTTTGCTGTTGCAGGCTACTTGGGACGAGTATCGGAACTTGCGTTTACTGGAATTATCCAAGCGCCGATGGCCAGAAGCCAAGGTACGTACGTACCAAACATGGACGTATTAATCTGTCGCTAATAACTAACACCGTGTTGCCATACACAGAGACACCTCCGAGCACTGTCAAATGGTTGTAGCATCATGTTAGCCGACAACAAGCCCAAAGTGTAAAAATGTAGCCATGTCAAGTGCTGCCCGTCTCATAGACCACGCGACCAAGACGTCGCCCCTCTCAGAGATATACACTTCTGCATTCATTTTTAATTGGTACAGGAGGGATGACACAAATGATTTTGCTATTTTGCACTTTCGCGTGTACAATATAGCGCGACACTTTTATGCTGTATCATAGGCCCTATCTTATTTCGCCTCACCTGACTATGGAAGAATGCACAGCACCGACCTTGACCAGCGTGCGGCCCGGCAAATGGAGCAGGAACCGCCTGCGTCTTCGTCTTCGCGCGGGCGCTGGCTCACAAGACGCCGCGCATCCAGACTGGATAGCGGGGGCAGTCGGGGCGAAGACAGTCCATCCATGACGACGCTAGCTGCGCTATTGCTTAGTTCCCATCCGCGCGCAAGTATGACAGACGCGCGCGTGGTCGCTATCTCCCGAGGCACGTCCGTAGGTGACGATGACGAGCGTGACGAGGTTTCTCCTAACGTTTACAAGTTCGACGTGGGTCAGTACAAGGACGGCTCTTTCCGCTTTATACCTGCCTGTGCACGCGACTTGATCAAGTACACAGGTCGTTTACTGCATCATGGCGCGCAGTCTGCACGCAAGACGAAGATTAATACGGTGCAGTTCGACTGGCCTGCTGTGGCCTTCCAGATCTCGGTGAGAGGCACTAGCAGCGTCGCCATTAGGCTGAAAGGAGACGGTGCGTTCGTTACGTGAGACTTGTCAATGTTGATGAAAGCGGAATGATTCGGTCGAGACGGGAGAGAGGAACTGGCAAAATGAGTCTGCAGGGTCAAGTGGCCGGTGCGAGTGATGCCACATTCTGAACTCATTTTGGTCCGACGCCTGATGCAATCCAGACCAGATCCTGCTTGCTGTTCCGGAGATCGAATGGCTCTGACACTGACGTGTGTGCTTTCAACAGGAAACTACTTTAATGTGTTTGTAAACAAGGAGTTGCGCTGTATCCTTCGAGCGTCACTCAATGCGACTTGCTGCGATGGTAAGGTTACGAATTTTGGTTTTGCTGGTGTTTGCTGACGGATTTTTGATTCTGAGCAGTGGCAACAGGTTTAGACATCGAAAGGGAATATACGATCCGAATTTGCAAGCGAACTGAACCTCAAATGCGTGGGGCGATGTCTACATTCAAGGTGCAGCCTAAGGTCAAAGATGACAGGGTTATGAAAACGATACTGATTGCTTTGCTGTTGTTTTTGTGTCAGGTTTGCACATTCTACGGGTTTATTGTTGAAGAAAAAGCGGAGATTCTCCCGGTTGATCAACCGGAGCCTCAACCCATTCGTAAAATGGAGTTTATTGGCGACTCGGACACGTGTGGCTTCGGTAACGAGGGCAAAGCCAGCAGTGCGAAGAACCTATTTGGTATGAAAGGCCGGATGGAGAACGTCTTCAACGGCTACGCGTGTATCACGGCGCGTATGTTTGATGCGGAAGCGCATGTGCTGGCTTGGAGTGGGTAAGTCTCATCGTTGTATTCTGTAATTATTGTTTCCACTAATCGAAAGCTACGCGACGAGAAGTAAAGGTGTACACAGCAACTCTGCAGATTGGGGCCCAAACATGCCAGAACTGTGGAAGAGTACGCTAGCTTCCCGACCAGGGGACTGGGATATGTCCAGCTGGGTACCTGATGTCGTGGTGGTCAACCTAGGCATCAATGATTTATCGCCTCCTGCATCTGCGGAGACAGACATTATTACGGGCTACGCGACGTTCCTACTGGAAGTGCGATCTTGTAAGTTTTGAGGATTATTGGACATGTAGTTCAGAGAACCTAGCTAACTTTCGGACATTGTTTTGTAGATCGCCCGGACGCACATATCTTCTGTGTGGTATATGACGACGGCTGTATGACCTCGGAGGATTCAGAAACAAACCGCAAGTTTGTGTCTCTTCAGTTGCAGGAAATTATTAAGGTGGCCATCTCGAAAGTCAGCAAGCACGACGACAAGATGCACTACGCTTTCATCAAGGTATGGATACCACTTACTACATAGTTTCTGTTGAAGACTCAATTGATAACGTATTGATATCTCTACAGTTAGAAGACGGGCTCGAGAAGGAGGACTACGCGTCCATGATGCACTACGCTGTTAGCGGCCACATCAAGATCGCTAAAGTACTGGCTGAGGAAATCGCACTTCGCACAGGTTGGGGTGTAGAGCACGAGCCAGAGACAATGCCGTATCCTCAGGCCAAGGATCAAATTCTGACGCCTCGAGACCATTCAAAGACCTCATGCAACGTGTCATAGCACAGCAACAACAGCCAAGTACAATGAAGATGGCCACGTTAAACTGTACCAGTTGAAGTTACCGCGCACTATTTGGGTTAGGAAAAAGGCAAGACCTATTTATTGTCCTTACCAATATTTAGTCCATGCTTATCATTTTTAGGATTTAGAAAAGTGTAGACGAGAGCATTAAGATCATGTTGGCCGCCGAGAAGCTACGCGAGTTACGTGCGCTCCTGAGCCGCACCAACGTTCGTCTCTTACCGCTACGTCATCATCTAGGCAAGACGGAGAAGGGGGCGGCTGCGGAGCTCACGGGACGTCCGCTACAGGCTTTCCTGGTGGATACAGCGGATGCGCATCAAAGTGAATATGTGGGGGATGCGCACAAACGTCGCGAGTTCCTCACGGGTTTTACAGGCTCTAACGGCACCGCATTGGTGACGCCCGACCAAGCGCTTATGTGGACCGATGGACGTTATTTCCTGCAGGCGGAGCAGGAGTTGAGTGACGATTGGACGCTCATGAAGAGTGAGGAACCGGGTGTTCCTAGTATTGAACAATGGGCCAAAAAGAACTTACCGGACAAGAGTTGTCTGGCCATTGATCCATACTTGACGTCGGTTTTTACTGCTCGTAACTTCGCTAAAGCTCTGAAGGAGACGCAGGTGGAGCTAGTGGCTCTGCATGAGGCTGGAAATCTGGTGGATCTCATCTGGAAGGACCGCCCAGTGGTGTCTCCTTCGCACGTGACGTTCCTCTCCGAGGAATACACGGGACGATCTGTTGCTGACAAGTTGAAGGGATTGAGAGAAGCTGTGAAGGAGAAAGGAGCAGATGCTGTTGTGCTTACAGCACTGGACGACATCGCGTGGCTGTTCAATATCCGAGGCAACGACGTCGAGTTTAACCCAGTTGTGTAAGTAAGGTTTTGACTGTTAGGAAGAAGTTTTACATGCCGATTATCTTTGACTTGTTATTTTGCTACCAGGACGTCCTACGCGGTGGTGACGGCCGACTCAGCGACTCTGTTCGTGGATGCAGCCAATCAAGACGAGGTGAATGACCATTTGAACTCGAGTGGTGTGATCTGCAAACCCTATTCGAGTATGTTGAAGGAGGTCTCGGCTTTTACGGCTGTTAACAAGGACAAGAAGATCCTGGTGGATCCTGCTCAATGCAACGTCGCGGTGTTCCTCGCCATTCCAGCTGCTAACCGCAAGGAGGAAACGTCAGTGGTCATGGCTCAGAAGGCGATCAAGAGTGCAGTGGAGATTGAAGGAATGCGCCAAGCCCACCTCCGTGATGGAGCTGCTCTTGTCAAGTACTTCAGTTGGCTTGAGAGGGAGATGGAAGCTGGTCGCGAGGATCAATGGGACGAAGTTCTCGTCGCAGACAAGCAGGAACAACTTCGTCAGCAAGTGAAGGACTACGTGTCGTTGAGCTTTGACACTATCTCGTCAGTTGGAGCAAATGGGTCTATCATTCATTATTCACCGAAGCGTGGGGAGTGCACTAAGATGTCGACGTCTGCCATGTACCTGAACGACTCTGGCGCTCAGTACCTGGACGGCACGACGGATGTGACCCGGACACTTCACTTCGGACAGCCTACAGCATACGAGAAAGCGTGCTTTACCCACGTCTTAAAGGCGCACATTGCTCTCGCTAGCACTGTCTTCCCTGACAAGACGGAAGGTGTCCGACTCGATGCCATTACGCGTGCGCCATTGTGGAAAGCTGGACTGGACTATCGTCATGGAACCGGTCATGGTGTCGGTGCGTTCCTTAATGTGCACGAGAAGGGAGTGGTAAGTGTCACTGTCTAGTTTCCGTTTGGACGTTGGTATTAACCACCCCTTGCTTTGATTTTCATGTAGTTGATGTCCTTCCGCTTGAACCCGAATGGCTTGAAGATCCAGGACGGTATGGTCCTCAGCAATGAGCCTGGCTACTACGAGGACGGACAGTTTGGCATCCGTATCGAGAGTGTCATGGTTGTCAAGAAGGTAAACTGACTGTGCTGGGTTCATTTCTAATTGAATCGGGTATTGACTGCTGTTCTAACTTGAACTACAGGCCCCTCACATCAAGAGTCCACTCAATCGTGAGTTCTGTGAATTTGAGACCCTTACGATGGCTCCAATCCAGCAGAAGCTCATTGACGTGGACCTGCTCACGCCTGAGGAGATCAAGTGGCTCAACTCGTACCACAAGGACGTCCATGACAAGCTGCAACCGCTACTGAAGGACGACCCGGAGACGTTAGCGTACCTCGTCCGTGAGACCAAGCCGCTACCGCTGCCGTAGACTACGACGCAGCTCTGCTATCCTCGTGTGAATGAATGTAAATCTTCACAACTCTCTGTTTGGTCACAGCTACAGATCGGAGACGGACTTCGACTAGCTCGATGGTGTCTCGCTTGAATTCGAGCTCGTCGCTCTTCCCTCTCTTCGAGCCTCTCGACCTGATGCTGCAGACGCGTTTCCATAGCTTCATACCGTTTCTCCTGTCGTTGCAGTCGCTCTTCCTCGCGCTTCTTGCGCTCCTGAATTTGATGTGGTGTTTCACCTGCCAATGCCTGTGCCACATGATCGAACCGTTCCTGGTACATGCGCATCTCGCGTTCAATCTGTTGCTGCTTCCTCTGCAATTCCTCTTCGGACATCAACTCTTCTCTCTCATTCATTTGGACTGGGACATCTTCACGTTTCTCCTTCAGTCTCATAGCTTCAGGCTGAGTCGTCATAATAGATGGAGCAATTGATACTACTGGTATATCTTCAAACGTAGGGTAAAGTCCTGGAATATCCTTCTTCAGGACCGGACGTGTCGGTAGTGAGTTGTTACATGGTGGTGAAGCAGTAGGGGCCTTCGTAGGCACGGGGGCTTCGGGTTCAGCGTCGAAAGCGTCGATCAGCCCTTCGTAGACGTCCTCGGACAACTCCATCTCTCTTGTATGAGAAGTTCTTCAACGTGCCACAATCAAATTGTGGAGGGACGTGGCTGCATAGCCAGTCGATCCCTGTCGATATGACGTACCGAGTGGTGGTGATCGGTGCTGGTATGGCCGGCGTGGCGACTGCGAAAGCCTTGCTGGACTCAGATCTCTTCAAGACGGAAGATGTGTGTGTACTGGAAGCCCAACCACGTCTTGGAGGACGCATTCACACCCGTTTGTTTAGTGACGATCTGCCGGTTAAAGTGGAAGCGGGGGCAGCTTGGATCCACGGCACGGAAGGGAATCCGATGGTTGAATTCGCTAGGAAGTTTGGCATTGAGCTCAAGGAGATCAGTACTCGAAATCCATGGCTGCATCCGCGTTCATGTCCTGGTTTCTTGATTTACAACGGTAGTCGACGGTTGAGTGAGGAAGAAGTGGATGAAACGTGGAAATGGCAAGAGCTTTTGCTGCAAAAGCTCCAGAAGCTCGCGTTGTCTGGAGAAGTTGAAGGAAAAGCGTTGGATGTGACAGTGAAGCAGCTTTTGACGGAAGATGAAGAGTTATTGGAGATCATTGCGTCGAGTAACAATGCTCGAGAAAGATTAGCGCTGGGTTTGCATCTCGTTGAGACGTGGATGGGAAGTGAAAGTGGTGAAATGCAGATCGATGCATTTGGGGAGATCGACTTGATGGGGTAAGTAGTTTTTAGTTTTTGTAGGATCTATGACTTACAGATCTTATTGTTCAGGGATGACCCAGGATCTCATTGTTTGGTCCCCACAGGGATGATGACTTTTATCGATCATCTTTCAGAGCCTTTAAAAGGTCTCGTTCGCACGAACACGTGCGTTGCATCGATTAACTATGAAGATATCGATCATGTTGTTATTAAGTGCACGGATGGAAGGCAAATTACTGCTGATCAAGTCGTGGTGACTTGTTCACTGGGATTTTTGAAATCAGGAAAGCTGCGCTTCCAGCCTAAACTTCCTCGTTCAAAGACTGAAGCTATCTCTCGCTCTCAAATGGGGCAGTGTATGAAGGTCTTAGTGCGGTTCCCTGAGGTTTTTTGGCCTGAGAACGGTTCATTTATCACTCAAATCGTTGATTCCACGGGATCTGATCAACAGAGAATTTATTTTCCCGTCATCTTCAGCTACTTGTCGACTAAGGGTGTTCCGATTCTAGAGGGAGATCTCATTGGAAAGAAGGCTGAAGAGATCTCAAGAACATTCTCCGACAAAGAAATTGCCCACGCTTTATTTCTTCAGCTTCAAGAAACGTTTGGACCGGATATTCCACAACCCGTTGGCCTCTTCATTACGAGGTAAGGTAACAATGCTTTTTTTCGTGCTGATGCTGTCGATTAATCTAGTGCTTTGAACAACTGCAGATGGGATCAAGACGAATGGGCACGAGGCGCTTACAGTAGCGTTACTGTGGACAGCACTTATGAGGATCCAGATTTGCTGCGCCAGTCAGTGGCAGATCGTGTATTCTTCGCGGGCGAAGCTACAGACTACGAGTACCAAGGTGCACTTCAAGCCGCGTACCTCTCTGGTAAAAAAAAACAACGTCTACATGTAGTTTTCGGACAGAGAAACCTGTACTAACACTTTGTGTTGGTTGTTGTAGGCTGCCAAGCTGCTACTGAAATAATAAACAAGGTATCCAGCGCCAGCTAAAACATGACAGAATAGCCAACACACGCTTCACAACTGAGGCATCAGCTTCTTGTAGTTTGATCAACACTCGGCATGTACACGCACCAGTTTCCATCCTGATCTAACCTACCGACGTCTGCAGCGATCGTTACTTCGACTCCTGCTGCGACTGTAGCTTCGACTACGACGTCTCCGACTTCTACTCCCTCTAGATCGACCACTAGACCTGCTGCGACTGCGTCTGCGGCGGCTATTAGACAACTCTCGACGTGGCTCGCGAGATCCACTTCGTGATCGTCTTGAACGCGATACAGGGCTCCTACTACCTCTACGGCGGGTTTTCTGGCCATCGTCCCAGCGGCTGCGCCGTTCAGAAGTCTCAGGCGGAGTCGATTTTAAGTCGTGGGGGGACTTGTCGAATGATGAAGGTTCTTGAGGTGAAATCTCCTTCTCGACTTTATCATCACTGGATGGTTCCTTTTCCTGTTCCTGCTCTTTTTCTTCCATTGGATGATCATCCACTGAAAACGGATTGGTCTCTGTGAGAGGCTCAAGCCATTGCACCTTCTCCTGCTTGTACAGCTCCATGATAGCCACACTAACCGTATACAGCTGCGATTTCTCCACGTCAAAGAGTGCATACCAAGGCGGGTTCTCCGGCAGAGCCACACCTTGGAACCTACTGGCCAGGAAGATGGCAGCACAGGCGATAACCTGCGCCTTGTACCGCACACAGAGATCGGCACGCATACTGTCATTGATGTATCCCCAAGCCTGTTGCGCGAGGTTGGAGCTGCCGTCCAGCACTTTGACATAATACAGAACATACTTGTGCGGGTGTTCGGTCACATTGTAGACGCTGAAGCCTAAATCAATAAGAACTTGACGCTCCACCATAATGAGCCACATACGCCACTGAGTGAAAGTGGCGCCGTCCAAGTCCACGAGCTGTTGAGAGACCGTCGAACGCTTCCACTTGCGGCGTCGGTACATGGCGTAGAAGACGCCCACCACGTCCTTAATGCGCTTAGGCTTCTCTTCCACTTTAGCAGCCAAGAATAAGCAGCTCACAGCCACTCGGAAGGCGTCGAATTGACGCAGAGACTTGCGGTAGTAGAAACGCTGGAGAAGCGTCTGTGCAGTGGCCATAACCACCTGTGGCAGACGCAATAGAACACCTGCTTCTTGGATCAACTCGCAGCCGAAAGAACGATGCAGACGCTCAACGTCAAGCGTCACTCCATCTTGACTTGAGGGCGAGGAGGACAGCGAGGACGCGGGCAGCACCACGTGCACGTGCACAGGTCTATTCGTCATGAGGAATGATACAAATATGACAATAGATGTAAATATAACGTGATATTGTAAATATTTTGAAAAACAATATTACGGTAAGATGGTGAATTGGCGTCTGCTGCCTCATGGACTTGAGGTGGAGGTAACATTTGAAGAGGAAGACACTGTGGCGTGGCAGGACATCCAGACGAAAGGATATGGCGTTGCAGCATTGGAGGAGCTGCCGGAGCTACTGGGAATGAATGGAAATGGAAGTGTCAACACTTCTAAGGCCAAAAGAAGACGCCTTTTGTCATTGCCAGAAACGTATTATCTTCTGGTGAATGGTGATTTACCAGTTGACGAGCAATTACTAGATTTGTGGGAGCGATTCAAGTGGTAAATGTTGTTTTCTGTTCTTGGATTCGTTTTGGTTAAATCCTGCTGACACAATTATTGTAGTGCCAGTCCGACATTCGAGCGCCATGCTGTAGTGTACCAGCATTTTCGACATCTTGGCTGGACACCGAAGCCCGGATTAAACTATGGAGCACACTACGTCTTGTATCACGGTTCGGCCGCTGAGTTCCACTCGGAATACATCGTTTATGTGCAATTGGAGGAAGTTTCGTCGTGGAACACCATCCAAACGCTCACTAGGATCGCAGTCGATGTCAAGAAGACAGCACTGCTGTGTACAGTGACGACCACATCAACAACAAGTACAACTAACTACCCAGCAGACCTAACATTTGGTGTGTACGTCTTCCACGACGTTCAGTACATGGTTGAAGCCGTTGCGATTCGCTTTTGGGACGCGTCAGCAGCCGATGATCCTCAGTCCTGCATTTTTCAGCCACAACCAGTCCTACCGAAGAAAAAGACCAAGAAGAAGAGAGCCAAACGACCGAAACATCTCGAAGGAGATGCTTCCACTGGTTCAAAAAATTCCACGTAAACGTGTTTTGCATTGTCAGGTTTAACGTTCCACTTGTAATTATCCCAAGACCACTTTTTCCAGAATGAGACCCACCGTCGATCCCAACACAAGACCAGAGTTCAGGAAGAAACTTGTAAATGGACCGATAAGGTGCTGCTCGTCAGTGTGCACACTTTCGCTCACAAAAATGATCGTCAACGTGCCTAAGTAGCCATTTCCAAAACCGAGCACCAGTACACTGAGCACCGACCAAATGTCGCTCTGAAGCCACCACTCCTTGACGATACCAATAATGATCGGAACGAAGATGAAGCGAGCCATGATCGGGATCCACACGTTGCTCGGTGTGAGGCCGAATCGGTGATTCACAATAAATCTCCCAACACAATCACTGACTGAAAAGAGAGTGAGCAGGATCAAGGACCACCATCCACTTTCCTGTAGCGACGGGAAGTTGTACGTCTTGATTTCAGTCACGAGTGGTGGCTAGACCGATAAACTGGCAAGGAAAACCATCAAGATCAGCCCTTCGAGATGCCATACCTTCTTCAGAACAGACCACTTGGTTGGTGCAGGGCCAGTGATACTGAGTGGGTCACTACCAGATTGTCGTTTCTCCATCAGCAACGGTGATCGTTCAGTTAATTCCACACTACTGTCTGCTTTACGGAGTAGGTACTTCTTGGTGATCCTCAGCGACATGACCTTGTAGAACGCAGCGATGCAGAGTCCAATGGTGAGTGCTCCAGTGTAGAAGTAGATGAGTGAGGACGCCAATAGCTCATCAGCCGGGAAGACGAGCTTGGTGAGATCACGATAGAGACTGCCGATGAGAGTACTGAGTCCAACGCCAAGCTGGAAGCTCTCCTGCACGCGTTGGGGATACTGCGAGACCAGAGCGATAGTAGAACTGTCAATGAAAGCTGCAGCGACTGAGGCTACAGCTGTGCCACCCAGTACTGCAATTGCATTGGCGTTCTATTCTGTAGTGTACCAGCATTTTCGACATCTTGGCTGGACACCGAAGCCCGGATTAAACTATGGAGCACACTACGTCTTGTATCACGGTTCGGCCGCTGAGTTCCACTCGGAATACATCGTTTATGTGCAATTGGAGGAAGTTTCGTCGTGGAACACCATCCAAACGCTCACTAGGATCGCAGTCGATGTCAAGAAGACAGCACTGCTGTGTACAGTGACAACCACATCAACAACAAGTACAACTAACTACCCAGCAGACCTAACATTTGGTGTGTACGTCTTCCACGACGTTCAGTACATGGTTGAAGCCGTTGCGATTCGCTTTTGGGACGCGTCAGCAGCCGATGATCCTCAGTCCTGCATTTTTCAGCCACAACCAGTCCTACCGAAGAAAAAGACCAAGAAGAAGAGAGCCAAACGACCGAAACATCTCGAAGGAGATGCTTCCACTGGTTCAAAAAATTCCACGTAAACGTGTTTTGCATTGTCAGGTTTAACGTTCCACTTGTAATTATCCCAAGACCACTTTTTCCAGAATGAGACCCACCGTCGATCCCAACACAAGACCAGAGTTCAGGAAGAAACTTGTAAATGGACCGATAAGGTGCTGCTCGTCAGTGTGCACACTTTCGCTCACAAAAATGATCGTCAACGTGCCTAAGTAGCCATTTCCAAAACCGAGCACCAGTACACTGAGCACCGACCAAATGTCGCTCTGAAGCCACCACTCCTTGACGATACCAATAATGATCGGAACGAAGATGAAGCGAGCCATGATCGGGATCCACACGTTGCTCGGTGTGAGGCCGAATCGGTGATTCACAATAAATCTCCCAACACAATCACTGACTGAAAAGAGAGTGAGCAGGATCAAGGACCACCATCCACTTTCCTGTAGCGACGGGAAGTTGTACGTCTTGATTTCAGTCACGAGTGGTGGCCAGACCGATAAACTGGCAAGGAAAACCATCAAGATCAGCCCTTCGAGATGCCATACCTTCTTCAGAACAGACCACTTGGTTGGTGCAGGGCCAGTGATACTGAGTGGGTCACTACCAGATTGTCGTTTCTCCATCAGCAACGGTGATCGTTCAGTTAATTCCACACTACTGTCTGCTTTACGGAGTAGGTACTTCTTGGTGATCCTCAGCGACATGACCTTGTAGAACGCAGCGATGCAGAGTCCAATGGTGAGTGCTCCAGTGTAGAAGTAGATGAGTGAGGACGCCAATAGCTCATCAGCCGGGAAGACGAGCTTGGTGAGATCACGATAGAGACTGCCGATGAGAGTACTGAGTCCAACGCCAAGCTGGAAGCTC
Source organism: Phytophthora citrophthora (assembly GCA_031305395.1). NCBI lineage: Eukaryota > Oomycota > Peronosporomycetes > Peronosporales > Peronosporaceae > Phytophthora > Phytophthora citrophthora. The sequence goes on from JASMQC010000006.1 coordinate 1,683,665, forward strand.
TCCTGCACGCGTTGGGGATACTGCGAGACCAGAGCGATAGTAGAACTGTCAATGAAAGCTGTAGCGACTGAGGCTACAGCTGTGCCACCCAGTACTGCAATTGCATTGGCGTTCTATTCTGTAGTGTACCAGCATTTTCGACATCTTGGCTGGACACCGAAGCCCGGATTAAACTATGGAGCACACTACGTCTTGTATCACGGTTCGGCCGCTGAGTTCCACTCGGAATACATCGTTTATGTGCAATTGGAGGAAGTTTCGTCGTGGAACACCATCCAAACGCTCACTAGGATCGCAGTCGATGTCAAGAAGACAGCACTGCTGTGTACAGTGACAACCACATCAACAACAAGTACAACTAACTACCCAGCAGACCTAACATTTGGTGTGTACGTCTTCCACGACGTTCAGTACATGGTTGAAGCCGTTGCGATTCGCTTTTGGGACGCGTCAGCAGCCGATGATCCTCAGTCCTGCATTTTTCAGCCACAACCAGTCCTACCGAAGAAAAAGACCAAGAAGAAGAGAGCCAAACGACCGAAACATCTCGAAGGAGATGCTTCCACTGGTTCAAAAAATTCCACGTAAACGTGTTTTGCATTGTCAGGTTTAACGTTCCACTTGTAATTATCCCAAGACCACTTTTTCCAGAATGAGACCCACCGTCGATCCCAACACAAGACCAGAGTTCAGGAAGAAACTTGTAAATGGACCGATAAGGTGCTGCTCGTCAGTGTGCACACTTTCGCTCACAAAAATGATCGTCAACGTGCCTAAGTAGCCATTTCCAAAACCGAGCACCAGTACACTGAGCACCGACCAAATGTCGCTCTGAAGCCACCACTCCTTGACGATACCAATAATGATCGGAACGAAGATGAAGCGAGCCATGATCGGGATCCACACGTTGCTCGGTGTGAGGCCGAATCGGTGATTCACAATAAATCTCCCAACACAATCACTGACTGAAAAGAGAGTGAGCAGGATCAAGGACCACCATCCACTTTCCTGTAGCGACGGGAAGTTGTACGTCTTGATTTCAGTCACGAGTGGTGGCTAGACCGATAAACTGGCAAGGAAAACCATCAAGATCAGCCCTTCGAGATGCCATACCTTCTTCAGAACAGACCACTTGGTTGGTGCAGGGCCAGTGATACTGAGTGGGTCACTACCAGATTGTCGTTTCTCCATCAGCAACGGTGATCGTTCAGTTAATTCCACACTACTGTCTGCTTTACGGAGTAGGTACTTCTTGGTGATCCTCAGCGACATGACCTTGTAGAACGCAGCGATGCAGAGTCCAATGGTGAGTGCTCCAGTGTAGAAGTAGATGAGTGAGGACGCCAATAGCTCATCAGCCGGGAAGACGAGCTTGGTGAGATCACGATAGAGACTGCCGATGAGAGTACTGAGTCCAACGCCAAGCTGGAAGCTCTCCTGCACGCGTTGGGGATACTGCGAGACCAGAGCGATAGTAGAACTGTCAATGAAAGCTGTAGCGACTGAGGCTACAGCTGTGCCACCCAGTACTGCAATTGCATTGGCGTTCTCGGACGTGAGGAAGAAGTAAGACGTGGGTACGAAGGCGAGCACAACTAACTGTCCAACAAATCCACCCACGATCCTGCCCTTGTACCAGGGCTTGCCACAGAAGACGACAATGACGCCCAGAAACACCAAATTAGTGTACATGAAGGTGGAAGTAAGTGCAAACTCGATATTGTAGTCGGGAAACAGCATGTTCCAGTAGTCCACAGGCTGCGTAAGGGCCGAAAAGGGGAAGAGGTAGCCTACACCCACGAGAGCGAACAACCAACAGGCCAATGTCTCCTCCTGTGCCTCCTTAACGGCACTTTGCACTCCTCCTTCACGTTGATCTTCAAGCGCAACTTCAGCATCGTAAGAGAAGGAAGAACGGCGGATCCCAGGGGTACGAGGCAGTGGAGACAGCATATCGATAGGATGGCGAATGATGCCCTCCAGTTCTCACACGTCTCAGATTCATGTACTAAGTACGATCAGCATCGAAGCAGCCATTTGCAGTGATGCTGCGTGAGCGGAACACGTTTGTATTGAAAGCGCGTAGTGGCCGTGACGAGCGGCAACATGCACTGACGCTGAGTGTCAATGTGAGGGATCAGGATCTGAGTCACTTTAATGACAAGAAAAGCGGAGATAAAGCGGTGCAGGTGGTGGTGGAATTCTTGAAAAGGATTGTCATAAACAGGATCTGAACTTGTGTGTTTTGTTAGCGTTTACTGCAAGTTCTGGACGATGATGAAGCTTTCCAAGCTCTGGTACGAGATATTGACGACCTGCGTCAACTGGATCAACTTGCTAAGACAAAAGCCAAGGAAGGTGTACACACACTCGAGCTTCCGGACATGACGGTGCAATGGCAAGTGGCAGCAGAAGAACCAGGACTTCCCAGTGTTCTGCAGCGCGTTCGAGACGATGAGAGCAGTAATCAACCGACTACTGGACGGGTACCAAGCACTGGAGAACCCATGGGGAGGTATCGCCCTCTACCTGTGCGGAAATTGGTCGTAGTTGTGTGGATGTATCCTCCACATGTTGATATCCCTCCGACGGGTGATCGAATCCCAATAGCAACGGATGAGGCCAAACAGGACTTTATTGTCGGCGTAGTTGAGGATGACAAGGAGGAAGAGTAGATTGCAGTAATATACCGGAAGTGGTGACTGCCAGCCAGGTCTTGCTGGATGACGACGCAGACACATTTGTACCATTCGCCTGAGGCCGCGCATTTCTTATCATCAGTCCACTCCAAAGAGGAGGACCCCCGAACTGAATACCAGGGCAACTTGATCAGTACATTCGCAACAATTGGCAATACTTTTGCACATTGATGAGAGTGTTAAAATGGAATCTCAGAGCGTGCAGCAGGTCCTTGAAGCCTTCGTGTCATTCCTGCTTCTTCAGTCTCGAGAACAAGTCATGGGCTGCGTTGCAAGTATACAACGACAAGAGTGGAGTGACACCGCTTTCCAGTCCTTACGTATGTTCTGTGGAGGAGATCGGCTACGTTGAAGTAACCAGTGCTGACTGCCATCCTTTTGACAATAGGCGAGCTACAGGGCGTTCTGAGATGGAGTGGACTTCGTTCAACTAAACTCGTTATTGGCGTAAGTTGCAGATCAAGTGGGAATGACAGCATTTTGCTGAGACTGTTGTGATTCAGGTCGACTTCACTCGCTCGAATATGGTACTCCACGTAATGTTCTTTCTAAGGAGCACGGGAATTCTTACGTAGTTGCTACTCATTCTGCTATATAAAGTGGAACGGCAAGAACTCGTTCAGTGGACGTTGCCTACACTTTATTGATCCAGAAGGCGTAATTCTCAATCCATACCAGGTACTGCCCGCACTTGTGACGGAAATGTAAACCGAGCTCATGTGTCATTCGTTTAACAGATCGTCATCAACATTATTGGTCGCACTCTACAGCCCCGCAAGAGTAAGAAGCCGATCCACGTATTTGGGTTCGGAGATTCATTCACGGCCGATAGATGTGTATTTGCATTCCTGCCGGACGGAAGTCCGTGTCGGGGTGTGAGTCATGTTCTCAAGAGATATATCGAGATCACCCCTGAGCTTGTTCTTGGAGGACCTACCAACTTTGCTCCCATTATCTACCACACCATTCGTCAAGTCAAAGCGAGTGGAACTTCCCACATACTCGTGATAATTGCAGGTAAAGCAAAGTGTAAACCAACTTCTGCATGCAAACTAAAAGCTTATTTTCCTTGTGCGGCGCAGATGGACAAGTTACAAGTGAGAAAGAAACATCTCAAGCAATTGTCGAAGCTTCAAAATATGCCCTGTGTACGTTTCCTGCTTGCCACAAATCGAATTACTTTCAATAACAAATGAAATTTGCAGCAATCATAGTCGTTGGCGTCGGTGATGGTCCGTGGGAAGTGATGGAAAAATACAAGGACGCTTTGCCCATGCGCAAGTTCGAGAATTTTCACTTCGTCAACTTTAATCAAGTTGTGAGTGAGAACCCCGAACAACCAGCACTGGGTTTTGCTACAGCAGCTCTGGCGCACATTCCAGGTACTGTAATACATGTGCCTTGATTCATTATATACTAACGCGATACCATTCAAACAGATCAACTCGCAGCTATTCGCAGGCTCGGTTTGATGCAATTTAATGAAAGTGAAGAGGTCCAGCAGAAGAAGGGCGCTAAGTAATTTGCCTGTACACTGTCTTGAATCTGCTACGTGTACTTGAAGTATCAATCAGTTCAACTCTTCTGATAATTGTTTACAGACGAGCTTGCATCTTCTCGTTCTCACGCATCTGAAGAACACGCCGTAAGATTTTGCCGGACAGACTCTTTGGAATTTTATCGATAAATTCCACCTCGCGAACGCGCTTGTATCCCGTCACTTTTCTCGCTACGTATTCCATCAGATCATCATCCGACAATGAGCTGCCTGCTTCCAACACGACGAAAACCTTGGGGATTTCCTCGCCAGTGACAGAATCATGACCACGAACACACCCCGAATCCGCCACTTGAGGGTGCGAGTTCACGACATCCTCCACTTCTGCAGGAGCAACTTGATGACCCTTGTACTTGATCAGTTCCTTGAGTCTGTCCACAATGAATACGAAGCCGTCATCGTCAATGTACCCGATGTCACCCGTCCGGAGAAACCCGTCCTTAGTGAAAGTCTTGCGTGTCGCCTCTGGATTGTTAATATACCCTTTCATTAGAGTGGGTCCTCGAAAGAGCAGCTCGCCGTGCTGATTTGCAGGTAGATCGACATCCGTATCCAGACACTTCACCTTCAGTTCAACGTTAGGATATAGTACTCCTGAAGAACCTTCGCGGTGACAAGAGATCGAAGAGTGTGTTCCGACACCAGCAAACTCTGTCATGCCGTAACTCTGAAGAACCTGCACATTGAGTCGCTTCAACACAGCTTGTTCTAACTCCTTCCCCAATGGAGCACCTCCAGAACTTGCTTGAGTTGTCGCCGAGAGATCGAACTTGTCAACAAGCGGATGTTTAGCTAGGAACTTAATCAGAGGAGGAGCGAGATGAAGCCTTTTGATCTTGTACTTCTCCGCTGTCTGCAAAAGCGTGTTTGGCTGGAAACCCGGTAGAACCACCATCGACATCCCCATGTACAGGCTGATGTGGAATATCAACGTAGCCATGATGTGGAAGAACGGCAACATCCCCAAGAGATAATCCATTTTCTCAACAGTGTGAGCAGGGATCATTCCAGCGGCAAACATTGCTCGAGCCGTCAACTCCACCCCCTTTGGACGGCCAGTTGTACCACTGGAAAATGGCAGAGTCACAACTTGGTTGGCATCGATCGGAGGGAGATTCGGGAAGGGGAGATCCATCTCGATGAGATTCCTAACAACCAGAGTACATCACAAATCAACGTCTCGATAAGGTCTTGAGTGAAAGTCATAAACGTACTCAATTGTCTGCAGAGAAGCATAGTCACACGCATCTCCAAGAGTGTAGATTTGCTGACTTGGGATGTCATGCATCGTTGCAGCCTTCAGCGCCACCGCAGCAAATTTCCTGTGTGAAATTACTGCCACAGCCTGCACACAGTGATCGTCAGTTCACTACATCGTAATTAGATTAATTGAACGTTACTTGAGCAGCTTCGATCTGGTCAGCCAATTCCTGTGCAGTAAATTGCGGCGAAGACGGCGAGCAAATTGCTCCTAAGCGATTCAAAGCGAGGAATACGACAGGGTACTCGATGCAGTTCATTGAATGTAGGATCACAATGTCGCCCTTCTTGATACCGTTAGCGGCGAGACCTGCGCACAACTTTTTGGACATTTGAATCAGTTGCGCATAGGTGATCGTCCGCTCCGTCACACCACAGACAAACGCCGGTTTGTCACCAATGTTGAGCGCATGTTGCTCCACCACATTCCAGATTGATGCGTCCTCTGGAATGGGCAGCGTAGGGTGGCGGGAAGTGAAGATCATTCGGAACTCCTAGGTGACAATCGCGAAATGCCTGTACCGAAATGACCCAGGGCGTTGGTTTATTGGCTGAAATGACGTTAAACCACTTCAACTTTAGGCTTTTGTTGCCATTCGACTCAACATGTACAAGAAACTTACCTTTTTGACTACCAGCCTGTTGTATTGTACTTTGTACCCCTTTTAATTAAGGAAGCAAGTTCTAACGTTTGAGTTGCTCGCAAGAATCTCACGTTAATACATTATATTTGCCGTCATGTGCGAGCTTTTAAACCATAGCCGCGACGATATGTTTTACAATAAAATTAAAACATATTTGACCGCAAAACTTTATCATGGCAACAAGTGAAGTGACCTTGAGCCGTTTGAAGGCGGAGCTGACGCGGACGCTCCTCAAACACGTGGGGGAGGCAGTGAACGATGTGTGCGACGCCTTCGTGGACGAGCTGAGACCGGTGCAGACGCCACTCACACCGATTCCCAATGTTGGAGCGTTGGGGAAGGAGGTGGACTATGAGTGCTGCTGGCGGTTGGTGGAGTACATGGAGCACAATATGGATACGTCTCCCAGCTTTGTCCAGCAGATGGATTGCATCATCAGAGTAACGCCTCTGCGGAGATCCTCAACACGGTAGTAACGCAGAATTTGTGGATGCGGCGCAAGGGTGTGAAAAATGAAAGTCTGGAGAAGAAAAAGGTGGAGCTGCCTGTGAAAAATAATGGAGAAGGTGCAAAGCAAGTGAATGAAGTGTGAAATATGACACAGGTTTTGGTAGAATCGAAAATGAGATCGTTGACGTGATGAATGCAAGTGGGTGTGAAATTGCGAACTCAAGCGATGTGACAGACATTGGTGATACTTACGCGCTGAATGGAGTTGTAGCAGAGGTAGAGAATGCGAAACACGCTGCCGGTGGCAATAAATTATTTCGGAAACACGGCCTGACGGAACGAATTCGAGCGAAAGAGTCTCCGGTGAACGTTTCCAAGGTGGATGCTGGAGCAAGTGTGTCTACCCAGACTAAAAAAGTATCTTCACCCGCTAAAGGTGCAGCAATAATCAACTTTTCGTCGGCGGTGGTTCCCACAAAGAGTTCCAAGACGCGATCTCTACCAGCGCAGGTGTACGTAGAATTATCGAGTGAAAGCATTTCAGAAAACGACGTGATGAGTTCAAGTAGTGTTCAAACAAGTGCCACTGAGAGTTCACGACCGCATGAGTGGGGGAAGAGAAAACGCTTAGTGACGCGGAAACGGGGTGAAGGTCGGAGAGCACCTGTAAAGCGAGTTCGTCAAGCGCCACACCAGTTTGTTCAACAATTCGATCAAAGTTCCACAGAAATGGATAATTCCAATTACGACAAGAAGAACAGCACACTTCAGAAAAAGAACAATTAAGGCGCGGCAAAAGCAGCAATGCTTGATATGAAAGGCTTGGAACAAAAGAAATTTGAATTTCTGTACTCGAAATTAAAACCGGCACGTGAAGCGAATACTGTGGCTGTTGGTCTGGAAAAATTGAAAATGGAGAATGGTATGAATAACGAGATAGCAGATTCCCGTGGTGCTGTAGTTCCCTCGCGAGATGAGATAAGTCTTAACAGTAAGCCAGCAAGAGAGAAGAAAAATGAAGCAGAAACGCAATCCGTAGCTCAATCAGCGGTGGTTGATCGAAGCACACACGAACAGGTGATTGAGTCGGACTTGCGTAATGTGGCACGAGATTTGGAAGCAGGAGACATGATATGGGGGCTGAACGTGGCGAAGGCAATGTTTCAAGAGATGCTGGATGATTTGACAATCTCGACGTCCGAAGGCAGCCAAATTCTGCTGAAGATCCTATCGGGGCACTTTGTGACCCAACAAACCGGCCGCCAGATCAAACAATCGCATTCAAAACTCGTCTCCATGACACGTTCACGATCATTGACGCAACGCTCTGCAAACCACCTCGGGACCACACATGCTCGCGAGACTGCAAGTCAATCCGCGCGCAGATGTGCAATGAGTTCACGCCATGTATCAACCCAATGTGCCGTGTATGGCACGATGCAGAGGGCACACTTGGAGGAATGCACAAATGAACAGTGCGAGTTCAGGATTCGCGTCAAACTTCGAGAGACGATGCATCTCATTGAGCACAAGCAACAAGAGATCGATAGCACTCGTGACGCCCTACGCAGCGTCAACACCCTACTGTCTCCGAACAGCAAAGAAAGAACCAATGTCGACAGTAGCGGAGCGTTCAAGCTTATGGAATCGCTGGAGCGAGAACTGATTACATTCAATCACGAGCAAATGGAACTGATCGACATCAAGATGCAGCAATGAGATTCACTGAACGATTTCGGCATCAACTCAAGCGCAGATAAAACTGACGGATTTCCAGACTTTGTCTCGCACTATACAATTCGAATCCACGGACACAAGCCAACTGGAAAGTGAAGTGAGAGACATATTTATCGGTTTGTCTTGCTTCTTGGACCTGCCTTGATTGTCATTCTTCCAAAAACACGGAGAGTAACAATTACCGGTCGCGCTCAGCTGTCTGTAGTTTTCAAGCAATACAATACCAGCGAGTGACTGAGCGATGGCAGTCACGGTTCGTCTACCTCATCTTTCGCTTCGCTTTACTTTCTGTCAGCACTCCTTTTGATATGGACGCAGAAGTCTATCGATTTTTTTCGATGGTTGTTTGTGTATCTGCATTTCGCTTGGTCTGTTGTTGCTGCTTCATCGTGTCCTTAATTGCTTTGCCGACAGTGCTCATCAAGTTGTAGTCGCCTGGCGCGGTGTAGAAGCGAAGCTGAAGCTGTGCCACGTCGTTCTCCATGGCCCTTTGTTCGCACTCAATCTCGCACCGATTCAGTTTGTTTGCAAGATCATTCACCTCGGCTGTCATCGCCTCAACTCGATGTCGTAGTTGATCATTCGCTCTCTTCGTGGCACTGCAATCCACTTGGAGCCTGGCACTATTTTCCTCTAGAATGCGCTTTTCATCTTCTATCTGTGCGATTAACACATTGTTGGCCTGTAAATCTCTTGACTGCATGTCGAAAGGCCTGGAGCTCAGCGCTGCAATGGTCTCGTTTAGCTTTACGTTTTCACTTCGTACGAGGTGGAGATCCTGCTGTACATCTCTCATACGCGCGGTCTCGTCGGAATACGCTTGGAGCTTTTCTGATTGAACTTCCAGTTGTTCCCGAGCCTCAAAAAGCTGCGTGGTTAATTCCTCTACGCGAATGGTGCTTTCTTGGAGGAGCTGAGTCTTGGCTCGCGCTTTCCCTTCAAGATGTTGATAGCGTGCTTCCAACACTTTCACTTGCTGGAGCAAACCATCAACGCTTGTACGCAGCTGTGCTTGATCCTCCTCGTACAAGTTGTCATTGCTATTGTCTTCGTGAGCTACTTTTGCAGTCTTCACAGATTTCTTGGCGTTTTGATATTGATCAAGTTCGATCCGCAGCAATTCGTTTTCCTGCCTCAGCCGATCTAAGTCCACTTCAAGGTCATGCAAGTGTGTCTTCAACCCTTGCACGAGAGGATGTTGTGCTAGCTCAGCCAATTTGAAGCTTTCTGCTAGACTCTCAGTCTGGGCTTGGTTGTCACGCAGTTCGCTCTTCACTATTATCCGCAGCGACTCCTTCTTAGTTACTCGAGCACTATTAATCTCCGTGGGGCGAAGTACCTTGCTTGGCGTTTTATGATACTGCTTCGCTCTGGGGCCTTTAAACTGCAGATCCAGATACAATCAGTGTGCGAAAAGAATACAATTATTTAACGTGAGGCTACACACCTGCATGAGTCGTCGCTGCAACGCTTGTGTCTGCTTGCGCAGCGCATGGTTCTCCTCCACGAGCTTCTTGGTAAACACGTGATTGTTTGGCAACGCTGGTACGTTCTTGACGACAGTGAGCGACCTGCACAGCAACGGCAACTTTCAGCATAAAGCGTGTTCAAGGGCGATCAATACAGAGCCACGTACTTACGATGCGCTACTTCAACGTCAGCAACTCGCTTCTTTAGTCGCGCATTGGCTTCCTCCAACATTTCTGCTCGTCCCTGCCAGCCCAACGCTGCTGAAGCCAGATCCTCCGGCGCCATCACCACCACAGCGTCTCCTTGACGAGGAGCAGGCCGCGGAGACAGAAGGACATGCTTAGCGTCGCGATCTTCAGAGGCCATCGCCGTCGCAGATGCAAATCCCCACGCCTGCTTCGATCTCGAAAGGGTGCAGGCAATGGCCGCGATGGGGCGAAGTGAGGTCAACCGTGACGGAACAGCGTGGTTGAAGTTGCCTTTGGCTTCGGATCTTTTTCTCAGAGAGCGGGTTTAGTATGGACATTTGTATGTGGGGGTTACGCGCAATCGCCATGAACATGGCGGTTTCCGCCTCGACCGGACGACCACCATCGGCCTCGCATCGAGACAAGTTGGCTGGCAACATGCCGGCTCTGGCAGTTTGAGTCGAGTCTAGGCGAATCTGCCGCCACCACTTCACGGCATGGATGAAGCTGCGTCCAGAGCACACGCCACTGTTGCATTAATGTCTGCGCAAGAGGACGGGCCGCAAATGTTCTGCTTGGGCCATTACGAATGTGAGGAGCAGGGCGGAAGATGCCAGTGCTGCATTCATCGACACTTGAAGTGCGGCTGAAAGTTTTCAGCGAAAACTTTTGGGTCACCAGCCAGGGTAGACAGACCGCAAGCCATGTATGTACATGTATATCGTTTTACTCTCGTGTTGTTGCATGAATACAGACTCCAGCTGCAGGCGTTCGTTTATTCATGCTTCTCGCGCGCCGGAAATCTCGGCGGCCGCGGACCACTCGAATGGCAGTGCCATGGCCATGTAGCGCAGCTGGATGAAGAAACCTTGAGTGCCGAGGCCTTCCCACGCCTTTGGCCAAACAGCTGAGCGAGGACGGGAACCAACGTCGCCGCATCTGCATTGTGCCCATTTTTGGCAGGCAGATCGCCAGAAGGACCAAGTGCTGCAACTTGTTGCCTCAAAAGCAATGAGGAGAGTGCTGAAAATGGTGTGTGTGCAGCGAGTCTTTGTGAATCTCGGTTGCTTGGCACTTGGACGCCGAACTTCGGCACGAAGTACCAACCACATCCTTCAATGCAAATGCATTGTTGCCACCTCCTTTAACAAGGCTTTTCCACTCGGCCTTTAACATATTTGGCACCTTCTAACAAGCAGGATCTGCTCGGTAATAGCCGCCGGCACTCGCATAGTTCTGATGTAGGCTACGGCATGTGTCAGGATCGTACTGCCCAGGCAGTGGAGACGCCCTACAGAATTGCAGTGCCCATTTCTTCCTGTCGTGTGTGTACCATTTGACAATCTCCCAGTGAAGAGAAGCATCTTAGCCTTCTTCCAGCTTTGCCCGTCCCCTACATGAATTTTGGCCAACCGTGGTGGCACTTTGCATAAAGACGCTTGCAAAAAGCCAGGCCCACTGGCTCGACTCTGGATGGGCCACACACTCTTCCCCCGATTTCCCCCACTAGGTCAAGAAAAGCGAGCTTTGAGGCGCATTTCTCGATTTTGTCGCAGCCAGAGCGGTTTCCTCGTGCAGTAGGCATTTGGATTCTGTCTAACTGCGTGCAACCCACCGCAAAAAAGAGCACTTTACCGCACTGCTGTCAGTTGCAAAGTCGCCCCTAACGTCCCAGTCATGATGAACTCGCAGAGCCACTCGAACATGCACGTCTCGACGTTGCAGCCGTCGCTGTCGCCGCAGTCAGTCACGCACCGCGCCACCGTCGCGAATGACGGCGAAATGTACCACCACCGCGTGCCTCGCGCCACGATCGAGCGCGCTCCCAGTACCAACAACAAAGTGGACGTCCAGATCCTTAAGAAACTCTCAGCCTCAGTGTCCCACTTCGAAGGCCCACGCAGGAATCTCAGCTTTGTCGTATCTGTGGAGACGCTGATCCCGGGCCGTCGCGCTTTCTCAGACGAGCGTGAGTCGTGCCAGCTTGTGGCGCGCTCCTTTGATGATTTCCGTCGCTTTCGGAAGTCTCTACTCGCCCGCGTGGGCAGTCTCCACGACCCGGCGCTGCTGCTGTCTGGCCGCAGCGGTAAATGCCGATGCGAGGGCGTCAACGGCTGTCCCTTCGACGTCACGCGTAGCTTCCTGGAGCGTCTCAAGTTCACGCGCATGCCCTTCCTCAGCCTCGGTGAAAGTGAGGCTGACCTAACGAAGAGACAAGCAGAGATGGACAACTTCCTCCACATCATCTTTGCCATTCTGCACCGCATGCAGCCTGGCTCGTGGCACACTGAGTGCCGCTTCCTGCAGGATGTGATGACTTTCCTGGAGGTGGAGGAGTCGTTCTCCATGCAAATGGAGCTGCTGCTGCGTGCCAAGAACCGCCACATGAACCTGGACGGCTGGAAGGCGCACACCCTTGAGACTTTTGGCTCGGGTATCGGCGTGTAAGCTTGCGCTCCTCTAGCCGAGCCAACCTGTGGCTTCTGGATCTACGGATCACGAACGAAGAGATTCGCTGCCTTCAGTGCCGCAGAGGGTGGACAAATGTCCACCATTATTTTATTTATTGATGACGAGTGAGGTATTATTATTTTGCCTATGCTAGCAGCGCGCTGGCACTTATGATCGGAAACAAAACAAGAATCTTTCTCTTTTTCTAACATGAAAGTCAATTTGCACATTTCCAAATCTTCTTCTTCAAAATTATTGCATTCTTCCTTCTACTGGGCAATTGGTGTCGATGAAGGGAACGTGACTTGGCGCAACAGCTCCATTGGACCACCAAGAGTCTCGAAGACGGCGCGCTGCTCACTGTTGCGCACGAAAAATGACCCGATGAAGCCGATCGAGTTCACTTCGATATCGTTGAAACTTTGCGCCTTCCTCGGAATCATGAACAGGAACGACGACGTCAGCAGCAGGTTGTAGGCCACGGGCAGCGACGAGGGCGACGAGGAGGTTGCTCTCGGATATTCTGTGGCATTCATCTGCTTGAGAACCTTGCTATAGATCGCGACGATATCCACAGCAGCTTTCTCGCTGGCAACATCGTCGGCGAGGTTAATTCGATGAAGGAAATGGCAGAACGGAAGCTCCGGCAGCTGCACAGTCTCGGAAGTCGGATACTCGCGCAGCTTTTGGTCAATAAAGTGGAGCAGTGGCGGCTAGAAAGAGAACAACGACGCATGTCGTGTCAGCTTCAGAGTTGCATAAATGGAATGAAGCATCGTTACCATATCAAGGCCGGTGATCGCTTTCATGGAGGGATACGTCATGATCTGCATGTGCTTGTGTGGTTGGCTACAGATCCAGAACATCAAGCTCGTGAGTGAGAACATTCCCATTATCTCAACTCAATAGATTGCCAACTTACCTGGCACCGCTCTCAAACCCGCAGTTGAAGAAGGCGAAACCATCGAGACCTTGCATAGCTGTCCACATCGCGCGGAAGTCGGACGTGTCCAGCGGTTGCTCTTGTGGCGCGAATTCGATAGTAGGCAGCACAAGATGCTCGTCCGCCACATTGAACTTGTTTAACACGAGGTTGTGCGAGTCGTGAAGCTGCGTCACGAATAGATCCTGCTCCAGGTTCTCCTTCTCAAAGGGATCCCAAAACTCCTTGGGTTTATCATCGGTCTTCACTGGCTTGGGTTTACTGTGTTTGGTATCCGCAGCCCACAGGATATAGCGGATACCCTGCTCCGATGCCGGTAGCAGCTCATAACCTGCTGTGATCTTCTTGAGCGCTTGTGACTGCGTCGCACGCTCCGTCACTTCCAGCATGCTCTTGCGCAGCATATTGGATCGTACTATTTGAGAAGTCACGGTACTTTGCCCAGCATCACAATAACCTGTTAGAATTAATAGTTGTGTTTTGTCCGATTTGACTGGCAGTCACCAATCCTTAGGGTGCCAATGGAGGCGGCAGACGTGATGCGCGGCGTGCTCAAGCGCAAGCTACAGCTACAGGAGGAGGATGCAACCGCCACGAAGAAGCAGCGCGTGCATAAAGCAACAGTTACAGCAATGGACGTGATGAACAAGCTGCTGGAACCTGAGGGCGACGTGGGTTACGACGTGACGGATGCCGAGTGGGAGAAACTGGTGCTGTTGACACAGCAACACAAGCGCTTCGAGCAGCTCTTCTCTTTCCCAGATGACGACCCGGAATGGGTAACTACTAAAAGCAAGAAGAAGAAGACCCACCTGAAGATTGTGGCTGTCGATTGCGAAATGTGCGTCATTCAGCAGGAAGGAGTCGCCGAACGCAAAACCAACGCTTTGTGTCGCGTCTCAGCCGTGGATGGAGAGGAAATGCTACGTAACATCATCTCCGACTTCCTCGTGCATCAACCGGAGCCAGGTTTCCACATGGTGGACCCTAAGACGGACATCCACGGCATCACACCCGACCAAATTGCCAGTTGCAAGATTTCCATGAAGCAGGCACAGAAGAAAATGCTCAAGTACATCAACAAGGACACCATCGTGGTGGGCCATTCGGTGTATGGTGATCTGGCCAGTATGCGCATTAACCATCGACGGGTGATTGATACGGCGCTTATCTTCCAACGCAAAGACGGAAGTCCATCCCGAGCGACACCTGGCTTGAAGGATCTCACTAAGTTCTTGCTGGGCTTCGAAATGCCGCAGGGTCACGACAGTACAGTCGATGCTCAGGCCTCCATGATGGCTGCCAAGTATGCTGCTCGACATGAAACGGGTAGAATTATCCCATCGGCGACGGAACTGCACGGGCCTCTCGTCAAAGAGCCTCGTGCTAAAGTCAACTACTCGGAAACAATTGAAAGGACAGAGTATACCGGTCCTGCTATACTTGTTCCGACAGCATACCAACCTGGACAAGTCAAAGCCAAAGCCAAACCCGCACCAGTGAAAATCCCTGTGAACGAAGCGTCCTACATCGACGTGGCAGCTGTCAAGACGAGTGATGCCTCCGAGACAAAAAGCACGAAGAAAATGTCCGAAGCGATGATCGCTCGCTCCTGTCGTCTGCGTGTGCATCGAATCCCGAAGGGCATCTCCAGCCAAGATATCGAGAAGTGGTTCATCGAGAACACGAGTATCGTTCCTACCGCTGTGGAGAAGATTGCGTGGCTACCCAAACAGAATCGTGGCTCATGTAATGTGACTTTCTCGACGAATGCTCATGCAACGCTTGCCTTCGAGAGTGCACAGGGTCCCAGTGGCAAGACCAAGACAACCAAGGACTCCATTGGTCGTCCACAGAAAACAATTGCTATCGTGAACTACATCGGGAAGACATACAAGAACGTGCAACTGGGCATTCTATAGACAACTAGGAATAGTGATGGACAAATACATGCATTATGTGTAGCTTTGTGCAACGTATCCTTGCCTTGTCTTTTATGCGGTCAAGTCGCGCTAGAAATCAAATATGTGTTCTACTTAGACGTACATGTACATTTATTTTTCTTGCCACAGCAACTATAGCGAAAAACTGAATAAACGTTGGGCGTGGAATGTTGGGCAGCTTTAAATTAAATGACAAGACAATTCAGCTAGATAAATAAGTGTGCTCTCATATTTCGGCTGTAGCTGGTTTGTTACTTGGAGAATTGAGAGTAGAAGCAAGTAGCAGTTTTTTCTTGGTGGCTGCTGCCCTTTTAAAGAACCTTGCGTCCTTTTCAGCAGCACACTGGCGCTGCTCATCGATAAACTGCTGTTCTTGTTGAAGTTTCAGGATCTCTCTCCTTTCCTTTTCGATTAGCCAGTTCTGTAGCTTTGTCTGCTTCTCAATTGCTTTTCTTGATTGTTCAAGCTCTTTCTCCACCGTCATAACAGGGGTGGCTTGTAGGTCGTTTTTCCAGCCATTATTCGCATCGATACTGGACGAACGACCTCGTACTCTATAATTCATATCCATGGGGGCAGAAGGCTTAGCTGTTAGCGATCCAGAATACGCCAATGAGCCAAAGGACCTGAGTTTCAATGCTGTACAACATAATAAAAGGCTTAGGTCAACTTTCAAGGTTTAGCCATCACAGGATGAGCTACGTACGAGGTCGAGGCTTCATCACGTTGCCGTTAGATATTCTGTTGGCAGCAGATACTGGGGAACGAGAGGTTGACATAGGAGGGATACTTGGAGCACTTTGAATTCCGTGAAATAACCTAGAATGGATCGATTTGAGCTCATCTTCTTCGATCTCAAAGCGGAAAAAGCGGTCTGAGGCATCTTTCAATTGACGAACTGTAATCTCCAATTGCTGCAGCACGATAACGTCAGTAAACAACTAGTGAGCCATTATGCAAGTGCTTTCACTGTCAATACCTGTTTTGCTTGAAGGATATTAAGATCAACAGTAGGTATAGACGATCCTCCTTGAGGAGATTGTTGTCGAAGTGCAATTAATTCCCTTTGCTGCTTCTCAGTCTGATATTTGAGCTCCGTATTTTCGTGAACCAGTCGAACAACTCGCGCTTTCAGTCCAGCAGAAGCTTCACCATTACCTTCTTCATGTGTATCGTTATTGTTACTACCATCTTCGTCGTCTCCTTCTATTGCACTGGTGGGTAATTGAAGCAATCGAACTACTTCACGCAACTGCTCCAGCTCTTCTTGGAGTTTTTCGACGTACGCTGGATCAATCTCTCTCTGCTCATTCACACGGACCATTACCATGACTTTCTTGGCTCTATCTGCAAACTTGAGCGTAGAAATGGATTCTTCAACGCAATCCAGCGATGGAGACAGCGTAGCGATGATTTTAGTTTTGGTATTTCCACCCAAGCTGTCTTGAAGTAGTCTGGTTAGCTTCGAGTCACGATACGGCACATGAGATGAGGCCCCGGTTGACTTGCTCGACAAAGAGGCAATACATCTTCCAAGGGTATGTAAGCTTAGATTAATATTTGTCATCTCTGAAATGTGATGAACTTGCATTTCAGCTCCCATATTCCATTTCTCAGACCCAGCAAGATCCACGAGATTGAACTTAGACTTCAGAACAGTGCCATCCTTCCGTCTCTGTTCGAGAAGCAACTGGAAAACACTGTGGCTTCGACTACTGACCTGGTTCATGTGAGTTGAACGCACTGCACGATTCTGTTCGCCGCATTGTAGAAGCTGAAGACAGTCACCAACAGTTCGAACTGCGTATTCGGACAATCCATCGACAAAAATCCCATTCTTACGGTCCTCGTGAATCTCCAGAGGTGTGTTCATTTGGGTGTCACGCAGTAAGTCGTATATCTGTTCATTGTAAATCTGCACGAACGAACAAAATACCGTGGCCTGGGCATCCGCCTCCATCTGCACTGTTGTCTCAAAGATCTCTTTGATAGCTCGAGGAATAATACCTGCTTGGCTGTTCTGAAGACCAGGTCTGTACCGTGATAAATCTGTTTCTGCGCCAAACATCGTAAATGACTTGCCACTTCCCGTTTGACCATACGCGAACAGCGTCGAATTAAATCCTTGAAGAAATGACTGAGTACATTCGCGCACTCGGTCGTACACTTGTTCCTGCGAGAACGAATGGTCGAAAACGGCGTCGTACGCGCATTTGATGGTGGATTCGGACGTACGCACTTCAACAGTCTACAGGAGAATATTAAAACTAACTCTAAGTGTATGTGAAGAAGTCAACGAACCTGAAGGTCGGTGGCTCTAATCGAATGCAATCCGGCACATCGCTCTTGGGAATTTTCACGCTCAATCAACGGACGGATGCGAATAAAAACTTGAATATTCTCTGAAGTTCCACCTCGTCGAGCGATTGGGGCAGCTGCAGTATCAGTCTTCGACTCCGGAGATACAGGAGGAACCATTTCCGGCATGGTATTCTTGCTGATCGAGGTTTCCACGTTAGGCAAAACTCGTTTCTTAGATGAGGTTCTAGCAACCGTCGCTGAGCCACTTCGACTTGGTTTGATAGGCACCGACACAGCTTCACTATTGATGAGCTGGCAGAAATGCGGTACTCGCGGATCGGACCAGGACTGTCCGCACGGGCACGAGGTTGGCGCCGTTAGTTGTCGCTCCATCTCCAATGCTAATTTTACAAGCTTGAAGCTCACACGTCGCAGATTTACGTGGTTAACATATTTTCACACGTCACATATTCTATGTAATGCACACTACACCGTTTTGGCTCCACCAATTTCATACTGGAAGCGGAATGACCAAGGACTTCGCTTGGGACGCCGTGCTGTCGCTCGTGCGGTGGCAGCGCACGCGCCGCGGCTACGACGGAGACGCCGAACTATTGCAAAGTGGCTTTACTCTGCTTGAGCCGGACGCCGACGGCCAATTTGGCCCACAGAGTGCGTTAAGCCGTGCTGAACGCGCCTTCAACCTGCCATGGACGCGCATAACCTCCGAGGTTCTTCAGTTCGCTGTGTTTCTGGTAACTAAAGCTAAACGAGATGAAGAGCTGAGACCACAACAGACACGACGGGCGTTGCGTCTATTGCAACTGGCGCTTAATGTCTTCGCGGTGAGAGGTGAAAGGGATGCGCAGCCATTGACGTTGCCTTTGAATTCGTGCAATTTGTTACTGTCGGCTTTGGCTGAAACACTGGAGAAGATCCAACAGGATGACACGACGCTGCAGACTTTGGAGGATGTGGAGACGGTATTCCGCTTTCTCTTTGGGCTTCCTAATGAGCTTCTGTCAGCTTCTGCCAGTTTTCAGATGTATCGCCCGCCTACCAATGTGTACGCTGATTTTTTGAAGAGAACGTTGACAGCAGCATTTAAGGCGCTGGAGGAGGATGGGCTTGAGATACAACAGCAGAAATTATATGTGGACGTGGTTCGTGGAGTTTTGTTCGTCTTCCAGGAGCTGCAGAAGACTCAAACCAACAAGAAGAAGGTGTTTTTAGCCATTGCCAAGACCTCGTTACGGGATATTGTGGCTTATCGCCACTCACTAGTGACCCTGCAGAAGCTAGGGATTACTGGTGTGGAAGCTGTGATACAGTTACTGGACCAGATCGTGGAAGACGCATTGTTCGATGCGGAGCATATTCGTCAGTATGATGGAGCTGTGGTGTACAATGCTGTTTGGGCAAGCGACGGCGACAAAAAGGATACAGCAGAGGGAGAACAGGATGACAAGAAATCCAAGAAGCGACGTAAAGCTGCGGGAGGCAAGGCAGCGGCTAAATTGGTGTCGTACCAGAAAAACTTGTTTGACGAGCTGTTGAGTTTACTAGTGGATAAAGAGGTGCAAGCAGACCTGAAAGCTTCAGTCGGTGGATTCTTTGAGGTGCTTGTACGTGGTTTCTCCACTCGCATCCGTGCGGCTGCCAACTTGAAAATCGAGGACACCAAGACAGACCTGAAGACCAGTCGAAAGCGCGCTGCTGTCGTCATTGCTACTACGTCGACGACGTACTCACCGTTCAAGTTTTGGTCTGAGTTATGTGCTGTCGCCTATTCTGCATTTCAGCAAGAAGCGAAGAAGAACGAGTTCCTGCCGGTTTTGGTTACCCTCTATAATGCTTTGTTCCATGCACTGTGTGAATGCGATGTGTACCGTGTGACGGAAGATACAGAGGAACGTGAACAATTCCAGACGATGGAGAAGGTGCTTTCTTTGTTCCTGGATGTACTAGGAGCTGAACATGGTGGAGCGGTTAATGGTTGTTCCGATCGAGCGTCACAGGAGTGTGAGGTGGTGTCCAGTGCTGTACGGTGCTCTCCCAATCTCGTTAACTGCTGTCTGGTGCCGATTTTTGAGCTGCTTGGAGTTCAGGCTTCACAAAAAAACTCGACAATTGAGGTTTCCCATGCTGCCAGTAATGCAGTGGTGGACTTGATTCGTGCATACGACTCAATGCGTCTTCTGGATGTGTTCTTGACTGCTGCCTTTACAGTTAAACGGGCTCACGATGGATTGTACAAGCTGTTTGCGCTTCCGTCGTGCGAGTCCACACTTCGGAAAGCTTTCATGGCGCTGCCTCCAGGTCAGATAGATGTGCTGTGGAAGTTGCTCGTGGAGCAGATCGCTTCTTTTTCTTCAAGCGAGGACAATGCTCTTACTGCTCGTGAAGTTGCAGTTGCACGACTACTTTTCCAGACCTTTGTCGAAGAAATTCACGTTGTTCCTCAGAATCGTGTGAAAGTGTTAGGATTAGTATCTCACACGCATGAGAGGCTCCTGTCCACGTTCGCAAACGAGCTAGTCGGTGATTCTTCAACTTTCACGTCTTATCAGCGAGAATTGTTTTGCATTTTTGGCGAGCTGCTGATGTTTGATTCAGTCTTGAATGATTCCGTTCGGGAACAAACCTTTGATTTCATGTTTGCCAAACTTGAAGGTGATCGGTTTGGTGCAGTCATGGAGCAGCTGCTGAGCACAGCTCCATCCAGCAAAAGCAAGAAGAACGGTGTCAAGCCCAAATCTTCTAGAAATGAAGAATACAACTTCAGTGCGAGCCACGGGCACGGAGCTGCTGGAATTGTGAAACTCTGCGTCTATTGGTTACGGAAAAAGGGAGCGTCAAGTGATTCCCGTGAAGGCCGCGAAAAAGTAACACGTTTAGTCGTTGAGTATGTTGTCAAGTGGAGGTGCTGGGAAGCAGTGAGTTTCCATCTACCAGAACTGATGACGAACGCGAGCAACGATGAGTGCGATCACTTTTTACGTGAGATTTTGCATGGATTCATCAGTGAAGCGGTGGCCGGAGAGCTCAATGGACCTGCGAGGCGAATCATCTGCGATGCTGGCTTCTATGAGATCCCAAACCTTCGAAACGTTGCTCCTGGTTCATTGACCACCATGACAAAACAGTTTGTTGACGACGTAAAGCGTGGATCCTTGACGACTATGGAGAGGCCTCTTAGTTTCTTCAGCTTCTTGTTGGGGCTGCCAACGAGCTACCTCAAACCCGATGGATGTGGAAATTTGTTGGTGACTGCATTGTCCCTTTACGAAGAGATCTGTGTATTCAAGGGAAAAGATACTCACAGGACAGAAGTTTGTCACACATTATTGGCATGGATTCAGAAACACTTTCGAGTCATTGGGATGAAGATGCACGAGTCGCTTCCATCTCTTGAGAAGAAGCTGCGTAAACAAGCTCTTTTCATCTTTTCGCACCTTGAAATTGATGCGATCAGTGTATCTCTCATTGCGGAAGTGCTTGGCTACTACTTAGATATCAGCGACAATTCATTTGTTGGTAAACTACTGGATAGCGTCTTGATCCCCAAGAACAAATCTGGAGACGTTGCACTGAAACGCGCTGTTGTGGCTGTGGAAGCGTTGGCTGGGTACCGTGACGTCACACCCGGTGCTTCGCAAGAGGAGAAGGGTTTCGTTAACAGCGTCGTTGATATTGTTGTCAGCGAGAAGGTGTGCGAGACAACGGACTGTGCTTTATCTTTCACGATGCTTGTTGCTCTGCTCAAATACCAGTCTGTTCTACACAAACAAGCCCGTCAACACAAGCAGCAGGCGCCTACACTTGCCGAGGATCGGGTTTTGCAATTGCTGGTGAATTTCATTGGAAATGCGTTGGCATCGTCGATGAACTTGGTCGTGGCAACCGTTGACACTGATGACAGCACGCTTCAGGACGCGGCTTGGTCCTTCTTCGCCAATTTCTGTGAAGAATACCACTCGTTCCGAGCGTTTGTGACACCTTTAGAGACGTATGGGTGCTTACTGGCGGTCTCGCTGTCGCTCGTGTCACGCAACCTTTCCGAAGCGAAAAACAAGGAGGCTGAATTGGCGTTGCAAGCGGTCGTGGCCAACGCTAACAAGGACGAGTTCCGTTTGCTGCTGTCAACGATTGTACAGGAGCTCGTGGCGCACGAAGGCCAACGGAAGCTGGGCGCACTTCGTGCCCTTTGCCATCTTTTGGGTGGAGAGCGTAAACTTAACGCGTCTCGACGGCTTCTGCTGAATGAACGCAAGGAGTCAATCATCACTGCCTTACTCCAGAACTTTGCGATCCAGTCGTTGGAATCCTCAGATTCCAGCAAGAGTGCGGTTACGCTGCGGGTATGGAATCTGAAGGCCTTTGTGCTGGTGTTCTGCAAAGCGGAGCTGTTCACGTGGAAAACGCACGAGCTTCAACATGTTTTCACTGGCTTTCAACCACTTGTAGCGGCGGTATCGTGCTGGCAGGCTGGAAGCAGCGTCTACAACCCACAGGAACTGCACGAGATATGGACGCTTACGTATTCGTTGCTACTTCGTATCATACGCAACCACTTCGCATCGCTCGTAAATGGCATCCCGCACCTTGTCCAAGCTGCCAACGCTCTCCTGCAAATGCTGGTGCAGGCCTCTACAAACTCGGAATATGCCCAATATTGCTCCGAGTGGAGCTCAAACCTGGCACGTTTGTACGGATATATGAAGGAGCACGACGTCCAACTCCGCAAACACGTGGTGTATCTCCTAATGGCGTTCCTGGTTGGTGTCACTCGCGACAAACTAGCGGTGCGTTTTCAGCAGAAGCTCAGACCAGGAGTGTTTGCGCTACTAGATGTATGCTCACCTTACGAGAAGGAGCAATTGTTCGGGGCGTTGGATTCGACTGGCAAAACGCTGCTCAAGACTTTAGACACGAACTACAAGCTCACGCATCGCTACGTGGGCAAGGTCTAACCGTAGCATGTGAGCCTTTTGTAAGACTAAATGACGCTATGTGCTTGTTAGATCTAAGCCAGGTCCCAGCGACTTTCGCCTGTTTGTTGGTTGTAGTAGTACGAGCTCCCGCTAACTGGATCGACGCACGTGATCCACGGAGAAGCTGACGGTCCTTCCATCCTGGACTCTACAAGTTGTGGTAGTTGTGCAGTCGGAAGATTCCTCCGTACCATTGACGGGTTGTTTGCAGTGTTGACTCGACGGCGTAGGCCATGCAGTGAAACCGTGGATGTGCTCGATGCTGTGGATGGACGATCGCTGTAGTAGTCTCGAGCCGAGAGTCGATCGATTGTGTTCTCGTAGTCGCTCCAGGAGACCTCGCTGGTTCCACTTCCATTGCGGTACATTTTCGCTCGTGCTCTGGCAATTGGCGACGTGGACAATGAGGAACCGATCGAGGAGGTAGGCGAAGCTGGAGGACTTGAGGAGTATCCTGAATACAGCGATGGGCGTGGACTTCCACTACGAACTGCGGCAGCAGCTGCAACTGCCACCGATTTGAAAACTGGTTCGAGTACTTCATCATCGCTTTCACTGTCGCTGCTAATGAGGGAAGATACGTCGCCATCATTGTTGTTAGGCCGCGCGATTCGATCTGGAGGTGTTGAAGCTGACAGCTGCAATTCGCGACGTCCACTACGAGCAGCTATTGCGTCTGCTAGTGCCACTGCGGCTGAAGAGTTCGTGGGACTTCGTGCTTGATTGGTTTTCTTCGCCAACGATGAATGCTTGGTCGGGATCTTTTTAGGAGCTGGGGGTGGACGTGTTAAGTCTTGGCTTGTTGTTGGAACGTGGCTACGTGGCGACTCAAGTGCTCTCAAATGAGTTGGGGTCTTGTCCGCCTGCAAAAATAACAACATATCGTGAATACAAGAAACTTTGGTGAAGTGCATCAAATGAAGTCGGTCGTACATGCTGCAAGAAGAGCTTCAAAGCTACAAACAACAAACTTCCGATATGAGCCATGGCCAAAAAGTAAGGAGCGCGAAGCAACGTCCAATGTACTGTGCCACCGTGCGGATTGATGGCCGATTCTCGAAGCCTCGCGTTGAGTCTTGCGCCAATCGCTCCTGTGAGAGCGATGAAACTGGTGGTGTACAACGACAAGTTGGCTCGTATCCGTGCAGCGAAGCAGTGACTATGAGCGACGCTGGCAGCCCCCACGAGACAACAGCACTGACAGGAACAAAGCGAAAGCTGCACCAATGCAGCGAATGAGATGCCCAGCGCCGCCAATATTGGGAGATACACATACGATGTCGTGAGTGAACTGGAGAGATAGGATCCGTAGAGCGCAACAGTGAGCTGCTCGTCCGTCAGATGATGGTCCACGATGCCTCCGATGATGAAAAAGGAGCAGAAAGCGCAGAGAACAAAAGCCAACTGGTACACGGCGCAAATCTGTCGTCGAGTGAGCTCCAGTAGTAACGCGAAGCCCAATGCTGCCAGCACCAGCACAGCTCCCAAGAGATCATCGATAATGTGAACCCGTCGCTGGCTCTCGGTTGAATCGAACGTGCTCATGAGAAGTCAATCAAATTCCTCGAAAAGTAGAGCAGCACGACTCGATTGTCCGTTGTCGGTTGTTCGAGCATATAGATGGAAGTGGTGACGATGGCATAATTAAAATAGTGCGTGGGGAAGCTTCGAGGACGTTATATCGGAGACAAAGATAGAAGTTCTCCAAACGGAATTTGAATTTGAATTCCACAAGTTGAAGTGCTTTCATATCTTTTGAGGGTTACTCGCAATGGTGAAAGGTCAATGTGACCCTCGGAATCGGAGGATACGGTCATTTCTTCTTTCTCAATGAAGACAGTTAAGGCGGTTTATGTGTTGTTGGCGCAGTTAATCCTGCCATGTTCTGCAAAACTGTCTGAGCCCTTCTACTTCCGCTCGACAGCTCGAGTTGGACTAAGTGAAGAAGTTGAACCAGTCTCTGGAAGCGATTTGGTCACTCCGATCATATGCGCGAGTTCAACAGCCACAGCATTTTTAGGCTTCGAGTGCGCTTCGACTCCGACTCCGACCTCAAGTTCCAAGACCACGGCAACAGTTTCCCACTCTGCAACGTATGATTTGCACGCTTTGGCCATTGGAGATTGGGGCGTGGACCTCGGTCTTGGCTCGTGCTGCAACTTCTACCGCAAGACGGGCAAGGACAACGTGGAGTACTACAAGGATCAGCAAGCGCAGACTAATGTTGCGTATTTGCTGACACTTTCGGCCAAGAAATTGCAACCGAAAGTAATTCTTGGACACGGGTAAGCTGATTGAGGATTTTTCTGTATCCTATTTACTAAACCTAACTTTTGTTAAAGTGATAATTTCTACTGGAATGGATTAGGATCCGACGACGTCAATTACCGCTTCCTGAACTCATTCGAGACCATGTATTCGGACCCTGCACTGCTTAACATCAAGTGGCTCAATGTTGTTGGTAACCACGATTTGGGTGGATCCATGTTTATCTGCGGCAAACGTGACAATGAATTCGTCGAGTGCTCCGGTAAGACAGAGTTGCTTAAACAATTGGACGAGAAGTTTACCAGGCAAAGTAAGTATGTGAGTCCAAACAATGATCGCTGGCAGTTGCCCGATCGCTACTACATGGAGACTCTCGAAGACCCCGACTCGGGGGTTACCGTGGATATCTTCAATATCGACACAAACGCAGCAGCTGTGCACGGTGCTCAACAGACATGCTGTCAATGCTACGGCTACAAGATGAAGTACGGTGGCAGTCAGAATTGCGCCGATGTGGCGCGTGGGGATCTCCTGTGTGCTGGAGGTGACACGGACATGTTCGATGCCTGTATGGCACAGATTGAGGCGTGGCAAGCAGATTCTCTGAAACAATTAGCACGAGATGCTGCTAACTCTGTCGCTACGTGGAAGGTCGTGAATACTCACTACTCGCCGCATTTTCACATGACGCCGACGATGATGGCGGAAGTGAACGACATTCTCAGAAAGACTGGCATTCATCTCTTCATCAACGGACATACCCACGCCGAGAGCCACGAGTTTGGGACTTTCAACACTCATTTCGTTACCAATGGAGCTGGAGGCGGAATTCAGAGTGAAAGCATTGGTGAACCACCTCCGTACGCGACAGATATTACACCGATTTGGCAAGGCGAGAATGCGCCATACGGCATCTTCGAGCTTTCGTTCGCGGCTGAGCAGATGAAAATCCAATTCGTAACTTTTGACGACAAGTGGGTGTTTACCTCCAATAAAGCTGACACAGTCAAGGGTGGAGCCAAGATGGGTCATTGCTGGCTCATTCCCAAGGACGGATCGCTTGGTGAAGAATGCTAAAGTGCCATTAGTACGTTTTTCATCGTATATTTTGTAAGTTCATACATATTGTACGAACATGTTTATGTACGAACACAAAATTAATGTACGTACACTTCCGTCGTACATATGTAGCCATGTTATAAATTCTGCTGGGCAAGCAATGGAGTTCCAGGAGTGCTTCTCGTTGCTGGCGACGCGCCCCCCACACGCCCACGAACACTGTGAAGAGGAGCAACACCAGACTGACAAAGAGACCCAGAGCGTGGATGCTCCTGTTTGTACGGAAAATACCGCCTCAAAGCAGCCCGAGGACTTGAAAGAACTGAGTGCCCGAGCTTTGGTGCAGACTTTCCAACGTCTACAGGAGAGTCGTGTCCAGATCTACGCTGAATTCCGACAGTTTGTACTTGTATGACGGTATTTCTATGCGTACATTATTATTAACGTACGATGACAGGGGCTTCCAAGTTCACCAGAAAACTGAGCAATTCCCTGCGTTCTGTACGTCATCGCAGTATTCTATTCCTTTTTACCAGTTAAATAACATTTATTGCAGGTGATGGAATTACCAAGCGCTTCTCGGCTGTGAGTGAACAGATTAACCAAGTGGAGAAGCTTCTGAGAGAAGAAAAAAAGCAGATACCAGTTGCGCAACTTATTCGCAAAATTCAGCTGGAAGAGAAGGAGAAATTGCTTCTGGTAAGTGTAAATTGTTTTTTGTATTATTGTTTTTGCATGTTTGACTTTATTACCTGTGGTGGTGTTTAGACATCTGCAGTGTTGATCGAGAAAATGCGACTCAATGACGCAGAGAAACAGCATGATCGTGACGCGTCTACCGTCGCTTTCTTAGAGCGGTCAGTGAAGACTCTCACGACCAAACATACCGACTGTGTTGTCCGTATTAATGAGATTTTGGAAGATCTGTACGCGGAAACCGCTGATCTGGAAGACGACTAACTTTTCAAGAGAGAATCGTGAATTGGCTGCCTAAATTGTATGCTTTCGAGATTTTGTGATCGTACTGAGTCGGCCCCGCAACTCTGCTTCGTTCTGCTGAAGAGTTCGCAAGCCTTCTTGCTCGTCCACGTAGTCAGGTGGAGGATCACGAATCAGACAGCGCTCTTCGCTTTCGTAGGCGGCAAATGCTGCTGGATCTTGCCGACGCATGAACTCCAAACGCGTTTTCTTGGCATCCAGATGGAGTTGCATCGTGGAGTTTTGTCGCCTGTTAGCTCGATGAAATTGTTCTGCTTGAGCCTCTTGGTGCTTCTGTCGGAGAATCTGCTCGAAGAAAGCATCCTCGCGCTGTGTATTTTGCAGACGAGAATTGGTGAAAATCTCCTGTTGAGCTAACTTAGTGCACACGGAGATATCGTACGCGTGCTCAATATTCTTGCGAATATACAAAGCATCCGCGTAGATCGGGCGGATGCCCTCAGCATACAGTGCACGCTCCACGTTTTGCCACATCTCACCAAGTTGGAACGTTGGATATTCCTTGGCAATCTCTAGCATTACCTGGTCTTGAGGAGCGAGATTCTCCAGTTCCCCAGTAAATGCTACATTGGCTAGAACTGAGTAAATTTTGGCCTTCATATCCACAGCCGGGTGGGTTTGGCCCATCTTCAACTGCAGAATGGAGTTTGTTGTCTGCGTTCCCGGCGAAAACCCTTGTGCAGCCTTGAGAGCGTCTTTTAGCCGGGCAAAAGCTGGCGATTGAGGCCTGCTAGTAGACTCTGCGAGATCACTGCTTTCCGATGCAACAATGAAGGGGTTTCTACAAGTTGTGATCGACTGAAAGGCACTGTGACGAACATTGGTCGACACTACCAACGGGGTCTTAGAATCACGGGTGGATTCTTGGTTCGAACGCTTCTCAGCAGCTTCTTCGTCTGCGAAGAGACGAAGCAACACCTGATTCGCGCTTGCATTGGTGTTCACTCCGGGTTGATCACTTCTCCACATTTGATACGATGGAATCGCTGCTGGATTCACACAAATCTCCGCCAGAGCTGCCAGTGTTTGATGCTGTAAAGCCTTTGAGGCTGATTCTAGGATGGAAAGTAGCTTTGATACCCCGTCGTCATTGATAAATGCTGTCTCACTTTCGTGGTCTCCAATCACACAAGACCGCACAGCGTCAATGATTCCAATCAGAATGTTCTCTTCAAGAACGGAATGTGAAGGATCAAATTCCAAGTAGTTAATGAGTATGTGGACCCCATTAGCCTGACGAAACCGTCTCCGATTCGATCCATCGTCATTCCGACACATACTAGCACAAGCTAGAATCGCGTTCCGACGGATTGCAAAGGTATTTCGTGACGGAGAAGCCTCGAATATATCCACTGCAGTCTCAATAGCACCCAGTTTCCCCAGTTCAGCTTGGAAATACGGAAGTGGTGGGGATATTTGAAGCATCAGAAGCCAAGTAGAAGCAAGAAAATCCTCGTTCCCCACGTTTAATTCCAGGAACTTGAGTAACTTTTCGTGCCCACCGATATCGTAGAAATGATCGACCACAAATGGAGTTACGTGGTTGAGTGCACTGAGTGCCGTCCACTGCAATATTTGGAGTTGTGGGGCTGAATATTTGCGAGAGGAGCCGCTCTTTTGGCTACCGGCAGTCACATACGAAAGCCAGACGTCCAGGAATCGGAATTGGGCCAACTCGCTTAGATTGGCTTCATGATCATACGATATTTCTGCCAGCAAGAACCACAGCATCTGCTTAAACTCAAAATCTTCATCACTTGTCGTGGTGTAGTACTGGTTACTGGCTGTGATAGCGGATGCCGTCGCTGAAGATTTATCCTTGACATGGGAGAGTTCCGCCGACGTAGCATAAGAAAATAGGCACGCAGTCAAGCCTGTGGAATAGAAGAAGTCCAAGGACCGTCGCCTTTTAGCAAGCACGTGCAAGATCATCAGGCACTCGTTGCGCATTTCCTTGTCTTGTTGGCGGTAGCCTTGGGCCAGGAGCATCTCCAGTACATGAAGAAGAGCTTGGAATGTGAACTCATTACCCAAAAAGAAGGTCGCATTTCGCAGCCGAAAAACCTCCAGCAACTCTTTTCGGGAGTTAACTTTGTTGATTGTAGCCATTTTCTCTTGACTCATGTCGAGCACATTCCAAAGGATCTCAAGACATAATGGCAAGAGTTCGTCTTGCGGGTTCGTGATATTTTGCAGAACAAACACGATATAGTAAAGCGTACCACTCACAACGAGAACCTCTGCGCAACGTTGGTAGGAAGATAATTCGTACAGAAGGTCGATCAGGGGGAATAGCAGAGCAGAGAGTCGCATGTGTATCGGCAGCGTGCTCCCATTTACCTGTACAACTTCTTCCTCCACCTCTTCACCGGCGTTGCTACTCATCACATTGTCTGTTGCGGAAGCAGGCCTGCTTGTGTCTCCGCCATTCTGTGCTGGTTGATCTGGCGTAGCAGGGTCATCCAAAGAAACGATCTCCTCGGTGTAAGTTCCATCTGCAATTGAATCTCCCACATTGTTGGACACACGTTGGATAGGAGCTGATCCTGGCTTAGAACTATGAACTGTAGATGTTCCATTTGGTGGCGCTGATAGCGTTCGTCTGGGTAGTTGTACCTGATTATTTCCTGGAGGGATTTCCACGATTTCCAAATCCTCAACATCCACATCAACATTGCTAGTAATTTCTTCATCCTGTCGCGTACTGGGATATTGTGTGGCTGTACTCATACATTCGTCGTCCATTTCAGGATCTTTCTCAGTCTCCTGTGGGAATTGATCATCTCCTTTTTCTCCCACTTCATCGTCTGGGAACAGATCGTGCATCACAGTCACAATAGTTTCTACTGTTCCAGTCTCTTCCAGTAGAGTTTGACTGAAAATACGAGGTGTCAGTCTCAGATCGTCCGATTTGGCATCTGCGTTGTTGCTTCTTGGCTTCCGAGCCAAAGCTGCCCAAGAAATAAGGAATAAGTAACTTTACGACGAAAGGTGACTCCCTAGCACTTACATGCACCGGTAGCAAATATTCTCAGCGCTTCTGCAGCTGCGACTTGCACGTCAATGGCTCCGAGGCTCAATAGTTCTCCAAGAGTGGGAAGGAGCTCGTAAAACAGACTCGGGTTCGTGACCTCCTCATTGGATTTTTGTCGAATAAATGGCTGCAGCAGTAGAAGAAAACGAAAAGTCAGTATACAACCTTTAAAATAATATCTTCCTCACCTTGCAACACCTCATGATAGCGAGAACAAGTTGCTCGGAGAACTGAGGAACTCCATCCTGCACCTTATTGCGCAGTAGACGCAGTAGGTCGCTGACAAGTGGCAGCTCCGCTACTTTCCACCTGATTGAAGTACTCAAACACATTAGTTTCCAATAGGAAATAACTCAAATCTAATGGCTACATATACCCCTCCTCATTCTCGTAAAGGATATTCTTCGTGAGAGCCAAATGTCTTGCATGGTTGTTGCGAGTTTGCGAGTCCGCCACTGAAGCGAAAAGTTTTTGGAAACTGTTCCATGGGAAGTCCTTAGAGATTGTCGTCGCACTCTCCGACATCAGATAACGAGTCGACGCCATTGTTGAAATGTTTCAACTACGTCTCTTCAAGATCACTTCAATTATTTAAAAAAAGTTTTAAAAAAATAGACAAGAAGAAAAAAAAAATGCACATACATGACCAACCAAATTTGATTTTTAACCAGCCATGGAGTCGTCTCCTCTTCTTGATGGAGCGCTGCCGTCTCGACGACCGCAGCGCCTTCCACTCCCAGCATCACCTGCAAACCCAGTGCATTCGAAGCGAAAACTCCCGATTGCAATTATCAATAGCTTCTTGTCCAAGCGCGTATTATCTGTGGAGGATTTTCGGAGGGAACGACTTGAGCGCTCGCGTCTCCCCCACACGGCGCCTCCGACCTCCAAAGCAATTCCTATACCTCTGTACCCTGGGGAAACGCCACAGCAGTATAATTACAAATTCCAACTGTGGCTGTCGAAGAGGAAAGAAAGTTTGGAGACGTTAGCCAACGATCCGAAACGAGAACGAAAATTGTGGCTCATGTTCGCCTTCTTTCGAGAAAAACCGTCGGCAAGGGAGAAATTGACAGCTCCACGAGCTCCGAAGCGCAGTATTGACGAGGAGTACGAGGATTTCTACCAACGCTCTGCGTCACAAGATATCAAACGTCTGAGGCTTGATGCTAACGACCGAAGTGCTCCTCATTCACCAGCTCGACACACTGAACCACGAAGAGAATACGATTCTTCACCGCAACGAGATCGAGCTCCCAATTATGAAGTGACCTATGGGACCCATTCGCAGTCGCACTCGACTTCTAGACCAAGCAGCTCGGAAGGTAGACGCAGCGAAATTCTAAGTTCTTATCAAATGCCCCCACGAGCCTCTCAGCATAGATCCGCTTCCCCATCACCTCGTTCCTCCCGAGAACAAGCAGACTCAAGAAGTCGACGTGAAATTTTGTCTTCGTACGTCATCTCTGCGGACGCGTTTGTGCGCGAGATCAAGAGGCCGAAGAAAGTAAAAGGACGCCCAAATGGACAGCTGAACAAGATTCCAATGCCATTATTCCCCGGTGAAACAGTAAATGATTATGACCAAGCGTTTGGGCGCTGGCTGCATCAGAGACAAACTTCGTTGATGGCACTCCAAAACTTGCCATTGAAAGAGCGTGTGTATCGACATCAGTTTGCACGTCAGCGCGTTTTGACAAGACCCAGTTCTCAGCATTCACGTGTGCATGAAAGCTCGCGATTTCCGGAACGTGAAGCCAATGACGTTGTTCAAGAACGACAGAAAATATGTGACTCCACTCGAGATGAAAGTGATTCGATAACTCGTAAAGCTTCGCCGCCTACTTCAAGAAAAGCTTCACTCAACGTTTCTAGGAGAGCTGAAGCAGATACAGAGAACACTCCCCAAGACGCGTCGTCTCAGGTTATCATGAATAGAAATGCTGAAGCAACACGTGAAGACACGCGCAAGCAAGATCCAAAGTCGAGCTCCAAAACAACTGAACAAGAAGCTGAAACAGTTGCAAAGTCGAGAAATCCCCATACCCAATTGGAACGAGCAGTAAGAGTGCCTCGAGCAATATCCAGTGAAGCGATTATTGTAGCAGAAAGCTCAAGTTCAAAGCCACTCTGCAACTCTGACAAACTGCCACACGCGAATAAAACGAAGCCCGATGTGTCTACCCAAGAAAAGCTACCTACCTGGGCATTACACCTGATGAACCGCGTTAAAGAACTAGAGGCCAAAGTGACACGGCTGCAGCACCAAATTGACACGTGCTCCTGTTGCCAAGGTGAGCCGGCGTGTAGTAAAGAGCTCCCAGTTAAGGTTTTAACGCCATCCCTGCAAGCACCACCCCGCGTCACCCAGACTTCTTTGAGCAATGATATTGCTACACCTGAAAGAATTGAGGATGATAGAAACGAGATTCAAGTGCTTAACAACAAGCCAAGCGAAGTGATGGACGTGAAGCTTAAAAGTAAACCTGAAGAAAAGAAAAATGAAGCCGCAGCACGCCCGACCTTTGAAGAAATTCATCGTGAAGCCACTCGCAACCTCGCAAGAGCTGTTCAATCCAGAGTAAATGAAGATCCAAAACAGCACAAGCTTACAGAAGCCTACGACCATCTGAATGAGAAGATTTCGCTGAATGAGACTGCGATCGACGATGCTCTTGACTACATCAAAGCCATTAAAGACATCGATGAAGCCAGGGCCATGGAGCAGCACAGTCAAATTATGGAGCTCGTCGTCTCCATCAACACTGAAAAGGAGAAACGTGCTTCTGCCTTAGCTGCATTGATAGTTCACAATTTTGCTGATAGGCAAAATATGTTGAAGTCTCTTTTGGAGGAGAATCCGTCAGCAAGGACAACAAGTGGAGCGAGTCATGGTAAGTTGGGTGCAATTTCTTCACAAATTGAAGAAAGAGAAGGCGTTTTGGAGACGCTCGAGGTTCATTTGAACGAACAACTTCTCTGGGTCACTGGGATACCATCGTGCGTCTCAGAAGCGGACAAGGCTCTACGGTTTAAAGCGCTACGAAAAATATCAAAGAAAGTGGCAAAGGAGCAAGAAGCAAAAGAGCGACTGGAACAGGAACGTGAAGATATTTTAAAGGAGTTCGTGAAGGGGGACAAGGAGATCCGGCAGTTGGTGAGGAATCACTGCAGAAAAACTTCGTAGTATAATACACGTAGTAGTACAGTTCAGTAAAATATTTGCATTTTTATGCTGTATTTATCTTTTTTACAACTTGGAGAATCTCAAGCGAAGATGCTGTGGGCTCGTTCTGTTGCCGTTCGCGTCGCCCAGTGTGGCCTAAGTCGCACGAGCTCTACTGTATCGGGCAACTCGGGAGTCTCCACGTGTGTATTGGCGATTTTGGAGCAGCACAAGGCTTTTCTGCGCGGTCTAGACGACGATGTCTACACGTTTCACAGCCCGCTCGTTGGGGGTTCAGTGGGGCAACACACACGGCATTCACTTGACCACCTGCGAAAGCCGTTGGAGTTATTGACGGCTCAACGCCAGGGGATCGATGAAAGGATGGTACACTATGATATTCGCGGCCGACACACGCCGGTGGAGACGGATCGCAACGCCGCCATTGAGCAAATCGAGCAGTTGGAGAAGACGCTTCAAGCCCTTCCGCAGAGCTCCTTAACGCGTCCTGTAAACGCTGCGTTCATGCTCTCGGCGGATGGCCAGGAGTTTGACTTTGAATCCACGTTCAGCCGGGAATTGGCATTCGCAGTGCATCATTGCATTCATCACAACGCTCTGTCCAAGGTGTTGCTACGCCATCACTTTCCGGACGTGAACGCGCCGGACGGCTTTGGTATGGCGCCATCTACAGCCAACTTCAATTTGACGCACCCGCAAGAGTAAAACCAGTGGCGCGGCAATTACTGAATCAACGAAAGCCAAAATTAAGGTTAACTTGGTGGTCTCTGCTCAGCGCTGCATCTTCATCGAGAACACAGATTCGAGAACGTTATGGCAGTACAATAACTGAGGTAAGACATGTATGTACTCCACGTTATCTAGCACGATATTTTAACGTCGACAGCAAAGTCCAATCTGATTGGCTCGTGATTTGAATGTGTCGCAATAATTGATTCATCAGCACGTTTTCGTTTTAGGACTAGCCCCTCAGTTTAAAATCAACCCCCAAGATATCAAGCACAAGAACTACAAGTCCAAGATGGTGAGCGCCAAGGAAACCGTTGAAGCCAAGATCTCCTCGTCCCCCGTGGTGGTGTACAGTAAGAGCTACTGTCCGTACTGCGCCAAGACCAAGACGCTTTTGACGCAGTTGGGAGCCAAGTACGACGTTGTGGAGCTGGACCAAATCAATGGCGGCAGCGAGCAGCAGGACGCCCTGGAGCAGATTACGGGCCAGAGCACTGTGCCCAACGTTTTCGTGGGTGGCAAGTCCATTGGCGGCAATTCGGACGTGCAGAAGCTTCACAAGGCTGGCAACCTCGAGCCTCTGCTCGAGCAGAACGGTGCCATCTGAACTGCGAAGATGTAGGGAAGATTCAGCACTGTGAACTTCAAAGATGTAGCCCTCTAGCGTAGGCGTCTACGGATTAAATAAAACAGCAAAGCTTATCTCTTACTTCGTCGTGCAGTTCAACACGTTATTTCTTGACAATGCATCATTTTCTTCTTGCAATACTGTCCCCAGAGTCGTACCCTCTCTAAACTGATAATACATATTTGTCACATTCTCGAAAACTCTTTAAGACAAGAATGTTTCGGAGTGCGAAGCCGAAGAAGAACAAGCGCCGACGCGTGGCCGAGGATGAAGACGAACAGCGTCCAAGTGGAGATAATACAGACGTTTCTGTCGTTGCTGCGGCTTCGAACCGACACACGATCAACACTTTCTCGGTAGGACGGTCGCAATATTCACGAGTTGTTTCCTCCACTAATTCGTTTTCACTAATACAATTGCAGACTGGCGGCGTGAAGAGAGCTAAAAACGTGGTGCAGACGCAGTTAGTCGAGTCTGAGCGCGAGATTGTGCCGCAACAATATGCTGGCGATGCCACCTATGAGACCCAAATTGACACGGAGAAGGATCGGTAGTTTTTTGTTTTCGTTCAAGCATGCGCAAGTGAGTTGTATTGCCACTAACAACTGATTGTGTCTGCTAGAGATGCACGTGCTGTGATGGAGCGAAGCATCCAGGCGAATCAGGATGGCAGCGCCGACGCGGATAGTGGGAAAGTGTATCGAGGTCAAGCTGCCTACAAGAGCTACATTACCAAGAAGGAGTCTCAGATCGGCATGAACAAATACACAGGGTATGTGTCTGCTGTGGAATTGGTTGTCATACATTAGTGCAGTACCTGATACACATAAACTCCTGCTTGCAGCACTCAAGGTCCAATTAGAGCGCAAACCTGGGCACGCGCGATCTCTCGTTTCGACTACCAGCCTGATATCTGCAAAGACTACAAGGAAACTGGATTTTGCGGCTATGGTGACAGCTGTAAGTTCCTTCACGACCGTGGAGATTACAAGAGCGGGTGGCAGATCGAGAAGGAGTATGCAGAGAAAGAAAAGAAGCGCCAAAAGCGACTCCAAGAGGGAAGAGGTAAGTGTTTACAGATATGCATTGAATGGGGATTATGTTATGTTTCTTCGGGGTTTAACTGTAGCATAATCATTTTTGATGTCTCGTAGACCCCGACGAAGAAAGTGAGGAAGAAGAAGAGAAAGCAAAGAAGAAGAAAAATGAGGAGCAGTTTGCATGTACAATCTGCCGTGGGCCATTCCGGAATGCAGTGGAGACGACGTACGTTCATGATAGCGCTGCATTGCATGCTGCGGTTTAACTAACACTTCTTTTTGTGATGTAGTTGTGGCCACTTCTTCTGTGAATCATGCGCGCTACAGAATTTCAAGAAAACATCCCGATGCTTCAACTGCAAGAAGCAAACAAATGGTGTGTTGTTGAACGAGTATCTCTGTGATACTACTACTAGTAACATAACACTAACATGCTTCAACTGAAAATAGGCGTTTTCAATGCAGCTGAGAAATTTCGTGCAGCGGAACGTGAGCTCAAAGCTACAAAAGTAAAGGAAAATGAAGAGCCTGAAAAGAACAAAAGCTCAAGTCAAGATGCAAAAAGCGACACTGGTGGGTGGACAAAGGTTGCGGATCATTCGTGAAAGCGCTGTAAGTAGAGTCCACACATAGGAGCTGGTTTACCCTTAAGGCCGTTCATTACAATCATAGACCGCTTTCTCCCTACAACTTCTTCTCTCAATAAATACTTGGGACAGCCACTCTCGCGTGGTGCCTCTTATCTCAATAGCCACCCTCCGCCTCCAAAATCTTCTTTGCGTACGGATGGAACACAATCCACCCCACCAGGAAGGGGTTCATTAACTCCATGATGCCATTGTTCCAAATCGTAAATGTTGTGCGGCTCCACGGAGGAGCCATAGCTGTTTCATGGATCAACGTCATGAATGAGCGGCCCACCTGGGATAACGCCACAGCACCAACCACAGCAACGACATTCCAGACGCTGGTATCTGTAACGCGAACCCATACCATCCACACTAGCATGCCAGAGATGCCGAAAGCCACTGATACCACATAATCTGCGGCTCCATACACACGAGGGGACGTGTGTTTCCACCGACGAGAATAACCGGATAGCAGCTCTGTCATTACCAGACCGAAGAGGTAATGACCAAATTCAGCCGATGCAATCGAAACGAAGAAGGCAGCTAGTTCGCGAGGTAAGTTGTTCGCAAGAGGATGCTCCACAAAGTCCACCACCTCCATAAAAATGAGCGTCACGTGCAGCAGGGCGACTGTATCCAGTGTCACCATCAGGAAACACTCCAGCAGCTTCTTGGACGCGATGATGCGCGATATGACGATGATGACCCAACCGGCCAGTGCCACGAACAGGTAGTCCAGGATCTGCGTCTCTGACCCCGTGTAGTGGGCTATCATGGTATTCATCGCTGTCACGGTGAGTGCGCCTTCGTGTACGAGTATGGCAACTCCGTCGCTGGGAGTCGGAGCAAAACAAGCGCACAACACACCAGCGAAGCAGCCCATGGCTGCACATACAGCCACCTCCTTTTCTGCGTACACAGCAATGACAGTGCCTACTGTAGTGATGACTGACGCCGCTACGAACGCTGTTACGGCCGCCGCACCACGGACATCCTTCAAGTATCTGTCTGTAAACTTGGTCACTGCATAGGCCTTGGGTTCCATTCTATCGCGTAATTCACGCTCGTACTCTCTTGGATCTGGTTGAGGCCTTTCATGATCTCCAGTGGCGAATAGCGCGGTCACAGAAGCCTCCAGTGGGGCCAGGAACCGCTGCCTGATACGGTAATGCCACCAACTCTTCTCTAGAAGGCCGACAGCCAGGCACCCCTGAAGCAGATACACAGAATTGCGGGAGTGTTTGTCATAGATAGAATAGAAGATGAAGGCGATGAGCAGCGCTGCGGCCACGAGAGTGGCGAGGAGAACGAAGAGTCTGCTTCTGGTCGAGGTCGTCTTGGTTGGCTGAGGAGGCTCCCGCGGCCGTCGGGAGTGCGAGCTGTAGCTTGTAGCGGTAGGGTCCATGCGCCGCCGCTCGGACTGGGCGGCGAGCTTCGTAGTAAGCTGGCCGCCCCCACGCTGAGAGGGAGGGAGGAACTTCGATGATGAACGGAGCTCCCGCGTGGTGGTGGCAACAATGCAGGCCGGTTAATCTCTCTGTTCGGTCTCTTGTTCATCTCGATTAAAAAATAGGGATAGGTTTAGAATACAAACGTCAGGTGTACAAGATCCTTAAGTTGTAACCCACCCCAATAAATTAAACCCTTTTGTGTTCGGTGCTCGAACTTCGAGCCTCGACGCAGAGCTATGAATCTACACTGTCCGAAGCAAAGGTCTTTGACGGTCTGAATCTACACTGTTCGAATGGTCAAATCGTAAGTGTAGTGCATCAACGAGAACCGATAGATGGATTGGTATGGATAGGATGAATCTCGACAAAGAAGAGAGTCAGCAGCCAGCTCGTCAGACAAACATTATCCCTCCTCCTTCGTTGTTTCGAGGAGTCTATAAGCTTTTAGCAGGTGCATCGTTTACTTGTCATCATTGACTTTCACAGTGAGAGTTCCCGCTGTGGAAGACCTACAGCACAGCTTGAGTTTCTCAAAATGGGCATCAGAAAAGAGGGCAAGGGCGTCGCTATGTCGAAGGATCCTCGACGGTGTAATAGCATTGCTCTGTTTGGAACTCCAAAACACTCCGAGTCTCTGGCTCTGCAAACAAGCGCACTGCAGCACCGCTTGTCGTCTGCTTCAACACATCACGGCAAAGTATGCTCGCCCGAAGCTTCTTGTACAAGTATCACATACGTTTTACAAAGTACATCGTTCGTGCAGTAGCTCACATCAATTAACGGAATCGTTTATCAGTGATAAAATATCACAGACAGTATCGATGATGATGATGGAGTAGTAGATTATGCTTCCCCAAGTACATTCCCGCCAGTTATCTGCAACGTACATTGTATTAATATTCAGTTTTCTCGTCAGCGCACGTTCGTTGCAATAATGATGGTACGCTAGATTAAATGCGGAGCAGATGGGAACAAGCCAGTCAAAGGAAGCGGTGCCCTCTCTCTCCTGTGTTCTCTCATTGGCTAAAAAGTAGTATCTCCCCCATCCCTATGCACAAAAAAAACAAGAAGCGACCTCCTCCATACTGAGCCCCAGTCGTTATTCGCCGGTCATTATTTAAGTGCTGTCGCTCGGGCCATGACGGAGCTGGAGGAGCGGCCGCCGCCCTGCCACGCGGTATGCTCGACGCATGCACTCGCGATGATCTTCTCGGTGTCGACGTATGTGCTGCTACCTGCGGGAGTTGTGGCGCTCGTGGAGGTGGGGGACGCCTACCTTCTGCTCTTTTTGGGACAGCTGCTATTGGCCGTAGGCGCCGTCGAATGGAGTTGGCTCGCCTTCCGCATCCGCCAGCGATTGCTGTTGGCCGTCAACTTGCATGAGGGGACAACAGCACCAGATCCAGCAACAGCAACAGCAACAGCCACAATACAAGGCGCAGGAGAAGAAACACAACAGACAGAAGAAGAGGCGAGAAGAATACGTGCACTGGAGGAGCAGCCACTAAGGAGAGACGACCCTAGGGAAAGTTATGCACGTCTATTGAGTGAAGCCATGCGTGCCAAGAGCTTCGCTATCGCCCCATTGGCCGACAGGATATGCGGTGGACGATGGTACATCGCAGCTTTTCTGCTGGCCACGGTTGGAGCCGCCGTGAGTGTTACTCTCGGCTACGCAGTGGAGAGCACAGTGTTCGACGGCAATAACCCTGCTTCAGGATGGAGAATGATGGTTGGAGCGTCGGTGGAGGCAGCTTTTGTGTCGATTTTCTGCAGCTCACTGGCACCTTCAGGGGCAGACGCCATTGTGCTCATCATTTACCAAGCCTGCGTTCTTGTGGCTAGTATGAACGCGTACTTGAAATTACAGGTAAATGTCATTGCCTCGGACGCTCAAGTGGACCCGCTATTCATCATTCTGGCTGGTGCTATCATCATCATTGTCTTCCGTGTGGTGACAAGCAAAGTTGTCATACAGAGCCTGCTGCTCGTGTTATGCGACGTGTTGGGCCTCGTGTGTATCGTGTCACCTCTTATCGCCTTCGCGGACCTGATCGACCAGACGATGAACCAGTCCTTTCGGAATCAGCTCGCACTGTTTGTTCTCGTGGTGCTAGCAGCTGACGTTGGAGATTGTTTCGCCAAAGAGTTGCAATTGCACTGGCCACAGGTTTTCAAGTGGTGCCGTCATCCTCTGCTCAAGTCGGAAGCCACAACCAAGGATGTAGAAGCTCTCGTTATTTCGTTGGCTTGCGGGGCAATCATG
Source organism: Phytophthora citrophthora (assembly GCA_031305395.1). NCBI lineage: Eukaryota > Oomycota > Peronosporomycetes > Peronosporales > Peronosporaceae > Phytophthora > Phytophthora citrophthora. The sequence continues at coordinate 1,723,593 of JASMQC010000006.1, forward strand.
ATAGGTGCTGTTCGGTTAGGCTCCGGAGGATCGGATTTTAACGCGGTGGAAGTGGCTGTGCTGTTTTGTGCCATTGCACTTGGGCAGTGGTGTCGACTCTGGATGGCACATGTTCGTCATATGGCTAAAGTATCTTCGTCGGCATTTTATTTTCCCGAGGGAAGCCGAACTTGCGGAGTGTTGGATCGGATGGCCGTTTTTCTCGTGGCCATTATTGTCTACTACCCCTACATCAAGCAAAGGTACTTCTCATAGGAGGTGACAGGCCAGATCAAGCGTCTTTTACCAGAAGCCGACCGCAAGGCAAGGGCACCACGTGCCTGGGTCTGCAGTTACCCGATGCTAGGGAGGGTTTGTGCTTTTCCGTGCTTCTTGCCGTTCCACCACTAGTGTCATTTATTTATTTATTGGGGTAAGAAACGGAGTCGAGCCTGCGACCAAGAACCACCCGTATTCGAGATGAAGACGGCGATACAATTGAACTTGTGGTTCATTTGTATGGAATATCAGTGAACTCACTGGTATACGTCGAAGTACACAACAGTCAGCCACGCTGGCCCGAGACTCGAGCCTAGTGGCACATGTGCTAGTATCGTTTTGAGTGCGCTTCAAATCAATGTTTAAATTGAGGGACCCATGAAGCAGTCATTATAAATGAAGAAACTTTGTTGATCACTAAAGATTATGCACATGTCGTTAGTGCATTCCTAACTAATGATCGGATGTACGGACTGGATTTCACTAGTCCTTCGTAGATAACCTCTCGCTCGCTTTCAAGCGCCATTTTGGCAGCAGACTCGGCAGCCATTTTGCTTGATAGCTCTCCCATCTCCGCAAATGTAGACCGGCTACTTGTACCGGATTGCCCAAGCGCTTCCATTCGTTTCTCCAGATCGTCCATAATTCGTTCTTTTATAGAGATTTCCTGCGTGATTTCAGCCCATTTCGTATGACAAGCTTGCACTTCATCAGGATAGTTCTGTGGTGCTGGACTCTCAAGTATTTCTCTGACCTTGTCTTTCCGTGGTTTCCATTCATGTGCGATCAAGGTTGCAGCCGCGATATCACGGTTACTTTTCTTGACGACAATTGATGCACGCAGTTCATCGACCTGGTTGTGGAAGCTTGGGCTGAAACCTGCAAGAATTTGAGCATGGCCACTTGAGTCTTCAATCGTCCTTTCATTCACTAACACTTGTTCGTTGCAGTGACTGTATGCGTCCATCAAAATTGTTTTATCGAAACCAAGACCGGATAACACCATCACTGCCGGGCTCTCCTTCTGATGGCCATTAGTTTGTGTGAAATCATCGTGACGAACTTCGATATAGAGAGGTGGATCTTCAGGTCTGGGTGAAATGTCGGGATATGCTTTGTTCGTGTGGTCCAAAAATTCTCCCTCTGGACGTTCGGAAGTCGACATCAATTTGCCGGAGTTGGGCTCGGGGCTGGGCGGGGTAAGCGATCGAAACATGTCCACTGGTGTGGCCACTGAAAGAGTAGCGACTGCAGCATTGCTGCTGGGGGAGGTGCATGTATTCGTTTCAAGCGGTAGTGGATGCGCAGCATCTGGAGTTGTTTTGTTGGTGTTTTCTTGAGCTGCTGGACTAGGTGAGTTTGTAGAATCAGAACCTGAACCTCGTGAAGCTGCTTTGTCAACATCAGTATCCCTCTTCTGTCGCAGCATCACCACTTCGTCTTCAAGCTGCTGCATCCGATTCATTAGCTTCCTCGCCCACTTTCGAACACACGGGGGACAGCTACATCCTCCTGAAAGCAAATCACCACCGTGATCCTTGGTCGAGTGCTGAACAAAACTTCCCTCGGTTTCCTCTGCTCTCTTTTCAGGCCCCTCCCGCTGGGAAGAAGAAGTGGGGATACTTGGTAGTGGCGTTAACCATACATTGGTTTGGGGACTGGGAGACTCAACTACTGGCGACTGTGCTTCATCCACACGCGGTTTCTTAGCCTCCACAACTAATGGTTCTCCATTGTTTTCTTCACGTGATAGTTCATCCTCTGCACTTCTTTTAAGGGTTGGTTTTGGCATGGCATCTTCAACTCCATACTCATTCTCACCAGATTGAGGATAGTTGGCTATAGGAGGGTCACCGAGTTCATCCAGACGCCCGCGTTTCTTCAAATACGCCTTGCGTGCCTGGTATCTAGCTCTCGCCTTTCGTTCTGCTTCCTTCCTTACATCTTCGGCCGTCATGACCAGCGGCGTGGTGGGAGGTGTAGAATCTGTTGGCGTCGTGGCCCCAACCATTATGTTCTGGTCACACGGTTTCACTCGATTCATGTGGATACGGAGGCTCTGAGGGCTTGAGAAAGTCTTGCCGCATTTGGTGCAAGTTCTTGATGCCGCCGGACGACGTCGTACCGTGGTGGTCGCTGGCTTCTCCTGGTCGCACGGTTTAATACGCTGGAGGTGACCTCGGAGCCCTTGCCAACTCGCAAAGGTTTTGCCGCACTTAAAGCAGGTCTTGGACTCCAATTTACCATCTACCGGCAACAGAGCGGAATGAGGTTGATCACAGGGGTACACATTGGCCAGGTGGGTGCGTAGACTTGTGCCGGTCGTAAACTCCTTGCCGCATTTAGGACAGGGGTGTCGTTTAACCGTATCCCCCTTGTCGACTTTGGTTTCTTTACTGGATTCATTTATCTGGGGCGGTGGAGACTCGAGCACGGTTTCCTCCCTGTGCGTGGTAGTGGTTTGACTGTTGGTATCCTGGTTCTCGGGGTGTCCAGCGTTGACGGGCTGTATTGATTGCGTTGGCTGCTCGCTTAGGCGCTCATTGCGCTGCAGCATCCCCAGTACAGACCGCACGGGGAAGATCTCCTGCAGATGCCTTTGCACGACCAAGGCGCTCGGATTTGAGACCGTCTCCTCGGTTGCCATCGGTGTGGACTTTCGGGCGATTTGCGAATCAGTGAGAACTAAACGATTTTTTTTTGCTAAGATGTTCAATGAATTGGAATGACAGTGCCAATTTAGTTTTCTTCGACTACAAAGAAGACTATTTAGAAAAAACAATACGGTATACTCATTCCAATACTTCTATCGAGTGGCTTTGGCAAAATCGAGTATAGCCAGCACAATTCTTCTCTATGAAATTTAATATTTTTAGGAATTGTAATCCTTTGCATTGCGCAGGATCTGATGGCCAGTTCTCGGCGCAGTTACTATGGTGCCAGCCAAGATGAGTTTGGACGATCGCCTCCTGATGGTAGACGGCATCGCTCACAATGCAGAGGTTCTTCGTCTCACCGATCTTCATCTGCTGCTCGACAGTACGCGTCCAGATCGCAGTCTCGTTACCGCTCCACGTCCCGTTACCGGGACAGATCTGCAACACCTCCACCAAGGGGAGACACATCCAGATCCCAGTCTCGTTATCGTTCCACTTCCCATTACCGGGATAGATCTTCATCGCCTCTGTCAAGAAGAGATATAACATCGCGTCGATCGAGATCGAGATCGAGATCGCCTCCGTCCAAACACACTGTAGAGACACCAAAAGAACTTCGCCGTAGACTGTTATCGGAGAGGGTAATGTCTTTAGGAACGTACCAGCAACTACTACGGAACCCAAAGTCTTCGTGGGCCAAGTTGGGAGCTGTTGGATCCACGCCTGTACCAGTTCCTCTCCATGCAAACGAGACCATCCGAGATTATCACCAGAAGTTTGAGTTTTGGTTGGCTCAGAGAAATGTTACGCTACAGTCTTTACAAGATGATGTTATGCGAGAACGAAGCTTCCGATGCGGATATGCTCAATGGCGCGCTCAAATGGCTGAAAAAAATGCCTCGACTATGACGTACGGTGGTTCGCAACGGTCTCGCTCTAGGTCGTCAATGTGGCCCCGCGACCGACAAGGGAAGTCGTCGACTTATCGCGCAAGTAGCCCTGAACGGAACGTAACACACGGACTCGATTCTCAGGATTTTAGCACATCTGGATCAACACGGAGCACAGCCGAGTGTCATGATGAACGTCATTCGGCTAATAGAGATCATGAAACGAGGACTTGGTGTGCCAATTGCGATCGAAAATGGATGGATCTTGACAGGAGATTGAAGCAGTTAGAACGAATTGTGGCTCAAATTAGTGTGGCACGTGGAAGAACTTTAAATGGTAGAAGCCTTTCTCTTTATGGACGTGATGACAACTCAGTGGTGGCCCAGGACGATACGGTGCAAAATCTTATTGACCTTACGAATGACATTGGAGCTGAAGTTAATACGCTGTCACTCCATTCTGAATCTGAATTGGACAGTCAGCCGTTTGGCGAATCTTCTCGCAATCACCCCAGGAGCGTCGAGATCACTCCCACAGATAGTGATATCAATCACGAAGTTGACTGGGAAACAGGAGAAGCGGATAAGCCGTCTGCACCTCGCAAAGCGGACTTGGAATTCGAGATACCACCAGATTTGGCAATTTTAATCAATGGATACAACGAAGCTAATGGCCAAGTCTTGACGAAACAAAGGGAAGAGAAAATGCTGGTGTTGGACCTGGATACGGAGGATCTGGATAACATGCGCATGTCGAGCCAGCAAGATCAGATATGTAAAGTTCGGGATATTATTGACAAGGAAAAGAGTATGCGAGACGCAGCAGTTGCTGCAATCATCTTGTTCAACTGTGTCGAGAAACATAAAGACATCGGTCAAGAAATTCAAACGGTGGTTGCGTCGGAGGGTGCTTTCAATCAAGATGCTTTGCATGAGAAGTGTGCAGGTATCGCTACGAAACTTGAAGAGAAAGACATCGAATTGGCCAGATTGCACAAGCAGCTCAAGTCCCTCAGTTTATTACCTACAAACAGCGTTATAGGAGCACAGGAAGCTCAAGAATTGTCAAGCAAGATTGGTATGGAACGTGCTGCAAAACTGTCGCTGGAGACCGAACGTCAGAAGATTTTCTCACGGCTGATGAAGTCGAGCCTTCAAATTCAGGCCATGGTTTCCGAAGAACTTGCTGACAAATTCAGCAATGCAGTAGAAAAGTCTGTGCCTGTGCCTGTGACCATGACCAATGATCGTACAAGTGACTGAAGAAGAACTATTATCGGACATTTTTAAATATTTAAAAATATTGTTGTTGCTGAGACATTATCAATAATACCTGTTATACTTAACTTCCCTCAAATTCATTATATATTGGAGGAGATTCCAGCAGCAACAAAGCCACGCGGCAATACTGAAGTATTTCTGGCGCCACCTAAGTTAGAGATAACCTTGGTGTCCGACCAAGTTGGTGGCACAAAGCTAATGTTTTTCTTGTGCGGTCGTGTCGACGTAAGAGGAGTCTTCTGAGGACCGCCTCGGTACGGGCATGTCACACTCGTATGACGAGCACTACAGCTCCACCTGTTCGTTGCTGTCTCGGTTTTCAAATCGGACCGTAATTTTTGAAGAACAGTCGTAAAGTTCCATTGCAAGAAAACAGCCGTGCTTTGCCGTTGAGGCTCTCAAGGCTGGGGAAATTGGCAGTTACTCACCTGAAGGTTGTTTTAATTGTCCCCTCACAGCAAGCTATAGCGTCAGCGGCAATACGGCTTAGCGTGCTCACCCTGCACATTATTAGCCCCTCCCTGTGCCGTTCGTTACCGTACCATTTGTGAGTCATTTGTCATTAGGTGCTTTCAAATCCCAGGTATGACTTGCCACCCCCCTCCCCTCCCCCTCCCCTGTCGCTCCGCACTGTCTCTCCTCGAGCGTGCTTATAGTGTGGGCAATTCAATTTCCGTTGCGGGTAGGGCGATGAACGAGGTTTTATACCGTAGGATGCTTGGGCATAGTCTATCCAAGATAAAAATCTTGCGGCGAGGTTTTTCATGTTGGTTTTTTTCCGTGCTGCCCTCCGTTCGCAGGCCTTCACTCACGTAAACTCGACGGAAGACGAAGTTCACCAGAACCAGAAGAAGATCATGAGCCTTCGCGGAAGACCCACAAGCAACGGAGGCGCCACCAACCCGCGTATGTCAAACTCGCTGCACCGCTGCATGATTGCACTGTGCTCTAACCAGGCCGTCGCGGAAGGTGTCTGTTCGATGCACTTGTCCCGCAATGGCCGCGTGAGCGGAGTCGGCCAAAGCCAAGTCATGGACAGTCGCGCTACAGGCATGCGGGGGCCACCCCCTTCTTCGGCTGGCATGGACGACGCAATGGCCGACGAGCGGTACTACCGAGCCAGTTCCCATGCCGCCATGCAGCCCCGTGCTGGACCCGCCACGAAGAAGCACAAGTCGTCGCCCGCGGAACCAGTGAATCGCTACGTGATGGACAATAACGGATCAAGTGGCGGTCTGACACGCGAGAGTCTGAACGAGATGGTCAATCAGATGCAGTACTCCAAGAACTCAAGCATGTCGGCGTACGAGAATGACCCGTACGTGGTTGCTCAGGCCTCTGGCAGCACCAACGGCTCGAACCGCTCTGAGTCGGACGGCTCGGTGGATGAGACGAATTTGCGCCGAGAGCGTAACCGTATCGCCGCTCGTAAGAGTCGTCAGCGCAAGTTGGACCGTATTTCCAACCTCGAAGACGAGAAAATGCGTCTCGAGCAGCATCGCGACATGCTGGTGCAGGAGATTCGCAGTCTAGAGAAGAAGGACTCGGGTGTAGCTGCTAACGTCGTGCTGACGATCACGGACAAGGAGTACCAGCAACTGCAGAACAAGCGTCTCCAAATCATTAAGCATGTCGAGGAGGCCTACAACTCGGGCGACATCCTGTCTACGGTCAAGTATTTCCGTGATGACTCTATCGTCAGCGGCCCGCAGAATTCGTCTGTGCACTTACGTGGCAAGGACGCTCTTGTGCTCGACTATCTCTGCACCACTTACCTGTTCGGTGATGTTCGTCTACACCACGCCAAGGTAGACTGCGGTGGACCACGCAGCCAGCACTTCCGCGTCCACTGGGCTCTGTCGGGCACGGTCAAGAGCGCTGGTGTCAGCATGAACAAGGAGTTCCTTGAGTTGATCGAGAGCGTGAAGGGCCGTCGAGTGACAATTGAAGGTGTCAGCAACTTTTCCTTCAGCGGGGACAAGATTGTGTACGTGCATCGCACGGCTGATCAGGCCAAGTTCCTGTCGGCGCTAGTCAACTTGAGCAAGCGGTAAGGTAGATGTACGAGAGCATGTGAAGAAGACAGTCTTCCTCGACCTAGTTGACATTTCAGTGATCTAATACATATTTTGGTATCATTAATCGAGCTCTCGCTGAAGACATAACTAACTACTTGCACACGTCTTGTAGTGTCTGTCACGTTTGCATCCATTTCGGTGGCATTCATAAACAGTAGTAGTGTTGCAAACGCCAGCAATGACATGCGAACTACAACGTCGAGCTAATACTTTCTAGTTTACCATTAATGGAGTATAAAAACTAAGACGCGGCACTTGCTCCGTCTAGATCGCTCGTAAGCGCTTTATGGAGCGACGTACAAGATACCCATATTCTTAAAGTCGCGCTTTTTCAGCGACTTCTTCACAAGCGGCAGAGCCTCCAGAATGGCCCCAAAGTCGGGCCGACGAGATGGGTCGTGATGCCAGCAGTGCTCAATAAGCTCGCCGATTTTCTGCGGAGTTTGGCGAGGTAGTGCCGGGCGCATTTGCTGGCGAGCAACAGCAAAGGCAGCTATAACCACATACAAGCACCATAAAGTTAGATCATACGCATTTTTTTTTTTTTTCAAGCAATAGCGCGATAACCCACCTTGAATAGGCGTTAATCCACGGAAAGGTTGGTCTCTTGCGAGTAGCTCCCAAAGCACAATACCAAAACTGTACACGTCCGCCTTGTTTGAGTATGGTTCGTGGCGAATAACCTCCGGCGCCATCCACCTGTACGTTCCGGTTTCAGCTGTCAGGTCGGAAGAACTGCCAATCTCCAATACGCAGCTCAGTCCAAAGTCGGATATTTTGGCTGTACCATGCGAATCGATAAGCACATTGCCAGACTTCAGGTCACGGTGCATAATAGAACACAAATGCAAATAGTTCATCCCCTGCAAGTGGCAAAACATACAAAGATTAGAAATATTTTCTTCTAGACACAGACAAATGTATGTTCCGTACCATCGCCATCTCTGCTGCCAGGCGGAAGAAGTCGATCGGTCCTCGACGAGCACGGATCAGGTCTGTCAGCGTGCCATTTTCCATGAATTCAAAAACTGCAACATTATACAAGTCAGAGAGAGAACATTCCACCACAGCCAAACCAAAGAGACGTACCTAAGCAGTAACGGGGCGGATTGATGGCCGCTCCGAGGAATAAAACAATATTCGGATGCCGAAGCTTACTGACGACTGCCACTTCGCGATGGAATTCGTTCAGCAGCTCTTCTCCGACTGCTTGAGTGTTGGTAGATGAATCAACGACCTTGGCTGCTACGTGGGTTCCTCGCCACCAGGCGCTATAGGTACTGCCCGAGCGACCACTGCCTACAGCCTTTTCCAGCCGTACTTCATTGAGGTCCAATTTCCACTCTGCCTTGATTTCGTTCTTATCCACCATCTGCAGCACACCCAGCTTTTCAGCCAGACTCACGTTCTCGTTGCTAGCAATTTCCTGTGAGCTCGCAGTGCTTGGTCGTGCTTCTTCGTCCATGCTGAGCCTTCGGAGATTCTGTTCAATATTTGTGCGCAACTCGTCCTGTCGTTCGTCGCTCATAAATGACCCTTTCACGACAAACCGATCCAGCAAGGTGCCATCCGCCGTGGTCATCACGTCAGCGTCTAAAATATTGCCTTTCATCGTGGTCAGCGCACGGGTAATTGCATCTAGAATGTTTTCGCGGTCCAGTGACACCACCACCACCTCGCACACATTTGGCACGATCCTGCATAAAACAAATGCATGTTTACAAATTAGTGTGCTGAACAAATATCTGAAGCCACAATGCAGGCAAACGTACTCTCCATTGTCGTCCTTTTTGAGCTGAGCGTTGACTGCAATTGCTGTCGGATCGCGTTGATTTTGGGCCAGCAAGCGCATGTGCAGCGGCACATCGTCCGGGTTCACGGACAGCGCATATCTTGCTGGCAGACGACGGAAATGGGCCTGCACGGAGGCGAAAACAGGTTCGTACAGGTGATTGAGCACCTTTCGCTGGCCATACGACCCAGAAGCTGACACGTACACGTCGCCGACCATGTGCTTGACAACAGCACGGCACATATCATTAACCACTGAGTCCTTTAGTCCTCGTTGAACACCCAGCGCCGATGGCTTGGGCGCTACAGGGAAATATCCTTTCTTCTCCAAATCAGCCAACGCCTGGTAACTCTGCGCCTTCTTAATACCTGTAGCAGGTTCACTCGGCCCTACAGAGCCGTAAGACCCTGATTGCGGCTTAATAGCTTCAGCAGCACCTCCTGATTCCGCTGCGTCCATAGCAACAATCTTTTGAGACAGAAGTCGCGCACGAGCGTCCACATCCTGCGAGGGTACCGGTGCGGCTGGCGGCACATTTGCACGCAATGGCACGTTCTCTAGACGCTCAGCGATTCGAGGGAGCGAGTTGGGCGAGCGGCCATAGACGCCGAAGGGTGAGCGGCTAAGTACATCCTCACTGCTCATACTGCTGCTGCTGCTATTGCTGTTAAGTTCGCCAGTCTCAAGACGTGCGAGATCGGCACCCACGTGTGAACCGGTACGCCACTCTCGGTACAGGAGGCGCGCGTCCGACGGCGTGTGGACGGGAGGCGACTGGGAGACTTCGGCGGCCAAGTCGTCAGTACTGTTCTTGCGGGCGATAGGGGCAGCAGTGGGGGCTGGAACCGGCGGGGGGAGGCTATTCGGGTTGATGTGCTGCTGCTCGGTGTCTCCGATCGCTTGCATATGTGGTGGACGCTGCGGCGACGCTGCGGTTTTTCTCCTTCGAGCGCCAAGCGGGCGGGTGGTTGCTGTGTGTCTTGTGAGTCGCAGCCTGACTGCGGCAGCGGATAGGGCTGTGCATGGACCGACTTTCGCAAAATCTAACCAATCGTCGATTTTAGCGCGACGACTTGGTGGGGCTAAAATCAGCGATTAGCTGAAAAGCGGCGTCGCGTGGTGTTGAACCTGAGACCAACTGCAACCGAATCCGACGGTTCTGTCAGGATTCGTGCTGCCCAGCATTATACCAGTGGCGTTAATTCAAGCGTTGGCTCCAATGCAAGTTCTGTAAAAATGAGGGATATCCTGTAGCAATCGACTCACTGCGCAGGTGTCGTTGCTGCTTCCACAGTGCGATATGTGGAGGTTGTTCAGTGTGTGATGAGCAATCAAGGTTACAGCGCATTGTGACGCGAGTGAGAATGGCAGATTCAGCGCCCCAAAAAGCCATCGGGGAGGCAATGTTGGTTACATTTGTGGCGGATCACATAACTTATATGCATGGCCTAAGGTGAAGAGTACCTGTGAGGGGGTTGCGTTGGAGTTGCAATGAGCTCGGCGACGAGGCAAATGTGACAGGAGTCGATCTAAAAGATTCACTTACGGTACGAACTGGCGACCTTTCGTTCCGGTCCTTGGACATTGATGATAACTCACTCATCTGCGCTTGCATGCCATGAGTCTTCGTTCAGGGTAACAGCGCTCTTGCAGTCTGCAACTTGCAGACAATCGACAGTGTGCATACATGTTTCAAGGGGGCTATGAAGCACAGGGTGTTTGTTCATCGGCGGCCGCTCTCTGAAGCCCTAGCATTTCTTGTAGCAATCCTGTAAAGAGGAGTCAGTTGTTCAAATGAGAATGGTATATGAACACTACTGTCAGTGTGCTCGGCGAGCTCCGTGCATCCCGCACTTCGCGGACCGATGGTCATCCAAATTTAAGCGCGTGCAAATGTAATAGTATTATCGCACATGTGTTTTTTCTGTGCCCCTTTGAAAGGCGATCTGAGCCAACAATAGATGCATTTTGGTCCTGGACGCCAACCACACACGTTCATTACCCATGGGCTCGCACCTGTCGCTGCTGATCTCGGCAACCATGCTGTTCGCCACGCTCGTGTACTACTACAAGATGGTGCTGCTCACGGAGATGACCACTGAGGCCTCGCTCTTTAACACGCTCTACGCGGAATACGCTACACCGCAGATGATGGACTCAATCAGGTAGGCCAAAAGGTATCTTATTTGTTGTTATTATTATTATTTAAATTTGTGCTGCCTTCTTGCGTACTAGAGCTGTCGAGGAGCTCTCTTTGCCTTCAGATGTGACGCCCGAGCAGATTGCGTGCCACTCACACGATGAAGGTCTCTGGGACCGCCAGTTCGACCACGACTGGCAACGCCTACTGCACTGGTATTTATTTACTATGGATCTCATGCTACTTTTGGCAAGATCGCACTGACAGTGATGTGGTATATCACGCAGGTACCGAAAACTCGTGTACTTCCATCGCATGGGGCTGCTGAACGACCGCTTTTTCCGCGAGTTCCCAGGAGTCTGTACGTAATGGACATCGTTGGCTGCATACATCAGCTTCTTCTGACTCTATGCTCGTTTTGTTTGTTGTAGCGCGAACGCGCGAATTTATCCGCCACGTGGAACCGTTCGCACTAGGATCCTGCCACCTCTATCAGGTTTGTCGTCTACTGCTGCTTTCCATCTACGATAGCTAGGCATTTCTCCTAATCTCTCTCTCGTATATGGCTGTTCTGACAGGAGAGCAACTGCTCTGAGGTGTTCGACTACCTGCGCGGTCTCTATGATCTCCCCAAGCGCGATCTTATCGCTTGTAGTGGACAGGATATCGTTGCTACAGCAACCAAGGCAACCGAGGCGGTAAAGGAGGAGCTATAGAGTATACTAGTAGACATTGAGAGCCAAGCATACCAATGTCTACCACCACCATACGGCAATGACGATCTTGCCTCTCGTGGTGTCGATATGGCTTCCAAGTAAATTGTTTCTTTTACACTGACAAGTTTGTTTACAGTGCCGGCCAACAACAACGTCCAAATAACATTTGACACGGATTTCTTATAGCGTAAGTAGATTCCAACTTTTGAAGATGCTAATTAGAGTGTCGATAGTACTTTGTTGAGATTAACCAATAGTGTAGTAGCTAGTGACAGTGTTGGATTGTACTGCAGTTGGCTTCTGTAGTGAACTCCGCTTCTATCTTCTGTTGGCTTTGTACACGTGCATGTAGCACTACTTTAAAATACAATGGTACTTGGCGCTAGATATCTACGGCCAAGAAAACTTGAGAACCGAACTTGTGCTTCAAAAAACAACGACGCTGGGAAAAATTGACAGTCAACAGCATTGATCTCGCCCCACGTCAATGCCGTTTGCATCCATGTACTGGGAGGTACATGTACGTGTAGTTGCAGTTGTACAGTAAACAATTGGTTTTTTCTACAGCATATTCGATTTGTTCCCCAGCAAATTGGTGAATTTGGGGTTTGTCAATACGCTCGTGTTCGGCAGCGATACATGTACATGCATAGCGCAGATAACCAGCGTAAGTGTCGAAGGAGAGTCACAATTGAGAATGGTACGTGTATTGCATCCTTAGGTCGTGCTGAGTCATTGTTACCTTGGCAAAAACAATATCTCCGAGTTCTGTAGGCACCAAGTGGGAACGCAGGCACACCGTGAGAGGCAACAGCGATTGGCAAGTCGTATAAGCGCCGCGGTGAAGGTTCCTTGAGCATGACCTTGCTCGCCATTGATGAATCACTAAGTCGGTGCTGCTGAAATTTGCAGACTTTCGAAGGCACTTTGATCTAAGCGTACACGCACCTGCACATATACAACTCACATTGAATCTGTACAGGTTGATGGCAAGTTGGACATACCATACTCATTCTGGAATTCCAGGCTTGCGTCATGGTAAGTTGCGTGGCGTTTTGCATCACGTGTTGCTAAGATTTGCCATCAACGGCAAATCTTGGCTACACGCTGCGCACACGTGTGTTTGGCACACTATGGCCGCGCTCTGAAATTCATCATGGGATTTGAGTGCTACAGTCGCGAAAACTGGCTGTCCGCCATGGGCTCGAGTAGACGGCACGCAGAGTCACAATCGATCGAGTGTCATGGCAGGCAGGTTTCCGTCGCCCGTAGCGCCGTTCCCGCCTCTGGTGATGGCGGACAGTGAACGCGACCGACTCGAGTTCCTCGCGCACCGCCTGGTCCACAAGGCGCTTGAAGATCACGACTTGCACCGCCGGAATGGCGCCAAGGTGGACGACCAGCACTGGAAGCTCGTCCGTAAAAGCGACCAACTCACCATGTACAAGCGTGCGGAGCCTAATGTTCTTTACCAAGAAGAAGACGCGATACAACCGGCAACGGCAATTCGGTCTCGGGCTGAGAATGTCAGCATCATTGAAAGCTCAATCACGCAAAGCCGCCCCCGTCAGAAGATGCCGATGTTGCTGCAGGTCGGTGCAATGCAAGGATCGCTGAACGAAGTTATGTACGGAACTGTCGCTGTAGACGGACAAGGAATGATGCTCAAGACAGCTTACACAGAAGACACCCTGCTGGATGGAGAAACGTTGTGCCAGCTACGTGGACCATCAGCCTCCCACCCTTTTCGGTTTTTGGGCGTTAAGTGGGTTGTTAAAGGCACTCCGCACCATGCACTTGCACCGATAGTTCGACCACGCGACCTTGTTTTCTTAGAAGCTACAGGGATTCTGACACGTGAAGACAACAACGAGCGTGTAGGGTATCACTTGATGCATTCGGTCAGCGTGCCTGGGTATGGTCCACTGGATGACAAGAAGATCGTACGCAGTCAAATCTCGTCGTGTATTTTGTACACAGAATCACCGGATACACCTGGAGGCGTGGAAGTATTCATGAAAGCTCGGTTCGACCCCAATGGCAACGTGTCGGAGAGTGTTGCGACTCAGTCGGCAGCTCTTGCGCTCATGTCCGGTGCCAAGATCGGTGTCTGTGCCCAGAACAAGAAACTTTCGTGGCTTTTGCGCTCAAGTCCAGACTCCCCTGTTCATCAACCTACAAGGTCAATGAGCATGACTCGGCAGCGTAGCTGTCCTATTTGCGCCAAGAATTTCAACATGTTCAGTGGCACTGTAGAATGTGAAATGTGCTCAACCGTTATATGTTCCGGATGCTCTGCCAAGAAGAAGTTGGGCTTCGCAAGACCTGGCAGTAAGAGGGTAGTTCTCCGTGCTGTCGCCTTTTGTACAAGCTGCCTTACGCATGCCCGCCGATTGGACGTCTTTGATGCAGCTCGTCAGGAAGTCCTGGCAGGCTTTGGCGTCGACGAAAACAACACGTCAGCCAGCACAACCTCAGTTGTGCAAAAGCCCAGACCTGGTTCTCAAAAAAGTGGACACAACTGTCGACGACGTGACTTGCAGGGACCGAAACAAACGCCGTCTCTAGTAAAAGACCAACCTCGGGCGAGACCTCACAGCGAAGGTGGAGTGGCAAATAAGGAAAAGCCCCGCCGACAACGGGTTAATACTTGGGGGAATGGTGACGTCGTATCTCCAGAATTGGAGACAAATCGCTGGGTTCGACTTGAACGTGAAGTCGCAGAGTCCAAAAATGTTGAGGATATGGATGAAACGGACGAGTTTGGAGAAATCAAGATCCACGAGAGCTCTCTGGTAAAAGTGGACGACCATCGGGTCCACCGCAGTTGTTCTTCCCCTGCGCCCAACCCAGCAGCACAAACTCGAGAAAATGGGCAGGAAGAGTTCATGGCTCGCATTATAGCTATGCGCAACGCAGCTGAGGAGGCCTACATCACAACACGGAAGACCGCCCAGGCTCAGTTCGACCAGCTCTCAAGGGCTCCGAGTCGCTCCGTCCGTTTCAGTCACGTTTGACTCGTGTCGACAGGCCACAGCAATTGTACGATTGTAAAGACACAGGCATCATGGAGCAGCATGGTTCTCGACATTAGTATCGACCACGAAACGTTACGTGGAAATAGCCAGAATTGAAACGGAGATTGATGAAACGCTAGATGTTGGAGTATAACAATATCAACTATGAACTATGATCAGCAAGGACGGACTGATATCGTCTGAACATTCGCTCAACTGACCCCGATGCGACTGCTGGAAAGCCCCAGCATGACGTGCGTTGTTGTTCAAAGGTGTCGCAAGCAATTCCACTCGTTCCTTAGGATCCCGTCTTCGTTAGCTCAGAAACCAATTCACCTTTTACTTCACAAGGGTACCATTCAACCAGATATTCGCCATGAGCTGGCTACAGATGCATGAGGTCACTATTCCATTCTACGAAGGGCGTCCAGGCAAGCAAGTCTTTGCCATCCAACTGCACGAGCGAGCTCTTCGACAAGAGGAACTGGCACGCAACTGGTCTAGCATCACGAGTACAAGTTCCCAGCAGTTCTTGCTGGAGGAGAATTACGATGACAGCAGCAGCATGATCGGCAGTACTTCTGGTACTCGCGTTACCGCCAAGCGGTCGTATTCACAATTTCGAAAGCTTTGGAAGGACCTGATCCGAGCCACGAAAACGCCTTCGACGTCATCGCTATCGCGCTCCAACAGTACCGAGTCAACGCACACAAGACCATCGTCGAACCGTTCGTTGGCTAATTCTTTTCACTCACTTCCGGTAACTAGTGGCGAATCCACGTCTTCTTGTCGCTGCCGAAACTGGAACTGCACGTTCCGTAGTTTTCACTACTTCCTCAAGAGTTATCCATTCCCGTCCAAGTTTCTGCTCAAGCGGAATTCCCCCGCTGTGTTGGAAAACCGACGTCAAGGACTCGAGCTGTTTATCACAACTGTGAGAGGGCTTTTCGATACTTTCCCTCGTCCATTTCTCCAAAGTGTTGATGAGCTAGGAAAATGCCAGGTTCTGGCAGCTTTGAATGTCTTCTTTGGGCTGAATGAGAAACAACAGCTGAACTCGACGACACAAACAACTCTGCAGATGCCTCTTGCTTCAAAGCTACCTGGAAGCAGTCGATGCAGTAGGTCGAACAGCGTCACGAGTGAGAGCACCACGTGCTTCAGCAGCAGCAGTCAGAGTGTAACCAGCAGCAAGAGCAACGCTGATACGGCCCTCGACAGCAACGAACAGCATTCTGAAGATCCTTTGTACGGTGGGATCGAGTATTATCTTCGAGAAGATGATGCAAAAACCAATTCGGATTTCGAGCTTCAAGACGTTCAGGATCTTTCATTATTCGGAGCCACGTCAGCAGATAGAACGTATTTGACTTCGCCACGTCGCTCGTTGCAAAAGCCGAAGAAGTTGCAATCCACTGGCCGGAGATCTCGGTACTATCGCGGTATCAGCATCAGACGCCACACAACTTTCCTGGCACGGAATCCGACAATGTCAACTCGCAGCGGCTCTACTGTCTCTAGTATCACAGCCCCGCAAACATTGCTACCTGGCCTTCCCAAGGTGAAACCACCCAGTGACAATGTATCTTCGATCCGCTCGTTTCTTGATGAGTTCCGGGACCACCTTTTGCTGGACTCGCAGGCTCTGGGCAACTCTGCTGAAGGTTGGAATGAAGATCGTCAGTGGGAACTGGCGTTGTACGTGGCGAGCCAAATTGGCCACGCTTATGCAGTAGAATCCGTTCTGTATCGGGGCACAAGCCCGAACGCAGTGATGGAAGATGGACTGACGAGTTTACATGCAGCATGCCGTGGTGGCCATCGGAGTATTGTGGCAATGCTGCTTACTCATGGAGCTGACGCCAATATTACGGACATCAAAGGTGTATCGCCTTTGATTTCTGCTGTACAACTTGGAGACCTCGAGATTGTGGAAATGCTCGTGGAGTACGGCGCAAATGTCAACTTGTGCAACAATGACAGTGTATCAGCTGTGCACGTGGCCGTTGCTTGCCAAACACTTCCGGTTCTTCAGTTCCTGCTCGACTATGATGCTTTTGTCAACACCAAAAATGCTTTCAATGGCAAGACGCCTTTGCACCTTGCAGCGCAATCCGGTAATTTGCCGATATGTAAGCTGCTTTTGAATTACGGCGCTAGCGTTCACCTCGAAACAGCACGCGGGTTTAACGTTGCAGCTCTGGCCAAGTCACATGGACATGAGATTATCGCAAGGTTCTGCCTCGATTTTGGCAGCAACCAGAAGATCATCCACCGTGAGTCATCTAACGTGACAGCGGACGCATCCACGGATGAGGTTAGAATTGTCTCTGAAGATGGGCATTCGTACGCTGTTTTATAAAAAAATGAAGAAGGCCTCAACGGAATGGCTAGATAATATCTTATGAACTACAATTTTGCTGAAAGAAAATAATACTCTAGAAGTACTTGAAGGTTTTGAACTGCGAAGTCGTTTCAAAAAATATAAATCGAGCACATGAACAAATGAAAACCGATAAATTTACTCAACCTTCATTTGAATTATGGATCGAAGACGAAGTGCAGCAAACAATGCCTCCCATGGCGCTGGATCGGCCGCTCCCATCAACAACAGCGAGTGCTGGGACTCTGTGTCATACCTCGAGAGCGCATTTCATCATGGATTTATGCGACTGCGCCTTAAAACTGGAGATTTTGTGTATCACGAAGACCCAAGGCTCACACGCGAGCTGGACGAATTTTGCGATGTTGATTCAATGCACACACCAAAAGGCCCTGTGATCCTTCTCGGTGAGAGTGGCATGGGGAAGAGTGCATTCCTGGCGAATTGGTTAGTGCGGCGGAAGAAAATGTTCCAGAATTGGCAGTCGTCGTATCCGGAATTCATTTTCTCGCACGTCGTGGGATGTTCAAGGCAATCCTGTTCTGTATCAAACCTGCTCGAACGTATTCTGCGTGAAATCAAAGAGTACTTCGAATTGAACAAGGAGATTCCGGATGTAGAAGAGCGACTGAGCTGGCAATTCCCTCGATTCTTGGAAGCAGCCTCGAAAAAAGGTCGCGTCATTCTTGTGGTTGATGGATTGCATCGCCTCCATACGAACAACGGGGAGAGTATTCTTAAATGGGTTCCTCTCTCATTCCCACCAAATGTCCGTATCATTTTCTCTGGAACTCTCAATTACCCGACTGCTAAGCTACTGCAGCCTCTCAATGTCAATCCTGGAGCGGGACAAGCAGCGCTAATCGTACCCCGTGGCGATGAAGGAGGACACGATGAATGTGGAGTAGGTGGTGATTACTACGAGAAAACCAGTCTCAGTGCTCAAATGATCGAGCGAATTAAAGTGGAGGCTGGGCGTCGCAATTGGAAGCTCATTCAGGTTCTACCCTTAGTGGAAGAGGACCGAAGACGTATCGTCAAGAAATTTATCTCCAAAAACCGAGATACTATCGAGCACGATGAAGATGGATTACCTCGGAAAGTGATGACAGGGTTGCAGCTCTTTGAAATCCAGCAAAACGCCATCGTGGGTGTACCTATGAGCACCTGCCCACACTTCATGAAAAACTTTCTTATCGCGTTGCTGTGGGCTGTGAAGGAAGGTTTCAATATTCACGCTGTGTTTGAGAGTTGGTTGGGCGCCGACAGTGTGGCTCAGCTGCTAGAATCCATACTTCGTAGCATGGAAGTGGGATACACGCCGGACCAACTTTCAACTGATGACGCTATGCAGTTCCTGTCAGAATTCGATGGGGAAGACCCTGTTGCTACAAGTTCCATAGCAAATGTTGCGTCAATCCGAAAACTGTCATCCACCTTTGGTGATGCGCAACTACCTGAATTCTCTGGCCGGAGAAACTCACACCATCGGAACGAGAGTCCAGCAAAAATTGAGCTGGCACGTGCTGCGGCGGAGGCTGCAGTTCGGGAGACAAGTGATTCACTCGATTTTCATCCGCAAGAGGACGCCGAACCTACCACACACACAGGAGTTAACGAAATGAAACGGGTTAAAAGCGTTCACGAGACGAAGGAGCTCTTTGTCAATATGGCACGTACTGATGGAGCTCGTACTCAGCTTTCAGCAACTGAAGGATCTGGGGCGCCACCAGTTGATTCGTATTCATCAGCAAAAGGATCTACCACCAACGCCTTGCTCGAAGCTGCACAGTACAAACTCAAACGTTTCTCCACAGAGCCGAGAGCTGGCAGCGGTGGAATAAACAAAAAGGGCAGCAGACCGGATTATTTGACGGGTGGGCGTACTGTTCGTCCACTTGGGGAGCTGCTGGGTCGAGCTCTATGCCTCTTGTACGTCAGTCGTCACGGTTTATTGCAAAACGAGCTGCGATTCATCCTTAACGCCATTGTAACCGAGGCACGTGGCAGCAATTCCCTCCGAAAACACGAGGAAGGCACTCCATTTAGTCGCAAGACAACTATAGGGCAAGAACGGCTCACAGCATTTTCTGAAGACGAGTGGCAAGCTCTGTTACGAGCATTGCGCACGCTCAGTATTCTTTTTGTTCAGGAGGTGGTGGTGCTACCGATGTGCAAAGACATCCTTCGAGACGTTATATGGTGGAGATACATTGGTAGTGAGCGCGCTGAACAGCAGTACCACCAATGGCTCATTCGATTCTTTCGTATCCATCCAACCACCTTCCGTCGAGTTGAAGAACTTCCATGGCATCTTAAGCGTTGTTACCAATGGGATGCCTTGCGGCAGGTCCTTGTGAATCTGCCAATGTTTCAGTTGCTGTACACCGCTAACTATAAAGCCGAGCTTTTCGGCTACTGGAAGGTGCTCACCGATGGGCCACTGTTGAACTACGGGGCCGCTACCAGCGCATCTGACTCAGCAGTATACGTGACACCTTTTGACGTCGTGAAGGAGTACGGCAAAAGTATCGACGACTGGTATCGGGGTGCCCGCCCCACAACTAAAGTCTTTACAGCCATTGTGCAGCTCGTCACGCGCTTCATGTATGAATTTTGCTTGTCGTATCAACGCCCGTTGCCCCAGTTCACCCACGCACCTTTCGACCTGAAGAGACTCTACTTGGACGGATTCCTGTTTGTTGAAAACTTGCCACACGTGCAAATAGTTGGTAATTCTGCATCTGCACCGCCAGGTAATTCGTCTTTGGGTGGTCTGCCTTCTGTTCAGAGCCAAGTAGCAACGGCTTCTTCAGCGTTACTAGCAGCATTGGACAACTTTCCACCACAAGTACACATTTCTAGTATCGGAACTGCGAGCTTGCCTTCCAAGGACAAGGACGCGTTCAAAAACTGCTTTTTTTTCTATCAACGGTGGATTTGGATCCATTTTCCGTGGCTTGCACTTAGTCGTGAAATCATCATACGAGATCCAGTCATCCCAAACCCCATTCTCGACAAGGCAAACAATTATGGTGCTGGCATTTCGAATCCAGGATTACCCCCAACGATGACGCAGGCAGCATCGTCTAGCTCTCTGATCCCGGTGGGATCCGGTCGGGGACGTCCTGGGGAAGGAATTGATGAAGAAGTTCGGCGGCATGATGGGGACGGCAATACATCGAAGGCGGCAACTCTGACTCCATCACAATCAACAGCTCGATCGGCACTTTTCGATGCTCGATTTTGGGATGTGAAAAAGAGTATGTTTGACCCCACCACTCGTCGACCTCGAGGCGCGATGACAACTTCACAATTGGCTGCTGTAAAGAATGCGAGTGTCTTGATGACATCCGCATCGACTTCGCAGATCAACAAAACCTTAGATGTTATATCTCCGGAAAACCTCTATCGTAAGAAAACGGCTTACTCAACAGTGAAGGGTGTGTTAGCATCATCTGTCCGTCGACTCCCAAGTGCAGCTCTGAAATCTTCGGCGTCGCTGCCATCACTATCGGAACAGCCTGCAATTACAGTCAACCAAAATGACTCTGCATCAAAAAATGATTCGCAGGAATCCCCGATAGTAAATCGCTCAGCTTCTGTTTCGTCACCCCTGCCGCTTGTAGAAGAGACCAACGGGAAGTCAATGCCCTCGAAAGAGTTGAAGCTGGACAGTATATCCAGCACAGAGGACTTGCTCACGGTCGCCACATCTTTCGGCTTACCAGCCCATTTCCAAGACTATCCGCAATCCGACTGGGACCTCAAACAGTCCTACAACCATCGCGTTGTCCTCAAACTCCAGACACTGTACGATACCGTCAAAACCGAAGTCGCACAGAAACAAAAGTATCTGGACGAAGTCAAGCGGAAGATTCGAGAAACTGCCAGACGCTATGATTTAACAATGCGTGAGTGTGACATGGCAAAACATGCTGCCGAAGAAATGAGCTCTCGTCTCGCCAAACTGGAGCATGTGATGAAAAATATTGATCACCAGGAGAAAACTCATCGCAAATTGATACGTGGGTGTGAATTGTTCCCTGCCTGTGCACCAACACACTTCGATACCAACAAAAAGGAACTGCGGTTGCTCCAGATGAAATTGAGAGATCTCCAAGCCGAAAAAAAAGTCTTGCACACGAAGAAAACCCATTTGCAGAACGAAGAGCTTCCTCTCTTGCGAAAAACAGTTGATAAGAGCAAACGATTGTTGTCTGCGGTAGTGGACAAACTTGAGCGCGCACGTGAAAAGGTAGCACATGACCAGGCTTCTTCTGACAAGCTATATCAACGGCGATTGGAGATGATTGAAAGTGTTCGAACAGCGACTGGTAAAGGATCCAACTCCACCACAGAAGAAGATGCCCGAAGACAGATTCGGCAAACCTTTAGTGCAACAACCCGCTCACTAGCTGCTAAAGTTGCGCTGCAGCAGTGTGAAGCCATGTGCGAGAAGATCCAGAAAGCAACCGGGTTTTCCAAAATGGAGCTCATTCTCCAGAAATTCACGCGACGAGAGGAGCTCAACGCAAGTTTTGAGGAGCAAGCCAAACTATATGAAGCCCGTCTCAAACAGATCAAGCTGAATCAGGCTGAATTGGAAGAGCAACTGCACTCATTAGAGCTCTCACAGGTCACAGCTTCAACAGAAGACCCGCGGTTACTGGAACAAAAGCTTCGCGCTGCTGAAGTGGAGCTTGCACGAGCAGAATACACGCAGGCGAGTCTTCTCACAAGCTCAAAGGAAGTAATTGCTGGAGCTGCCAGAATTGTGAAGCTCATGGGCATCACCAACTGCTTCGATCCGCATCAAAACGCCATCCCAGCTTCACGTCTGTGGCCTCCACCTGTAGGTTACGAAGGCGAGAACAGCCTCACCTCTGAGTTTGAGACACTTGAACCTCCAGCAATCACATCACTGCTCCAGCTCTGCCAGGACCGAGCGACGCTCATGATCGACGCGGTACGGTCCCCTGCTACACTTGGTTCTTGTCGATTGCACTGATAATTGTAATCTTCCTTGTTGTGTAGATCGAGGGTGCTAGAAGCGATCCAGACGTCAACTTCTCCTTGGTAGGGAGTATTCTTTGTATGCCAGCTCTTTGCGTTATCTTGACTGGGTTTTCTTGTCCAGATCGCTGATTCGACAGTAAGAAATCGTCGTCGAACTGTTCGTGGAGGCGACGAGAAGACTACAGCACGATCAAGTCGTTACCGTCGGACTCCACAGCTCAGTAGTGTAGTTGAAAAGAGCAAGGATAAAGAAAAGGACCGGGTGGGCTTCGATCGCGGCGCTGTGCCTCCTCTTGCTGCCGCAATCAGTGCAGTTATGGCCGCAATGACGACGCAGTCCAGTGTAGAGGAGGGTGAGCAAGGTCCAAGTGAAGAAGCGGATGTTCTCTCGAGAGAAGCCATCAAGACCTCCAGTAGGAATAAGTTGGCACAGAGGAAGCGAGGCAACAGTAACGTCGGACCAGGTGACATCGAGCATCATGATGTGTAGCTAAATCTGTAGCAGTAGCACCGTGAATGTCGTCTGAATGTGAACGAAGCCTTACCCAATCAAATAGTTTCCATAGTGCTAGTAGAAATGAGGAGTGAGGCTCAGCGTTTGAAGGCGCACCTGACGGCTGCGTTTGCCGAGATCGAGCGGTTGAAGCCTATCTATCTCCATGCTATCGAGAAACTGGAAGGTAGCACGTTGCCGAATCTGTCACCGCACTCAGCGGTGCAGTGGTTCGAAATGGTTCGTCTCGAATTTCGTGGAGTCCGACGCCTATAACTAAAACTTTTATACGCTGCAGTATCTCCGGGTAATAGACTTAGGGCTGCAGATCCGCCGCGGTGAGATTCGCCACCGCACCATACATCGCTTTAAGTATCCATGTATGCACACGACTGGGACGAAAGGAGCTGTGCACTCGGGTGGGTGGGCGCATGTTAGATGCTCATAATTTGCACAGTGTCTGATGGTTATCTATTTGAAACAGGCCTGAGTATCGACGACGGGAATGCAATCTTTTGTAAAATGAAAGAGCGGAAGTTAGTGAAGGAAAAGCGTCTGGATGGCTGGTTCATGAAGATGGATACGCTGGATACGGATGAAATTGGATCGCTGGACACACGAGTTAAGAGGTGTCTCGAGGATTTCCGGATACAAAAGAGCGTATTTTATGATCGACTGGATATGACTGGTGAAGATCCTCATGTGGAGATGCTAGTGCTCGGGGGACCTGGTGTAGCTGGTCCGATCCTGGCGAAGGCCACGCGAACATGCTATAGTCCAACGAAGTGTTCATGCAAGGAAGATGCTAAACCCTGGGAAGATTTCAGCCTGAAGTCGAGTTCTCCAAAGGCACAAAAAGTGCTACCTAAACGAGGTGTCGGGTCAGCAGAAGACGAGGATGTGGGCATTATAGATATCAAACGCCAATGCGGTATAATAGAACCGTCACGCGAAGAGGAAGACGCTTCACTTGACCGTGATGCGGCCGAGTTAGTGCAACGCCGCAAGCTTCGGATGAGAACGAATGCTATCACAGTTGGGGTGCTAAAATCACTTTCAGCACAAGATATTTACGAGAAAAAGGTAAGCTTTGCAAGTTGTGAAAAAAATTCGTTGGAGCCAAGCAAGCACTCATCTTTATGGCTATAGTGCAAGGGAAATGGATCAAACCCAAGGGAGCATATTACTGAAGTGCTGAAGGTAAAGCAAGGATCACATCTGCTTAACCTATCCAGCATTGGATTTCATTCAGCAGACGACCTACAGGACCTGGTGGACGTATTTTCGACTACCGGATTACCTCCTGTGAAGGAGTTGGACCTGTCCAATGGGTTCTTCGATTTTGCAGCCTTTCGGGTGCTATTACAGCTGTTGCGAATACCGCTATTGCGTCAATCTATTGAGAAGCTGAGCCTCCGCGGACTGGCAGTTCCCAAACGCGAAGATTTCGCTCGTATTGTGGGACTTCTAACAGGTGATAGCAACTCTTCTGTTGGAAATCTACCAGTACTCAGCAACCTGAGGACTTTGGATCTTTCGTTCAACACGTTGAGGTATGACGAGATGGTTCAGTTGCCGCCACTGCTGTCTAGCCTGCCACGTCTAGAAGTTCTTTCGTTGGAGTCTTGCTTTCCTGAACCATGCGTATCATTTGAATCGACGAGTGATGAGAAAGCGGTCGTAGAGACCATTCGCCATGCTCTAATGGAAGTAACTACCCGGCTAGAAAGATTGAATTTTGGCTCAAATTGCGTTGCGACTGAGTCGAGCTGGATGGATGCGCTTTTCACACCTGGGAGCACTGTGCGAACCATGGATCTGCAGGGAATAAGTAGCTCGTCGGCCAATGAACCAGACGCGATGGACATAGACTGGCAAGCTGGGGAAGCATGGGACCTTCAGCAGATTGAAACTTTGAAGTGGTCTTCTAATGGTGCCAAAAGTTTTTATGAAGACAAGCTACTTCGCGCGCTTTCGGCTGAATTGCAGAGCGGGCTTGCACAGTTGAAACATCTTGATATGGAAATGATTATCGCTGCTGGACAAGAAGGTTTTCAAGTGGAGCGAAAGATTTCAGACATAAGCATGTGTATTGCTGACTATGGAGTTTTGCAGTCGTACCGCTTCAGCTGCCACAGCCACAACAAAACAATCTCGAACGGGGTGGTTGCATCTATCGGTAAGCTACTTGAGGATGGTCTTCGTGAATGCGAGGCCTTTGCGTTGCGCGTACCACAATTATACATTGGTGCTCGTGCAATCTGTGACTTGCTGTCCTGTGCCATCCTCCCAAAAATGGGAAAAATGACACTGGCAGTTGGGCTCATCCTTGGTGATCAGGACCTGCCAAGCTCTGCGTTGTGTTTTCAGCAAATGCAATCTCTTCACGACCTCACGCTTGAGCTTCACGCAGTGGCGGAAGATCCGTCTGAGGATGCTGCAATTGCATTATCACAAGTGCTGAAACAATCGTGGTTAGCAACTCAAGATGAAAAGCGTACATTTGATCGGTCCGCAAAGGCGAAGCGCTCGTTCTTGTCCACGAAACAGCAGAAAGTAGGCAAGTGGATTTATCGATGTCGGTTTTTAAAAACACCAGCGCCATGATAAGTACCATCAATTAATACACGTACCACCTAGGTCTCCTCAGTTGTAGAAACCTGCATACGGGTTGCTTCCAGACTGTGCATTTCACGCAAAAGAGCTTTTGCTTCCTCTTTTTCAGGCCCTTGCATGTCTAACAGGCGGTTGCAGAAGATTGTCGCCTCCGGAAATTTTCCCAACTGCTTGTAGTAGTTTGCCAGAAACAGAATCGCTGCCAAGGCTTGGGGTGTGTCTACTCGAATATTTCCACCACTACCAGGAAGGACAAGTACTTCTCCTTCAGTTTGGCCTGGACTACTGCGCTCAGAGCCAGCTGCTTTCTTGACACCATCTTGATCTTGCATTAAGGATGTTGGCGCGCTTCGCAGCCCGAGGTGCATTTGATAATACTTGGCTGCTTCGAGTTGACGCCCACGTGCTGCATACAGACGACCCAGGTGGTATGATGCGATTCCTTCTCGGTCTTGGTTGTTGACAGCACGATGGAAACACGCGAGGGCTTCATCGACTTTGTTCAGCTTTTCGTAACACCCGCCCAAAGCACACCACATCCGCGCATCGTAGGGCCGAATTGCCACGGATTTACGGTAATAGTAGATGCTGTACAGGAACATGTTGAGGATCTCGTAAGCCTGACCGAGTCCATACCAAGCACGATAGTCTCTCGCGTTGAGATCAACAGCGTGGCGGTAGGCCTCTACAGCTGCACTCGTATTTTTCATCTCGATATACTCGTGACCAATGAGAGTCCACGCCGACAAGAAGTTCGGATCCAGTTTCAAGGCGCGATGGAAGTAAATAATCGCGCGATCGTGCTTGTTCTTGATAGAGTAGTAGTTCCCAATGATGCAGCATGTCTCCGGTCGATACTTCTCTACTTTGAGAGCTCGATGAGCTAATCGGCTGAGCTCAGTTTTATCTTCCTTCACGTAGAGCACGTTCGAATACACGTCCATGTTTTCTACTCGATGCGGGTCTTGCGCTGCTAGTCTTTCAAACTGTTCCTGAGATTGGTCGAAATCTCGAATGTGGTAGCTAGTCAGTGCTTGTTGCGCCAACAGATACGTGCTGTGTGGAAATTGTCCTTCTAAACTCGTCAGCAGGGCACGTGCAGCATCGTTCTGTTGTTGGTCAAGTAGGACGTGTGCTTGAAAAAACTGAAACATCCATGGGCAACTCGTTGCCAGTATCACTTCTTCTTCCTGCAGTTATCATAAAGTTAGACAACGGCAGTGTAATTCCAGACAAGTTGCAACGTACATTGGAAGTGAAAGGTGAGTGTGCTGCTAGTTCCATCCAAGCTGACCAATTCCAAGGATAGCGACGAATTGACTCAACCAGGATAAATCTTGTCGTCACATCGAATGTTATCGTGGTGGCTGTACCTGGTTCACCCTTGGCCAATGTTGGATTGTTCGTACCGTTAGGATCATGTACTTGCTGGCGCTTTTGTTCCTCAGCAAAATCTGCACGATGGCGAGACTTCATACTGATAGGCGTTGAGGATTGAGTTTGAGTACTTCCAGCACTGGTGCTGTAGCCTAAGCGCTTGAGGACGACAGCATAGAGATAGAGACCAAACCCATCGAGCGAATTCTGCTGATATGCAGTACTTAATGTCAGGTACAGTTCCTTTAGATGAGGATTGCTGCCTTGGCGATACAGATTGCGATCCATCTCTGTCAGAAAGAGACATATGTAAGCACCACAAACATGTAGGATATAGATTTCAGCAAATACTGCAGACCTTTGCTACTTCCTGTGACGTTCATCTCGAGATCCATTTCCTCCTTTGCCTTCTCACCAGCCTATGAACATATTATCACAGCAAACATTGTGTGTAAGTCAACAGTATAGCAGTGATGCGGATGCAAGTATTTTCCTAACCAAATACAACGCGTAGTATTTGAGGAAACGTGTTTTTTGCGATGAGCACCAGGATGTATCATCACCACTCTCAGGCCCTGAACTGCTGTACAAAAGCATGTGGTGCGCACGTAGATACTCGCCCACATCAAAACAAGCTTTGGCAGCCTCGAAGCGGTCGACCTCCGCCCAGTCCTCAGGCTCGTCTTCACCCTCATCAATTCTTGTAGACACGTACGACGACCGGCCGTGAGCTGCATCGCCCATGCCAAGGAGAAGCTCTGCCGCAAATTGCGTAGCTTGCTTCAGCCCACGGACACGCAAGTCGCGCACAGCTGCGCGTAGCTGTGCAGCAACCACCGCTGAGTCTGTCTCCGCCATGGCAGCACAGTGTATCCGAATGTCGTTATATCGAGGTAAAAGAATGACACGATGACTTCAACGTACAGTATCGGATAGTGCAGAGTGCACCGCACGTTGAATTGCACTGCATTCTGTTAGTTGACTACCTGTCCTCCTCTAACTCTACTCTTGGTTTAGCACACGACTAGCAAAATCTTCTGCGCTAAGATCTGTAGGTACCGAGCCTTGCGCAAAGCTGGCATTGCCACCTCCTCGACCACCAAATGGCTTCACAACTTGCTGTAATAACTTGCCAGCGTGAATGTTCGCCTCGGCGTTGGCAATGCACGCTACTTGCGAGCCCAGCAGTACTAGCAGAACGCCGTCATTTTCAGCTTGTTCAGCAAGGAATTCGGCACGACGCTTGAGCACCTTCGAGAATTCGCCGCCGCCTGGAAGTTCCCACGCATGAAGTTCGACGCACGGCACACTAACTGCCCCGTTAATAGGCCCAGAAGCAAACGGTGACGGAGGAAGCATGGCGAGTACGTCACCAAGCGCTTGGACTCGACTCTCAAGCTGCTTCATCTGCTTCTGCATTTTTGTGACGCGTTCCGCAACTTTGGCTGGCGTCGTAGAAAGCTGGTCCGCTATCTCGCTCAAAGCCTGCGCTTTCGACTGCAAATACCGAGCGCCAGTTTGTCCTGCAACTGCCTCCACACGCCGCGTACCGGCAGCCACAGACCCTTCACTAACTAACACAAGTGGAAACACCTCACGCACGTTCTTCACATGGGTTCCACCACAGAACTCACTTGATACAGGCTCTTCATAGGTATCACCACCTCCACCAACGCGAACGACACGTACGACATCCCCGTACTTCTCGCCAAAATTGCAAATAGCGCCACTACGCTCAGCCTCATCGCGTGGCAACTCAACTGTTGTAACATCCAATTCTGCTGCAGCAAACTCATTCACCCGTTCTTCCACTCTAGCCATTTCCTCAGAGGATAGAGCCCCAAAATGGGCAAAATCGAAACGGAGACGATCACTTGTGACGTGTGACCCTGCCTGCGTTACGTGTTCACCCAGTTCGGCTTTAAGGGCACGTTGCAGCAAGTGAGTTGCTGTGTGGTGCACTGCGCACCCCGACCGGAACTTGCGGTCGACATGTGCTTCCACAGTAGGCTCGTTGCTGTCTGACGAGGAAAACAGGGCCGAAATATCTTCATACGTCATACCTTTAGGCAGCAAGCACTTGAGCACGATAGCATCACTCTCCTTAATCGTGCCTTCCACAGTGATAGCAATGCGCTGAGATGCATCAGCACCTGCTACCACAAGACGCCCACGATCTCCAACTTGTCCACCGCTTTCAGGGTAAAACGGACAATTATCAAGAATGACACTAAACCGAGTTGAAGCCCCCTTGCCGTTGTCTGAAGTGGACCAACTATCCAGCACACGGGAGTTCGGGACGCTCAGTTGCTCATAACCCACAAATTCACTGGCAAGTTGCTCTACTGGAGATCTTGACGACTGGCCCCCAGCAGGAGAAGGTTGAGTATGATGACCTGCGAAGGCACTGCTGTCACTGGCTAGTTGTTTGTGAGTTTTCATACAAGCTTCGTAGCCCTCAATGTCAACATTGAGACCCTTTTCTTCCGCTAGCACTTGGATAATGTCAACTGGAATGCCGTAGGTGTCGTATAATCGAAAAGCGTCATCGCCCGATAACATTGTCTGAGCAAGCTGGGCCTTGGAGAAAGCCTTTTCAATGGCCCCGCGACCATTTCGTAACATCTCGTCAAACGCTCGCTCCTCGTTGAAGACAATCGCTTGCATCTGTTGAAGACCTGCAGCTTCAGCCCAACCTGGTACTGCAATAGACGCCAAAATCCCATTTGAGCCACCCTGAACGCCGAGTTGTTGTGCATGCCGAATGGCGCGCCTGATGATACGGCGCAGAACGTAGCCACGACCAACGTTAGACGGGAAGACGCCGTCTTGTAATAAGGCATACGTTGCACGGAGGTGGTCACTGATGATTCGTAGCGTCTGAATCTCCTTTCCAGTCCCGAAAATATTCTTACTTGGATTAAGCTCGTCTTCAAGTGCACTTGCAAAAGACTGACGAGACGTAGACAGACGATGCGCATCCAATACTGTGGCTACCTCTTGCATCAGAGGCACAAAAATGTCTGTGTGATAATTGGATGGTACCCCCTGAAGAACAGAAGCCACACGCTCAAGACCCATGCCTGTGTCTACAGAGCAGTTGGGAAGTGGATGCAGCTCGTTTTCACCTTCGTTGCGGAAGTACTGCATGAAGACGAGATTCCAGAGCTCCAAGAAACGTTCGTCTGGGTCAGTGATGTGATCCCCCAAGTCCCAAAACACCTCTGAGCACGGACCACATGGGCCCGAATCGCCCATCGCCCAGAAGTTTTCATGCTCGTCCAGTTCCAGAATCTTGTGGTCCGGTAGTCCTGCGATCTGCTTCCACAGACGACGGGCTTCATCGTCATTCTGAAGTACCGTGACATGTAGCCTGTCAACAGGCAACCCCAGCTCTTGGGTGAGGAAACGCCAACACATCGTAATGGCCTGCTCTTTGAAATAGTCGCCGAAGCTGAAATTCCCCAGCATTTCGAACATGGTGTGGTGTCGGC
The DNA here is from genome assembly GCA_031305395.1 of Phytophthora citrophthora. Taxonomy (NCBI): domain Eukaryota; phylum Oomycota; class Peronosporomycetes; order Peronosporales; family Peronosporaceae; genus Phytophthora; species Phytophthora citrophthora. The sequence continues at coordinate 1,753,804 of JASMQC010000006.1, forward strand.
GAGTCAGTCCCACCTGCTCGAGATCGTTGTGCTTCCCACCGGCACGGACACAGCGCTGCGCCGACGTAGCTCTCGAATAGCCACGCGCATCAGCTCCGCCGTCAAGACCTAGAAATGCCTGCTTGAACGGTACCATTCCGGCATTCACGAACAACAAGGACTGATCACCACCAGGCGGGACCAACGATGCGCTTGGAACTACACGATGCCCCTGCGCCTCAAAGTACTTCAAAAATCGGCTCCGCAGCTCCGCAGACGGTAGAGAGTGAAGGTTTCGGGCCGAGAGTATACGCCCAGCGCCCGGAAACCGCGCGCATTTGTGTAGACGCAGCATTGGGCTGGAGTCAATTGCTGCGATCACCACCTCACAGTTTTGACTTGGTAGATAAAAACTCCCACCCTGTTTTGGTAATGAAACTAACCTAATTCAGTATATTCCCACGTCTTTTTTTCTCGACAAATCTAAACTTTTTGATAGGGATGGAAGCGGGAGTGCAATCTCCGAACAGTGGGCGCGACATGGAGGAGGAGATGCAGCACGTCCTGCAGTTCCTGGACACTTCGCTAATAACTCCTCCGTCCGGAAGCGATCTCGTAGCGCAGCAAACTCGTCCTCGACTTCCGCAGGGATCTCAAATACCGCAGCAGCAACCTCCCACGACGGAACAGTTGCGAGAAATAACGCCGATGCAGGAGAACGACGGGTCCGCTGTATATAATGAACTGGGGGAAGTTATCGTTCTTCTGGGGTCACTTGACGCAAACGACACTGAGCCGACACTTCTCCAGCAACAGCAACAGCAACAGCAACAGCAAGATTCTGCTTACGGTGGCAACATAAGCGCTGGACTTCCCCCGACTGAGCTTCCACGCTCGACAGCGCCCGGTGCCGTGTCACAAAAGGTTCAATTGCCTCGCTCTACAGTTACGAGCAGCAACAACAGCGGTGTAGATAGCATCTCACCCATGGGGTTGCTCAACGGGCCAACCATGTCCCCCGCCACAATTAACTGGTTGCAAACACTCGTGCCATCTACAAGCACCGAGAGCCTTACTGGCCTCATTTCGCCAGCTACTTTGTATGGTACTGGAGGTGGGTCGGCCAATGGAACAGGTGGGGTCGTCGGTGGTGCTGGATCAAATGTCCTAACTGACGGAGTTGTTGGATCGAAAGGTGATGGGTTACCCCGGTACGTTTATCTTGTCATTTAGCGCTGCATTTCTCGTGGTTTGAGTATTTTGTTTACAGTTGTCGGTTGGTCAACTGAGCAGGACGCCATCGTGTGAAATTATCGACTGGAAGGCTTACAACGAGTCGTGTGGTGACAAAACGCAAAAGGAACCAGCAAAGTGGCGCGTTATCCCTCAACATGGCCCGCACGCTGCTGAATCAGGAGTTGGTTCCAGTAGTACCACGAGTGGCAAGCTTCCACCGGGAGGCGGTGTACCGACAAATGCCTCAGATTTATCTGCACAGCAGCAAATGCGCCTTGCTGCGATGAGGGCAACAGAAGAGAAAAACAAACGGAAGGCACTTGTATCACCAGAGTATGTTCAGTATGGAAATCCGGTATCTATGGTTGCTCCCGGTGTGACTCGAGATCTTACTAGCGGCATCAAGGTGGAGCCTGGGTTGGTGCAGTACGTGACAAAGGTCCCGGAACCAACAGGGCGTCGACCATTCAAGAAGTCCCTCCATCAGGCCAGTGCCACGGGTGTGGAACAGCAACAACCGGAGGGTATGATGCCTTCGCCGTCTGCTTCATTGGCCAATACCAAGGACGATGATGTGCGTTGCAAATGCACAGGGAAATGCCGCAATGCTCGTTGCGCTTGTGTGAAGGCTGGATTGGTGTGCGGTGTTCAATGCAAATGCGTGAGCTGTGCAAACCCGTTCGTACCAATGGTACGTGAGGGCATCGATATTACGCTGATGGTGCGAGACATCTGCCTGATGCAGTACCTGTCGAAGATCAAGGATATGCAAGAGCTACTGGACTCGACCGTGAGCTACGAGTGCTGTGAAGGAGGAGGTGGTGTTGTACAAGTCAAGCATACGGTGGAGAACGGTTTTGCCTGCCCTCACTGTGGTGCGCATTTTACTTACTCATGGTGCAATAATCGGCTGTGTCCTGACGCCAAGAAGCCACGTCGCCATTGTGCCAAATGCCGTCGCTGTGGAGACCACCGCAACCAGCACTGTGATCTATGCAATCACTGTTATTTCGCCGGCGTGGCCAACAGCTTTCGTTGTAGCTGCCAGTCGGCAGGCAGTGGGAGCGGTGCCAAGACACGAACAGTGGTGCCTAACCCAGTGCGCCGAAGCACCGAATCTGTCAGTCATGGAGACAGTGATAAGCACAACGAGGCACAGCTTTTTGGGGCTGTCAATCCAGCCGTCGAAGGTTCTGCGCGAGACGAGAACTTAGATGCCAACAGCAGTAAAAAGGCTGGAGCTGAAGAAGAGGTCGACGACTCTTGCAGAATGCAGTAATAAACGTGTTATTCAAAGTGTACGTGTATGATGGAGCAACACTAGTTTAAGGTCCTTTCACCAGTATGCACCACACAGCAGCAAAAAAAAATGCCAGGACTGGCCGCAAAGCATGAGCACGAAGACTTCGCGAGGAGTTCTCGAGACTTGGCGTGCACACCACCAAAGGTTTATCCGTATCTGGGTCTACAGCATTGTCTTTAAACGGTGAACCGGGGTACGGTGCTCGATAGTAGACCAGTTTCTGATCCTGTGATACAAGTGAAACAATTGAGTTAAAAACACATTCAGGAATTTGCACGAAAGAACTTTGACAAACTTACCACCCACGTAGTGCTGATCTCTGCAGAGCGAGCATTAACATACTTCGGATCTCCACACCGCCAAAGATCGCTCGAATATTGGCACGCAGTCATGAAATTCTCGCATACACTGCGACATAGCAGCAAACTCCGCCCCTCGGAATCGCAGCGCGGGAAGCTGAGCCAGCAGAAGTAGTTTCGAAAGGCGTTTTCGCAGTCCGGGTTGTCTGTGAACCGCGGCGTTATAGCACGGGACCCACCCCACTCATCTGTATCGTCGTCTGACATGGTCGTGTTCGTCTCGTAGATCTTGCGCTGAGTTACTAGGTTTGTGAACATCTGCTGTACAAAGCGATCTTTTGAGAGGGCCGAGTGATTGTACCATAGACTCTGGTAACGAGGTAGGCAAGCTCTATAGGGCACAACCGCCTTGCAGAATGGCATGAGCAGGTCAAAGTCCGTCGGGTCCGTGCACTCACCCGTATCTGTGCCATCGAGTATGCATGCATCGACGAATATCGCCAAGCTGTAGATCGCACAAAGCCATCGCAAAGTATGCACTGCACTGATTCGCGGTGGGGCTGTCATTATGGACAGTATCAAATGGGAATAGTCTCGAGGATCCGAAGTCCAGAAAAAAAAAAAAATTGCCCCCTAATAATAGCACGAACAGTAGGTCTCAGTCTAAAAATGACAGCTTTTGTAATTCCATTAACGAACAAGTTTTGTCTCCTACTTCTTGCGCTTCCGATTGTCTCCGTCTGGAAGACTCTTCTCCACTGTTGCAACCAGGGTCACTTTCGCCTTCGCAAATAATTCCACTTCCTTTCGAAATGCCTTTCTCTCCTTTCGTTGTGCGCGAAGAATCGTCTTGGAGCAGCCATATGCAGCTTGAGATAAGTTAAATCTGGACAAATACAATTGCTGCATTGCCAAGTCTTCTGAGAGTGGAGAGCACAGCTCGTTCTTCAAGACTGTGATAACGTGACCAGTAGATACACAGATTTTAATTGAGTCCGACAGGAAGTACTGAAGAACAATTCCCCGCTGGTGCCCCATGGGCCTCGCACCCGGACGGTAAGTCTTGACGATATTTCCAACTGCGAACTTCAGAGAGTCAACCAGGCCTCGAAACTGAATAAATGTCTGGCTTTGCGTTCTAGCAACAAGCGGTGACCACATTTGTCGAGGGCGTACAGCAGGGTCTTCACACGTCTTCCACGGAATAACTGAATCGTCCACGCTATTTCTACTTGGAGCTGGCTTGATGAAGTCAGGAATGGATGCCTGATAGCTGTTACCGACATTGGGCTTGGGGCGACCCAGGCCACTACGAATGGCTTCATTTTCAACAACTTCCAATGCCTTTTTGATGTTGCTTCGGTTCGGATAGTACTTGTAACGACACACAAAGTATCTTTTTCCTTTCTCGCGATACCCACGTTTGATCTCATCCTGGATGTCGTTATATTCCCCAGGAGATACCACCTGGCATACCTCAATCACAGCATCGATAGAGTTTCTATCCTTGTGTGGCGACAGAAACACCTCGTTTTCCAGAACTCCGCCCTTGATCAAAGCCTTAACCTCGTCTTTGACGTCATAAGGCTTATAGTACCACTGCGCCATGAAAGTGGATATAGCTCGGTCGCGCCGCTGTGAAGTTTGGACTGAACTTACCAGAGCAACGTAAGGGTCATCGTCGTCCCCTGAATCGAGAATAACACAGTCGCCGACCTGTACGTGAACGTAATCTCCAGGCGAGTCACTGTCATCCGATTCTCCATCCTTGGCCTTCTGGTGCTTCAATGTCTTATCACTACCCTTTTTTCCTTTGCTGGTTTTTGGGAGGGGCAATTGCTTCGCCTTTGCTTTGGTTGCACCACGGGTTTTAGGACCTTCGACCTCTGAGTCCGATGTTGCCTGCCTGCCTCGTCTAGACATCACCCGTTTGGGTGACGATTCCTCGTCAGTGCTCGTTGTGTCTCCGCTCTTTGCATCCTTAAATTCCTCACCAATAGAACTGTGCTGGTGATCATCCACAGACTCGTCTGAGCTTTCCACATGCTTCCCACGTCCAGGCGCCATATTAGTCACCTAACGCCGGGATCTTCGAGTCGTGTCACGATACTAGCAAGAACTTAGACACTGGCACCTCAGCCTGCCAGCTTCGCGCACTGCAAACACAGATTGGTCGTCGCTCCCCAATAGTTCTGGCCGTCGCGCGCTGCTTTGTATAGTGCGCAGCATGGCAAAAGAAAAACAAGCCATTTTAATTATTTTGACCAATTAAAGCCACTTTCACAGTTTTATTCATTTAAAACGCAACCGGTTTTATACGAACAGTGTGTGGGGACACGTAGGCCAAGGAGAAGCGGGAGCCAATCATGCGGCAGTGGTAGCTATGATGTCCAATATTGAAAGCAAGTTAAATGCTCACGATCTTAACAAAGGACGCCCCTCTCTCCCCGCCCCAAACTTTGGGGCCAAAGTGAATTAAACACATGTAAGAAAAGATCGCTTCGAGAACATTCCATCATGGCCAAAAATAGAGGTGTGGTCAGTTTTACATGCTAGTGCCATAGTTCCAGCGTAATAACCCTACCACTGATGACACATTTTAGTTCAGAGGTATCTCTTCCCGCTCAAAACATATTCACGATCGAGCACTAGCTCATATTAAAGATCTCAACAGTTAAATTTGAATTCATATCAGCACCCGGCCTTTACAGTTAGGGTGGAGCGATTTGACATAACATATCAAGTACTGAGAGGATGCCCCACAAGCACGACACCCTTGGTTGCGTTAATAGCTGTCCTTGGGTTTCAATCATAGCGGTTAAACCACCCGACCTTGTATGTGATCTCGGATCTCGTATAAACGTCTAATTACCCCAATGGACACATGTGTTACTTGGCCGCCGAGACGTGTGTGCTGCTTTAGGTCGCCATTCGAGTGCTTAGCAGTCGTGACATTGCAAGTGAGCCTGATGAAGGGAAGACTGGGAAGGGTCGCCAACTCCGGAAGACAATCTCGACTCTAAAAGATCACGACATACTCCGGAAGATGGACTTGAAGTGGTGTATACACTGAAACCAAGTGACTTTTCCGGAGTGCCACGGTCAGCGAACTGTATTTCTGGAGTATCTTTGGAGACTCAAGTTATCTTTCGGAGTTTCAAAGTGGAGATGGCCTTTTGGACTGTATTGGTTGCGTGTGTTCCAATTACTCTTTACTTCCTCCGTTCGAAAGTAGAAGGCACTATTCGGACAAAAATTATGATTAGGGCCAAAATCGATTATTCGTCGCATGTGATTAATTTAAACAAAGACCAAAGCTCGACTAGTCTTCTGCAGCTTTCCGTGCTCACTTTGAATACGTGGAATACGTGGTTGGCAGGCTACAGCTATCCAAAGTGGGCGCGATTTCTCATTTCAGCCTTTTCTCATCGCTGGATGATCAAACGAGCACCAACGCGAATGCCGCCCGCAGTAAAAGGAAGAATCTTACCTCTGAAGAGCGTGCTCAGGTTGTCACAATGGCACTGCACTCGAGCGTCGAGCTAAAGCCTCCCAAGACTAAATTCACGGCTTGTAACGGGGTTACACATACAAGTGGCTACACCACTTGTAACTCTAACAGTTAGGATAACTGTTAGAGGTTGGAAATGGACCTCAGACCTTGGTGTGCTGTACACATTAATGGCTACGTGGGCGAGCCACATCATTGAGTGGTTCACATGCATTTGTGCATGTTATTGGTAGAAAGCAACGGATTTCTACCAATCAATGCCCTTCATGGAAGCAGAGATTCTGCCAACCACACGTTGGCAGATCCTTTAGAAATAGATTAAACAGTTTTAGGAGGTTCCATAATGGCTTTGTGCCAATTCAATAACAGTTCTCATTTTACGGTATTTTGCAGTTTAGATTAATTGTATTTGATTTAAATATACTTATCAGATTAAGTATATTTAAATTAAGTCTATCCTAATTGCACGCTTCCTCATACACGTAAGCGCACGTGTACGCCACCTAGTGGGTCTAAGTAGACCCATTACACCTGGTAGCACTTGTAGTCCGTCCTACGACCGACTGCTGTTCGTTCGTATGGAGTCATACGAACGCGGGGTAGAGAACTCCCCAATGGATCAGGGATCCACTGGGACCCCACACATGTCCGTGACGCGCACGGACTGTGCCCACCTGTCAGACCCAGAGTGGGAAGCTCTCCAAAGACTCTCGCGAGTCATTGGAGAGGCGGCGGTAGCGACGATGCTTCGTACGCTATCGCCGACAGAGCAACACGGTGTTGCTCTGGGGTACATTGTTAAGGAGCAACGAGATGTTGCTGCCTCGGTGGCTTCCCCGAAGCCACGCGTGGAGTCGTTGAAACTCCACGTGAGTACCTACACGGGGAAGGAGGACGAGACCCTCCTTCGTTGGCTTGTCGAACTCGACACAGCCGTTGCGGCTCGACGTATCGTCGATCCGATGTCGAAGGTCGCGTTCGCCATGTCATGTCTTGGCGGACGTGCGAGGAGTTGGGCCTATGGGCGCCGACTCTCGGATCCTACGTGCTTCAGCACGTACGAAGTGTTCAAGGAGGAACTCAAACTCGCGTTTGAGCCTCCGAAGAACGAGTTCAGATCGAGAGCGGAGTTTCTCGATCTGCAGCAGGGCAAGGATGATGTTCACACCTTTGCCCAGCGTGCTCGATACTTGGTATCGAACATAGTGGCCAACCCGATCGACGAGGCGACCAAGGTCGTCACGTTCAGGAAGGGACTGAGAGATGGTCCCGTCAAGACGTACCTCTTCCAAGAGTATCCGAATACTCTCGAGGAGGCGATCAGCCTTGCGATGCAAGAGGAGTTTAGCCGGCGTCAAGCTAAACTCCATGCGAAGACGGGAGGTCCGGAGCCTATGGACCTCTCGAGTGCTACGACTGCTGGTCAACAGCAGCGTAGGTACGGCAAGGTACGATGTTACAAGTGTAGTAACATCGGTCACTATGCACGCGAGTGCATGGCGGGCGGGCGTTCAAAAAACGCCAAGAACCAGTAGGCGCGGGGCGTCCTACTGGTGATGCAGTCTCGCGTGTCGAGCTTGGACACGCGACGTTGAGGACTGCTGCCCCCAGCGAGAAGGTTTCTCGCTGCGATATGCAAGATGACAAGCCAAACCTTGTCATCCTGAACGTGATGTCGAAGAGAGTTAACTCTCTTCGTGCCCTAGTGGACTCGGGCGCGTCGAACAACTTTGTTCGACAGGAAAGTCTTCGAAGCCTTGACTTCGAAGAGGCCGACACGCCTCGCGGCGTGTTGGAGGTGCGGTTGGCAACAGGTGCCACCGTGAGGACTGAGACCGTGTGCGCTTCTCTTACAAACGAAGGACGTTTGTGGAAGGCCTTATCGTCTTGGATCTAGACGATAAGTTCGACTTGGTATTAGGCATGCCGTGGCTTGCACGACATGACCCGGTGATCAACTGGAAGAAGCGTACGCTCGTACGCTTCAACAACATACGCACGACAGAGAGCGATGGCCCTGTCAGTGCTACACATGCACCGGACGGTGCATGTGGCGTCCCAGTTGAGGCAGCAGCGGCCGCCGCTGCCTCCGATCACCGCAGGCGACCATCAACGACTCCGGGAGTCGTTGAGAGAAAATGTGTGTCGACTCAGAAATCTGAGCCGAAGGGTCGCGATCACGTGAACAGGTGTCACGTGAATGATGGTCAGGTGAATGAGTGTCACCTGACGCGTAAACATCTGAATGATGTTTGTCACATGAGTGATGGTAACATACCGGTATTACCGGTATCCTTGGAGGTACTTCAAGCCCCAAAGGGTCGCGCCGACGACGTCGCGTCAACTCCGGGAGTTGACGAAGCAAATAAAATTGGGGGAACCGATAGACTTGCACCAGCTCCCGGAGCTGACGCCACTGGCGCTTCGCTGCTAGTTCCGGGAACTAGCGATCGTGCATCAGCTCTGGGAGCTGATGATACGTGTACAAGTGAATACTCGCTAGCACTGAAAGCTAGCGAGAGCACGTCGACTCCGGGAGTCGACGATGCGGTTGCTCCATCAGCTCCAGGAGCTGATAGAGGCGCAGCGGTTCTGGGGACCGACTGCGCGGCATGAGGTGCTGGCGTCGAGCACCAGAACAACCTGCGTGCTCACGTGCAGCAGCGCTGCACGCGATGAGCGGCACTCAAGCCGGGCTTAATTGTGCGAGTCAGTGGAAGGGATCCGCTGACGACTATTGCGATAACGTCCCGTCCAAGGTGAGATGCCTTGGACGTGGAGCACCTGGAGCCGGGCTCCAAGGTAGACCTTCGCGGCGCAAGCTCAGGGAGCTGCGCGAGTCTCAGTCCGGGACTGAGACGGGTGTATTTGCAGTGCAGACACCGAGTGTCGAGACGTTGAACGTCTTGACACGTACTGGTGCTGGATTACAGTACCAGAGGATGCGGTTGGAGAATCCGCCGACGAGTACGTCGGCGTTGACCGCACTTTCAACGATGAGTTGGAAGCGCTTCACGCGGGACTTGTACGATGGACGCATCGAACAAATTTGCATTCTCTCGGATGTCGAGAGAGTGGGTCGTGAAGCAAAATGAGAGGCACAATCCGTGTAATGGGTCTACTTAGACCCACTAGGTGGCGTACACGTGCGCTAACGTGTATGAGGAAGCGTGCAACTAGGTTAGACTTAATTTGATTATACTTATTCCAATAAGTACAATTAAATCAAATATAATTAATCTAAACTGCAAAATACCGTAAACTGAGAACTGTTATTGAATTGGGCACAAAACCATTATGGAACCTTGTAAATCTGTTTAATCTATTTCTAAAGGATCAGCCAACGTGTGGTTGGCAGAATCTCTGCTTCCGCGTAGAGCATTGATTGGTAGAAATCCATTACTTTCTACCAATAACATGCACAAATGCACGCGAACCACTCAATGATGTGGCTCGCCCATGTAGCCTATATATATGATCTCGGCGATATATATCTATCGCCAGGGTTTTCGGGCGCATTTCCGCCCCTTAGTTTAGGCATCGCGGGTCCACTTTTCCCTCTATCGAAGGGTCCAGAAAACCCAAACTTAATATTCGGTACCTCTGGAAATTAACTTTGGGCGTTTCTGCAGCGGGGCTGCGTAGGTGTGCACCGCACAGAGGAAGTTTAGTTGACTCGTAGAGTCTCGCTTGCAAGGCGCTAGCCTTCGGTTCTATACAAGAACCAAGTAGTCCACTAAATACGGGACTCACAGAATCAGTGTCCCTATAATAAAGGACTGACACTAATTATGTGAAATGCAAACTGAACTGTATTGATCTTATTTGTCCTAATCCTAAATGTAGCGAATTTAATATCTAACATACTAAATCCTAATCAAAATGCAACGTGTGGCTCTGGGGTCATCTCGTATCCCCTCGTGTGTGCCACACCATTAATCTGTGACGTGTGCCGAGCTGGTGTCTACCACGCTAATGTAGCCAAGGCAAATAACGCCGTGTAACCCCGTTACACCCTCCCCCACCAAACCGTGGATACGCAGTATTCACAACTGCCTTGTCAAGGCCCGTCAATCGGCAACTTTCCGATTAGTCGGAACCTCTCAACGAGGGTGCGCGAGCGCGCTTGCTCCACGAGCACATTACTCCGTCTGCCCTTGAGAGCACGTTGCTCCTTGGGTTGCACCCATCCTGGCGTTGACAACTCAACCCCCCAACTCACTCTCGCCCGAGCCTCCGGCTCCTGCCACGCTCTCCGTCGCAGAGTACTTCGCGGCGTCTCGCCTTCGTTACGGAGCTAGGCTCATGGGCAGCCCGGCTGCAAGCCATGTCGGCAGCTCACCTGCCAGCGAACGCCAGGCAGCGTCACCGACGCGCGACCCGGGTCGCTCGCCTTCCGAGGACGGAGAGATCGAGGTGGACTATGAGGAGTCCGTAACGGGCGATGCCCATGACTCTCCTGCTCGCGAGAGCACTCCGCCACCCCAGACGTTAGCGTTAGGTTCTCCGCGCGATTCGCGCCGTAACACGTCTCCCCGACAGCTGCGCCAGCCCAATCCGTTCCCCTCGGGACCTTCGAGCTCCGTGCCCGATGCACTGCGCAACGCGCCACCTCTTCCAACCCGTGACTCACCACGTGAGAGCGTCGAGGACACGGTCAGTAATCCTCTGGATGAGGCGCAGGAGGCGTCGATTAGCGCCTCCTCGCGGTCGCACCGACCTGTCCTCCGGGACATCGTGGGGTCTTCGTCGCGGCGCGACTATGGCTTTGAGCCTCGAGATCCCGCCGAGCAGGTAAAGCAGCTTTTGGCACAGCCAATGCTGCACGGGCATGCCATCGGCGCCGCACCTCGCACGGCAGCTGAGATCCAACAACGGAAAGAGCTCCATGAGCGCTACCTGTTCCCACAGGCCTGTACGGCGGCGGAATACCGCCAACGCTTGGATAAGCAGCGGCGTGGTGAATCTGTGTCTCAGATGAGGACTTATCCCCTCGTCCTCCACTCTGGGGAGACACCCGAGAGTTACATGATTCATGTGGGCTCTTGGGCCGAGGCTTCTCGGAAGGTCCAGTCGTTCGACCGGCTCATGGAGAGCTGCTCCGAGGTGGACGTGCGCCTCACTCGAGGACTGCTCTTCCAGTACGCGAAAGTACGCGTACGGCCCGGCCGTTTCCTTCGTCACACGACAGCGGTCGCTCTTGCCCCTCGGGCAACAATCCCTGCCCCGCAGGGCGCTCCTTCGACCTCCGGTGGAGGTTCGCTGGCTGAGCCAGCGGCGGACCAGAGCCTGAGCTCGGCTGTTAGTCCGTCAACTCCTCACCCTAGCGGCGAGATGCGTGTGTCGACCGGCTGGTCGACCTCAAGCCCTCCGGGCGCCTCCGATCTCCGCGATCAAAAGCGTCCACGACGTCAGGGCAGTCTTGCCGCAGTGGCTCCTCAAACTCCCACGAGTTCTGGGAATGTGGATACCCACGCCACTTCACCAGATACTGGTTTCGAGTATGATGGCGACGCCGCGCCATCAGGCGTTCCACATGGTAGTGGAGGTTCCCCTGCTCGTCGAGCAACAGCGGAGGTGGCCGATTCGCAGCGGCGCGCGATACTCGACGAGTGCGACGATCGCTATCTGGCGCAACGCGCGTGGTATGAGCTGGATCGCCCGATCCAGACTCTCCAGAGTAAGCGCCAGTCCCTTCAAGAGGACATGGAGCGCGTGTGGCATTCGCATGCCCGCCACGCTCACGACTTGGAGGAGGTCGAGAACCGAGTGGCGTGGCTCGAGGGACCTCGGTCCCTGACCGCTTCGGCGTTTCAGCGCAAACGCTGCGGAGGATGTCCTCCAGGACGCGGTTCACGCGCTCAGTCTGACCATCGGTCTGCGGATGGTCCGCCGTGGACATGTCCAGTCGGGTGCCAAGCACTTTAAAGACGGACGTCCAAAACTGACCCGTGAAACGGGGATCTCGATCCGAGACAATGGTCTCCGGCAGCCCATGTTGGCGGAAGACCCGATCGATAAAGATCGTCGCTGTGCCAGCGCCATCGATGGTGTCTGGCACAGCCGCAAGATGAGCCATCTTGCTGAGACGGTCAACAAAGACCACGACCCCCGTGTTGCCCGCCGAATCCTTCGGCAGGCCAAACACAAAGCCCATACTCATGGACCGCCAACACCCCGAGGGTACAGGCAAGCTTGCCAATGGCGCCGCCACATGTGGCGAGGGTTTAACCCGCTGACACGTTTCGCACGTGCGCACATACGTGCTGACCCACTTGTACAGCTTCGGCCACCAATACATGGAGCTCACCGAGCCGTGGTCTTCTCGCGGCCGAGGTGGCCGCCCGTGGGCGTGTCGTGGGCCTCATAGAGGATACGATACTTCAGGTCCTCATCATGAGGAACCACCACGCGTGGTGGGTCATCCTGACCCGTGCTGTAGTACAACAGACCGCCTTCCAGGCTATAGCGATTGAGCCTCACCTTTAGGCGCCGTGACAGAGTCACCTTTGAGTCCTTAAACTCATCGCTCCCTAGGGCTAAGAGCAGCGCGACACAAGAGTCGTCCTGCGCATATGCAGCTCGAACCATGTCTGTCATGGACGACGTCACCGAGGTGACATGAGATAGCTCATAGTCCGGGCGACGCGATAACGCGTCAGCAAGGACGTTCTGCCTGCCAGGCTTGTACTTCACCTCGAAGTTATATTCCGCAAAGAAGGAGAGCCATCGGGCCATCCTCTGCGAGAGGTGAGGCGATTGCGTCGCCGTGCGTAGTGACGCATGATCCGTGTAGATCACAAACGGCTTGGAGCCGAGCAGGTGAACCCTGAATTTGACGAGAGCGTACTTCATCGCAAGTAGCTCCTTGTCATGAACTGGATAGTTCTTCTCAGCAGCCTTAAGCTGCCGAGACTCGAACGCAATAACACGTTCGCGCCCTTCGGCGTCTGTTTGTAGCAAAGCACTGCCGATGGCAAAGTCCGAGGCGTCACAGACGACGATAAACGGACGATCGGGATCTGGTAACGCCAGAATTGGTGCCTGAAGCAGGCTATCCTTGATGCGAGTGAACGCACTCTCGTGCTCCGCACGCCAAACCCATTCGGCATCCTTCTTAAGGAGATCCGACAGTGGCCGAGCCAACTCAGCGTAGTTTTCGCTGTACTTGTGTAAGTAGTTGGCCAAGCCAAGCCACTTACGCAAGTCCTTCTGGTTCAAAGGAACCGGCCAATCCACAATGGCCTTGACCTTCGCTGGGTCAGCACGAAGGCCATGCTTCCCAATGAAGCACCCTAGGAAAGGGATTTCTTCCGCGCCAAAGACGCACTTGTCCGCGTTGGCGTACAACTTGTTCGTGCGCATGCACTCGAGCACAGCTCGTACGTGCTCCACGTGCACCTCGACGTCCGTCCTATCGTGCTCAGCACGACTGTGGACGAACACGTCGTCAAAGTACGTTTGTGCGAATGCCCGTAGGGGCCTGAACAGTTGTGTCACTAGACGATTGAACGTTGCAGGCGCGTTCGACAGCCCTTGGGGCATGACCAGCCACTCCCAGAGCATGCCGCTCGGGGTGCTCACCGCTGTAAGCGGGATATCACTGGCTCGCATAAGCAGCTGATAGTAGCCATCGACTAAGTCGAGCGCACTATACATGGTGCAGCCCACCATGTTGTTCTGAAGAACGTCCTTCCTAGGGATCGGCGTCTGTGCCGGGATCGTGGCAGCGTTGAGCTTATTAAAAGCATGAACGATACGCCACTTGCCATTCGGCTTTCTGACACAGAACGTTGGTGCGGAGTGCGGAGACTTGCTCTCGCGCACGAGACCCGCGGCGTGCTTCGCGTGGAAGAAGGCGTCAATGACGTCGCATTGTTCCTTGGGAAGAGGCCACTGCCGGGTCACGCAGTATTTAGTTCCGGGAACTAAGTCAATCTCATGACGCACGCCTCGATCAGGAGGTAGGGCACTCGGTGGTTCCTTCGAGACAACGTCTCCGTATTCCTTCAGCAAGGAGTAGAAGGGATCCGAGGGATTTTTGAGGATCTCTGATCCACTCCTGGCGTTCAACGCCTTCTTGACTCTGGCCAAGACGGACTCGTCAACGACGGACGAGGAGTTTAACCGTGCGTCGGTACTCAACGTCACGGACGCCTCAGACGCAGAGCGTCTCGCCCCGAGGGCCCTACGACGTCGCCGCCTAGCCGACGAACGTCCATTCGACGGAGTACGTGCCGCCGCACAGGTTTTGGCCCCTTTAGGCCCAGTGTCCGAGACACTCAGCGATCTGCTTGGTCCACGACCAGCATCGCTCGGCGGAGTACGTGCCGCCCCACAGGAGGTACGTGAGCTTTGCCCACACGTTGACTCACTGTCAACCAGCGCTACGCGCTCAACAGGACTGTGGTCCTCGCACTCGGTGTCGTCCACTAACTCGGACACACCGACTTCCAGCATCATAGCCGACTCGGCTCGATGCTCGCGCCAATAGCGCTTCTGCTTCCTAGCAGAGGTGGGTTCATGACTCGCCAAAGCTCCACTAGGAGAGAAGTGCGTTGCACCTAAGGTTTTCGACCTCCAATCGATCCATGGCTCGTGGCACTCCAGCCACGCCATACCAAGGATGAGGTCGTACCTCGAATCCAGGTCCAGGACCAAACAGCGCTCTACGCTATCAAAGTCCAAGAACTTCAGCCGCAGGTCCATGGGAACCTTGGCTACCGTGACACGGACGCCCGTCGCTAGACGGACAGTGACCGTGTCACCTCTTCGCGCTCGAAGCGCCTCAGTATATTGCTGATTACCTTCTACGGTGGAGCGTCTGACGTAGTTGCCAGACGCCCCCGAATCGATCAACACGATCCATGGCTTCTCAAAGCCCTTCACGTCCACCTGGACGACCAGCAAGCCCTGCTTGCTCCCACGTTCCGTGTTTAAGAGCACGGAGCTCTTCGGGGATGAGCCCCAGTGTAATGGGTCTACTTAGACCCACTAGGTGGCGTACACGTGCGCTTACGTGTATGAGGAAGCGTGCAATTAAGATAGACTTAATTTAAGTATACTTAATCTGATAAGTATATTTAAATCAAATACAATTAATCTAAACTGCTAAAATACCGTAAAAATGAGAACTGTTATTGAATTGGCACAAAGCCATTATGGAACCTCCTAAAACTGTTTAATCTATTTCTAAAGGATCTGCCAACGTGTGGTTGGCAGAATCTCTGCTTCCGTGAAGGGCATTGATTGGTAGAAATCCGTTGCTTTCTACCAATAACATGCACAAATGCACGCGAACCACTCAATGATGTGGCTCGCCCATGTAGCCATTGGTGTGTACAGCACACCAAGGTCTGAGGTCCATTTCCAACCTCTAACAGTTATCCTAACTGTTAGAGTTACAAGTGGTGTAGCCACTTGTACGTGTAACCCCGTTACACCATCCCCCCGTTAAGATTCGACGTATCGGTCCCGATACGTCTATCAACAGAACTTGACAAGACCGTCAAGTTCCCGAGAGAACTCGAGTTCATTCTACGATGAACTCGCCAACGCCCACGTCTCCGTCCGCTCTTGCGGACGCGCAAGCCTCACCTGCTGCCTCTGCAGCAGGAACAACAACCTCAGCAGTGCTCACTAGCACTGCTGTTTCCAGCGGTTCGACAGAGAAGCTCTCTGTCGCCAAGTACCATGCTCTCCACCAGGAGAAGCATGCGAAGAAGAAGTCTTCTTCCCTAGCAGGGATCAAACACCCTGCTGTCTCTCTCAAAGAACTCTTTGGAGAGGACTTCGAAGAAGACATCGTCGACTACGACGATGTCGAGGAGGGAGAGCTTGAGGGCAAGACTCCTGCTCCCGTGTCTTCATCCGAAGACACGCCAGACCCACCCTTGGGGTCACGACGACCTCGTGATGAGGTCCCGGACGCTTCCAGCTCGAAGCGTCCGCGCAGTGATGAAGAAGCGTCCCCCATGTTGAGGGCGCTCACTGCTCCGCGCACTGATCCGCCAGTGCGCGCACCATGGATGCCTACTGAGGCACAGATCCATGACCGGTTCGGTGCTAGTTCTCCACCGAACCCGATACTGTTGTACTCATGCAACAGTATCAACGACGACGATGTCGCCAAAGAGGTTGACTTTGAGTCTGAGACTCAAAGACGCGACTACTATATCGGACTCTTCCATGAGCTCCGATATTTTGCAGCGAAGAAGACTTCGCGCAAAAGCAAAGTGCCAGAGTGGCAGGCACTTTGTCAGTCGTGGAACGCCTTTGTTGATAACTTCAACAAAGACCCGAAGGCATATCGCGAGCGCGTTGTCGCGACTCGCGATCGCTTCTACACTTACACCAGCCGTGGTAAGTGTGAACGCCTCCATGATCAATCCATGGAAGCGGGGATCCCATGTGCCGTTCCCTTCGGCACATTCTGCCCGTGCTGCCCGCCCGGGGCAGCACGTCTCTCCGAAAGTGATCTTACGGGGTACACGCTCACCCGTGTACCCGATCACATCAAGGAGCTCCGTGCTCGTCTCGAGCCACGCGAAGCTCCGAGTGCTGTGGTTGACCGCAGCACTCCTCGTGCAGGACTTAATCCTGCAAGTTATGGTGGGCTTCGTACGCCCTCACCATTTCCGGAACGTCCTCCATCAGGACGTTCCGCGGCTCCCACGTATCTCGCTGGGGAGGAAATCCTCTCCAACGAATACGAAAACGAACCCCTTGAGAGTTCGTTCTCTTATGAGCCACGATCCGCTCCACAATCCAGCGGATCGCTCCACGCGCGTCGCGCAACGGCGGCGGAGGGGGCGGAAACACTCCCTCCGTATGGTCAACGCTATGACCATGACGATCGTGCCCTGCACGATCGAGTTGCTGCGTTGGAGCAGTCACAGAGCGCTGAGATAGCGGCTCTGAAGCAGGAGGTCCGTGTCCTCCGTGCTGAGGTTGGCCAGGCAGCTCAGACTGCCTCGAACCTCTCGTCCGGTCTCGGGACGAGAGTGAACCGGCTGATCGACCGTGTTGACGGTCTCGAGAAGGCCTTCCAGGCTTCTCGCACTCCTCTCTCGGATTACCAACCCTAGGTAATCCGTGCTCCACGTACGGCTTCAACCGCCCGACGTAGAAGGTCGGGTGGAGCCTCATGCTGGACGGTATGTCCAGCCGGTACGCGTTACCATGCCGTTCAAGTACCTTGAACGGCCCAATGAATCTTGGAGCAAGCTTGCTTGCTCCAAAGTCAGACACTGCATGTCTAGGTAGGTTTTGTGTAGCTAACAAAACTAATGAACCCTTCTCGAATTCATTGATGTTGCCTCTACCAACAGTATCAGCGTTCAGCTTCTGTCGATCGACAGAAGCTGCGATAGCATCCTGGACAAACCGTATTACGGCTTGTCTTCGCTGGACAAAGTCTAGCGCACCCGAGCTGAATCCTTTCAGCTTGTCGCCTTTGTCAGCAGCAGGCCCTGCCTGCTCGCTATCATCTCTCATGTCTGTGCCCGGCACAGACATCGCGCGCTCGTTCCTGCTCGAACGAGACGTCGCACGCGTCACCGCAGCTGATAGTGTGCTGCTATCAGTTGTATTCTGCGGTTGTTCGGACGCAACCGTAGATCCTCCCCCACTTAAGGAGGAAGCTACCCCACCGAGCATGCTCGGCAATCGTGGATGCCGCATGGCATTCACGTAGAACGGTGTATGCCCAGTCGAGGCATGCACCGAGTTGTTGATGGCAAACTCTGCCATCGGCAAGCACTCGCTCCAATGCGGGAACGAGTGAGCGTAGCTCTTCAGCGCGTCACCCAGTACACGGTTGACGCGTTCGGTCTGTCCGTCCGTCTGCGGATGATCCGCAGTCGACATTGACAACTGTGAACCAAGAAGTGTAAACACTTCTTGCCAGAACCGCGCTGTGAAGCGTGGATCACGGTCCGACACAATGTCGAGCGGCATGCCATGGTGTTTGAACACCATGTCAACAAACAGTCGCGCAGTCTGCGCGGCTGTAACAGTAGCCGGGACGGCAGCAAGATGGACCATCTTGCTGAATCGGTCCACAAAGACAACGATGCCCGTCCTCCGCTTGCTGTCAGGCGGAAGACCGAAGACAAAGTCCATGGACATGGACTGCCAACACTCCGACGGAGTCGGAAGTGATTGAAGAGGAGCCTGCGAGAACCGCGCAGGCTTCACGCGTTGACAAACCTCGCAAGCACGTACGTACTTGCGCACCCACTTGTACTGGTGGTGCCAGTAGAAGTCACGCGTGAGAAGAGTGTATGTCTTCTCACGACCCGGATGCCCTGCCGTAGGGGCATCGTGATACTCGAACATGATCCTCAACCGGAGGTCATGATCATTCGGAACGACAATGCGATCCGCATTGTCGTCTACTGCACTGTACAACAGTAGGCCTTCGTGTACACGATAGCGGTGTACACGAGCTCGAAGATGAGGGGTTAGCTTCCGACGTGCCATGTCGGAAGGTGCTGCGAGGAACTCCAGCAGCCCCTTCGCGTCTGCATCTCTTGCATACGCGTTCTTCACGTCGTCAACCAGCGTTGACGACGGCACACTTGTCCTCACGACGCCAACTGTATTGGCGTCGACCGTCTCCGCATAGTCAGGTCGACGCGATAACGCGTCGGCCACTACGTTGAGTCTTCCGGGTTTGTACTCCACCCGGAAGTTGTACTCCGCGAAGAAGGACAACCATCTCGCCATACGTTGCGAGATGTGCGGCGACTTAATCGCCGTCCGCAATGATGCGTGGTCTGTATAGACCACGAACGGTCTACTCCCAAGTAGATACACTCGGAATTTTGCGAGTGCATACTTCATGGCAAGGAGTTCCTTGTCATGTACGGGGTAGTTACGCTCAGCTGGCTTCAGCTGACGCGATTGATAGTAGACCACACGATCACGCCCTTCGTGATCGTGCTGCATCAATGCACATCCGATTGCAAAATCGGATGCATCGCACACTACGTGGAATGGACGATCTTGGTCCGCCACGGCCAAGATCGGCGCTTCAGTCAAGCCCTGCTTGACTGCACCGAATGCCTCCTCGCACTCGGTCGTCCAAATCCACTCAGCTTCTTTCTTAAGAAGCTGTGACAACGGGCGAATTTTGCCCGCATAGTTCTCCACGTACTTGCACAAGTACGTGGCAAGCCCAAGGAACTGCCTCAGTTCCTTCACATTGGATGGCGTGGGCCACTCATTGATCACTCTGACCTTCTCTGGGTCAGGGCGCACGCCGTCTTTCCCCACGAGACACCCCAGCACGGGTATCTCGCTCGCCCCGAAGATACACTTCTTCAGGTTCGCAAAGAGCTTATGTTTCCTCATAAGCTCTAGCAGCTTCCGGAGATGCACCTTGTGCATCTCAATGTCCGTCTTCCCGTTCACAGCCCGGCTGTGGACGAACACGTCGTCGAAGTAGCTCGGTGCGAAGTCGCGCACCGAGCGCAATAGATGTGTCACGCATCTATTGAACGTCGCAGGGGAATTCTTAAGCCCCTGTGGCATGACGAGCCACTCCCAAAGCATTCCGCTTGGAGTGCTTACCGCTGTGAGAGGGATGTCCCTCTCACGCATGAGGATTTGATAGAATCCATCACGCAGATCTAGAGCACTGAAGATAGTGCTCAAGGCCATCGAATCGATGATAACATCTTTTCGCGGTATCGGCGTCTGCGCCGGTATCGTCGCATCGTTCAGCTTGTTGTACGCATGAACGATGCGCCAGCCGCCCTGTGGTTTCTTAACACAGAACGTTGGGGCACTGTGCGGGGACTTCGATTCCCGCACTTGACCTGCAAGACGACGACTTTCAAAGAAGTCGTCGATCGCTTGCACTTGTTCACGCGGCAGTGGCCACTGCCGTGTAACACAGTACTTCGTGCCCGGCACGAGATCAATCTCGTGCTGTACGCCCTTATCCTTCGGAAGCTCCGAAGGAATCTCGTCCGGGAGTACATCCTTGTACTCCCGCAGAATCTCGTAATAGGGACTCGACCTCAACGAGTCCCAACTCTGCTCCTCGAAGCGCTGCTTCTTGGTCTTCGCACTGAGGGGGTCATCGCCCTCAGTGATGCCATCGACGACGAGCTGCTTCAGCTCTTCGGCTTCACGATCCACTCTCTCGACATCCGAGAGAATGCAAATTTGTTCGATGCGTCCATCGTACAAGTCCCGCGTGAAGCGCTTCCAACTCATCGTTGGAAGTGCGGTCAACGCCGACGTACTCGTCGGCGGATTCTCCAACCGCATCCTCTGGTACTGTAACCCAGTACCAGTACGTGTCAAGACGTTCAACGTCTCGACACTCGGTGTCTGCACTGCAGATACACCCGTCTCAGTCCCGGACTGAGACTCGCGCAGCTCCCTGAGCTTGCGCCGCGAAGGTCTACCTTGGAGCCCGGCTCCAGGTGCTCCACGTCCAAGGCATCTCACCTTGGACGGGACGTTATCGCAATAGTCGTCAGCGGATTCCTTCCGCTGACTCGCACATTCAAGCCCGGCTTGAGTGCCGCTCATCGCGTGCAGCGCTGCTGCACGTGAGCACGCAGGTTGTTCGGGTGCTGGACGTTTGCAACCGCCAGCACCTCCTGCCGCGCAGTCGGTCCCCAGAACCGCTGCGCCTCCATCAACTCCTGGAGCTGATGGAGTATCCGCATCGTCGACTCCCGGAGTCGACGTGCTCTCGCTAGCTTTCAGCGCTAGCGAGTATTCGCTTGTACACGTATCATCAGCTCCCAGAGCTGATGCACGATCGCTAGTTCCCGGAACTAGCAGCGAAGCGCCAGTGGCGTCAGCTCCCGGAGCTGACGCACGTCTTTCGGTTCCCCGAATTTTATTTGCTTCGTCAACTCCCGGAGTTGACGCGACGTCGTCGGCGCGACCCTTGGGGGCTTGAAGTACCTCCAAGGATACCGGTAATACCGGTATGTTACCATCACTCATGTGACAAACATCATTCAGATGTTTACGCGTCAGGTGACACTCATTCACCTGACCATCATTCACGTGACACCTGTTCACGTGATCGCGACCCTTCGGCTCAGATTTCTGAGTCGACACACATTTTCTCTCAACGACTCCCGGAGTCGTTGATGGTCGCCTGCGGTGATCGGAGGCAGCGGCGGCCGCTGCTGCCTCAACTGGGACGCCACATGCACCGTCCGGTGCATGTGTAGCACTGACAGGGCCATCGCTCTCTGTCGTGCGTATGTTGTTGAAGCGTACGAGCGTACGCTTCTCCCAGTTGATCACCGGGTCATGCCGTGCAAGCCACGGCATGCCTAATACCAAGTCGAACTTATCGTCTAGATCCAAGACGATAAGGTCTTCCACAAACGTCCTTCGTTTGTAAGAGAAGCGCACACGGACTACGCGCTTCTCAGTCCTCACGGTGGCACCTGTTGCCAACCGCACCTCCAACACGCCGCGAGGCGTGTCGGCCTCTTCGAAGTCAAGGCTTCGAAGACTTTCCTGTTGGGGGCAGCAGTCCTCAACGTCGCGTGTCCAAGCTCGACACGCGAGACTGCATCACCAGTAGGACGCCCCGCGCCTACTGGTTCTTGGCGTTTTTTGAACGCCCGCCCGCTGTGCACTCGCGTGCATAGTGACCGATGTTACTACACTTGTAACATCGAACCTTGCCGTACCTACGCTGCTGTTGACCAGCAGTCGTAGCACTCGAGAGGTCCATAGGCTCCGGACCTCCCGTCTTCGCAACAGAACGCGCCGGCCTCGGCGCGTTCGCATGGAGTTTAGCTTGACGCCGGCTAAACTCCTCTTGCATCGCAAGGCTGATCGCCTCCTCGAGAGTATTCGGATACTCTTGGAAGAGGTACGTCTTGACGGGACCATCTCTCAGTCCCTTCCTGAACGTGACGACCTTGGTCGCCTCGTCGATCGGGTTGGCCACTATGTTCGATACCAAGTATCGAGCACGCTGGGCAAAGGTGTGAACATCATCCTTGCCCTGCTGCAGATCGAGAAACTCCGCTCTCGATCTGAACTCGTTCTTCGGAGGCTCAAACGCGAGTTTGAGTTCCTCCTTGAACACTTCGTACGTGCTGAAGCACGTAGGATCCGAGAGTCGGCGCCCATAGGCCCAACTCCTCGCACGTCCGCCAAGACATGACATGGCGAACGCGACCTTCGACATCGGATCGACGATACGTCGAGCCGCAACGGCTGTGTCGAGTTCGACAAGCCAACGAAGGAGGGTCTCGTCCTCCTTCCCCGTGTAGGTACTCACGTGGAGTTTCAACGACTCCACGCGTGGCTTCGGGGAAGCCACCGAGGCAGCAACATCTCGTTGCTCCTTAACAATGTACCCCAGAGCAACACCGTGTTGCTCTGTCGGCGATAGCGTACGAAGCATCGTCGCTACCGCCGCCTCTCCAATGACTCGCGAGAGTCTTTGGAGAGCTTCCCACTCTGGGTCTGACAGGTGGGCACAGTCCGTGCGCGTCACGGACATGTGTGGGGTCCCAGTGGATCCCTGATCCATTGGGGAGTTCTCTACCCCGCGTTCGTATGACTCCATACGAACGAACAGCAGTCGGTCGTAGGACGGACTACAAGTGCTACCAGGTGTAATGGGTCTACTTAGACCCACTAGGTGGCGTACACGTGCGCTTACGTGTATGAGGAAGCGTGCAATTAGGATAGACTTAATTTAAATATACTTAATCTGATAAGTATATTTAAATCAAATACAATTAATCTAAACTGCAAAATACCGTAAAATGAGAACTGTTATTGAATTGGCACAAAGCCATTATGGAACCTCCTAAAACTGTTTAATCTATTTCTAAAGGATCTGCCAACGTGTGGTTGGCAGAATCTCTGCTTCCATGAAGGGCATTGATTGGTAGAAATCCGTTGCTTTCTACCAATAACATGCACAAATGCATGTGAACCACTCAATGATGTGGCTCGCCCATGTAGCCATTAATGTGTACAGCACACCAAGGTCTGAGGTCCATTTCCAACCTCTAAGAGTTATCCTAACTGTTAGAGTTACAAGTGGTGTAGCCACTTGTATGTGTAACCCCGTTACACCCATTGCCTCTCACGCACTGCAGAACTCAGTTCTTCCCCAGTAGACCGCCCCGCGTCTACTGGGAGTCGCCGTTTCCCTGGGCAGAGCCCGAAGCGGGACTCGCGGCAGGGTTGCGGCCATTCTGGCCGGCGCGCTCTTTGCGCAGAGGGCAGTTGGGTCTCAGATGTGTGGGGCTGCCACACGTGTAGCACCGGCGGGTGCTCATACGCTGCACCGTAGCTCGTAGCTCGGCTACCTCGTTTTCAGCATAGCTGAGGTCCATGGGCTCGGGTCCACCCGACCCCGTGCTGTTAGCACCGACTCTCGACAACTTAAAGTTGTGCTCGGCATTCAATGCCACGCTGACAGCGTCCTCGAAGCTGCGGGGGTTCTGACGGAACGCCTCCGTCCTGGCCACGCCCGTTCACAAACCTTCCATGAAGACGGTCACGGCGACCACCTCAGGTAGAGGATCGGCAGCCATACCAGCGATGAGCGTGCGCAGCTCCTGGACATAGTCCACAAGGTCCTTCTTGCCCTGTCGGCAAGCGAGGAAGCGTGACCGCACGCGGTACGCCTGGTTAGGCGGATCAAACACTTGTGTGAGCTTGGCCTTTAGCTCGCCCCACGTGGGGAAGGCCGACTCCACCGACGTCCCAGACGTCAAAGCCCATTCTCGTGCTCGCCCTTCGAGCTTAGAGATAGCGAACGCCACGCGTTGTCCCTCCAACTGGAGCATGGCGGCCCCCATGGCTATTTCGACCTCTCGGGTCCATAATAGGAGGTTCTCTCCTTCCTTCCCGTGGAAGGTCTTCACGCTGAGCATGACGGGCTTGGCCCTTGGGGCCGGGGTATTCCCTTTTACACTCCGCTGGATGTGCTCAACGAGAGCGTTCTCGTACGAGGCAAATGCCTCGAGGCGCGCGTTGACGGCCTCCAGCCCTTGAGACGCGAGGTGCGCCATACCCTCAGGGCCCAGCAAGGACGTAAGCTTGTTAAGCGTGTCCTGCTGACTCGGAGTCAAGTGAGCGTACGCTTCTTGCTCCATTCTTACAGAGAAACAGTCTTCGACTCAGGAGTTGGATTGACTACAAGTGCTACCAGATGCAGCGGGGCTGCGTAGGTGTGCACCGCACAGAGGAAGTTTAGTTGACTCGTAGAGTCTCGCTTGCAAGGCGTTAGCCTTCGGTTCTATACAAGAACCAAGTAGTCCCCTAAATACGGGACTCACAGAATCAGTGTCCCTATAATAAAGGACTGACACTAATTATGTGAAATGCAAACTGAACTGTATTGATCTTATTTGTCCTGATCCTAAATGTAGCGAATTTAATATCTAACATACTAAATCCTAATCAAAATGCAACATGTAGCTCTGAGGTCATCTCGTATCCCCTCGTGTGTGCCAGACCATTAATCTGTGACGTGTGCCTAGCTATGCAAGCATACACACTTTTCGGCCTGTAGCGAAGCCAAAAATCGTTGTTTTCAACAACAACAAAAAAAAGACACACATCAGTGATTTGTATGTAGCATGCGTGTAGCAGTCTAATGTGTATAAAAAGGACATTTGTGCATGGCCATTTATCGATAGCCATATCTCACCACATCGTGCTCTGGTGGACCTGAAATTTTGCAAGGGTGCACTTTTGGCCGCATTGCCTTTATTCGAGAGTATATACATCTGTTTTAGCATCACATTATAGCCAATCAGAGATCTTTATAACTCAGAATGCTGGTAAAGCCTACCTTACGAGTGAAACGATGTATGCGCCTATATGCGACGAAGTGACAAGTGTCTATATGGTTGTACGATGACACCACCATATGGAAAGTGACCAATGGGCATGCAGATGTGTACTATACTGGATTCAAGGGAATAGTAGCTCGCCACGTGCTCCCATCTTCTTGCTCGCGCCTGGGTGTCGATCCACAATCTTTACATAGACGGTACGACGTTTTGTTGCGGTTAGGGGACCTGCCACCAGTACCAATCCATCCGCCTCGATCTGTAGATGTGTTTTGCACTGCGAGTTGCTCGCTAACGCCAACTTTTGAGCCCACAGCGCCGTCTCGAAGGTACACAAGCGCCGCTCGGACGCCGCTCGGATGCTATATATATGATCTCGGCGATAGATATCTATCGCCAGGGTTTTCGGGCGCATTTCCGCCCCTTACTTTAGGCATCGCGGGTCCACTTTTCCCTCTATCGAAGGGTCCAGAAAACCCAAACTTAATATTCGGTACCTCTGGAAATGAACTTTGGGCGTTTCCGCGCCCTGGTCCGATGCAAGCATACACACATTTCGGCCTGTAGCGAAGCCAAAAGTCGTTGTTTTCAACAACAACAAAAAAAAGACACACATCAGTGATTTGTATGTAGCATGCGTGTAGCAGTCTACTGTGTATAAAAAGGACATTTGTGCATGGCCATTTATCGATAGCCATATCTCACCACATCGTGCTCTGGTGGACCTGAAATTTTGCAAGGGTGCACTTTTGGCCGCATTGCCTTTATTCGAGAGTATATACATCTGTTTTAGCATCACATTATAGCCAATCAGAGATCTTTATAACTCAGAATGCTGGTAAAGCCTACCTTACGAGTGAAACGATGTATGCGCCTATATGCGACGAAGTGACAAGTGTCTATATGGTTGTACGATGACACCACCATATGGAAAGTGACCAATGGGCATGCAGATGTGTACTATACTGGATTCAAGGGAATAGTAGCTCGCCACGTGCTCCCATCTTCTTGCTCGCGCCTGGGTGTCGATCCACAATCTTTACATAGACGGTACGACGTTTTGTTGCGGTTAGGGGACCTGCCACCAGTACCAATCCATCCGCCTCGATCTGTAGATGTGTTTTGCACTGCGAGTTGCTCGCTAACGCCAACTTTTGAGCCCACAGCGCCGTCTCGAAGGTACACAAGCGCCGCTCGGACGCCGCTCGGATGCTATATATATGATCTCGGCGATAGATATCTATCGCCAGGGTTTTCGGGCGCATTTCCGCCCTTTACTTTAGGCATCGCGGGTCCACTTTTCCCTCTATCGAAGGGTCCAGAAAACCCAAACTTAATATTCGGTACCTCTGGAAATGAACTTTGGGCGTTTCCGCGCCCTGGTCCGATGCAAGCATACACACATTTCGGCCTGTAGCGAAGCCAAAAGTCGTTGTTTTCAACAACAAAAAAAAAAAGACACACATCAGTGATTTGTATGTAGCATGCGTGTAGCAGTCTACTGTGTATAAAAAGGACATTTGTGCATGGCCATTTATCGATAGCCATATCTCACCACATCGTGCTCTGGTGGACCTGAAATTTTGCAAGGGTGCACTTTTGGCCGCATTGCCTTTATTCGAGAGTATATACATCTGTTTTAGCATCACATTATAGCCAATCAGAGATCTTTATAACTCAGAATGCTGGTAAAGCCTACCTTACGAGTGAAACGATGTATGCGCCTATATGCGACGAAGTGACAAGTGTCTATATGGTTGTACGATGACACCACCATATGGAAAGTGACCAATGGGCATGCAGATGTGTACTATACTGGATTCAAGGGAATAGTAGCTCGCCACGTGCTCCCATCTTCTTGCTCGCGCCTGGGTGTCGATCCACAATCTTTACATAGACGGTACGACGTTTTGTTGCGGTTAGGGGACCTGCCACCAGTACCAATCCATCCGCCTCGATCTGTAGATGTGTTTTGCACTGCGAGTTGCTCGCTAACGCCAACTTTTGAGCCCACAGCGCCGTCTCGAAGGTACACAAGCGCCGCTCGGACGCCGCTCGGATGCTATATATATGATCTCGGCGATAGATATCTATCGCCAGGGTTTTCGGGCGCATTTCCGCCCCTTAGTTTAGGCATCGCGGGTCCACTTTTCCCTCTATCGAAGGGTCCAGAAAACCCAAACTTAATATTCGGTACCTCTGGAAATGAACTTTGGGCGTTTCCGCGCCCTGGTCCGATGCAAGCATACACACATTTCGGCCTGTAGCGAAGCCAAAAGTCGTTGTTTTCAACAACAAAAAAAAAAAGACACACATCAGTGATTTGTATGTAGCATGCGTGTAGCAGTCTACTGTGTATAAAAAGGACATTTGTGCATGGCCATTTATCGATAGCCATATCTCACCACATCGTGCTCTGGTGGACCTGAAATTTTGCAAGGGTGCACTTTTGGCCGCATTGCCTTTATTCGAGAGTATATACATCTGTTTTAGCATCACATTATAGCCAATCAGAGATCTTTATAACTCAGAATGCTGGTAAAGCCTACCTTACGAGTGAAACGATGTATGCGCCTATATGCGACGAAGTGACAAGTGTCTATATGGTTGTACGATGACACCACCATATGGAAAGTGACCAATGGGCATGCAGATGTGTACTATACTGGATTCAAGGGAATAGTAGCTCGCCACGTGCTCCCATCTTCTTGCTCGCGCCTGGGTGTCGATCCACAATCTTTACATAGACGGTACGACGTTTTGTTGCGGTTAGGGGACCTGCCACCAGTACCAATCCATCCGCCTCGATCTGTAGATGTGTTTTGCACTGCGAGTTGCTCGCTAACGCCAACTTTTGAGCCCACAGCGCCGTCTCGAAGGTACACAAGCGCCGCTCGGACGCCGCTCGGATGCTATATATATGATCTCGGCGATAGATATCTATCGCCAGGGTTTTCGGGCGCATTTCCGCCCCTTACTTTAGGCATCGCGGGTCCACTTTTCCCTCTATCGAAGGGTCCAGAAAACCCAAACTTAATATTCGGTACCTCTGGAAATGAACTTTGGGCGTTTCCGCGCCCTGGTCCGATGCAAGCATACACACATTTCGGCCTGTAGCGAAGCCAAAAGTCGTTGTTTTCAACAACAAAAAAAAAAAAGACACACATCAGTGATTTGTATGTAGCATGCGTGTAGCAGTCTACTGTGTATAAAAAGGACATTTGTGCATGGCCATTTATCGATAGCCATATCTCACCACATCGTGCTCTGGTGGACCTGAAATTTTGCAAGGGTGCACTTTTGGCCGCATTGCCTTTATTCGAGAGTATATACATCTGTTTTAGCATCACATTATAGCCAATCAGAGATCTTTATAACTCAGAATGCTGGTAAAGCCTACCTTACGAGTGAAACGATGTATGCGCCTATATGCGACGAAGTGACAAGTGTCTATATGGTTGTACGATGACACCACCATATGGAAAGTGACCAATGGGCATGCAGATGTGTACTATACTGGATTCAAGGGAATAGTAGCTCGCCACGTGCTCCCATCTTCTTGCTCGCGCCTGGGTGTCGATCCACAATCTTTACATAGACGGTACGACGTTTTGTTGCGGTTAGGGGACCTGCCACCAGTACCAATCCATCCGCCTCGATCTGTAGATGTGTTTTGCACTGCGAGTTGCTCGCTAACGCCAACTTTTGAGCCCACAGCGCCGTCTCGAAGGTACACAAGCGCCGCTCGGACGCCGCTCGGATGCTATATATATGATCTCGGCGATAGATATCTATCGCCAGGGTTTTCGGGCGCATTTCCGCCCCTTAGTTTAGGCATCGCGGGTCCACTTTTCCCTCTATCGAAGGGTCCAGAAAACCCAAACTTAATATTCGGTACCTCTGGAAATGAACTTTGGGCGTTTCCGCGCCCTGGTCCGATGCAAGCATACACACATTTCGGCCTGTAGCGAAGCCAAAAGTCGTTGTTTTCAACAACAACAAAAAAAAGACACACATCAGTGATTTGTATGTAGCATGCGTGTAGCAGTCTACTGTGTATAAAAAGGACATTTGTGCATGGCCATTTATCGATAGCCATATCTCACCACATCGTGCTCTGGTGGACCTGAAATTTTGCAAGGGTGCACTTTTGGCCGCATTGCCTTTATTCGAGAGTATATACATCTGTTTTAGCATCACATTATAGCCAATCAGAGATCTTTATAACTCAGAATGCTGGTAAAGCCTACCTTACGAGTGAAACGATGTATGCGCCTATATGCGACGAAGTGACAAGTGTCTATATGGTTGTACGATGACACCACCATATGGAAAGTGACCAATGGGCATGCAGATGTGTACTATACTGGATTCAAGGGAATAGTAGCTCGCCACGTGCTCCCATCTTCTTGCTCGCGCCTGGGTGTCGATCCACAATCTTTACATAGACGGTACGACGTTTTGTTGCGGTTAGGGGACCTGCCACCAGTACCAATCCATCCGCCTCGATCTGTAGATGTGTTTTGCACTGCGAGTTGCTCGCTAACGCCAACTTTTGAGCCCACAGCGCCGTCTCGAAGGTACACAAGCGCCGCTCGGACGCCGCTCGGATGCTATATATATGATCTCGGCGATAGATATCTATCGCCAGGGTTTTCGGGCGCATTTCCGCCCCTTAGTTTAGGCATCGCGGGTCCACTTTTCCCTCTATCGAAGGGTCCAGAAAACCCAAACTTAATATTCGGTACCTCTGGAAATGAACTTTGGGCGTTTCCGCGCCCTGGTCCGATGCAAGCATACACACATTTCGGCCTGTAGCGAAGCCAAAAGTCGTTGTTTTCAACAACAACAAAAAAAAGACACACATCAGTGATTTGTATGTAGCATGCGTGTAGCAGTCTAATGTGTATAAAAAGGACATTTGTGCATGGCCATTTATCGATAGCCATATCTCACCACATCGTGCTCTGGTGGACCTGAAATTTTGCAAGGGTGCACTTTTGGCCGCATTGCCTTTATTCGAGAGTATATACATCTGTTTTAGCATCACATTATAGCCAATCAGAGATCTTTATAACTCAGAATGCTGGTAAAGCCTACCTTACGAGTGAAACGATGTATGCGCCTATATGCGACGAAGTGACAAGTGTCTATATGGTTGTACGATGACACCACCATATGGAAAGTGACCAATGGGCATGCAGATGTGTACTATACTGGATTCAAGGGAATAGTAGCTCGCCACGTGCTCCCATCTTCTTGCTCGCGCCTGGGTGTCGATCCACAATCTTTACATAGACGGTACGACGTTTTGTTGCGGTTAGGGGACCTGCCACCAGTACCAATCGATCCGCCTCGATCTGTAGATGTGTAGATGTGTTTTGCACTGCGAGTTGCTCGCTAACGCCAACTTTTGAGCCCACAGCGCCGTCTCGAAGGTACACAAGCGCCGCTCGGACGCCGCTCGGATGCTATATATATGATCTCGGCGATAGATATCTATCGCCAGGGTTTTCGGGCGCATTTCCGCCCCTTAGTTTAGGCATCGCGGGTCCACTTTTCCCTCTATCGAAGGGTCCAGAAAACCCAAACTTAATATTCGGTACCTCTGGAAATGAACTTTGGGCGTTTCCGCGCCCTGGTCCGATGCAAGCATACACACATTTCGGCCTGTAGCGAAGCCAAAAGTCGTTGTTTTCAACAACAACAAAAAAAAGACACACATCAGTGATTTGTATGTAGCATGCGTGTAGCAGTCTAATGTGTATAAAAAGGACATTTGTGCATGGCCATTTATCGATAGCCATATCTCACCACATCGTGCTCTGGTGGACCTGAAATTTTGCAAGGGTGCACTTTTGGCCGCATTGCCTTTATTCGAGAGTATATACATCTGTTTTAGCATCACATTATAGCCAATCAGAGATCTTTATAACTCAGAATGCTGGTAAAGCCTACCTTACGAGTGAAACGATGTATGCGCCTATATGCGACGAAGTGACAAGTGTCTATATGGTTGTACGATGACACCACCATATGGAAAGTGACCAATGGGCATGCAGATGTGTACTATACTGGATTCAAGGGAATAGTAGCTCGCCACGTGCTCCCATCTTCTTGCTCGCGCCTGGGTGTCGATCCACAATCTTTACATAGACGGTACGACGTTTTGTTGCGGTTAGGGGACCTGCCACCAGTACCAATCCATCCGCCTCGATCTGTAGATGTGTAGATGTGTTTTGCACTGCGAGTTGCTCGCTAACGCCAACTTTTGAGCCCACAGCGCCGTCTCGAAGGTACACAAGCGCCGCTCGGATGCCGCTCGGATGCCGCTCAGATGCTATATATATGATCTCGGCGATAGATATCTATCGCCAGGGTTTTCGGGCGCATTTCCGCCCCTTAGTTTAGGCATCGCGGGTCCACTTTTCCCTCTATCGAAGGGTCCAGAAAACCCAAACTTAATATTCGGTACCTCTGGAAATGAACTTTGGGCGTTTCCGCGCCCTGGTCCGATGCAAGCATACACACATTTCGGCCTGTAGCGAAGCCAAAAGTCGTTGTTTTCAAAAAAAAAAAAAAAGACACACATCAGTGATTTGTATGTAGCATGCGTGTAGCAGTCTAATGTGTATAAAAAGGACATTTGTGCATGGCCATTTATCGATAGCCATATCTCACCACATCGTGCTCTGGTGGACCTGAAATTTTGCAAGGGTGCACTTTTGGCCGCATTGCCTTTATTCGAGAGTATATACATCTGTTTTAGCATCACATTATAGCCAATCAGAGATCTTTATAACTCAGAATGCTGGTAAAGCCTACCTTACGAGTGAAACGATGTATGCGCCTATATGCGACGAAGTGACAAGTGTCTATATGGTTGTACGATGACACCACCATATGGAAAGTGACCAATGGGCATGCAGATGTGTACTATACTGGATTCAAGGGAATAGTAGCTCGCCACGTGCTCCCATCTTCTTGCTCGCGCCTGGGTGTCGATCCACAATCTTTACATAGACGGTACGACGGTTTGTTGCGGTTAAGAAACCTGCCGCCAGTATCAATCGATCCGCCTCGATCTGTAGATGTGTTTTGCACTGCGAGTTGCTCGCTAACGCCAACTTTTGAGCCCACAGCGCCGTCTCGAAGGTACACAAGCGCCGCTCGGATGCCGCTCGGATGCCGCTCAGATGCTATATATATGATCTCGGCGATAGATATCTATCGCCAGGGTTTTCGGGCGCATTTCCGCCCCTTAGTTTAGGCATCGCGGGTCCACTTTTCCCTCTATCGAAGGGTCCAGAAAACCCAAACTTAATATTCGGTACCTCTGGAAATTAACTTTGGGCGTTTCCGCGCCCTGGTCCGATGCAAGCATACACACTTTTCGGCCTGTAGCGAAGCCAAAAGTCGTTGTTTTCAAAAAAAAAAAAAAAAGACACACATCAGTGATTAATATGTAGCATGCGTGTAGCAGTCTAATGTGTATAAAAAGGACATTTGTGCACGGCCATTTATCGATAGCCATATCTCACCACATCGTGCTCTGGTGGACCTGAAATTTTGCAAGGGTGCACTTTTGGCCGCATTGCCTTTATTCGAGAGTATATACATCTGTTTTAGCATCACATTATAGCCAATCAGAGATCTTTATAACTCAGAATGCTGGTAAAGCCTACCTTACGAGTGAAACGATGTATGCGCCTATATGCGACGAAGTGACAAGTGTCTATATGGTTGTACGATGACACCACCATATGGAAAGTGACCACTGGGCATGCAGATGTGTACTATACTGGATTCAAGGGAATAGTAGCTCGCCACGTGCTCCCATCTTCTTGCTCGCGCCTGGGTGTCGATCCACAATCTTTACATAGACGGTACGACGTTTTGTTGCGGTTAGAGGACCTGCCACCAGTACCAATCGATCCGCCTCGATCTGTAGATCTGTATATGTGTTTTGCACTGCGAGTTGCTCGCTAACGCCAACTTTTGAGCCCACAGCGCCGTCTCGAAGGTACACAAGCGCCGCTCGCTCGGACGCCGCTCGGATGCTATATAGTATAGAATATAGAAGAGAAGAAAGTGAAGGTGTAAAGAAGTGAACGGATGATGTAATGCATGAATGAATAAATAAATAATTGAAGAGATTGAATGATAAATGGATGTATACATGAAAGTAGATAATAGTTTAACTAACGAGGGAGTAAAGAAATGATGGAATGGATCAGCGAAAAATGGGAAATAGTGTAGAAACGAGGGAGTAAATGAATGTTATATATGAATGCGGATAGGAAAAAAAAGAAATATAGAAGTGATGGTAGAAAGGAAACCGGAAGTGCGGGAATAATTGAATGCGGAAAAAACGAAGTAAGGGTGGGAAGGATTGAAGAAGTGAGAGCGTAAAAGAAAGATAAGAGTAAATACGTGAGCAGACAGAAGACGTGAAAGAATAAGGAAGTGAAAAGAATTATGGTAGAATTTGAGAGGGGTAAGAAAGTGTAAAGAATAGTAGAGCAATATGAGAGTGTAAAGTTTAGGATGATCGGGACGCAGAAATATAGTGTGTGTGATGAAAGTAATGTAAAGTAGGATGTAGAAAAAAAGAGTAAGTAAAAGGATTATGAAGATAGTGGATAAAACGAAATGGCGTGTTAGAAGAAAATTGTAGAAAATAAAGTGTAGGAAAACAGAGTTTAAAAAGTAGAGCGTAAAAAATAGAGAGTAAAGCGTTGGAGAGTTGAGCGTGGTAAAGTAGTGCGTAGTGTGTAGTGTGTAGGGTTTTAGGGTTTTAGGGTTTTAGGGTTTAGGGTTTAGGGTTTATGGTTTAGGGTTTATGGTTTAGGGTTTATGGTTTAGGGTTTATGGTTTAGGGTTTAGGGTTTAGGGTTTAGGTTAGGGTTTAGGGTTTAGGGTTTAGGGTTTAGGGTTTAGGGTTTAGGGTTTAGGGTTTAGGGTTTAGGGTTTAGGGTTTAGGGTTTAGGGTTTAGGGTTTAGGGTTTAGGGTTTAGGGTTTAGGGTTTAGGGTTTAGGGTTTAGGGTTTAGGGTTTAGGGTTTAGGGTTTAGGGTTTAGGGTTTAGGGTTTAGGGTTTAGGGTTTAGGGTTTAGGGTAATTAATTTTTTTGAAATTAATTTTAATAAATCATCTAATTTATTAAAAAATATAAAAATTATATTATTTATTTAATACTAATTTACAAAATAAATTAAAAATATCTAAAGATAGTTTTGTTATTTACCAAGGACACCATTTTACTAAAGATGCTCAAAATTCAAATTTAATTTTACCTGGATTAACTTTTTTAGAAAAAAATGGAATGTATATAAATTTAGAAGGTTGTATTCAAAAAAATCAACAAATTTTAAATTTAAATACAGAACAACGTAAAGATTCTATTATTTATAGAAATATTTATAAATTTTTATTAAATAAAAATCAATCAAAATCTGAATCTTTTTTAAAAATTAAAGATATTTTACCTTATTTATTAAAAAAAAAAATAAAAGTTGTAAATAATTTTAATTTTAATAAAAAAAATTTAAAAATTAATATTAATTTTTTAGATTTATTAATTAAAAATAATTATTATACAAATATATTAGAACAATATTCAAAAATATTAATTAATTCTAATAAAATTATCAAAAATCAATCAAAATTTATATGATCTACACAATTTTAAAATTTTTAATTTTAGTATTACCTTTACTAATTGCTGTGGCTTATTTTACTTTAGTTGAACGTAAAGTATTAGCCTCTATTCAAAGAAGAAGAGGACCTAATGTTGTAGGTACTTTCGGATTATTACAACCATTAGCTGATGGTCTTAAATTATTTGTAAAAGAAACTATTTTACCAAGTAATGCTGATGTTATTTTATTTATATTTGCACCTATTTTAGCTTTTTTTTTAAGTTTATTAAGTTGGACTATAATACCTTTAGGATTTGGTATGTTTTTTACTGAATTAAATATAGGTATTTTATATTTATTAGCAATTTCTTCATTAGGTGTTTATGGTATTATTATTGGTGGTTGGTCAAGTAACTCAAAATATTCATTTTTAGGTGCATTAAGATCAACTGCTCAAATGATTTCTTATGAATTAACAATCGGATTTTCAATTCTTTCAGTAATTGTTTGTGCTAAATCTCTAAATTTAATTTCTATTGTTTTAGCACAAAAAAACTGTTTGGTATTGTTTTCCTCTTTTTCCTATATTTTTAATTTTTTTTATATCATGTTTAGCTGAAACAAATAGACATCCCTTTGATTTACCTGAAGCTGAAGCTGAATTAGTTTCTGGATATAATGTTGAATATTCTGCAATGGGTTTTGCATTATTTTTTTTAGGTGAATATGCAAATATGTTATTAATGAGTAGTTTAACAACTATCTTATTTTTAGGTGGTTGGTTAGCTCCTTTTCCATTTAGTATTAAATTTATTAATTTCTTACCAGGATCTTTTTGGTTTAGTATTAAAGTTTGTTTTTTTGTTGTTTTATTTGTAGTTGCGCGAGCGGTTTTACCTCGATATCGTTATGATCAATTAATGCGTTTAGGTTGGAAAATTTTTTTACCATTTACATTGAGTTGGTTTTTATATACTGCAAGTATATTAATAAGTTTTAATTGGTTAATTTAATTATGAGTATTTTAAATCATTTTATTTTTACTTTTTTTTTATTTTGTCTAGGATTATTTGGTATAATTTTAAATAGACAAAATATTATAATTATTTTAATGTCTATTGAATTATTATTATTATCGATAAATTTAAATTTTATTTATTTTGCAGTTT